>NW_024121488.1:172379-787379 GCF_016745375.1 Pimephales promelas
TGACTGGTAAACCAGACTACTGACTGGTGAACTGGACTACTGACTGGTGAACTTGACTACTGACTGGTGAACCGGACTACTGACTGGTGAACTGGACTACTGACTGGTGAACCGGTCTACTGACTGGTGAACCGGACTACTGACTGGTGAACTTGACTACTGACTGGTGAACCTGACTACTGACTGGTAAACCAGACTACTGACTGGTGAACTTGACAACTGACTGGTGAACTGGACTACTGACTGGTGAACCGGACTACTACTGACTGGTGAACCGGACTACTGACTGGTGAACCGGACTACTGACTGGTGAACTTGACTACTGACTGGTGAACCGGACTACTGACTGGTGAACCTGACTACTGACTGGTGAACCAGACTACTGACTGGTGAACCTGACTACTGACTGGTGAACCAGACTACTGACTGGTGAACCAGACTACTGACTGGTGAACCTGACTACTGACTGGTGAACCAGACTACTGACTGGTGAACTGGACTACTGACTGGTGAACTGGACTACTGACTGGTGAACCGGACTACTGACTGGTGAACCTGACTACTGACTGGTGAACCAGACTACTGACTGGTGAACTGGACTACTGACTGGTGAACCGGACTACTGACTGGTGAACCGGACTACTGACTGGTGAACTGGACTACTGACTGGTGAACCGGCCTACTGACTGGTGAACCGGACTACTGACTGGTGAACTGGACTACTACTGACTGGTGAACTGGACTACTACTGACTGGTGAACCGGACTACTACTGACTGGTGAACCGGACTACTGACTGGTAAACTGGACTACTACTGACTGGTGAACCGGACTACTACTGACTGGTGAAAAGGACTACTACTGACTGGTGAAAAGGACCACTACTCACTGGTGAACTGGACTGCTACTGACTGGTGAACTGGACTGCTACTGACTGGTGAAGTCTCTTCCCAACTTAACAGATGAATGGTTAGGAATGACATCAAGGTGAATAGTTGATCTCAGAGTTTTTATTTTAGGGTGCGCTGTGCCTTTAAGAGCTGGAGCGTACCATGCGTTCGTAGGGGTCGTCGGTCTGGGCTGCCTTGTCCAGCAGCTCGGAGTACTCGAGCTCCTCACACATGTGCTGCAGTGTGTTCAGGGGCTCGTTCAGCTCCACCGGCATCGACACCTTCGACAGGTCCTTCCCGATGTTGTTCTTCAGGATGTTCCACAGGTTGAGGTTGGACGTGTCAGGAGCGGGAGCGGGGAGACACGAGCGCCTGCCGTTACGAAACGCACCACTGGACAGATCCCCGTTAGGCACTGGGGGAGAAACAACACGTTACTCGTGGGATAACAGGACCATATCCTGGCTATCCGCCATCAGGGTTATTACAACAATAATAATCACTGCAGTGATGATCCAATCATAGACTCTGCATTTGCCATAGAAATAAGCATTTGCCTATTTAAATCCAGTTCCCTGTTTTTGGCCAGGTAGTGTATATATATACAGTATATATATATATATATATATATATATATATATATATATATGAAATATAGTTCATTATCTTTAAAATGTCCAAATGAAGAATGTCCCAGAAAAAATCTTTTAATTTCTTTGATTTTTAAATATTAAATTTGAGTTTGGTTTTGGAGTGAAATATGACCTCTTGATGTGTTCTGTAAAATTACCCCTGTTAGATATTATATATGTTTATAGTGACATTTCAACAGTTCTGTCAGGACCACTATCGTCAAATACAGTTGACAGTTAGCACACAGTTTGGATAGGCGGTTTGGTTACGTTAGCATGGAAAAGAGCAGCAATAACCCCCCAAAATAAAACCATAGGCCAATAACATCCCCTAAACCCAAATTTACAGCGCAAATCAGGCTGATTTTCTTTTTTTTCTTTTTGTTTTGCAGTTACCAGAGTGAGCCAAGGCAACAAGCCAGTAAACAATACCCGAAAAGCTGGAGCCAACAGCATGTTACCAACATTACCGTAAAGCATTTAGCAACAAACATTAGGCCTAAAGGCAAGTAAAGAGCATACTGTGAGCGGCACATATGAGGTGTGTCTGGGTGTTTCTCACTCATTTCTGCTCCGACGTCTTGATTGTGGCATTTCTTTGAGGTTTAGAATCCAGAATAACTCTTGCAATTTATTTTGTATGAATTTAATCTCTTATTAAGTCCAATCACACCGCGTCATCTACGGCAGGTGACTGTAAATGTGCAAAAACTGTTACCATTGCAGGTTTGCGAAATATTTATTTTTCGAATTGCCTAAAAAACCTCCTCATGCGAGTGTAAAAAAAAGTTTTTGCGAAAATGACGTGTTTCTTTTGTGCGTATTTTCAATTCACAACTTCATTTTGCGCAATTTAAAGGGTAATGGAAACGCGGCTAGTGATAGGCTGGATCAGCTGAGAGTCACTGAGGCGAGCTTGACTAACGTGACCTGCCAGAACTGACCCTACGCTCGATTGAGACATTTACATTACATACTGTAGATAATGTATTTGTGAGAGCGTTTGTCTTTCAGTTCATGTGTTTGAGTGTGTGTGTGTGTGTAAAGGTCATATGTCCCATCAGGACGGCTCTACTGAACAGAGAAAAGCGACGAGGAGGAGGGAGGCTGATCTCACTCTGTCTGGAAACGCTATCCGTGACGCTGGCGTTGTCCTCGGAGATATTATCACTCACATCGCTGACGTAAGACTCGTCATCAGAGGCCTGAGAGAGAGAGAGAGAGAGAGAGAGAGAGGGGAGGTAATGTTACTCAATGTCTCTCATTTTGCGCAGTGCTGAATAACTGTAAATTGTGTGTGTGTGTTGGGTGGGAGTGTGTGTGTGTATGTGTAATGACCTACTGCAGTGCAGTGTGCAAATATACAAATAAACACGGATGACACAGACAGATGATAAATCACAAACATAACTGACACATGCAATGATACACCCACGTTTGGATACATCAGTCATTCTTAATAATAATAATATAATCTTATATATGAATATTAGTCATCAAAACTAATAATAATATAATTCGTCAACGTTACAGTGAGAATTATCTTATAATTTACACTATCATTAAAAATATTGTGGTCGATAAGATTTTATAAAAATTATTTAATTAAAAGAATTAGAGTATCAGAAATATTGAGCAGCACGACTGTTTTCAACATTGATAATGATCATAAATGTTTCTTGATCATCGGATCATCATATTAGAGTGATTTCTGAAGGATTATGTGACACTGAAGACTGGAGTAATGATGCTGAAAATACAGTTTTGATCACAGGAATAAATTACACTTTACATATTCACATAGAAAACAGATGATTTTATATTTTAATAATATGTCCAAATTTTTATTGTATTTTTGATTAAAATAATCCAGCCTTGGAGAGCAGAAGAGTACGTTTTTCTTTTGAATACATTAAAAAAATCTTATCAACACCAAACTTTTGAACAGTAAAGCATGCAAGTGCAAGTTAATTGTATTGTATTTCACCTCAGCAGCAGCTGTCTTTGACATGAACACACACACACACACACACACCTCGTTCTCTGATGAACTGGCGGACAGAAGCACCTCTTGAGCGTCGAAGAACTCGGACACCGACTCCGACATGGAGAGCCGGCTCTCGTTAGACACTTGCTGAGAGAGAGGGATGCCCACGTGCAGCGGCTCCCCTACCTGCAGAACACACACACACACACACACAATATGTGTCGTGGATAGTGACAGTCTGTATTCTGTGCATAGTCCACCCAAAATAAAAATGACTGTGTGCAAAAATTCAACTTTACGGAGTTTTAGTGTCAGTACTACATTCAAGTAATATATATAATGTTGAATATCATAATAATGTAACGGGGGAATATGTGTGTGTCCTGATAAAAAGTGTCCGACAATATTTGACATATCTAGTCAGTGAAAAAGTGATAGCATATTAATCTAAAATATTTCTGTATTTTCAGCTTCAGAATCGTAAATATTGTTATTCTGGTGTCTCTATTGTCCTCATTTCTCACAAGTCCAAGACTATTCATTTGCACACCCATATAAGTCTTACCAAATTCAGCATTTGAATCATTAGTACATATTTTGTCAACCTTTTATCATATGGCTAGGAGTTTTGGAATAATATCATATCGTGATTTAAATATTGTGATATGTATCGTGACACCCCTAATTACAGATATTGCAATCTCACCAGATTTCTGTATAATCACAGGGGAGGCACAAACCAAAACCAAACATAACTATATTTAGGCAAATAAACTTGCTGCTGCATCCTTGACACAAACTACAAAGTTGGTTACACTTTATTTTACCGTGCGTGTACTTACCTAAGAAAGTACTGGGTAATATAATGCAACTACATGGGTTCAGGTTAGATTTAGGTGTATGTTCAGGGTTAGGACCTAGTATTGTAATTGCTCCAACAAGTACATACTGTAGTGTGAGCGAGGGGAACAGGACTGTAAAATAAACCTCATGTGATGATCACAGAATCGCACAGATCTGCCATTTATCACAGACAGCCACTCGTGTTCAAGGCCAAAGCACAGAGACATACGACCCGATGTAAGCAACACGAAAGCCTGACGGATTTAAGTCTTGTGGAAAGCGAGAGCCTTGAAACACGTCTGTTGCCAATAGTTAAACACATGGTTGATCAGCATGGCCAGATCTCGCGGGACTCATTACGTCCAATGATTGCTCTGTTCGCTTGTGTTGCAGCCAATGTGTACGAGGCCGGAGAACAGTGTCGCTTTCCATCTGATTCAGCCTTTACATTTACAGCTTCAAAAGTGAGTAGCTTTTTATAACCCTATAATTAACAGTTTTCTCAATTGAAAACGTTATTTTGTTCTGTCCTGACCAGCCGTTCGTTCAACGACTAAACAATTTCCGAGCCGCAGTGCTAATGAGTAATATCTGACCTCGTTGGGACTGCTGATGATGTTCACACTGACGACCTGCTCGGACAGAACCGACTCCGAGTGGATCCGGTTCAGACGGGTCTTCAGCTCAGCATTCTGGGATATGGCCTAAACAAGAGTCACACAGAACAAATGAGCAGATCAGTGTATGAAGGGTGGAAACATATGGGTATTGAGACATGCATTTACACTAAATTAATAATTTTGTATAAAAAAACCCCTCCTTTTTTATGGTTTAGAGCAGAGGTCGGCAAGTAAATTTTTTTTTACTATGCCAGAATATTGTCAAAGGATCATTTAAGAAAGTAATTGATGAAAAATGCAACTAGACAGACTGTTAGTGTCTTTTTTAACGGGTAGAAAGCTGTTACTGTAGTAGGACAGTAAACTTAAAGGAGTAGTTCACTTTTGAAAAAAACTTTTGCTGATAATTTACTCATCCCCATGTCATCCAAGATATCCATGTCATTCTTTCTTTAGTCGAAAAGAAATTAAGGTTTTTGATGAAAACATTCCAGGATTTTCTCCATATAATGGACTTCAATGGGGTCCAAACGGTTCAAGGTCCAAATGAGAGTTTCAGTGCAGCTTCAAAGGGCTTTAAACGAGTCAATTTGTTCATTTCGTTCGTTGAATCAACCAATTGACTCGGAAAAAGGTTCGTTCATTTTGATGAACGAGTTCGAACAGGAGAGTCACAAACGTGCATCACAGACAAAGGCGAGCATTTGAGCTTATAAAACTTAAACTTTGTTATTTATTTATTAAATGAGTGATCTTTTCGCTTGATAAGACCCTTATTCATCGTCTGGAATCGTTTAAAGCCCTTTGAACAGTTTGCATTTTGCACTGAAACTGTCTTTTGGGCCGTTTGGACCCCATTGAAGTCCATTATATGGAGAAAAATCCTGGAATGTTTTCATCAAAACCTTAATTTCTTTTCGACTGAAGAAAGAAAGACATGGACATCTTGGATGACATGGGGGTGAGTAAATTATCAGCAAAAGCACTTTTTTCAAAAGTGAACAACTCCTTTAAAAGCTACATGTGTGGCGGTGTCATGGTTTTACACTGGATACATTAATAAAGCTATTAATAACCTGTCAAGTGTCTTCTAACTCAGAGCGCTTTCCTAAAACACACATACAATATGTGGGAGATGCGGAATGGATAAAAATAAAAGAGGACTTGAATAAGACCATTAATGGCACGTTTGAGAAAATATGATTTATTTCCTCTTTCCATATTGTGAATAATACATGTGTATCATTTTAATTTCCTCGTTACACAATGGAGCCTAACTTATTGTAATAAATTTGACGTAGCCTAATTTTACACTCAGAATTATTCATTGGCATCCTCACATACTGCATTTTTTTAAATCGTTTGCGTGCTAGAGGTACACTGTTACGTCGTGTGCAGATGATGTTAACATTTAAGCTAGCTAGCGAGAGATAATGGCACTATCAAACAGTCTAAAGAGGAAAGTTGACAGTGGAAATACAGCATGCAAAAACCAATGGAAAGACAACTATGCATTCGTTCAACCTAGTGATGTCAATGCAGAGGCGGTGTGTCTAATCTTGCAACGAAGCGATCCACAGACTCTTTTTAATGTCTTTCAGGACGTTTTTAATTAAGCTCTTAAAATTAAAACACTGCTGCAAAAACATTCTCGTACTTTTATTTTGAAGGCAAAATCACTAAAGAAGTTTTGTGAATAACTGTTGACCCCAAACTTTGTTAAATAATGCCATGACATGAAGTTTTACAAAAACAAAGCAATGATGAAGTCACATGTTGGTGTTAAAATACATACTACACCAATAAAAGTGTTAGTCAGTGTTAGTCTTGCTGTTTTGCCTGATTATAACAGTGACAGAGAGTGGTGGGCGGAGCAAACCTGTGACAGGGAGCGGCGGAGGGTCATAATCTGATTTGATTGGCCGGTTTGCTCCTGTTCCGACAACACCTGTTTAATCTTCTCTTTCTCTATGGCCACTGTGTTGAAGGCAGACTTCAGAAGAGAGTGCACTGCAACACACACACACACACACAAGATCATGCTGAGTGCTTACAAACTGCGCCAGGCTTTGTCTCTGGGTCAAAACCCTGCAATATCCCTCAAGAACAGCTGTGCATCTTTTGTTTCTCGGTGAGCAAAGGTCCTTGCACACGGAGTCCGAAATTTTCCTAAGCGTCTTTCTTCGTATTCGTCATTCGGTGGCTCTGAATTGTCAAAAAACCTCTCAAAATGCTTGATACGGATGCGAAAAACGCTGAAAATCAAACCCGATCTGAATTTTTTACCTACGTTTTGGATGTATTTGGTATTTATTTATTTAACATGTGAAAATTTCGGACCTTAGGTATACAGTTTGGTGCAAGGACCTTAACTGACATGAAAATATATATAATTGGTCCTGGCTACATAATGCTAATGGTCTAGTGCACTTCAATGATGTATGCTAAGCTATGCTAAAAGTGGTACCGCCAGAACCGGAGATCGGCCGAATGGATTCAAAAAAGATAAAACTCAACCGTTTAACTCTGGAGGAGTTGTAAAATGAGCAGATTTTCAAAAAAAGTGGAGTATCCCTTTAACTGACATGAAAATATATGTGATTGGTCCTGGCTACATAATCAAAACAATCCTTTTTAGGCCCACAGTTATAACACTGTTTTTATCTTTAATTACACTAACTTTACAATTAACTAAACCGTTAATGAGCTCAGCTCACAGATGTAGAAAGTTCATCGCCAGTAAATTTATTAGACTCTTCAGACTTGTGATTCTTTATGAACAATTCACTCAAAGAACCGACTCATAAGATTGGTTCATTCCCACAAAAAAACATAAAAAACACGTTTTCTTTGTAATAGTTCAATGTAAATTCGGTGACTTGCAGTGAAAACACTGGCTTGAAGGTTTTGTTCACCTTTCTGTGCAATGACGCAGAAGTCCTCCTGCAGTTTGATGTAGTCACTGGCGTTGTCGATACTGTCAGTCAGACGTGTGACGGGGGTTTGAAAATCCGCCAACTCCGCACATAGGTTAGGATTAGAGGAGTGGAGACGCACTTGAGACATACTTGCACTCAGGGGAACCTGAAACACACACACAAACTAGAAGTAATCCCAGGATAACCAGCAACAGGGGCTTGGGGAACAAGGCAGGCCAACACTCTTCCTCTCAAAGAACAGCGATTCCTTCGACTGATGAAAAACCAGACGTAGTCTAGTTGAGTTAGGCTTTAGAAGAGAGTTCACAGACACAAAAACACACATGCCAAGCAGTGTAAAGGTCAACGGTGAAATGAGGTTAGTTCATGCATCAAAACCATCAACACATGAGCATGTGTTAATGTGTTAGCATAAGCTCAAATCATCAAAACAACAATCATAAAGTCACACTAGGTCAACACAGCCATACTGTATGTACGAGTGTGTTGAAAGTTGGATTGAGTCAGAACAAAACCCTATTATTCAGAGCTGCTGACATCCATTTTATTGTTAAAGCATTGAACTCTTTTTTACTGTATAAAATGTATGCTTTGAATTTGAGGATGTAGATACATCTGCAATATTTCGGGTCGACTCATTATGGTACATACAACTGTTAGGCCATGTGACGCCATGAATACTGTTTCAAGCCTCTGCGATAACTGGTCATGAGCACTAGCCTATTCATTTACTGCAAAACTTTAAGCTAATCTTTTAAAAACTCATGGTGTACACTACAGTCTACATAGCCTGGCTCCGCCTTCCTACGTACTTCCGCTCAATTTTCATATTTCGTCAGTACTACGTCTGGGATTGTGGTGTATTCTTTGGTTTTCTCCAGTCAATATTTTACTGGTCCAATCAGCGAACAGAGGGAGTGGCTGAGAACGATGACGTTGTTGTCGTGCGCTAGTGTGAATCATCATACGTCACGACCAAACGTTAGCAATTAGTTAAGGCAGATCCAGAGTGACTTTAAGTAGATCCAATAGTTTTAGACTTCAACAGAGTACCCGCCTACAACAAGGAAGTTAACGCTTGTCAATGGAGCGAGGCCAGAGTCTCTGTACAAATGCAGACTGATCACATGAAATTGCGTGTGTATGACACGGCAATTTGTATTTCCATTTTTGGCGTGCTATCAACACGCATAATCGTTTTACAGCGTGTTTACGAACGCCATTGACGTAACGTTATTACTGTATATATACGTAAATATATGACCAACCCCGTCCCTAAACCTACCCGTCACTGGGGTTAATACCATTTATGAGTCTTCTCCTACCATCCTAGGAAAAAAAATATCGCTCCCCAGATGTAGATCTACATTTTGCTTCGTTTCGCTCGGACATTTAACGGCGTGTACATACACGCGGAATCACTCGGACATTAATGGCATATTAAAGGTAGAATACCTAAGATTTTTGCCAGTGTTATATATTTAGTTAAGATGATAACTTACAATATTCCAAATGTTTCAGACAATGTTTAAATCGCGAGAAAATTGAGATTTTAACCAAGGAAACGGGGTGAGCTGGGAGTCGCCAGTCAATCGCGTCATCTCCGCGTTACCTCGGTTTCCACTCGTACTGCATGTAGTCCGGGACAAATGCGGAAGTTGTAGTTGTGCGTTAGCGTCTATCAAGCAACAAACGTCAGCTTGTTTCGCGCATTTGTTATGGAATGGAGCACAATTATTCTTTAGCGATTGCACCTGGTTCTGTCGACAAAGACAAGTCTCATAAACGCAAACGTCAACGAACGGGTCAAACAAACGACCCAAGAACAATTTGAGACAAGAGAAATAAAACCAGTGTGGCATTTCCTAAATGGAGAGAACTTGGTGAAAAACTCGAACTAGAAAGAGACGCCGATCTTGCATGTGTTTTACTTGACAGGTGAGTAACACCGTGTTCTGTATTCAAATTTCATGTCAGTAAATCATGCAAAACAATTAGTATTATTGTTAGAATGTCTTGTTGTCTATGCATATGATGTGAAAAATCGTGAGGTCATATTCACCGCGAATACTGTCGGCTGTATCTTAGAAAACGACGTTTATCTGAAAAGTGTTTCAACCGTCCCGGCTCTCCCCTAACATCTGTGATAACTAATTAACTTTTAAACCTGACTTTTCTTGCGGTTATTTCAGTTTAATGAAAAACAAGCATGTCATTAAACGCAACAGTTATAGAAATTGAACTTTACCACATCCATGACAACTAATTTTCGATTCCCGTCTGACTGATTTATCCACGGTGGAGTTGAAAACAACAGTTCCCATCATTCCGCGTTCCTCCACGGCGTCATCAAGCAAAGCCGTTGTTGTTGTTTTGAATGTAGCGCCCTCTAGCGGCATAAAATCTTAGGTATTGCAGCTTTAATACACGCGGATAGCTCAAAATGCGGATAGATAACGCCACTTGACTTGAAAGTGGCGTGTATGTTTACGCAAAAGTAATGATGTCATGTTGACAAAGGAAATGTACGAGAGTTAGGCTAAGGTCTACAGGCTTACAGTGATATTTCGGTAAACAAGCGGATACTACAATGCCTTTCGGTCATTGGTTAGTGCACTAGGACACTGGTTACCAACCCCGGTCCTCCTGGACCACACATCTCTGGACATACTGTAAGGTTATCTAAATCAAAGCACATCTGAATCAACTCTTCAGCTTGCTAGTAGACTCCAAAACCTCAAACTGGTTTGGCAAACAAGGGAGATCTAAGGTGTGTAGTATTGGGGGTTATCAAGTACCAGGGTTGGAAGCCCCTGCATAGACTTTTCCAATTGTGGAATCAACACATTTTCGTTGTTTTTCAAGCTAGATTACCCCAGCAGAGACAGATAAATATAGTTACCATATATTTGGCTCTCAAGCTTGAAGACTAGGTAATAAAAATACTTTTTTGTAGTGGTTTTTACTACTTTACCAAGTTCACAAAGTTCTGTGCTCCCTCGAGGTCCAGTGTTCTGGTGTATCTTTAGTTTATTAGGACTGAGTTCGGACTCCCTCTAGCCCCATGCATCTTTACCAAATGTGTTTGACTCTTTCACGTTGTTTTTTAAGGGCACACTTACAAGCATTATGGATGGTCTAAACCTAGAAAAGCCTCTCTTGCTCAAAGTAAATTGTGTTCATGTGGCTGCACTTGGATCCTTATCAAGCATCCGCATTGCAACAGAAGAGGATAAGATTTCAGAATAGCTTGAACCAATTCAGTCTGAGGACACTGGTGTCCTTTTGTCTTTGTCTGAGGCTATTAAATACTGGCAATGGCAGTGGAATAATTACTTCTTTGGGAGATTTATTTGAAGTCGAATCCCTCCAGATATTTATGCAGATAAAACTCGATGCTTGATGCTTACAGTACTGCACATCTGGAAGAACAAAAAGTCTCTCGATGGGATGTCTCTCGACCACAAGGTTCATCACTACAGACACAATTATTCATGAATGGAGAGTAGTCATTAAGGATCAGACAATAGATGGGACATGACATCTTGTTGGGATTTTCCAATGGTTGAAATCTCTTCCATGAGATTGATACTTATTTCTGGGCCTGTCGAAGGCACAAGTCTAGATTTGTTGGGAGAGAGGATATTTGGATGTAACAGTGTAGATTTGGAAAAGATAAGGCCTACAACGGTCATAGATAGGTTCACCTCAAAAGAAAATGCAGTGTCTGCTGTCCATTTTACTAAGAGAACCAGACATACTACTAGACACTGACACACCTGAGTCCAGTCTGCTTTATACATTTCTACCCGTCAGACCGTATCCTCCCACTCTGAAAATATCATATTGAGTTGGAGAGTTGGCTCGGCTATGGCTGGGGAATCTATGGTCATCGGCAATGTATGATGATAAAAGAGATTTCATTTCTGGTATGATGGGAATTATTTCATCCCAAATATTTAATACCCACTGCATCAAACTGGTTTTTGCTAGTTTGGAATTTGAAATCCCAGCTTTTCATCATTCCCCATTCAGCTCTGGGGAGAGATATGCTGTAGAGATATGGCCAGTGCACTATGAGCAGTCCTTCGTTTTCAGATCCAGCAATTTGTCTTGCTGGTTAGGGCAGTCCAAACTCTGGCCTGGGGATGAATTTCAAATGGCCCGCAGCTGGTCTATTAAAATAAATGTTGCCCGCCAGGCATAATTTAAAAAATCATGCAGTCTCACAATGTCAACACACGGTGAAAGCACTAGATTTTAGGCCTGGTGTAAACAATGAGTGACAACAATTTGATAACTGACAAGCACTGCAAATTTCTGTTGCATATGGCCCAAAAAGCTAGCCTAGATGCCAGCCGAACAACATTTGAGGATGGGAAGTTCGGTATGGACTTGATCCGTTGTGAAGCAAGTATGCCCGAACCAAAGCTGTTCGGACCAATCATATTATCAGGGCGGGCTTTATACGATGATGATGGACAGACGATCAGCCGTAACGTAATCATCTACGTCACCAAAAGAGCGCATGGGTTTAATTAGTTTACAACAAAGATGGCCGCCACTGGAGAACTAAGAGTGTGTAGATTCAGCCATTGCATCTGTTATAGAAGATGTAAACAGCGCATTCATTTTACAAGAGGAAAAGAGAACCGCGATCAAGGCATTTGTCGATCTGAAAGATGTTTTTGCCGTCCTTCCTACGGGATTCGGTCGATCCAATTGAGTGCAGAGGCATTTTTTTCCTGGTTCGGTTGACACACCCCATAATCACAGCCCAATGGATCCGTATCAGACTCACACTCTCACTAGAGTCTGAGTATGACGACGTCAGGCTACCAAAAAACAGCACAAGCTCAGAACCTGTTGACTCGCTGACCGATGTGACCACTAAACAGCGCAGGGAGAAGCGTTCGAGTTTGGGACAGAGGTTTCCCAATACAAACCACAAATGTCTCGGTACTGAAACTAGTTTAAAGCCAGACGAAACAGCGCTGACATTCTCAACAACACTCATGAGGGAAACAGGAGAAGCATTGTGTGACAACAATTCAATCCACAAATCATCAACATTTACCATGGATTTACTGAAGTAACACTACTATCCGTGGCAGAAATGAGCTATGCAGGAGCTATTCATATCGAATTGTATTATATTATTACTATACAGTATATACATTATTAACGTAGACATATTAAATGTATGAAAGGAGTAATGAAATATAGGTCAAATTAAAGACACTTTTTAATTTATTATAAGTTTTATGAATTTGTATTTATACTAAATGTGTTTATATGTGTTTAAATGTGCCTAATGAGTGCACAAATTCAAACAAAAAGCTTGCCACAGCGCACCAGTAAAAGATTTTTTTATATATTTTATAAAATATTTTAATAATGTTTTGGTAATGTTTTCTGTTTTCGGCTGCACGATTAACTCAACGATGCTGACTCGTCATCTCCGCCTATGTGCTCGTTTCAGACGGATTACATAATCGGAGAATATTTATTTTCCATTGGAATCTGTTCATTCAAATGTAAAAAATAAAAAAGCCACTTTTTCGAGTTTTTTTTTTTCTGGGACTAAACAACTGATAAAATGTAGGTCAACTAAGCCTAAGACTAACGGTTAGTCAACTATTAGGGGGAAACCCTAATATTTATATATATATATATATATATATATATATGAAGAGTTCAGATGCAAAAGCCTCTAAGTGCCATTTGAAATTTTCTTCTAAAATGATAATTTTTATCAAGCTAGTATATTTAAGTTCAGTAATTTCACTTAAATGGCAATGAAGATTACCTATTAATTGTCATTTAAGTGAAATTACTGAACTTAAATATACTAGCTTGATAAAAATGGTCATTTTTGAAGAAAATTTCAAATGGCATTTAGAGGCTTTTGCATCTGAACTCTTCATATATATATATATATATATATATAATAATAAAAAAATATATATACATATATATATATATATATATATATATATATATATATATATATATGGCCCCTTTTAAAAAAAATGGGTTAGGGGAAGCAATCAAGTACTGTAAATTAAGAGACATCCAGGGGTCAGAGGTCATTCTTCCTCCTCAATAGACGATCAGGTGAAATCATTAAAGCCTATACAGTGCTAGAAGCAGCGTCTTGAAAATTACTCACCCTCTTGTTGTCTCATACATGCATGACTTTTTAGGAATGTAGATGTGTTGGTGACCTTAGAAAGTTGACTAAATGAGAACTACGAGTTAGTTACAATTGTAACCACAGTTCACTGAGAAACGTCACACAAAATGGCCTCCTTGTCCTCGGCTTACAGAAGAGCAGGTTTTGAACGAGTTACTGGCCTAATGTTTGAATTGAGGGCTTTATGAACTGTCAAACAGATGAGAGTCTACACCGTCCTATACCATACTCAGGGAACTTGGGTTACAACCATAACGTTGAGCTATTTCTAAAAAGGTCACACTGAGGGGGTGTTTTGCAGAGGGAATGTAAAGCAGCACTGCATGCAAAGGTTGGAGAGACTACAGCATGGTTATGTCATGGTGTAGTACGAAGATAACACTGAAGTGAGGGTTCTGCTTACTTTAGCACTGTGTGACTGGGAAAGTGACTGGACCTGGGGGTGAACACAAGAGCCAGACACATATTTAACCGGAGTTACTCACACACACGTCTCATTAACAGATAAGCATGCCAGCATCACCGAAAACCATTTCCGATTCATTGCAGCTGACCTTACTAAGGAATGAAAAAGAGCATTTGTGGATTTGTTGATTATATATTAGAAAATTATTTTGCCTTGTCCCTCAGTTTAAAAAAAAAAATTACAATGGAAGTCTGGGGCAGAATTAAATGTCTTGTATCTTACATTAAACCTGTGTTTGTTAGTCTTAATTAATGATCCAAATAAATGAATTCCAACAAAAGCAACATTTATGAGGGAATAAAACAGAAACGGCCTGCCCCATTCACTCGCATGCTTCTCTCGTCTATAGCGATCCATTACAAACGCACAAAGTCCTTTAAACGATGGCTGATATGCCGTTTAAATGGTTTATAATGGAACCACTGAGTCAAATGTCAGGCCTTCAGAGCGTTTCGGCAGGCGGTCCCCTACGATGCGATGGCTCTGGTTAAGCACTGTGATAATGAGGTTGTTCAGAGGGCAAGTGGTCATGCGTGTGAAGGTTGAGGAAACGTACACACACTAAACTCTCTCAGCTGCATTAAAACTGTGTGGCGAACTCACTTAACAACGAACTCACTTCTGCATGCATGCAACCACTCTTGAGATTTTAAATGGATTCAGGAGCAATGCTGTAAAGTATAATGTGCAGTCTCAGTAAAGTGAGCCAGATTGTGGTAGTCTGCTATTTCCTCTAAAACTCACGTTATAGTAAGATTAGTGATTTCAAGCAAACTGCATTTAGCACAGATTGTTTGGCTGTGATGGCACCATTACCTGATTTGCGTAATTCCAGTGAAATTAAAGGAGTAAAAAACTTTTGCTGATAATTTACTCACCCCCATGTCATCCAAGATGTCCATGTCTTTCTTTCTTCAGTCGAAAAGAAATTAAGGTTTTTGATGAAAACGTTCCAGGATTTTTATCCATATAATGGACTTTAATGGGAACCAAACGGTTCAAGGTCCAAAAGACAGTTTCAGTACCAAACTGCAAACTGTTCAAAGGGCTTTAAACGACACCAGGCAATGAATAAGGGTCTTATCAAGCGAAACTATCGCTCATTTAATAAATAAATAACAAAGTTTAAGTTTTATAAGCTCAAACACTCGCCTTGCTCTGTTCTGTGACGCACATTCGTGACTCTCCTGTTCGAACTCGTTCATCAAAATGAACAAATGTTTTTCGTTTGTTAAATGAACCAAATGACTCGAAAAAAGATTTGTTCAATTTGATGAACGAGTTCGAACAGGAAAGTCATGAATGTGCACCACAGAACAGAGCAAGGCGAGCATTTGAGCTTATAAAACTTAAACTTTGTTATTTTATTTTTTTTGGTGTCGTTTAAAGCCCTTTGAACAGTTTGCAGTTTGTACTGAAACTGTCTTTTGGACCTTGAACCGTTTGGTTCCCATTGAAGTCCATTATATGGAGAAAAATCCTGGAATGTTTTCATCAAAAACCTTAATTTCTTTTCGACTGAAGAAAGAAAGACATGGACATCTTGGATGACATGGGGGTGAGTAAATTATCAGCAAATGTTTTTTTTTTAAAAGTGAACTACTCCTTTAATGCTAAAATGATGCAGACAATAGCTACGTTTCCATTATAGATTTAAGATATATTTCTAAATGTTGATTTAAAAAAAAAAAAAACGATTGCAAAATGATGTCATTTCCATTAACCGATGTTATGCGAATAAAACGTCATTTAAAAAAAAAAGTCATTCTAAAAATCATGGCAACGGATGTTAGTAGGTTAATGTATATCGCAGCCACCGCACTATCCATTATTTTCTGATGGAAGGAGCCGTAGGATTGTATCCAAAGGCGAGAAAAGACCTTTATACTTGTGAGCGGCTCATATGAGGTGTTTCTCCCTCCTTCTGCTTCAAGCTCTTGAGAAATTGTGTATAATTCCTGTAATACATTGTCTTTTATGAGTTTAATAAAGAACTCGGGGTAACACTTTACTTGAAGGGGTGTGCATAAGACTGACATGACACATGTTATGAATATGTAGGAGGTTTTATGCATGTTTATGACAACTGTCATTAAGTGTCATTCGCTCAATTATGACATTGACATTGTTTAAGATGTCTTTGTTATGACACCCTGACATAAACCAATACATCATAACCTGTCAGTGTCTTGGTAATGATAACTTTACCAAGACAACTTAAATTGTCATAAATATGTCATAAATGTGGCATAGCAGATTAATTATCAAACTTAAGAAAGCACTTAGCTTTATGGGTTAACATTACATTAAACTGTCAGGTGGTTGGTTTTGACATTGGCTGTCATGAGGCCATTATAACCTTTTAATGACAAATTCAATGTGTACCACTGTAGTTGAGGTCACGAAAAATATTCCTGACACAGTTATAATGCCTCATGACAGCCAATGTTAAAACCAACCACATGACAGTTTAATGTAATGTTAGCCAATAAAGCTAAGTGCTTTCTTAACCCTTAAACTGTCACTGTCCCGGTACCGGGACGCCTACATTTACTTCACTATATTTCTATTAAATCATAATCTAATTATGACAAATAATATATCGTTGGAAAGGTCTAAGACTTCTAAATAGATATTCTACCCCTGTTTTGTGTTAAAAATTATGTAGGAAGAGTAATTGATGAATTTATGACAAGAATGTACCTCAAAAAATCTGCATCATAACAGGAGTTTTGACCTTTGTCACAAAAAGTCGATGCACCCACTTTTAATCATTGAAACTTCTGTTTTTATGCTAAAAGTTCATAATAAAACATATAATCTAGTATTTTTCAATAAAAAATAAAAAATAATAGTATAATATTATCCTCTAAAAATTATAATATATATATTTATTATCCTCTAAAATATAATATTATTTTTTATCGCCTTTTTTATTATATCACATATTTTAGTAGTTATCATAAATTAGGTATCATTTGAAAGCTTATAAACCCAGAATTCATCGTGTTAAAAGTGTTTTATAATTGAACGTTGCGATACCATAGAAACAGTACTTATTTTATCAGGCTCCTCCCCTATTGGGCGTCATTATATTTCATAATTTATGATCAAAACCTTTTCTAATCTTGACAAAACTGATATTGTGAGAAAGGTCAGAGTCTCAAGGTTCCAAATTTTGTGACAGAATTGATATTTGGACAGAAATGTATTAATTTGTTAAGGCAGAATGTATACAACTAAATTCAATGGAATTCAATGGCACCCGGTGGCTATTTTTGGTACTACGCCTAAACAAAATCTCATGGGAACTTAAATTTTTGTGATATCAACTTCAAATTTGGAACATAACTTGATAAGATTCATGGCTTTGATTTTATGGAAATTTTAGAGTAAAAAATATTTTGTAAAATATATATTTTATATAAAATAAAAAATATATAATACAGTATATCTGATTTACTGTAAGTTTAAACTTCCATAACTTTTTCATACTTTCATTTTTTGAAGCATTTTCACTTTAGCAATATTCTGCTGAGTGTTTTCTTTAAAACAAGACCAAACTTGGGTATATTCCAAAGCATTCTTAAATTACAACCATTTAAGTTTGAATAGTGCATTTTTTTCAAAAAGGGGGGTGACAGCTAAGGGGTTAAGTTTGACAAATAATCTGCTATGCCACGTTTATGACATATTTATGACAATTTAAGTTGTCTGGGTAATGTCAAGTTGTCATAACAAAGACATCTCAAACAATGTCATATTTGCATTCAAAATGTCATAATTGAGCGATTGACACTTAATGACAGTTGTCATAAACATACCTCCTTCATATTCATGACATGTGTTATGTGTAAAGTGTCATGTCAGTCTTATGCACACCCTTTCAAGAAAAAAAGTGTTACCAAACTCAGTTTCATCTTCTGTCAAAACATACAGCGCGTCCTTTAAAGAATGATCGACTGTTACGTAGGTCATGTGACTGTAAATGGGGAAAAAACGATTGCAGTTTTGCGAAATATTTCTTTTTCGAATTGCCTGAAAAACCACCTCAAGTGAGCGTAAAAACTATTTTGCGATATATGGGAGGTTTTGCGAAATTGGGCGTATTTTCAATTCACGATTTCAATTTGTGTAATTTGAGTGTGAATGGAAACGCTAGTGTAGAGCTGCACGATTCTGGATAAATTGAGAATAACGATTTTTTTTGTTTCGAAAAGAGAGATTGTGAATCTTACACAATTTTGAACAGACAATTAAACAAAATAACACGTAATTTACTAGAGTTTGCTGCCGTCTATTTAAAAAAAGTTGAATTATCTGAATGAATTATTTAACAAAAAAACTCGGTTTGAGTGAATGATTCAATGAGTCACTCAGAAAGACTTCATTTGCTTCATTACTGAATCAATCAGTGTTTTTGAATTCAATTCTTGAATGATTCAATGGCAAACACACGTTTAACAGCCACTTGTCGCCACCTAGTAATGATGTAATTGATACAATCTTTATTTGAATACTTCAAAAGGTGATTTGCACTATTTTGGCCGCTAACATCAGTGTTTATATCCGAACTATAAACTTTTATCCCAATCCTTCTCTGATCATTTAAACATTTGTAACAGAAATAATGATTCTGTGCGGCTGAACACACAGTTTGTGAAACTTTTTTACACCTAAGCATGACAACTCTCTTTGGATCTTGAATTGTGAACGGGATTAATCGTGCAGCTCTAAGGCTAGCAGTGTGTGTGTGTGTGTGTGTGTGTGTGTGTGTGTTGAAGATGTACCTGCTGTTGCAATTTTGCATCTTTGCTGACACTTTTAGTCCTCCATCTTCTGCTGACACGCTTTTCTTTCTTTGTCAAATCTACACAGTTACTCTAAATGACATGGACACACACACACACACACACAGCAAAGGGGTGAGAGGGTTAATAGCAGAAAACTGAAGCAATGACTCCATCGCTGTGGCAAAAGAAGATGAGATGCTGTAAACGAGCAGGCTGGGTCTCCGTATGCAGATGTAATGATGGGAATAAGTGCAAACAGATGAAGGAGGAATCATAATGTTGTGTTTGAGGAGTTGAATTTAGTTTGAGTAAAAAATACTATATATATTATGATAAACAGAGCTGCATTTTCAACTAATTCCCATATTTCATCAGATATCTGGCACAGATCAGAGATTCAAGATACTTTCTTAATTCTGAATGTTTCATCATCGTTATGAGAAAGTCTTAGCTTGGTCTGAAAGATATCTTGCATCTGCATGTTAAATGTCATATTACGAGGGTTTGCAAGCAGTGTTGGGGAAAATAATGCACTACAATATTGCGTTACTCCCAAAAAAAGTAACTAATTGCCTTAGTTACACACACTTTATGAAAAGTAATGCGTTACATTATTTCTGTGTTACTTTTTCTCACCTGGGCTGGGCTTGCTTGGTTGTTTTTTTATAACATCAAAAAAGTTATATTTTTGGCAAATGTTAAGACCTCAGGCTGAAGGAAGTGCATATTTACGCGTGTACAAACAAACCTCTCAGCTGTTATCATATCTGGATTACAGAACAACAGGAGACAGGACAAGGGACTTCAACACCCTTATTTCTAAATCTAATCTAAAGTCATTTTTGCTTATTAGTACGGTTGAATGTCAGCAAAGACATTGGTTAATAAAGTGAGATTAAATACATAAAGTATATTTGATTTATTTAATATAGTTAATCATAAAATTATGATATTGCATTTTAGTGTTTTTATTCATTTTGAGGAATACTGGATGTTTTCGTGTAGGCGATATGAGTAAATGCATGTTCACGTTTAGTAGAGCTGGACCAGAATATTCGGATATTCGTTCGGTGGGTTGGTATTCAATTTGAAAATGTGACATTCGAATAATCGTTCTTTTTTTCTTTTCTTTTTTTTTACACACCTGGCATCCCACTCGAAACGGTTCTCATTCGCACTTGAATATGTTTTATAGTATAAAATCTGGTGAAATATAAAACTTAACATACTGTATATCTTCGTCATATAGCTAATTAATAAATATATTTGCTTCTTCTTGGGCTACTAAAAGTGTTCCTGCAACGGTCTCCGGCTAGAGCGCAAAACAGCGCAGAACATCGATGTTCATTACTACCGAAGCTTCGAATATTTGATGTTTATTACTACCGAAGCTTCGAATATTCGACGTTCATGACTACCGAAGCTTCGAATATTCGACGTTCATTACTACCGAAGCTTCGAATATTCGACGTTCATTACTACCGAAGCTTCGAATATTCGACGTTCATGACTACCGAAGCTTCGAATATTCGACGTTCATTACAACCGAAGCTTCGAATATTCGACGTTCATGACTACCGAAGCTTCGAATATTCGACGTTCATGACTACCGAAGCTTCGAATATTCGACGTTCATTACTACCGAAGCTTCGAATATTCGACGTTCATTACTACCGAAGCTTCGAATATTCGACGTTCATTACTACCGAAGCTTCGAATATTCGACGTTCATTACTACCGAAGCTTCGAATATTCGACGTTCATTACTACCGAAGCTTCGAATATTCGACGTTCATGACTACCGAAGCTTCGAATATTCGACGTTCATGACTACCGAAGCTTCGAATATTCGACGTTCATTACTACCGAAGCTTCGAATATTCGACGTTCATTACTACCGAAGCTTCGAATATTCGACGTTCATTACTACCGAAGCTTCGAATATTCGACATTCATGACTACCGAAGCTTCGAATATTCGACGTTCATTACTACCGAAGCTTCGAATATTCGACGTTCATTACTACCGAAGCTTCGAATATTCGACGTTCATTACTACCGAAGCTTCGAATATTCGACGTTCATTACTACCGAAGCTTTGAATATTCGTCGTTCATTACTACCGAAGCTTCGAATATTTGACGTTCATTACTACCGAAGCTTCGAATATTCGACGTTCATGACTACTGAAGCTTCGAATATTCGACGTTCATTACTACCGAAGCTTCGAATATTCGACGTTCATTACTACCGAAGCTTCGAATATTCGACGTTTATTACTACCGAAGCTTCGACGTTTATTACTACCGAAGCTTCGAATATTTGCCGTTCATTACTACCGAAGCTTCGAATATTCGACGTTCATTACTACCGAAGCTTCGAATATTCGACGTTCATTACTACCGAAGCTTCGAATATTCGACGTTCATTACTACCGAAGCTTCGAATATTCGACGTTCATTACTACCGAAGCTTCGAATATTCGACGTTCATTACTACTGAAGATTCGAATATTCGACGTTCATGACTACCGAAGCTTCGAATATTCGACGTTCATTACTACCGAAGCTTCGAATATTCGACGTTCATTACTACCGAAGCTTCGAATATTCGACGTTCATTACTACCGAAGCTTCGAATATTCGACGTTCATTACTACCGAAGCTTTGAATATTCGTCGTTCATTACTACCGAAGCTTCGAATATTTGACGTTCATTACTACCGAAGCTTCGAATATTCGACGTTCATTACTACCGAAGCTTTGAATATTCGTCGTTCATTACTACCGAAGCTTCGAATATTTGACGTTCATTACTACCGAAGCTTCGAATATTCGACGTTCATGACTACTGAAGCTTCGAATATTCGACGTTCATTACTACCGAAGCTTAGAATATTCGACGTTCATTACTACCGAAGCTTCGAATATTCGACGTTCATTACTACCGAAGCTTTGAATATTCGACGTTCATTACTACCGAAGCTTCGAATATTTGACGTTCATTACTACCGAAGCTTCGAATATTCGACGTTCATGACTACTGAAGCTTCGAATATTCGACGTTCATTACTACCGAAGCTTCGAATATTCGACGTTCATTACTACCGAAGCTTCGAATATTCGACGTTTATTACTACCGAAGCTTCGAATATTTGCCGTTCATTACTACCGAAGCTTCGAATATTCGACGTTCATGACTACCGAAGCTTCGAATATTCGACGTTCATTACTACCGAAGCTTCGAATATTCGACGTTCATTATTGCCGAAGCTTCGAATATTCGACGTTCATTACTGCGAAGCTTCGAATATTCGACGTTCATTACTACCGAAGCTTCGAATATTCGACGTTCATTACTACCGAAGCTTCGAATATTCGACGTTCATGACTACCGAAGCTTCGAATATTCGACGTTCATGACTACCGAAGCTTCGAATATTCGACGTTCATTACTACCGAAGCTTCGAATATTCGACGTTTATTACTACCGAAGCTTCGAATATTCGACGTTCATTACTACCGAAGCTTCGAATATTCGACGTTCATTACTACCGAAGCTTCGAATATTCGACGTTCATTACTACCGAAGCTTCGAAGCTCAAAAAATGGTATTTGGACCAGCCCTAATGTTTAGTCTCTAGAACTAAAAAAACCATCATGTTTACACAGCGCACACACACCGCACACAACACCTCCTTGCTTTATTTCTCTCAACATACAGGAGAGATGTCAGTCTATAAATGTGGAAAACTTAGATATTTTGTTGTAAATTGATAAAGTAATGCATTACTTTGCTAGTTACTTGAAAAAGTTACTTGTAATGTCTTACCCCCAACACTGTTTGCAAGACTAATCTCTTTTTTTTCTAGCCGACAAGCAGGTAAAAAGTCGACTTGTCAATATTCAGCTGATGATTTACAGTGTGTGTTATGATGAGCGATTCCTTTTACTTGTACACGCGTCTGCACTGATGTAAACCGTCCAGCAGGGCATTGATATAAACACAGCTGCATATATGTGAAGTGAATTCAAACAGACAAGACAAAATTATCAGATTCGTGTCTGGATGTCAAACCTGTGCATTAGGTTAGCAGTGTAAGAGAAATACACATTGCAGTCTGCAACACAGATACACTCACACACACCATGAGGAAGCCGTTTAATGAGGAGACCTGGGCTAATAAACACAGATGCTGAGTGTGTGCATGTACCTGCATGTCTGTGAAATTGGGAGCTGACTGAGTCCTTTGTAGGATCTCCAGACTTTGCAGCAGTTGATTCAACTCTAATAGACTAGATTGGCAGTAGGCGAGCTCTGGAACACACAAACACACACACCGATGAGACTCAAATGTAGTTTTTGTAAATAAGACAGAGGATCAGTCTTAAGGAACAGTCTTGCGCAAAATTAAAAACACAGATCTGAATCAATGTCATTAAGGAGTTACATCATGTGGGTGTTTGAATGTATTTTTACAATTAATCACACAGGTCTAAATATATTAATAATTATTAAACAAATACAATATACAGTATATATATATATATGGAGGTAAAATGTGACAGCCATCTTCATGACAGGTTTAGTGAGATGAGCCATATAATTAAACCCTAATTATTCAGAATGAATTGTGTGTTACCTTCTGCACACTTGTCCATCTCCTCTGACTCCTTTAACCAGGCCGCCACTTTACTCTGTCCATTACTGCAGGATGGAGGCAGGTGCCAGGGGAGACTGGTGGGCTTACCCTGCTGAACACACACACACACACACATACATGTGTTTGTTTGTTTTTTCCCTTATTGGAAACAAAATTAGGAATGGATAAGACTCATAAGCAGAATCGAAATTGGTATCGTAATCGTTAAAATTCAAACGATGGCGTTTACATGCCAGAAAGAAGCCAGACCTGAACGGGAATAAATTGTGTGCAATAAGATCAGGAATATGTATGACAAATAAAGCTTAATATTCATGCTGACTTCTAATGAAGTTTACAGGTGAAACTCGAGAAATTAGAATATCGAGTAAAAGTTCATTTATTTCAGTATTCAGTCCCTCCAGAATAACATGATTATTATAAGCCATAATCATCAAAAGTATAACAAATAAAGGCTTGAAATATCTTACTTTGCATTTAATGAGTCTATATAATATATCAGTTTCACATTTTAAAGGGTTAGTTCACCCAAAAATGAAAATTCTGTCAGTATTTACTCACCCTCATGTTGTTCCAACCCAGTAAGACCTTTGTTCATCTTCGGAACACAAATTAAGATATTTAAGATATTAAGATCGCTCCTGCATACAGTCCATAGGCTTCTTGAGGGAATGACTCTTGCTGTCCCCGAAAAGTCATTAAAGACATCGTTAAAATAGTCCAAGTAACTACAGGGGCTCAATCTTAAGTTTATCAAACGACGAGAACACTTTTGTGCGCAAAAAAACAACAAAAATAACGACTTTATTTCAACTATTCGTTTATTTCTACCTCTGCGCGAGTCAGGTTACTAGTTTAATAGCGTAAGCTTCTGTTATTGTATGTCACACGCATCACACACACATGACCCGCGTCGGCCAATAGTGAGCCTACGTGTGACGTAGCTCTACGCAATCACACTACGTTAACTGACTACAGGCCCGTGGAGAAGAAAGTGAATAGTTGAAATAAAGTCGTTATTTTTGTTGTTTTTTTGCGCACAAAAGTGTTCTCGTCGTTTGATAAACTTAAGATTGAGCCCCTGTAGTCACTTGGACTATTTTAACGATGTCTTTAATGACTTTTCGAGGACAGCAAGAGCCAGTCCCTCAAGAAGCCTATGGACTGTATGCAGGAGCGATCTTAATATCTTAAATATCTTAATTTGTGTTCCGAAGATGAACAAAGGTCTTACGGGGTTGGAACAACATGAGGGTGAGTAAATACTGACAGAATTTTCATTTTTGGGTGAACTAACCCTTTAAGTTGAATTACTGAACTTTTGCAGGATATTGTAATTTTTTGAGTGTCACCTGTAATTACATCAGACAATCCCTAAAGGATGCGGGGCACAGAAACAGAGGGGTCGTGACCTTGCTTTGGTGTGTGCTGGAGGGGGTGTTTTGCGGAGATTCTGCGCCGGCCGACGGAGGGAACGTCCGCAGCGTGACGTCCCGAGGAGAGCGGACGATCTCGTTCTGACGGAACAAGCGATGGTGACGCAGCTTGCACACCCAGAGGTCAAACACATCTGGAGACTTCACCTTGGAGGAGACAGACAGGTCACAGCATCCACAACAGCTTTACACCACAGAAAGAAGATTAAAAGGAATAAACCCCAGACACGTAAGAGTGCCTGAAGTTGAAGAAACACCGGTTCTCTCCGCAATATTTCAGTGAACGCAGTCACACACACACCTTCAGATGGTAGATGTGCTCTTCTGTGTCCAGGTCTATGCGGCGAGCTCTTTTCTTGATAGACATCACAGACAGACCCACATCTATACAGCCATGGAGCTTCCCTTTCTGAATCTGACACACACACACACTGACATTTAACCATCATACATCATATCATATATATTTATTTTTTATGCAGTATGTCCCAGACATTTCTTTTCAGAGAGTCAGACTGGTTTTCTGACATTTCCCTTCTGTTAATAAAATAAAAGACGTAGGGTTATTAAGGGGCAGAGAACACACCTTTCCAAAAGCACTCTGGGTCTCTCCCACACACAAACACACTCTGGCACACACACACTCTCACACTTAGACACTCTCAAACACACACACACAAAGTAGCACACACAAACACACACACAAACATGTACACAGTCACTCCCACACTCATAAACACACACAAACACACACTCTCTGTCCTGGTTGCATCAGTGCTCAGAGATGTTTCTGCTGTTGAGTCTGAGTCACGCTACAGCGAGAGCTGACAGCCAATCACAGCGGAGCGTCTCTGTGACCTACACAACTCATCATCATTCAGAGCAGCGCGGCTCGCAGGAAGTGCTCGATGCAGCGTTCACAACCCACACACTCACAACCCCGAACACACTCACAACTTCAACCCCGAACACACTCACAACTTCAACCCCGAACACACTCACAACCCCGAACACACTCACAACTTCAACCCCGAACACACTCACAACTTCAACCCCGAACACACTCACAACCCTGAACACACTCACAACTTCAACCCCGAACACACTCACAACCCCGAACACACTCACAACCCCGAACACACTCACAACCCCCAACACACTCACAACTTCAACCCCGAACACACTCACAACTTCAACCCCGAACACACTCACAACTTCAACCCCGAACACACTCACAACCCGAACACACTCACAACTTCAACCCCGAACACACTCACAACCCCGAACACACTCACAACCCCCAACACACTCACAACTTCAACCCCGAACACACTCACAACTTCAACCCCGAACACACTCACAACTTCAACCCCGAACACACTCACAACCCCGAACACACTCACAACTTCAACCCCGAACACACTCACAACCCCGAACACACTCACAACTTCAACCCCGAACACACTCACAAACCCGAACACACTCACGTCCCCGAACACACTCACAACTTCAACCCCGAACACATTCACAACTTCAACCCCGAACACACTCACAACCCCGAACACACTCACAACTTCAACCCCGAACACACTCACAACTTCAACCCCGAACACACTCACAACTTCAACCCCGAACACACTCACAACCCCGAACACACTCACAACTTCAACCCCGAACACACTCACAACTTCAACCCCGAACACACTCACAAACCCGAACACACTCACGTCCCCGAACACACTCACAACTTCAACCCCGAACACACTCACAACTTCAACCCCGAACACACTCACAAACCCGAACACACTCACGTCCCCGAACACACTCACAACTTCAACCCCGAACACACTCAAAACTTCAACCCCGAACACACTCACAAACCCGAACACACTCACGTCCCCGAACACACTCACAACTTCAACCCCGAACACACTCACAACTTCAACCCCGAACACACTCACAAACCCGAACACACTCACGTCCCCGAACACACTCACAACTTCAACCCCGAACACACTCACAACTTCAACCACGAACACACTCACAACTTCAACCCCGAACACACTCACAAACCCGAACACACTCACGTCCCCGAACACACTCACAACTTCAACCCGAACACACTCACAACTTCAACCCCGAACACACTCACAAACCCGAACACACTCACGTCCCCGAACACACTCACAACTTCAACCCCGAACACACTCACAACTTCAACCCCGAACACACTCACAACCCCGAACACACTCACGTCCCCGAACACACTCACAACTTCAACCCCGAACACACTCACAAACCCGAACACACTCACGTCCCCGAACACACTCACAACTTCAACCCCGAACACACTCACAACCCCGAACACACTCACGTCCCCGAACACACTCACAACTTCAACCCCGAACACATTCACAACTTCAACCCCGAACACACTCACAACTTCAACCCCGAACACACTCACAACTTCAACCCCGAACACACTCACAAACCCGAACACACTCACAAACCCGAACACACTCACGTCCCCGAACACACTCACAACCCTGAACACACTCACAACTTCAACCCCGAACACACTCACAACCCCGAACACACTCACAACTTCAACCCCGAACACACTCACAACTTCAACCCCGAACACACTCACAACTTCAACCCCGAACACACTCACAACCCCGAACACACTCACGTCCCCGAACACACTCACAACTTCAACCCCGAACACACTCACAAACCCGAACACACTCACGTCCCCGAACACACTCACAACTTCAACCCCGAACACACTCACAACCCCGAACACACTCACGTCCCCGAACACACTCACAACTTCAACCCCGAACACATTCACAACTTCAACCCCGAACACACTCACAACTTCAACCCCGAACACACTCACAACTTCAACCCCGAACACACTCACAAACCCGAACACACTCACAAACCCGAACACACTCACGTCCCCGAACACACTCACAACTTCAAGCCCGAACACACTCACAAACCCCGAACACACTCACAACTTCAACCCCGAACACACTCACAACTTCAACCCCGGACACACTCACAACTTCAACCCCGAACACACTCACAACCCCGAACACACTCACGTCCCCGAACACACTCACAACTTCAACCCCGAACACACTCACAACTTCAACCCCGAACACACTCACAACCCCGAACACACTCACGTCCCCGAACACACTCACAACTTCAACCCCGAACACACTCACAAACCCGAACACACTCACGTCCCCGAACACACTCACAACTTCAACCCCGAACACACTCACAACCCCGAACACACTCACGTCCCCGAACACACTCACAACTTCAACCCCGAACACACTCACAACTTCAACCCCGAACACACTCACAACCCCGAACACACTCACAACTTCAACCCCGAACACACTCACAACCCCGAACACACTCACAACTTCAACCCCGAACACACTCACAACCCCGAACACACTCACAACTTCAACCCCGAACACACTCACAAACCCGAACACACTCACGTCCCCGAACACACTCACAACTTCAACCCCGAACACATTCACAACTTCAACCCCGAACACACTCACAACCCCGAACACACTCACAACTTCAACCCCGAACACACTCACAACTTCAACCCCGAACACACTCACAACTTCAACCCCGAACACACTCACAACCCCGAACACACTCACAACTTCAACCCCGAACACACTCACAACTTCAACCCCGAACACACTCACAACTTCAACCCCGAACACACTCACAAACCCGAACACACTCACGTCCCCGAACACACTCACAACTTCAACCCCGAACACACTCACAACTTCAACCCCGAACACACTCACAAACCCGAACACACTCACGTCCCCGAACACACTCACAACTTCAACCCCGAACACACTCAAAACTTCAACCCCGAACACACTCACAAACCCGAACACACTCACGTCCCCGAACACACTCACAACTTCAACCCCGAACACACTCACAACTTCAACCCCGAACACACTCACAAACCCGAACACACTCACGTCCCCGAACACACTCACAACTTCAACCCCGAACACACTCACAACTTCAACCACGAACACACTCACAACTTCAACCCCGAACACACTCACAAACCCGAACACACTCACGTCCCCGAACACACTCACAACTTCAACCCCGAACACACTCACAACTTCAACCCCGAACACACTCACAAACCCGAACACACTCACGTCCCCGAACACACTCACAACTTCAACCCCGAACACACTCACAACTTCAACCCCGAACACACTCACAACCCCGAACACACTCACGTCCCCGAACACACTCACAACTTCAACCCCGAACACACTCACAAACCCGAACACACTCACGTCCCCGAACACACTCACAACTTCAACCCCGAACACACTCACAACCCCGAACACACTCACGTCCCCGAACACACTCACAACTTCAACCCCGAACACATTCACAACTTCAACCCCGAACACACTCACAACTTCAACCCCGAACACACTCACAACTTCAACCCCGAACACACTCACAAACCCGAACACACTCACAAACCCGAACACACTCACGTCCCCGAACACACTCACAACCCTGAACACACTCACAACTTCAACCCCGAACACACTCACAACCCCGAACACACTCACAACTTCAACCCCGAACACACTCACAACTTCAACCCCGAACACACTCACAACTTCAACCCCGAACACACTCACAACCCCGAACACACTCACGTCCCCGAACACACTCACAACTTCAACCCCGAACACACTCACAAACCCGAATACACTCACGTCCCCGAACACACTCACAACTTCAACCCCGAACACACTCACAACCCCGAACACACTCACGTCCCCGAACACACTCACAACTTCAACCCCGAACACATTCACAACTTCAACCCCGAACACACTCACAACTTCAACCCCGAACACACTCACAACTTCAACCCCGAACACACTCACAAACCCGAACACACTCACAAACCCGAACACACTCACGTCCCCGAACACACTCACAACTTCAAGCCCGAACACACTCACAAACCCCGAACACACTCACAACTTCAACCCCGAACACACTCACAACTTCAACCCCGGACACACTCACAACTTCAACCCCGAACACACTCACAACCCCGAACACACTCACGTCCCCGAACACACTCACAACTTCAACCCCGAACACACTCACAACTTCAACCCCGAACACACTCACAACCCCGAACACACTCACGTCCCCGAACACACTCACAACTTCAACCCCGAACACACTCACAAACCCGAACACACTCACGTCCCCGAACACACTCACAACTTCAACCCCGAACACACTCACAACCCCGAACACACTCACGTCCCCGAACACACTCACAACTTCAACCCCGAACACACTCACAACTTCAACCCCGAACACACTCACAACCCCGAACACACTCACAACTTCAACCCCGAACACACTCACAACCCCGAACACACTCACAACTTCAACCCCGAACACACTCACAACTTCAACCCCGAACACACTCACAACTTCAAGCCCGAACACACTCACAACCCCGAACACACTCACAACTTCAACCCCGAACACACTCACAACCCTGAACACACTCACAACTTCAACCCCGAACACACTCACAACCCCGAACACACTCACAACTTCAACCCCGAACACACTCACAACTTCAACCCCGAACACACTCACAACCCCGAACACACTCACAACTTCAACCCCGAACACACTCACAACTTCAACCCCGAACACACTCACAACCCCTAACACACTCACAACTTCAACCCCGAACACACTCACAAACCCGAACACACTCACGTCCCCGAACACACTCACAACTTCAACCCCGAACACACTCACAACCCCGAACACACTCACAACTTCAACCCCAAACACACTCACAAACCCGAACACACTCACAACTTCAACCCCGAACACACTCACAAACCCGAACACACTCACAAACCCGAACACACTCACGTCCCCGAACACACTCACGTCCACGGGAGACTTGGAGTACTTCAGGATCCCGTTATCCAGAACGAAAAACCGCTGTGCAGAAGACAGAAGGAAACAGAATTAGTCCAATGAATATTTACTGTAATACATATAATAATATGTTTATAAAGGGGAATAAAGGGTGAAATATAAGAAAAATAAACCAATGGAAATTTAAATATTATTAATATTCAAACAAATAAGCTCTTTATTGGTCATTAAAACCAATGATAAACACAGGGTTCAAACAAATTCAGTAAAATGAAATTTCATTTTCAAGCAGTTCTTTTTTTTAGATTTCAAGGACAACAATTAGCATTTATCCAACAATATATTTATTATTTTTATTTATTTTATTTGTTTGTTTTTTGTAACTCAAATTACATATATATATAGTATCTGATGTTTCAAGATCAATCCATTGACCAGTGCTGTCAGGCATGGCAAATCCCCTTAACCATTGAAACGATACTATGACAAAGACATCGACTTCCTTATTCAAACTGATTTTTTCCATGAATATATGATTGACCTGAAGAATGAAAGTTGTATGATACACTAATCATGAAACTTAACGTGATGTGAAATAGCTCTATATCTCCGACGGGCTGCAGCATTAATTTTATGTAAAAAGATAGTGGGGAGGTTTTTTTCTCCGAAAAAATGTAACACTAATTTTGTGTATTTCAATAATTCAAGCACTTTTCAAGTTCCTCTTCAAAAATATGGCTCTTTTCTTCGGATACCGGAGGAAATGGGATTGTTACATACAAAAAAAATAATAATTAATAAAAAGACCTCATGTATTAAATGGTTGTGTTCTTGTTGTTAATTTTTTTCTTTACTTATTTTTTTTCTTTACTTTTTTCCCCTCCTTGATGTGTACAAAAAAAGGAAAAACTGTTAAACAGTTTTCAAGGGTTTTCCAGGACTTTAAAGGAGTAGTTCACTTTTAAAAAAAAAACTTTTGCTGATAATTTACTCGCCCCCATGTCAACCAAGATGTCCATGTGTTTCTTTCTTCAGTCGAAAAGAAATTTAAGTTTTTGATGAAAACATTCCAGCATTTTTCTCCATATAATGGACTTCAATGGGAACCAAACGGTTCAAGGTTCAAATGAGAGTTTTAGTGCAAACTACAAACTGTTCAAAGGGCTTTAAACGACACCAGACGATGAATAAGGGTCTTATCAAGCGAAACGATCGCTCATTTCAAAAATAAATAAAGAACTTATTCTCACCTCTATGTAGGGGGTAGGAAGTAGAGCACTATATAGTGAGCTCATCAGCATAATAGAAACACCACTTTCGGACACTACTCTCTCGTCTCTGGGCTAAATAGATTTTTTTAAAATAAATACATTACATTATATTGAGCTTATTTCTCCAAAATTTAAAAACACAAGATTGGAACTTATATTTACGATCACAACAATGCATGATGGTATGTAGGGCTTAGGTTAGTCACCATCGGTTGTACACTACTTTTCAAAATGCATTCTGGGATGCATTGAGTGGACTATATAGGGTACAATAATCATCACTATACATTCGGACAGCCCTACAAAATGACGACCTCACTAATAGACCACTATATAGTGAGTAGTGGGTGATTTCGGACACAGCCATGGACATCTTGGATGACATGGGGGTGAATAAATTACTCCTTTAAGTTACTCCTTTAACTACTAAACTACTCCTTTAAGTTTCAAAAAGTCACATTCAACACTTTAAACACCTTGTACGAACCCTGTAAACAGATTGCTGGTCTTAAGTGGTTTAAGCTGGTCTCCCAGCCTGGAAAACTCCCAAACTCACTAAAACCAGTGAATCAGAGCAGCGGGATCAGACTGGTTTGTTGGTTTTCGTCTCTCACCTTGTGCCAGCCCTTCAGGGGCCATTTCCTCCGCTTCAGCATGAAGCCCTCGTGCTTCTCTGGCCTCTGCACATGAGTCTGCCCGATCCTCAGGCCCTCGATGATCTCCCAGCTATCCGTCTCCTACACAGGGACACCATCACATATAAGAAAACCAAACCAGTGGAAATGTAAGAGCCATTAACGTCCAACAAACAGCTCTAAATCATTCATAAACACCAATAATAAACATGAGACAGGCATATTGAGAGTTAGAATGAATGAATGAATATAATATAATATGAATATCATGTAGTCCCATTACGACATGAAGTGTTTAAAAATTCTGCTATACATTTATCGCAGTGGTGGTTTATGAGATGCTTTGTTGATTGCTCAAGATGATTGTATGATTGTGTGAATACGATGCTCTAACTTTTGGAAACTGCGGTATGAGAATAATTTCTGTTTTGACTGAAGTGACACTGAGTGCTTTAGAGAAACAAAAACCTAAAAGAGTAATATAAGACTTAAAGAAATCATTTATGTTATGTTAAAATGGTTGGGTAACTGTGTGCAGTTCTGTAATGAGTGATAGATTAATTTCATGATTTAGCAGTCAATATTAGTTTGCGAAAAAACCTAAAAAATTAAAAAGAATAAAAAAATGCTTTTAGATCGAAAGTGTTTACAGCTAATTACAGACTGATCAAAAAGCCAAACTCATTAGAAACATCATTAAACAGACCTCAGACCAGTGAGGCTTGACTGAGTGAACGCATTACCTAGAAACACACAAAGCATGAGTTGGGAGAAAAGATTTGATTTTATAGCATACAATTTTAGAAGAAACATGCATGTTTAACAATCGACATGGTCCCTTACAAATGAATAAAAGTAAATAGAATAAATAAATAAGCAAAATGCCATTTTAAAATCTCATCACTAAACATTACATCAAATAGCAAAAGAACTGTTTCTTTATATATTAAATAATTGGCATGAATAATTTAACTGTAAGTCAAAAAACTGTCCTTCAATTACAGTCAAAGGTTTATTTTAAGTACAAAAATGAATACTAAAATAGTTAATTTAAACTAAACTTAGTAGTAGTTTATTGAGATTAGACTTCAAAGTGCAAAACTAAAAAAGAAGTATTTAGAGAGTAAATTAGTGTTGCTCACCGTGTAGTTGCAATACAAAAGAAAAACTTGGATGTAAACTATAGTTTACACTTAAAATACGAGTAAAAGTATACTTTTATAAACTAAAAAGTGGGCCAAGAAGAACTTAAATGGTACACATACAAGTACACTGGTACAGGGATGTTTGTATACTTGCTACATAAACTGCACTCAGAATATATACCTGGACGTTACCGACGTTTACTTAAAGTCACCATGAAATCAAAATTGACGATTCTTATTTTTTATAGAATACTGCAGTAATTATTATAAAAGATTTATCCATGTGCACTATTTTCTTGAAATCCATGTTCTTCAGCATCTCTTCTCTTCTCTGAGGATGAGGGCGGAGCTACCCGTCACTCACATTAGATCCACCAATAGCAAGCCACAACCATCCAATCAATTCCACACAGAATAAATCAAGCCCCGCCCACATTTGTTCTTGTTCGTAAAGCCCATGTTCGTCACAATAAGGAAGTTCCTACTTTCGTTTCATGATGACTTTAATGAAATGAACTTGAAGTATATTTCTTTTTTTGTATGGGTAAATGTACGCATCAGAATGGTGATGGCTGCTTTAGAAACAACGCTCATTAGTTCATGTTAATAATATCTATAATAGTTATAATAGTTTATTTGTCCTCTTCCTGAAGTATAATAATCAGTATTTATCTGTATTGACCAGTTGTGTCACATTTTGTAGCGACTACTCTTTCTATCAATTCAAACCTTTTTTTGTTTTGTCAGCAAAAGTATTGGATAATAGGCGAATAAGATAAAATAAACGTAAATGATGACTACAAAGTCTATTTCGAATGTTTATGAATTCCTGAATGAGTTTGTGAAGACTTGAATGAGCTCCTGCTTTGTTGAAATTCAATCTATTTGAGTAATTTCATTGATTTAGCAGCCCGTTCCTGTCTAAGTGGGTAGTTCTTCTTTGTAACTGGCTTTAACATATTTTATGGTCATAGTTAACAGCCTTGCTTTAAACAACCACGTCAGCTGAGAGGAATGAGACCATCTAGTGATTCATATTGGAGCTTTGTTGATGTGTTTTTTAATCCTTGTGGACAAAACAATGGGAAAATATTTCCTGAACAACTCTGAAAAAGTGAGCGGTCTCTAGGGGCTTTCGCACCGGAGGAACCTTTTCATAGTTCCTACAACTATTGCTGGAAGTGCCTGGATTTTCGCAGGAACTGGGAACGATTCGGTTCTAGGAACTCCTTTTGGAGGAAATAATTGAGCTCCTACTTCAGAGTAGGTCTAAACTAGCACTATAGGAAATACCAGTGACGTTAGTTTGATTGGCCGAACGCACGTGAAACACCATTACCCTCCATTTAAAACAAAAGCTTCCAATTTAAAACACACAGATTATAGCCTATATATTTACTCCACAAACTAACTCTACGAGCATGGAAAGCAGTGATGGATGAAGCTCTTAACCTTTACGCTGAAGGACAAAATCCAACGCAACTTTGAGGTGACCAAGACAAACATGATTATGTATTTCTGCTCAGCTAGCAACATTACGGTCTACTTTCTATGTATAACCGTTCTATCAAATATCGCATTAGACAGGACTGTTGGACAGATCGTAAACTAATGAACACAGAGAATGCGAGCACTGTTTGTTTACTCTAGCGTTCCCGAGTCACAAAAACAAGCTTGGCTTACGTCACTTCAGAGTTTCTACTGGCGGAGCGAATGCAACCAGAATGCAACCATTAGTTCTCGGAGAACCATCCTGGTGGCTCGTTCTTATAACTATAGCCGCCTTTACACTGGATACGACAAACAACAGCCATCGGACTGGAAGTCGTCCATTTCCAATGGGGAGTCCTACGGGAGCTGCGTGGAGTTCTGATCATATGTGTATACGGAAATTTCGGATGCGTTGAAATAACTTCTGCGGCTATACCGTATGCGACCGGCCGACCGGATGTGACGAATTCTAATCAAAACTATGAGCGTGAAGCTGGAATTACGAATATTTTAACACTTTAACGTTATTCTGTAGTCGCTATTCCTGCAAAATGGCAGTTATTAATAATTATGGCAGAAATAATTATTTTATAATTACTGAATCAATATTTATGTTGATTAGCTCTATAAAATCTACTATGTTTGTATTTCAGATGTATTGAGGGTCATTTGTTTTGTGTGGATATATTCATCCATGCATTACATTCATTAAAATGATTAATTTTACAATGGCGAATAAGCCGAGGGTAATAAACAATTGACCCTTCGCAGGGAGTTTGATTGACAGGCGATATGACCAATCATAATCCGGCATCCGCCGAATCCGACGTTTAGTCCGATAAAGCAGTCAGGAGAGTTAGTAGATAGCTTGTGTTATAAAGAAATGAACTGAAATGAAAATACCGTCGGTGGCCTTGAAACTGGAAAAACAGTGTGCACTGACGTCTTTCCGCGGTTGAAACAACATTCCTTCTGATGTTCATTCATGTTTATTTGATGCTTTAAATGAGCAAGAAGGAAGAGATGATCGGGTCACGAGCAGCTTTAACAGCTGTACAGTGATCAGTCAGACACATTCAAGAGCCACAAAACGGCATTTTTTGTTTAAATTTCTTTAAAAAAAATGACCAAATTTGAAAGTTGAGACTTTGCTTCATTATAAAGTATCTTGCTTTGTCATATCGGTCGACGTGTTGTCAGTGTCTCTGCGTGATAACATGATGTGTGGCGTGAGAGGGACGTGGCTTGTACATCAGTCACTAAAGGGGTCTTTGCGAACACTCACTAAAGGGGGCGGGGTCTTTGTGAACACTCACTAAAAGGGGGTGGGTCTTTGTGAACGCTCACTAAAGGGGGCGGGGTCTTTGCGAACAGTCACTAAAGGGGGTGGGTCTTTGCGAACAGTCACCAAAGGCGGCGGGGTCTTTGTGAACACTCACTAAAGGGGGCGGGGTCTTTGCGAACAGTCACTAAAGGGGGCGGGGTCTTTGCGAACAGTCACTAAAGGGGGCGGGGTCTTTGTGAACACTCACTAAAGGGGGTGGGTCTTTGTGAACACTCACTAAAGAGGGTGGGTCTTTGGGAACACTCACTAAAGGGGGCGGGGTCTTTGCGCACACTCACTAAAGGGGGCGGGGTCTTTGCGAACACTCACTAGAGGGGGTGGGTCTTAGTGAACACTCACTAAAGAGGGCGGGGTCTTTGCGAACAGTCACTAAAGGGGGCGGGGTCTTTGCGAACACTCACTAAAGGGGGTGGGTCTTTGGGAACACTCACTAAAAGGGGGCGGGGTCTTTGCGAACAGTCACTAAAGGGGGTGGGTCTTTTGGAACACTCACTAAAGGGGGCGGGGTCTTTGTGAACACTCACTAAAGGGGGCGGGGTCTTTGCAAACAGTCACTAAAGGGGGTGGGTCTTTGCGAACAGTCACTAAAGGGGGCGGGGTCTTTGTGAACACTCACTAAAGGGGGGGGGGTCTTTGCGAACGCTCAATTTCAAAGATCTGTTTGACTGCCGTTACGAGGCGAAATGCGTCAATCATATGCGAATGCAAATGTCGTGTGCAGTGGAAAGTGCGAAGTCGGTCTCACCTGTCGACTGTCTCTCTGAGACGAAGAGGAGGAGGACGCGCTCTTGTGGGTGGGGGTGGAGCTTTTGTGTAAAGGGGTGCAGCTCTTGTGGATGGGCGTGGCCCCCTTCTCCTCCAGGCTGGTGGCTCGGCTGTGATGACGAGACATGATAGCGGCTGCTGTCCACCTTCTGCTCTCTCTCAACCTTTTTATTTAGTGTCTCTTCTTGTCCCTCCAAAGCACAGCATGACCTTTGAATCCCTGTGCAGCCAAACGATTTCACCTGAAACACAAACGGTGGAGGAAATGAGAGTTAGTACCATGGTGACAGAGAGGTCAAAGAGGTCATGGGTTTAAAGATGACAAATGTATCGTGGTTCAGTTTATATATTGGCTTTATGGTCACGGTTTCAATTCATTAAAGATTTTATGTTGCAATCTCTGATGCACCAGATAGGAAATATGATGCAATAACACTGTATTGAATTTCTTTAGCTACAATTATAATATAATTATAAAACACATTTAAAGTCCCCATGTGGTGAAAATCCAGCTTTTAATGTTGTTTATGTGTCTATGTGGTGTTTTTAATAAGCTTTAAGACAAATCATGTGTAAATTCATAAGTCGACAGCATTGCTGAGTATTTCCACCTTAAAACTGCAGTGAACTAAAGACAGTCTCAAAAACACGGTTTGATATCGCTGGTGTTTCTGACGTCACAAACAACCTCGTAACCAATCAGATCAATGTGTGATCGTCAACCGATCGAGTGAGTGGAGGCGGGGCTCATTTGTATATTCATAGAACCGCACATACTAAATGAGGCAAGGGTGTCGAGTTACATTCAAGCAATTTTTTTTAAGAATAAAAGGATTTAAATATGTCATTTTGGTGATCAAAGATGAGTTTTAAGGGATAAAGTTATTGACTAAAGGGGGACTTTAAATGAAATCCATTTAACATGGCTTGGTGATATAAATTACTTATATTACAAGTAAATTATTTAAAATATATATATGTGTGTGTTTTATTCTCAAAATGTTAATTCTTGAATATGAAATAACTAATGATGACTTTCATATTATGATAATGACTTGTTCCAACTTATCGGCCTTTTCTGTCATTTATTAATAAATCAAGCATCTCGTCTAGTCTCTTCAATGTCAGGAAGTTCATATTGCCACAGCAATGAATTGCACAGCTTATAAATGAGGGTTGGAAATTCGATGATCATTGATCAGAGATCTCATCCAATCTGCATCGAGCAGAACTCGTCATGTTTTTCGCTCTGTCAGTGTCATTAAGAGACAGTCTATGGACCGGACGACAGTCCTTGAGTTACAGGCTTCACTAGGGTTGGGGATCACAAAGAATTTAACGATTCCATGAAATACTTATTTATTCCATTATTGATTCTTCTAACAGACCTACGCTCCAGTCTTCATGCAAAACAAAAACAATGATCTTTTAGTTGCATGTTTTATTGTTTCTTTTCTTAATATTATTTTTAAAATGCCATTTATAACAATGAAATTGTGTTCAAAATCAAGGTGTCAAGGTGAGGCAAGGTCAGATGACATCATCCAATCTAACAATATCATGTGACAAATATCAATTGAATTAGGTGTAGAGTGACAGAAGAGAGAAAGACAAAACTGCAGTTAAAAATTAACCAACAGCATCAAATTTAAAACAACCACGCACTGTAGCTTTGGATATAACCTGGCAACTGCTTATAAAGCCCATTATCAAAAAATAAAAAAATAAAAAATAAAAAAAACGTACCTTATGATTTTACAAAAAAACAAGAAATTACTAACTTTTGCCTAGAACAAAGTTTGAGTGATTTACTCTGCTGTCCGAAGTCACTAATAGGTGAGAATAACAAATTAAAACAAATACTTAATTAAAATTTCAATGATAGAGTAGAAGTGGAATATCTTTTCTCAACATTAGCTATACTCTTCTGAAAAAAAGTACACTTTAGCATACTTTTAAAAAGAGTATTTATTACATAAATAATATACTTTAAAAGAATATACTTAAGTGTGAATGTATTAGGACACTTAAATTATTGTTTAAACCAATTAAATTAAAATGTATTATATTTCAATGCCCCCTGAAATATTATGAAGACTTAATTATTTAATAATTTTTCCCTATATGGAAAAGCTTTTAATTTGACATTATTTTTTAAAAGTGTAGGCCTACTTAAGTCTGTTAAGGAACGGTCATGAATAGTGCTCTCTTTAAGTACACTTAAGTGGCCTTTTATTTCATTAATATTATATTGTCTACGAGTACATTTGAAGTACACTACAAATGCACATTCGATACAATTAAGAACACCTCTTTTTCATACAGGTAATTAGTCAAGTGTATTTGACTTTGTTTCATTACAAACAAAACTATATTTTGGATTTTAATTGACCATTTTTTTTTATTTGTTTGTCGTTTTTTTGGCAATCTAGGGTGTGGCCTGTGTCCCACCCACCACTACCTTACAGGACACACCCTAGTCCTAAATCCAAGTGTACTTGGGGTGAACTGCCAGGTATTAGTTGCGGATTAAATTAAATAAAAAATAAAATAAAATAAATTGTCCATAACTGTCGTAAATAATTTAGCCTACCGTATCCTAGTGTCGCACGCACACACTCGCTGTTTATCCAGCACTGGCTTTGGAATCAACAATGGCCACAGACACTTTGAGGAAGTGGTGGAGGAAGTGACGTATGCCGTAAAGCTGTCGAATTTTGTAGTTCTTTTTGTGCTCTGGTTACTATCCGAAACCCGAAGTTACATAGTGCAAGTAAAAGCGATACAGACCCCGTCAGGCTATGGCAGACATGTCATTCAACCTATTGTAAGTCGATGTACCATCTCAAGGGTCTTGGAAATATATTATGAAGCTTGAAAAACTACATAGTGTTGCTTTAATAATAGCACTGGCTTCTTCAAGAGATGCACCGTATAAATGTGCAGGTGTTTCGAGAAAGAAAGTATAATGTTTGGTGGTTTAGGACATTCTGTGAGTACAGTGAGTGACCGTCGATGTGTGTATGTTTTATAGTCTCTGCATGTGTCTTCATGAAGCAGTATTGATTAGCCATGCAGTATGAAGAGACTTTGACCAACCTAATTAGACCCAAAGGAACACACACACACACACACAGTCATCCTGATAGCTACCATTTAAGAAAAGCTGTTTCAATAGTGGGCACAGTTACAAGTGAGATAACAGGATACATCTGTACAGGCCTTCCCAACACAAACATGCTTAGCAAGCACTCTGGGGAAAACACAAACAGTACATGAACACACACATCTATAATTTAAGGGCTTCCACCCCCTCCTCCAACACATTAACTGCGCCGCGAGAGCCCGCCGAGGGGAGACGCGGGGAAACACGCATCACATGCTCAACCCGCCACATGAAGTGATAATGTTTCCGCAACAAATTTATACTCGCCATTTTCCCTCAACAGCAGCTTCACACGCTGGTAAATGAAACCTGCACTGAGCTCGCTAAAATCTTAATGATTTGACTGATACAATGAATTGCACAAACTAGTTTTATTGATCTGTTTTCCTCTTTGCTTTTAGGTCTTATCACACTTTACACCAGTGAGAAGAAAATACACACACACACACACACAGAGTGAATGAGTGAAACACATCAGATATTGTAGCAGCAGACTCTCTAGAGACTGTCCAGTAAAGTTGCATACAGCTAATTATCAGGGTTATGTCCTGTTTTATGTGTTTTAGGCCCCGTTTACACGAAAGGAAAACGCAGATATTTCCCTGCGGTTTGGCCCGTCATTTACACGAAAACCCTGTTTTTATGACAGAAAACGATTATTTCTAAAACCTCCGGCCAAAGAGGAGATTTCTGAAAACGCCGGTTAAGTATTGTCGTGTCAACTGGGAGAAACGGGGTTTTAGGTTCTCTCATGTCGATTCTGAGGATTCTGATTGGCTTGCATGGTTTTATCCTTCTCCCTACACTGCCGCCCATAGGTTTGGCATAATTATGATGGCGCTTGACAGCATATTTATGCAGGTGTGCGCACGATGTTATTATTGAAAACGGAGGCGGGGGAAATACCAGTTTCTCTAAATCCCGGCTTTGTGTAAACGTGGCCTTAAAGGGCACCTATTATGCCCCTTTTTACAAGATGTAATATTGGTCTCAGGTGTCCCCAAAATGTATTTGTGAAGTATCAGATCAAAATACCCTACAGTTAATTTATTATAACCATTTGAAAATGTCATTTTTGGGGCCTGTTTTGGTGTATACGACCTTAAATGCAAATGAGCTGCATATCCCCGCCCTGCCTTTGGATGAGGGCGTAACTTGATACCTATGGCAGTCGGTCGAAGCAGAAGGGCTGACAGAGTGAGAGACCCACTGTTTTGAATGTCATTCAGCCGAACATGTTTGAATCGGAATATATAAATAGTCTCTGATCAGACCCAGATGACGAAGAGACTCCGGCAGAATAAACACAAATATGAATGTACCAGGACGTCTCGGTATGGTTATTTTATACATTTATGTACTTATAGAGTTGTAATCACATCCCCTTTGCAATTATGGATGTGCAACACACACACACACACAGACACACACAAGCACTAACGCTGGCACAATTTTTTGAAACTACATACACATTCTGTGATAAAGTTTGCTACGTAGAAGCGAAATTACATTTATGCGAGGGACCTGTGGCGTCATGTTTAGCTTGTCGTACAGATGCTTCTGTGGCAAATGTGAGAAGATGGCTAACTTACAGGACAACAACATATATGCAGTTTTTAATACTATATCTTTAAAAATATATATATTTATAAACGTGTGGTTACACACTATACAAACAAGGTTTAAATTATATACACAGACATCCTACGATGACAACAACTTTAGATGCATTTGTTGTTGAATTGGCTGACATCGACTAAAAAGACTATTTGCTCAAAAATCATAAAATACACTTACTGTTACTGGATGTGACGGTGGATCGCAAACAGTAGATGACGATCCACTCTTGAGGATTAACTTTTAACAACAGGATTAACCCACAACAGAACATTTACGTTTCCAAGACATTACCGGCTGTCTGAAACAATGGAGGATGCTGTACAGATCACAGAGGGCGGGGTATATGCCACAACCACACTGTCAATCAAACCCCTTGCTCAATTCTACGTCACAAAGAGCTGAATCTTAGAACAGCTCGTTCTGAGACAGTGCATATGATTTATTGAGATTGTAAAAAAAAACACTGGGTAGATTTTTATCATTCTAGGGTGGTTTTGCTCACACACTGCCAACAAACATTTATGTTCAAACACCATGTAAAAGTGAATTTCCATAATAGGTGCCCTTTAAATTTTACAATGGGTTGTTTTTGCTGTTTTCTGTTTCCTTTGCTCCTTTTTCCTGCTTAGTCTCCTAGATTACTCATTGTTTGATTATCGTTTGCACCTGATGTTCATTTAGTTGATTGGTTTACTCTTGTATTTAGCCCTGCGTCTTTTGTTGTTCGGTTCATGTAGCTGTTATTCTAGAGTGTTTTGTGAAGATTTGAGTTTGTTTTATAATAAAAGTAGCTGCTGCATCTAGAGCATGTACACGTGATGCTACTGAAGGTCTCAGGACTTATTTTTACTCACCTTCACTGCAGTAATACATGGACAGTTTGAAAGAACTGAACAAATGAACGTCCTAATCTGAGGTGTAACATGAACATCTTTTTATCTCATATTATCATTCTGCACTCAAACTCATGAGACCAGACAAGAAGTGGACAAAAAATTGGCCTTATGTTCACAATATTGGTTAATTATTACATTACATTACATCACTTTCACCGTCACATCAGATTGTTTTTTGCATAATTAGAGAGCTAAACTATTATTCAAACTATTAAAGTGTGAACACATAGTAGTTTGTACAGACACTTCCACTTTGATTAAAACAATTATTGTACCATTATAATCTGTTGTGGGGTTTTTTTATGAAAAATATTGGTGCAAAAAAAAAAAAAAAAAAAAAAGACGGTGTGCAAATATTTCATGCTTTTATGCCATTTAAGCCTAGTTTAAGCCCGATTTGCAAATCGTTGAGCTCGCCGACAGGTCAGAGTGTTATCGCGTGCAAATCGCGGGGGATTAGCGGACGATGAACGCTTGCCAATCTGTTAGTATGAAAGAGCCAAAGACACTCGCAGACGCCTTGAAGACGCATCGCAGAGCCCAGAAAAATATCTAGCATGCTAGATATCCAGAGCTGTCGCGCGATTGAACCTCAGTGATGTCATGAGCTACAGCCAATCAGAGCACGGCATGGGCTGAGGTCACCGGATAAATCTTATTATTCATTTTTTTTGCGTTTTGTCTCAGAGCAAATAATCACGCAAACAGTTTGCAGCACTAGTTTGACGTCCACATTCGCATGTTGTGTTCTTCTCTGGCTATTGGCGCACGTGCTTTTTCGCGTCATTTCCGGTTCGCTTTATCGCGTGATTTTTCGTGACAAAACGTGGTTTGTAGACAAGATAGAATCGTTGGGTGACAGAGTTGTTGTCAACTGGTGTAGTGCGTTGCCTCCTGTTGCGGATCAATCACGTTGTGTCGTGTGTGTGAACAGCTCAACAACTTGAACACTCCTGATTTCACAGAGAGCAAGTCATGTTCAAGTTCAGCCCGACGTTTTAAAATCATGTAGTGTGAATTAGGTTTTAGATGCTCTGGATCAAGCAGATCAAAGTAGCAAACACTAGATCTAAAGACGAAATATTCCACCGCCAGTCAGAAGAGAAATGAGTGACGGAGGCCAGCAGGAACGGTTTACAAAGTAGATTATAATAAGCAAGGACACAATGCGCATTAGCCCAGAACAATGTCATCTTCCCAGCAGCAGATGATAAATGAAGAAGTTCACACACTCACACACACACACACACACAGCTCCATCTCCGTGACTGTACATTAGCACAACTCAAAATACACTGTGCTTAGATCCTCTTCAAAAAGGGCTCCTAATGACGCCACACACACACACACACACACACACAGAAAGAGGAAGACACAACAGTGGCTACCGCAGTAACATGAGAAGTGGTAGAGAAAAAAGAGAAGTGCTCCATTTATATTCAGAATTGGTAGAAATCTGGTACACTACAGAAACACACACTGCATCCAGCTGCTCTACTTATGTAAGCATGAACTGCAGAAACGAGGACTGTTTTCAAACAGGTTTCCTCAACGTTTTGGACACGTTTCATCATCCTGAAGAACAGGGAGCTGCAGGATGACGTATTTTTATAGGCCAAAAAACCTGCAAGCGAGTTTTAGCACTTCCAGATCCATCGTCCTGAAGTCAATAGGCTTTAAACTGTTAACACAAGCTCAATATATTTTCACATTTTTATACTAAAGACATCAAATACATCAGCAATTTTCAAGGTGGTTGTTAATAAGCATCTAAATGGGACTAGAGTTTGTCGGGGGTATTAAACATCATCACGCCGAACACGATTTTGGCAGGATTTAGTCTTAACATTAGGGGTGTAGGGTAACGACACAGTCATTTTTATTTTGGGTGAACTTATAGCACAATTATTGTATCGCAATATATATTGTGACACAATTTATTGTCACTGTAGGAGCCTAATTTTGCTTTTGTTCAGTGACAATTATTTCATATTATGTGTTGTATTTCAGTATTTTAATATTTGTGTTTTTATTGTAACTTTCTTTCTTTGGGTGTACTAATTAGACAAATATTCTTTATATTTACCTTGAAATTTGGTATGTGTAAAAATTGTACTCTGGCCCTTTAAGAATTGCGACGGGAAGTGAGGCGGTGGTGCGTTCTGTATAGAAAATAGAGTGGAGTCGCACAGTTTTTTTTACCGCATCCGTGATATTTAGGATTTAAGACTATATCTGGTTTCTTTTCTTTGTTTTATTTATTAACGAGTTGGATTAAAGGAAGAATTTACATCAAGAAAACGGTGCATGTGAATTATTTTTGTTTTAATTGGACACGGAGCGAGTTGACTGGAATTCTTGCGATGCGCACTCACATTAGTAAAGAAAACTAACTCCGGATGGATAAGGACGTTTTTGACACGAAGATGTTAAAAGGAACAATGGATCTTGAAGTGTATGCCAAGTGGAGTTTCGTTGGAAAAGGAATTGCAAGGATTACCTCAGATGTGCGTGATTATCTACATGCAATCTAACGGCGCTATTCAATTCAGGAAGATTTCTGAGGTAAAAATTGAAACGTGACTGAACAGTTCGATATAAAATGTGAGTACAATGACTTCATTTGATGTTGAAGCTTAAAAGAGGATACTATGAAGAAAACTGAGGATTGTACTCGTACTAAAAGGTCAATAAAAATGACTGAGAAAGCAAAGGAAGAAAAGTTGCAAAGACTTGTGCAATCAAGGAAAACTAAACTAGCTCAGCTCATAAGTAAATCTAAGGAAATCGAACAATTAATGGATGATGCTGCACATTTTGACGCTGTTCGAACCAAATTAGAAACGGAATACAAAGATTTGCATAAAGATTTCTGTCAGTTGAATCATGCTATTGAGGAATGTATGTCTGATGAAGATTATGCAAAGGACCAGCATACATGGTTTGAACCAAGAGCCTCATCATGTGAAAGATTTATTAATTCAGTCAACAAGTGGATGAAACAGGTTGCAGAAAATGCTGAGCAATCAAAACAGTGTGATCTAGAAGTTAATCCTGAGGATAGCATTTCTTCTGTGTCAGTGACTTCAAGTAAGAAGCATAGGAAACATGGATCAGATGGCAGATCTACAACTTCTACAACTTCTTCTGCACGCATATCCGCTGAAGTAGAAAGAGCTGCACTACTTGTTAAACATGCTGCATTGAAGAAGAAACAAGCTATTGAACGACAAGAAGCTGAAATAAAGGCTAAAAAGGAGGAATTTGAGTTAGAAGTGGCCCTTGCAGCATCTGATGCAAAAATGAAAGTCATTAAGCAATATGAAAGCAGTCGATCTTCATCTGTATGTCACAACGAAATAGATCTGGAGTCAGGTAGTATAACTGCTCAAGAAGATGAACTGAAACAAGAAAGTCTGCTGGATAATGTGTTTCAGCCTCTATGGCCTCAGTCAACTAATGACACCATCCCAAGAGAGCTTTCTTCAAGTAGAGAGGGGGACATGGTTGATACATTATGTAATGTCATGGAGCGGCAAGCCAATGTCACTGAGTGCTTAGTGAAGCATCAAAAGATGTCTATGCTTCCTTCGATTGACACACCCATTTTCAAAGGAGATCCTCTTGATTATAAGCTGTTCATTCGGGCCTTCGAACATGGTGTTGAGGATCGTACTGAATATGATAAGGATCGCTTGTACTTCATGGAACAGTACACAACCGGAAAACCAAAGGAATTGATTCGTAGTTGTCTACATATGAACCCAGCTGAAGGCTATCTTAAGGCAAAGCAGCTTTTGAGAGAGCATTTTGGAAATGAGTATCAGATTGCAGTAGCATATATGAACAAAGCTCTACATTGGCCCTCTATCAAACATGAAGACGGAGAAGCACTTCACTCCTTTTCATTGTTTCTGTCAGGATGTTGCAATGCAATGTCAGATATAACTTACATGGAAGAGATGGATAACGCAGCAAATCTCAGAGCCATTGTGGTGAAACTTCCATACAAGTTAAGAGAAAAATGGCGATCTGTGGCATGTGAAAAACAAGAGAAGCAAAATGCTAGAGTGAAGTTCAAAGATTTAGTTGATTTCATTAGCAAGCAAGCGAAGATTTCTCTTCATCCTGTGTTTGGAGACATAAAGGATAGTTCTACAACAAAAGGACAAGATAAGCTACATACAGAAGCAAGTGCTTACAAAAGGGCTGTTACCAAAAGGGTCTTCACGACTAGTGCCGTACCAATTGATAGAAAGGTTGAAGATGGCGAAAGACTTTCATTTGAAAGATCACAAAATAACCATCCAAGCAATCAGAAAAAATCTTGTCTTCTTTGTAAAGGACTGCAGCACAACCTGGAATCGTGTAGAAGTTTGAGAAGCAAGACACATCAGGAGAAAATTGACTTTCTGCGAAGCAAGGGCTTGTGTTTTGGCTGTTTAAAGCATGGTCACATGAGTAAACAATGCAAGGAAAGACTTAGCTGCAGTGAATGTTCTTTGCCTCATCCAACCATACTGCATATGAAACCAAAGGAAATCGCACGTCCTCAGGAAGATAGAACGGATAACTGTGATAGACAGTCTGTTACAAGTGCATTAATTTGTGCAGAAAAGGACAACAGTGGAGTCATAGATTTTTGTGAGAATGACTGTACTTTGTCAATTGTTCCTGTACAGGTCAAGACAACGAAAGGTACGCATCTGGTCAAAACGTACGCCTTTCTCGACCCAGGAAGTTCAGATACTTTCTGTACTGAAGCTTTGATGTCTGAACTGAATGTGAATGGAAGGAAGACTGATATACTTCTGAGAACAATGGGAGATGAAAAACAAGTCAGAACTCACATAGTGTCTGGGTTGGAGATTAGCAGGCTAGATGGTGATATGTTCATTCAACTTCCAGATGTTTTCACACAAAGAACAATTCCAGTTCACAAGGGGAACATTCCACAGCAAAAGGATTTGGAGAGATGGCCATATCTCAAAGAGGTTTGTCTACCTAGCATCGAAGCAGAAATCGGATTGCTAATAGGATCTAATGTGCCTGAAGTCATGGAGCCTTGGCAGGTTATTAGTAGTAAAGACAATGGACCTTTTGCGGTAAGAACCAAGTTGGGCTGGACAGTTAATGGACCCCTCAGGAACAGTAATGACATCACAAGAAAAGGAAGGAATGTTCAAGTATCCGTAAATCGCATATCAGTAGCCAGATTAGAAGACTTGTGGCAACAGCAATTCAAGCAGGATTTTCCTGAAGCAGAAAGGGATGATCAGTTGGAAATGTCCAAGGAAGACCACCAATTTATGGAAATGATGTCTGAGTCAGCTAAACTTGTAGATGGTCATTACAGCTTGTGCCTACCTTTGAAGAACAAGACTACTCGGATGCCAAATAATCGAGTGATTGCTGAACAACGGGCTCTGAATTTGAAAAGAAAATTCATCAGAAATCCTGAGTTCCACACAGAGTATACATCTTTCATGAACAGTCTCATCAGAAATGACTATGCTGTTAAGCTGACAGAAGACAATCACAAGCAAACAGATGACAACATATGGTACATACCTCATCATGGGGTGTACCATCCCGTCAAACAAAAACTGAGAGTTGTTTTCGATTGTGGGGCATCTTTTCAAGGGATGTCGTTGAACCAACAACTTTTACAAGGCCCTAACCTCACAAGTAATCTTGTCGGTGTCATTACAAGATTCAGACAGGAAAGTATCGCTATTATGGCAGATGTGGAAGCTATGTTCCACCAGGTTCGTGTCCATGAAGAGGATTCAAATCTTTTAAGATTCTTGTGGTGGCCTCACGGAGATTATAATGGTGACTTGGTGGAACACAAAATGGTTGTCCATTTGTTTGGCGCTACTTCTTCGCCCAGCTGCGCCTGCTTTGCTTTGAGGAAGTGTGCTGAAGATCATAGTGCATTATTCAAAGCTGATGTTGTTGATGCTGTTCAACGAAATTTTTACGTAGATGACTGTTTAAAGTCCACAGCCACTGAGACACAAGCCATAGAGCTCTATCAAGGTCTACGAGCAATATGTGCCAAAGGAGGTTTCCGTCTGGTGAAGTGGACAAGCAACAGTCGTGCTGTTTTAACAGCTATCCCTGATAATGAACGGGCTGATGGAGTGAAAAACTTGGATCTTGATCAAGAAACACTGCCGGTGGAAAGAGCATTGGGCATTCATTGGAATGTTGAGTCAGACACATTTCAATTCAAAATAGTCATTAAAGATCGTCCATTCACTCGAAGAGGATTGCTCTCGATTGTCAGCTCTATTTATGATCCATTGGGGTTTCTTGCACCTGTAGTTCTACCAGCAAAGAGGATCCTGCAGGAATTATGCAGACTGAAAATAGGATGGGATGATGATCTTCCAGAGCAAGTAAAGCAAAGTTGGACAGACTGGCTCGATGGGATTCATCAACTTGAAAAGTTCAAGGTGAATAGGTGCATTCGACCAGCAGGGTTTGGAGAAGCTGTCGAGGCACAGCTACATCACTTCGCAGATGCGAGTGAGGATGCGTATGGTACAGCAAGTTATCTTCTTCTACGTAACCAACAGGATCATGTGCACTGTGCATTGATGATGGGGAAGGCTAGGGTTGCCCCTCTAAAAAGACCTACAATTCCACGAATGGAACTGACAGCTGCGACAGTTGCAACAAAAATGGATCTGATGTTACAAGGAGAACTACAAATGAAGCTTAAACCTTCAGTCTACTGGACAGATAGCACAGTTGTGCTTAAATATCTCAGAAACGAGAGCACAAGATTCAAAACATTCGTGGCAAACAGAGTCACAAATATTCTGAAAATGTCAAAGATTGAACAATGGAATCATGTTGATACTGCATCAAATCCAGCAGATTGCGCCTCCAGAGGGCAGAAGGTTAACACTTTCTTGCTGAATGAAAATTGGATTTCAGGCCCAGAATTTCTTTACGAATTCACTGATGAGTGGCCAAAGAACATGGATCAAATGATGATATCTGCAGATGATCCAGAGATCAAGAGGTCAGTGTTGGTCAATTCAATACAAGCTCAACACAATAACAGTTCAGTTAGACAACTGATGAATCATTTCTCCTCTTGGATAAAGCTTCAGCGCATTGTAGCGTGGATGCTAAAATTGAAAAACATGCTGTTGGAACTTGTGCAAAGGAGAAAGACTCTTACTGCTGCAGAGACTTTAAGCAACTCAGGTAAAAGCAAGCAGATTGTGGACAAAAAGATGCTAGATTTTAAAGCTAAATGGAAAGGAAGCAACATTTCTGTTGATGATTTGAAGGAGGCTGAGCTTGAAATAGTGAAATTCTGTCAAAGAGAGAAGTTCTCTGAAGAAATTTCAGCACTGCAAAGTGGACATGCGACAAAGAGAGGCAGTTCGATCTACAGGTTAAACCCCCAGTTGCATAATGGAGTTTTACATGTCGGTGGAAGACTTAGCAATGCTGCTATGCCAGAAGAAAGTAAGCAACCTATGCTTATACCAAAGGATCTTCATGTCACCAACTTAATCCTCCAGAATGTTCATGAGAAAACAGGACATGGTGGTAGAAATCACATGATTTCAACACTGCAACAAAAATACTGGATACCTGGTGCAAAGTCTGCAATCAGAAAAATGCTGGCAAGATGTGTTATTTGTCGCCGTTTACATTCCTCAACAGGAAAACAAATAATGGCAGACTTACCATCAGACAGGGTATTGCCAGATGATCCACCTTTTACCAGAGTAGGTGTAGATTATTTTGGACCATTCATGGTTAAACGTGGAAGAACCCTTGTCAAGAAATATGGCGTTATATTCACTTGCTTAGCAATCCGTGCAGTGCACATCGAAGTTGCTTCTTCACTAGACACTGATTCCTGTCTAAATGCTATACGTCGGTTTGTAGCCAGAAGAGGACAAGTAAAGGTTCTCAGGTCAGACAATGGGACCAATTTTGTAGGTGCTGAGCGTGAGTTACGGCAATCCATTGAAAAACTGAACAGCCAAAAGATTGAAGACCATCTCAGTCAGCAAGGAATTAAGTGGGTTTTCAATCCTCCCACTGGATCTCACCATGGCGGAGCATGGGAGAGATTGATACGCTCAATAAGAAAGATTCTTAATGCTACAATTAGAGAACAAGTTCTTGATGAGGAATGCCTTCAAACTGTTTTCTGTGAAGCAGAGGCTATAATCAACAGTCGTCCAATCACAGCAGCATCAAGTGATGTAAATGATTTGGAAGCTTTGACTCCAAACCACTTGTTGTTACTTAAGTCACAGCCATCGTTGCCTCCAGGACTGTTTGATAAGGATGACCTGTATTCTCGGCGCAGATGGAGACAGGTTCAATATGTTTCTGATCTATTCTGGAAACGTTGGTGTCGAGAATACTTGCCACAGTTGCAACAGAGACAAAAGTGGAACAACAAGACAAGAAACTTCTCTGTTGGAGATATTGTTCTGGTAGTTGATGACTCCGCCCCCAGGAATTCATGGGTATTAGCAAGGGTCATTGAAACCATTCCTGATAAGAAAGGTCTGGTCCGACAAGTCCGCATTAAGACCAAAACTAACATTTTTGAAAGACCCATAACAAAACTTTGTCTGTTGCAGGAGGCAGAATGTAAATAGTGAAGGCAATACATTTTTGAAAACCAAATTTGCCTTACTTTGAACTTTAATAATTCACTAAAGATATTGAAGTAATACGGCTCCTTCTGTTTAAATTTAAGTAATTGTTTCAAAGAGTTTGAGAACAATTAGAGGTCGGTAATGTAGGAGCCTAATTTTGCTTTTGTTCAGTGACAATTATTTCATATTATGTGTTGTATTTCAGTATTTTAATATTTGTGTTTTTATTGTAACTTTCTTTCTTTGGGTGTACTAATTAGACAAATATTCTTTATATTTACCTTGAAATTTGGTATGTGTAAAAATTGTACTCTGGCCCTTTAAGAATTGCGACGGGAAGTGAGGCGGTGGTGCGTTCTGTATAGAAAATAGAGTGGAGTCGCACAGTTTTTTTTACCGCATCCGTGATATTTAGGATTTAAGACTATATCTGGTTTCTTTTCTTTGTTTTATTTATTAACGAGTTGGATTAAAGGAAGAATTTACATCAAGAAAACGGTGCATGTGAATTATTTTTGTTTTAATTGGACACGGAGCGAGTTGACTGGAATTCTTGCGATGCGCACTCACAGTCACACTCCTAATAAACGTACCATAAAGCAAACTTAATTTGTAATAAAGCAAATGTTATTTTTGTCTATATGATTGAGCTCCCTTTATTTCAATCATGACCATTTGAAATAAATATTCATGCTTGAAAGTGTTTAGATGAGAGTGTCAGTCATTGAAAAGGTTGGTGTGTACTAGGGTTACCTGCGGACAGGAACAGAACAGCCAAGCCTATCAGACACCAGCAACTGATCACATACACACATATGACCTGTCAATCAAACTGACCCAACACAAAGCTCCTTTTCAAACACACAGGTGTCCAATTACATCTGATAATGCCTCTTCTCCACAAGCAACAATCAGAAACCTCTATAACTAATCCAAGAGGAGTAATTACTCACTAAACACAAGCTCGAATAAGTCTATAAGAAACCTTTAGGAAAAGACCTATATAATCCATAAAGATTATAATTCAGAGTAATATATATCTAAAATCCAGTTACCCAAGAGTATCTCAGGTAGAGTAACACACTGGACTCACAGCGAGTGTTGAATATTAATGCTCACTATACTAAGAATAAGGTATGGTGTAATTCAAAACCGATTATTCTCAGAGCTTTTTAAAATGAATTCCCATTCAAGTGAGGCACTCCGGATGTGTTTCATCTTCGGATGATCCCCAAGAACTGCTCAGTGAATTTGATTTATCACGTACAGTCGTACATCACTCAGAAGCATTTCATTTCTACTTGTTTTCAGTCAGTAATTAGATTGATTTACAACAAAGCACGATAATGCTTGTGGTTTCAGATCAGATGTGACGGAAAGTTAATTTAACCCTTTCACACGTGAGTTTAAAATATTCTAACTAACCCCCCAGCGTGAGTTTTTCAAGGCGAATGTTATTTAGAACTTGCCACTTTAATGTTTCCATGGTGACGCGTCATTGCTTGTCACGTGACACAGCGAAACCACAACACCGTGCTGAATGAATGATGATCTGCTTTTATGTCATTTTTCCTTTTTTATAAAAAATATTCACAAATGTATTAGCTATAGCATGAAACACTGATATTCCGATTGTCAACTATGTGCAGGTGGATGGTTTTGTTGTTTAAACATCTTTATAACGATCGCGTTATTGAGCTGCATGCACATGCGCCATTTTAGTTTCTTTCACTCAGAGAATCGGATCTGTTGGATTTACAACAAATCAATTCCTCCACTTCTCACGAAATACATGAAAGTGGCTGGTGAACTGGGAGAAGAATAGGGTCAAATGTTAAGCTACTTTCACAATGTGTATCTGATGTGAATAAACGTGTCGTCTTATTATAACTGAAAGGAGTATTATTGCCACTTCCATAGACACAAGTGTGTATTTTACAAACTCAAAATCATTGTTTTGCTAGTACTTATGTGTATTTAAATGTCTGAAACCTAAAATAAACATTATGTGGTTGAAAACACCCAATAGTTGTGATATATGACAGCACTGCGCGCGAGAGCAAGTTTGAATTTAGCTGTTGATGATGTGATGCACTGACCGTTCGCGTAAAAGGGTTAATGAGCGCTCTGACTGTGAGCCATTTGTGACTGATGAGTCTGCGATGATTCGATTCATTCAAATGAAACCGCTCACGAGACTGGAACCAGCTCTGAATAAAGACTATTTTAAACGAGTGGTTCAACGGATCACAAAACTTATGTTATATTAGGTTGTGCCCGGCATACGTTTTCAACTTTAGATAAAACGCAGCGCTCATCGCTGTCACTTTTTACCCAGCCGTCCAATCACAGTGGAGGAGGGGCGGGACTAAACCACAGCGACCAACTGTCACAACAGTAGTAATACAATCCACCTTATGTCAAAAAGATGATTGATTGACAGGTGCCCCCCCCCCCTTTTAGATAAGATAAGAGGTGATAAAAAGTATCAAAATGCGATAAAAAGAGAGACATCTGGGTTAGCTTTGGTGGACACAGGGCTTTACGGTTTTTGAGTCACGGATCGGATCATTTTTCAGATCAGAAGAAAAATAAATATAAATACAGTATAACAGTTACAAATAGAGTAAGGTCTAACTGTAGTATTCAAGTACAGAAGTGTAATAATTAGGCCTTAATGTAAAATAACACTATAGTATTCACTGTATAAATTATATTGAATATGTGTTCTTCTGTAAGCTTTGTTTTGTTGTTTGATTAACGTTAATGACATAGACCAACCTGATCTCACGGCAATTCGTACGAATTTTTACGAGGTGGCTAATTCGCAACAATTTTGCTAAATCGTACATATTTTACGAGTTTTTTTTTTTTTACATATTTTACGAGCCAATTCGTATGATTTTGTACGAATGACATACCCCTGACCCCGCCCCTAAACCTACCCATCACATGGGTTTAGACAAATCGTACAAATCCGTACGAGTGAGGTCGTATGAATTAGAACGAATTAGACACTTTTTAATCACTCGTACGAATTCATACAGATTGGTGAGATAGCGTTGCATAGACAGCATCAGGCTGCTGTCACTTTAAGACCTAACGCACTGATCCAATATAATGATACACAACCGATTTCTTTCTTAACTATTTACGTTCACGTCAGACATAACCGACTGTGTTTACGAGAATACCAGACATCATTTTGAATGTTTGTGTCTCTAGCGGCCTTTGCTATGTTTCAACCGCTTCACTTGAAACGGGCCTCGCAATGGAAACACATGCAGGGATGGAGTTTAATGTGAGTCTAATGAATTGAATGTGAACTGAGCTGATCTGAGACGCTCAAAAACACAGACTTAATAAAAATAAAATGGAGAAGAACATATCCTGAGCCATGAAAGCAAAATTAGATACTTCCTGTTGACCAATCACATTGCTAGCCAAACCACACAAGGCTAATTTCTAACCATTAACCTAATGTATGAAGAAGTAACACATTTTATATAAACACCATTTTAAAATACAAATTCTAAACCTCTAAGAAATTCCCCAAATGGAGTAAAGTTTTTTTGTTTTTTTTACTTTTTCCATTGAATGCATCAGTAACATTTAAAGTCTTTAAGCTTCTCTCATCACAGCATCTGATGTATAATTTCCCGTGACTCAGCACAATCCAGCCAGCCAGGAATAACGGAAACCCTTCCTTTCACTGACACCGTTAACGGGAAATTGGGTTCATTCTTCCATTCATGTCACATATTCGACTCCAGGTTTTCCGTAAACCATCCCTCAGCACAATGGAGATTGATGAAGACCTTTGGAGAATGTTGTTGTACTAAGCGAACCCCCCACACAATGACTCGGTCACTGTTGGTGTGAGGGGCCCACGTGCCCCATACTGTGCACAGATCAGCTTCACAGCGAGTTACAGCCATTTAAGACCTCGTAAATGTCATTGTGAGTCAGCTCTAGCAACTACACAGGACTCAATATACAATACTGCCATTTATAACTTCGACATACCTTGAAAAATATTCATATACAATACCGCAGGGAAAATTGCCACATACACATGATAATTTGGGTAGTTATGTTGAAATAGTTTTCACACGGCATAGGGAAGCTTTATTTAAAACCGTGAAATAAAATGAAATTAGTAGAAACAGCACGTTTACACAATAGAATTAATAAACATGACTATAGTCTATCAGGGGGTCTTACAGAAGTATACAGGTAGGAAATACTACAGAAATTATATAAAACTATCAAATGTGTAGCAGTGGATAATTTCCATTGTGAAAAATAAATACAGATTAATGCTTACAATTCAAGTCTTTTTGTCTCTTGTTCTTTGATTAACATGACAGACAGACAGCAGGTTTATGAGGCTACTGTCACTTTAAGAGCGAATGCACAGATCCAGTATACTGATACACATGGGTTTTCTTTCTCAATAATTTACGTTCCAAAACTGACTGTGTTTGCGAGAACACTTTCCATACTTTTGACAGAGTTTTGTTTGTATTCGACCGTTTAGTTCACCCAAAAATGATAATTCTGTCATAAATGTACTCAAACTTAAAGGAGTAGTTCACTTTTACTCACCCCCATGTCATCCAAGATGTCCATGTCTTTCTTTCTTCAGTCGAAAAGAAATGAAGGTTTTTGATGAAAACATTCCAGCATTTTTCTCCATATAATGGACTTCAATGGGAACCAAACGGTTCAAGGTCCAAATGACAGTTTCAGTGCAAACTGCAAACTGTTCAAAGGGCTTTAAACGATTCCAGACGATGAATAACGATCTTATCAAGCGAAACGATCGCTCATTAAAAAAATAAATAAATAACAAAGTTTAAGTTTTATAAGCACAAATGGTCACCTTGCTCTGTTCTGTGATGCATGTCCGTAACTCTCCTGTTCGAACTCGTTCATCAAAATGAACAAATCTTTTTGATGAATGAACCAAATGACACGAAAATTCATTCATGTTTTAAAATTCGTCAAAAAAATAATAAAAATCAACTAAGTGCAATAGTGGCTGCACGCTTTTTCAAATGATTCATATTTTTTTTTTCCATAGAATATTTTTAAATCTCATAAAAATATTTTACCCATGAATATAACCAACTAGCTCCAACATAAATCAACATTATCCAAAAAATACAAAGCTACAAGACTTGATATGGATAAGAGTAAAACAATGGTGCAATGCAAAACTATTCACTTCTAAAACTACTGATATTTCACGACAATGGCATGATTATAAAAGTACGAAAACAATATGTTTTATTGGCTTTGTGGGTAGGTTATTTTCATTTCCATGGAAACAGGAACATTATCTGATTGGTGATGGATTATGGATAGTGTAGTTCTTTGGGAGTTTGACTATTAAACACAATATTTTAAAAAAATAAAGTGACATATGACATAAGTATCTTGGAAAACGACGTGAAACGTGCACTCTCTTCAGCCGTGACTATATTCACGGTATATGAAAGCATCTGTACAATGAGTGTAGATTAAACTGTGTGCATAGCTGTTAACCCTCCCGTTTTTTCCGGGTTTCTCACGTATTTTTGCTCTTTTCCCGCTGTCTTCCCGTTTTAGTATCTTCCCGTAAAATATCCCGTATTTTTACTATGATTGTGTGAGACGTTCGAGCTCGGGCTGATTCGGCTTGAAGTCGTTTATCCTCGGATGCGGCGCCGCGCGCGCTGGCCGGAGACACACTGGCTGTGTGGCGTGTCCGTTTTTATTTCGGCTCCCATGTTAACAGATTAGAGCTTGCACACTGCCTGCGTGACACGCGCGTCTCCAGAAAACGCGTGCATGCTAGAAATAGAACTGACGCCTATTTTTTTCAAGCGACATGCAAGCGTGTTGAAAGCGTTTCCAGGCAAAAAAATAAATAAAAAATAGGAAACGATGTTTATGTCATTTTGTACTCGAATGGCCTACATTTTACATTTTGATGTTTGAAAGTCAAGGTTTTTACATAAATTCAGATATCAATGTAATTTAAACAAATAATAATTATAATAATCGATTTATATTGCCATTAGTTTTGCCTATATATAATTTAAGGTCATATAACATATGAATAAAATATATTTTCTTTTTTTTTTCCATTTGTTTCTTATGCTCTTAACAATGTGATTACACGAAGAAGAAGAAAAAACTTTTGGAAAAAAACGTTCTGGGCCTCAGGAGGATATAAAGATACGATAGGCTACAATAACAACAGTGTGTCTTCTGAGTGACGGTCCACCACCAGGCTAAATATAGGCTCTTTAAAACTACACAAAATGTGTAAATGTAATTGAAATAAACAGACAGCCCACTTCCCTATTTTGTGGGTTTTGGAAGATGTGATAACAGTTGAAATTGTTGTCGCAAAGGCAAGAGCAACACACCGCTAATCCAAATGTATAGATTTTTTTTTCTTTAAATGACACTAGTTTCTAGGCTAGTTATTAACTCTTTAGACTTTTAAGGATACGTGCTTTATTTTTAAAGTTTGTGGGTAAGAATCGTGTAAAAAAAAAAAAAATCCCTTATTTTGGGGATGGATTCTGGGAAAACTCCCTTATTTTCAGTGTTCAATGTTGACAGCTATGTGTGTGGTGTGTATCGAACGCTGCATGTCAACAGCATATTTAATTATTAAAGTTGTTCTTCTGCAGTTATGTAGTTCAGTGGTTCATAAGGGCCACTGCCTCAGGAGAAAATCTGTTTTTGTGCCTTCTAAAATTATGGAGGATAAAGACCTAGAAAATCACATACTATATCCAATGACTGTTTGCTGATTTTAAAGGAAAAGTACACCAAAAAACTAAAATCTATATCTTCATAATTTAGTAGTGTCATTTCAAACTTATCACTTTCCTCCTTGGAAAATATGTGTTTTTGCTCACTTGGCATTACCAGCCATTTTAATGTTTTCCTATTCACAAATAATAGTGGAGTCAGGAGACGGACGACAATGCCTCCGTCACGCTCGATGCGATCTGTGAGTGATCTGGCAATTAAAGCCGGATCTCTGTGATCATCATGACACCTGCAGTGTCCTGACACTATTGATTAATCCATTTGAATCAATCTTCATGTTGATGAACCAAGATCGACTGATCTAGTCTATGCTGTTTCAGTAATGTCACTAAACATTATCTGCAGTGCCTGGCATCCATTAATCGCAATACACTTTTGATATGAAACAAAGTCTTTCAAATTATATCAAAATAGCGTGACAGATTGCATCAAACAGTTCGCCGATCATATCTTCCTCTTCACTAGTTACAGCACAAAATCATGGACTCTGTTGTTCATTTTAACCTTAAATATTATCCGCTTAACGCCGACTGTCGCGAATTTGCATCATTGTATTCCCCCAATGCCTATATAATTGTAAATAAATTCAGGCGTCACGGGGTTAAAATAACAAATAAACTGACAGGGTTCCCTGAGTAGATTACAGCATTAGTTGGGAGATCGTTTTCCTTATGAAATATTGACATGTGCTGTACCTTATAAACAAATATTACATCGAAACAAGCTTATAAAACAGAATCGCATCGATTTGTCAAATCTGGCACACAGTGATGTTTGCCTAGTAAGATTTGTTCATTAACTGTCCAAAACATGACTATCAATAACTTACAAAATATCATAAATACAGTTTTTACTGTAATATCATAGTTATTTTTAAAAAGGATGCGATAATTTAATGGTTTCTAGGGCTGTCAAACGATTAATCGCGATTAATCGCATCCAAAATAAAAGTTTGTGTTTACATAATATATGTGGGAGCACTGTGTATAATTATTTTGTATATATATAAATACACACACATGCATGTATATTTAACCCCTTAAGTGTCACGTGCCCACCGGGGGGCCCAAATCCATTACATTTTTAAAACAGTATTATTCTATATTAAACCTAAACTAATCTTGACAAACTATATATCATTTGAAAGCTTAGAATCTCTAGTTTTCATACATGGTGATTGATTTTCAAAATATATTACACAGGAGCCGTAATTCATCAATTTGCAACAAGAATATTTTCATACTCTAAGGCGTGTTTAGACCTTTATTTTGAAATTGTGACGAACATGAAAAATCATGAAAGAAGGGTAGAAACCTGTTTGTTTTCATGCCAAGAGTTCAAAAGAAAGCCTCCATTCAATTATTTTATAATTATAATAATTATTATTTCATATGGAAATGGAGACGCCCTTATATGGGCAGTAATGGAGTCTGGTTGTGCCCTAGTGAAAAAGTTTGGTACTGCGCCCAAACAAAATCTCACTGAAAGCTCATTTTTTGAGATATCACCCTAAAATTTGAAACACAACTTATTCAGATTTTTGGCTTTGATTTTTTAGCAGTTTTAGAGTCGCCAGGTTTTGAAAATATATATTTTATATAAAATATGAATAATTACATTTTTATATTCTACATTTTCATAAACTCAAACTTCTATAACTTTTCTTCTGTTTCACATTCTTAATTTATTTCACTTCTACAAAAATCTGGCAAATGTCTTCTTTAAAACGAGACCATTTTTATGTCTATATTCCAAAGCATTCTTGAATTACAACAATTTAAGTTTGAAATGTGCATTTTCATCTATATTCAAAAAAAAGGGGGGGGGGGGGGTGACACTTAAGGGGTTAAGAAAAAAAAATATTATTTATATTTACATATCATAAATTATATATAAATCTATACAGTATATACATGAAAATATGTCTTAAATATATACAAGCATGTGTGTATTTATATATGTATAAAATAATTATACACAGTGCACCCACATATATTATGTAAACACAAACTTTTATTTTGGATGCGATTAATCGCGATTAATCGTTTGACAGCCCTAGTTTATACTCAAACTCAAACTCGTAACGGATCACGACATGTGCGTTTCCAACATATTGAAACATGGATGTACATTTTCAGCGAATAGCATTGTTTTATTTGGACTGTACAACTTATGGACGACTCTAATGGCGCTGTTCTTGTCGTGTTTGGAGATTGCCACCTTGTGCTCACTTTCATTGTGTGATAATTGTATACAATCTTCTTTTGTGTTCCACAGATGAAAGAACTTCCTTTGGGAATGAGATGAAGGGCAGTAAATGTTCATTTTCAGTCGATTATTATTTCTCAACTGTGCCGCTTCTGAAAAATGCTTGTTTTCAAGAGCCTCCTCCACTGAAGTCCCCGATGTTGAGGAAGCCTTCTGAAGTCTCTAATCGGCCCGATCTTTCGATCAGTTCCAGGCTGTTATGTTTGCTGTATCTCAGCAGCTGTTCCTCCTCCTGTGTTCATGCAGATTAGTCACCGAAGCTTATGAGGCCAATCGCCGCTGTGTTCATCGCTGCCACTTCCCAAGCTGTACAGAGGGTCAGGCGAGGCGCAGAGAGATTACAGAAGTGCCATCTCAGCCTCACAAGGTTTCCTGTCAGCTAGTGAGTCTCTTCTCAACGGTCCTCAAGGGGCGTCGGCTGAAAGCAGATTATCAGAATAGCTCCCATGGCGAGGTGATTCCCATCTGCAGTTTATACATAGCTGAGCGGTTGAGGAACTTCTTTCTTTTCTTACTTTTTCCAAGGCTGTTTAACTTCATATCCCTTCACAAGCTCCAAATACAGCACCATCAAAAATAAAACCTGCGTGCTGTTTAGTCATACAACAGCTTTGTGTGACGATCTGACTTGAATTCTGTTAAACGTCTTAAAGTCCCCTGTAGTCAATCATTTTATCCCTGATCAACAACATAACATATTTCAACGTTTCATCCTTGAAAAATGTCGCCCTTGAATGTAACTCGACACGCTCATTTAGTATACGGAGTTCTATGAATATGCAAATGAGCATATTCAATCACTCGATCACACGTTGATCTGATTGGTTACAAGGTCGTTTGTGACGTCAGAAACACCAGCGATTTCAAACTGTGTGTTTGAGACGGTCATGGTTTGTCTTAAAGCATATTAAAAACACCACATAGACATTGGGCTTGCTACGGTAGTCGGTGTAAAGGCCTCATTATGCTTCAGCGTCAACTCCACGGCGTAGCTACGTCGTCACCACTACGGCGTCGTGGCCGTTTAATGCTTCTCCGTGAGGTTGTGGTGCATCGCGGTCCATTTCGCCGCCAGAACGCTAGGGGGGTTCGCGAATCTCTTTGGTTCCGTGCGCCGCGAGCGAAAGAGAGAGAATGTTGTTTTTGCAGCTGTCAGCTGGAGCTAATCGACGTTGAATAACGAGACGACACAAACTTTATCCCCACAGAATCAACACGGATGTCCAGGGCCCGTTCCACCCATAGACAGTAAAATAAAGGTTCCACCCGAGCTGCCATAACGATAACGATACCTGTTCGGAATGACTTGAAGGATTTTTTCAGTCTCCACGTGGAACTGTGCTATGGCAGGATATAATGTGTCCCGTGGCAGACTTGGTTAGTACTGTATTATCAATGATGTAACTGTGAACATTGTATTGAAAATAAACAACAAACTGTGTTTCAAAACAAACGTCGATTTATTGATTGATTGAAGTTTATTGCGAGCAAAAAAGAAAGAAAAGAATATAGACATATATATATATATATATATTAACAATGAAATAAAACAGTTTATTTTTCGTTTAATTCTTTATTTACTTTCTTTATAAGAGTATTATAATTATCAGAACGAGGGTGCAAATGTTAAAAATAGCGCTAATAACGGGAGGGGGAATCGGAAAAGCTACACTCCTGAATTGATGTATAATCTGACCAATCAAAGCCCTTGCTGTCTGCGTCGCCTCGACGCGTAGTTACAAATTTTTGGAGGTGCACGTCGAGCTACGGCGGAGGGGTCGGAGAGGGGTTCGCGCCGACGGATAGGGGTCTGCGGGGGTACGCCGTCGATTCGACGCAGAAGCATAAAACAGGCTTAACCGGTGTTACACGGTGTGTTCAGTCGCAACACCGGTTTTATAACTCGCCCACCGCGGCACGGGGTTAAAAAAAAAATGTCAATTTTATTTTAAAAATATTGAACGCAATTACACAGTATCCATTAAAGAGTAACTAAACCCTAAACCAACTTTTTTTAGTTATTTATCTGTAAGAATGGATCTTTATTAAAGGAATACTCCACTTTTTTTTGGAAATAGGCTCATTTTACCACTCGCCCAGAGTTAAACAGTTGAGTTTTACCGTTTTCGAATGTATTCAGCCGATTTTTTGATATTTTGAAGAATATCAGTAACCAGACAGTTTCTGGTCTCATTGACTTCCATAATAGGAAAAAAAAATATACTATGGAAGTCAGTGAGACAAGAAACTGTCTGATTACTGATATTCTTCTAAATATCAAAAAATCGTCTGAATACATTCGAAAACGGTGAAACCCAACTGTTTAACTCTGGGGGAGTGGTAAAATGAGCCTATTTCCAAAAAAAGTGGAGTATCCCTTTAATACCAGACATTGATTCGAGTAACTTTTTTGACATTTGTGTTTAAAGTGTTTTATTTCTACAATATATGGTGTAAAAGCGTCTTAGTGCTGCCCTCTTCAGGTTGAACGGTGGCTACTGCAGTTGAATTTTCCTATTGGATGTTCCGCACTTCGTGACGTTCGCAGGTTTCAGCTCACCACGCTCTTGGTACGAGCGGCAGTATAAAAACCAGCTTGTTTCGTCGAAACCACTGTAGCGAGTCAGGAATTGGAATTGTGAGTATTGAAAACGATCAGGATAGAGTGTTTTAGCATCTATTTCGTCCCCTCTATCTCCGCTGGGGTCAGCCCACTTTTTCAGCATTTTTCAAATATTGCCAGTGGGTGGAGTCAGGCTCTGACCAGGGGTTTAGTTACCCTTTAAGTCCTGCCTATTATACACACACACGAACCACAGAAAAGACGCGCGTCAACTGTTCGAATTCGCTCACTCGTTTTTATTTACTCCTTCTCATTCACTCCTTCAAGGGAACAGTATTAGTGGACTAACGTAGGGAATAGGCCAAGTGAATGAGGGTTTAGGGGGCGATTCAACCCATGTTCTCACAGTCAAAGTCAAAGAAAATTAAACAATAATTAGGCCTACCGCTTTGTGGCTCTTTATTGTGTCGTGACAGATTGCCTGATAAAGCCTACTAACTCTCCTGACTGCTTAGTTGGACAAAAATCGTGGATTTTGATTGGTCAGATCACATGTCTGTCAATCAAACCAAGCGAAGGATGAATTAACGCTAATTTGAAAGTGATGTTAAATAATAATAATTTTGTTTTCAAAATTGCACATATTCAGGACACAATGACAAAACAGTTATATTCCGCACTACCGCACCATTATGAATGCCCATTCATACCCTGCAAACGCGCATTTTACGTTTGCCTTTAAAGGGGACATATCATGCAAAATCCACTTTTTTAGCCCTTAAATGCATTTTGTTGTATATTTGGAGTGTTTATAAGTACAGAAAAGATGCAATTATTCTCTTCAGGTGCTTCGTTTATATCTTTATATTCTGTTTTGGTCATATTTTTCAACCTGTTCAGATTTTTCTGTTGTCTATGACGTTTTTTGAGCAAGTGCGTCACAGTATTTGCAGCGGAACTGCCAAATAAGGACATAGACTACCGGTCCAACACTTCGAGCAATCCGCCATTATTATTTCTCGCTCCGATTTTGTAGTCCGAGCTCAATGATGCAGAAGTTACGAGAGGGCAAGTCAAAATGTTGGATGTAGTGACCTGAAGCACTTCAAGGATTCCCACTTCAACAACCTCCGCCAGTATAAAGAAGGGTTTGCCGATCGACTTCGTCTGAATGAGGGGTCAATTCCTTCTATCTTTGGAGACGACGAACAGAGCATTTCGATAAGCTGTAAATATCGTTAATAAAAATAAAGTACTTTACTTTCTTAAAACACATGGTGGTCATGGTTTAGCAGTACCTTTGTCTTTCTTTGTTTTTGTTTTGAAGTAACGTTACACGCCTGCAGTATTATTGTTCTTGAGTTTCATCAATGCTCATTTAGCTGCGTTGTTTTCTTATGCTTTTCTAAACGCATCATATTATCAATACAGATTGTTTGTGGTGAGATTAGACCGTAGTCATTTATCTTGTCAGTGTGCTTGTTTTAACAAGAGAAATAGTCGACTTTCACTAATAACACAAAACAGTTAACTCACATTGTTCTGCAGGTTCGTCGTCGTCTTTATCGAATATGTAAGGCTTGATGGACAAGTCTTCTGTTGTTGACATTTTATTAACGTGTGAATAAAAATGTTCTTTGAAGGTATCGTATATAATCGTATATCTCTAATCAAACTACAACAATAATGGCCGAACGTGGGGAGTTGAACCGACCGTGAACTCATCGACCTGGAGAGCGGGCGGGGTATGACGCATCTCCTTTTTATTTAAAGGGGCCGCTTTGAAACGGGTCGCTCAAAGACGCACATCAGAAAAGGGGCCTGTGGAGCTATAATAATGAGGAATTCAGACCCAAGCATTGCAGTTATGCTTTATATGGACCACAACGGTATGATTTAGATGTAAAAATGAATGATTTAAAAGCATGATATGTACCCTTTAAATTAGCGATTTATTACCAGTGTTGTCACATGTCGATTAACCGGTGAGAAAATATCCTCACCGGCGTTACATCCCTAATAGACATACTATAAACAAACATTAAAAGCTGGATTTTCACCACAGGGGGACTATAAGATACTTTTATGGTCACTTTTTGTCAAGCACAAGAGTGTCCGTCCCATGCCGAACATCACAGTTTGTGTTTTACAGACGAAAGGTTTATCATGTATCCAACCTGGTTCTCCTTTGGGAATGTATTTGGTTCACTCAAAAACCCATGATGTCCGTCTATGGAAGTGATAGCAGCTTTTTTTAGACTGATGTGGCTCTGCTGGTCTATCTTATGGAAGCTTGTTTCCGCCATTGAATAAAAAATATAATAAAGAATTGTGACTTTTTATCTTACAATTCTGACTTTTTTTCTCACAATTCTGACTTTATTTCTCAGAATTGCGTGATATAAAGTCGCAATTGCGAGTTATAAAGTCAGAATTGTGTGTTATAAAGTCAGAATTGCGAGATATAAAGTCAGAATTGCGAGATATAAAGTCAGAATTGCGAGATATAAAGTCAGAATTGTGTGATATAAAGTCGCAATTCTGAGAAAAAAAGACAGAAGTGTGACTTTTTTTCTCACAATTGCGAGTTTACATCTCGCAATTCTGACTTAATAACACATAATTGCGAGTTTATATGTCGAAATTCTGACATCTTTTCTCAGAATTGTGAGATATAAACTCGCAATTGCGACTTATTAGGCCAATTCTAAGGGGAACTTTTTCCCCCCTCAGAATAGTTTAAATCTCACAATTCTGACTTTATATCATGCAATTCTGACTTTATAACTCGCTTTGCGACTTTATATCACGCAATTCTGACTTTATAACTCGCAATTGCGACTTTATATCACGCAATTCTGACTTTTTATCTCGCAATTCTGACTTTATAACTCGCAATTGCGACTTTATATCTCGCAATTCTAACTTTTTATCTCGCAATTGCGACTTTATATCTCGCAATTCTGACTTTATATCTCGCAATTCTGACTTTATAACTCGCAATTGCGACTTTATATCACGCAATTCGGACTTTTTATCTCGCAATTGTGAGAAAAAAAGTCAGAATTGTGAGATAAAAAGTCGCAATTATTTATTTTATTTTTTTATTCAGTGGCGGAAACAAGCTTCCATACTATCTTGCTCACTTCTGTTTGAATGAGATCCCTCCAGGGGTTCATCTAGGCAGTCTACGATTAGTCTTCTCTAGTTCTTGCTTTTGGTTCACTCACTTTCTTATAATCTGCCATTATTGTGAGAGGCCTCTGGACCTCTCTGTGGATTATTATTACAATGGCCAATATAAGAATGGCTTCTTTATGAAAACAAGTTTCCAAACAAAATGAACATGATTTTAGCAACAACTATATAACATTCAGAACACACAATGCCGTCACAACCACCCATAACACAAACATACACTATTACCACTATTCACATTATCATCTGACAATATAAAAAGGTAGTTTCAAACTGATCCGCATTGTCAGGAATTGTTTTACATGGCTAATCCACCGTGAAAACAACACAGAAAGGTTGGTTCTTGCTTATTAGGACCAATAACAGGGTTTTATCCGATGTGTTATTCGAAGAGCACAGATCTGTGAGGGATGTTGCATTGAGAGATGTGTAAACCCTCACGACGGTAGGTTGAGCGAGGCCAGCGATCTCACGCTGCTTCATCAAAGACACAGTGGTGCCCTTTATCAAGTCGCAAACTAAATCATCCCAAGGCAGGGACCGATTGGGAATCGCTTTAGGTGTCATTTACACCTAACGTTAAAGGTTGGGCAATTTGTCTGTTTTTTTCATAAACACTTTGTGTTATACTGGTTACCTAGTGAAAAAAACCTATACACCAAAATCTATTAAAATACATTTATTTCATACTAAGTATCACACAAATCCATTAACACAGACATATCGCTTTAAGGCCCCGTCCACACTACTGCGTTTTCGTTTAAAAACGGAGACCTTTTGCTACGTTTGCACCTCCCGTCCACACTAAAACGGGAAAAACGAAGACCTAAAACGGAGAAGTTTAGAAACGCTGCAGCTGCGTTTTGAAACTCCGGAGGGCGTTTTAGTGTGGACGAGACAAAACGGAGGAGTTTACAAACGATGACGCAGAGGCTCACGCTCGGCTCTATGATTGGGTGTCATCAGTCATGACGTGTCCTTCCCTGATTCGCCAACCACTGTTTACACCGGCGCATGCCCAGTGTTGGTGAATGGTCACGTGATCTGCGTTTTCAGTCGTTTTAATGCGGACGGAGATCAATTCTAATACGCAGACAAAACGCTGGTGTGGACGGAGATCGTATTCGTTTTAATTCTCCGTTTTTAAACGAAAACGCAGTAGTGTGGACGGGGCCTAAGACTCACTGATATAAATATTATAATTAAACTTTATTTGGAGTACTTCTTTATTACACAATGCTCATTTCTTAATATTAAGCCTAAATGTGTTTTAACATCATAATTAGTAAGGATAGTATGATCTCTGTATAATATCAGTCGTTAAACCTGAAGTGTACTTGCTAAGTATATCAATTTAGTACACCAACAGTACAATTGCAGGATATTTACATTAAATAAATGTATTTGTAATGTTCTTAGCATTAAATTAATATATTTAAAATATATTTTAGTACATTTATTTTTCGATAGGGTTGAAACTCTCTTCACATCACAAGTGGCATAAACATTAAAACATGAACATGTATCTCTTGTGGAAGTCTCAGGACCAAAAAATTGTTCGTCCAATCACTGCATTCGATCCGAGAGCCAAACAAACATCAGTTCAGTTCCTCCTGGACTAACACCATGAGCTTACGCTGCGTTCACACCACGTCATAACCGTTTTCACGAGAGGGAAACCTGTGGCGTTACCAGTGTTGGGGAAGCTACTCTGAAACTGTAGTTTGACAAGCTACAAGCTACTCGTACGTTAAAGTAGTTAAACTACAGTCAAGTTACCCTTTTGGAAAAGTAGCTAGCTACACTACAAGTTACTATCAAAAAGTAGCTAGCTACGTTGAAACTACTTTTGCTTTTTGAATAACATATTATAAATATTATATTACATATTATTATTATAACATGCTATAAATGATATATTATAAATAACTGAATAAGTGTCTGATGAATGTTTTAATTCAAATATTTAGTGTTTAAAACAATGCAATACAATTATGATTTCATAGAGTATTGTTTTATTACACACAACACTCAAATATCGCAGACTGTTTGTCAAAAGTGCAAAATTGCAACAAATAGCCTACAACATTGCAAGAACAAAATATACATTCAACATAAATTGCATTTAGAACATTTTCTCAAAAATACCGATTGAACTTGGACAAATAAGGCCATGGGTAATTAACGTTAGTTGTTTCTCCATCATCCAAATCTGCCGTCACTTCTGGCTCCATCATAATCATAATATGGGTGTGTCACTGTCAACCCACTTCTTTATGTCAGTGAACCGTTAGCCGCAAGACGCGTGATTAAACAACAGGTGGCGGTAATGGCAAAAAAAATGAGTTTGTAATCTAACGAGAAGAAGAATATCATTGTATCGCGTCGATTCACGCAGGCTCGACAAACGCAATGTAGCTTTTGCTCGCGCTACACCGCTACTTGCTGCAAAAAGTAGTTAGCTACTGGAAAAGCTACACTGTTTAAAAAGCAACTGAGCTACAGCCAAGCTACTGAAAAATGTAGTTAAGTTAGTAGCGTCGCTACTTGTAGTAACTACTCCCCAACACTGGGCGTTACACACCATCAACGCTGAAATGAATCTGCAGCAGTCAGGAGTGCAACTCGAGCTCTGCAAGCTGTTTACGTTCATTATGATTTTAACGTTATGTGCTTTGAGACGTGGTAAATTTGCTGATTGTGTGTTCTGGACGAGGTGTTTATTTGCGTGAGGGCGGAGCTACCTGTTAATCACATGAGATCCATGTGATTAATAAAGCCCCGCCCACATTTGTTCTTATTCCAGAACCCTTTTACTCAGATATATGTCACAAATAGACTATCACAACATCTGCTTCATGCTGACTTCCACAGAAACAGAGGAAATGGAAATGAGCAACACACCGTAGATGATGTATGAGGTGCCATTTGGAGAAGGTCATCAAAGTAGAATCAAAATAACGGATTCCTGATTTATAAGGCACCCAAATTTGCTTTGTTATTCAAGACACAAGAGACACAACTTTCAAAACACAACTTCCTCCGCAGACCAGCTAAAACTGATGAAACGGCTCGAACAGAACTTACATGACTTGCGGATGTCAGACAGATGAACACACACACATACACAGTAAGTGTTCAGAAACTCAGCCCGTCACTGGTTTAGTAGCTAAATGTCACAATCTAACCTAGTTGCAAAGATTATTAAGTTGAATGATTAAATTAATGAATTAAAACGACATGTCCTGAGCACAATCAAATCAGTTTTATATGTGGTTATATAGGCTATATGAGGTTCATGTTTGAGCTTATTAGGAAAACAGATGTCAAATGGAACTATTCCTAATTAAAAATTTGAGCAAAAAAAATAAAATAAATAAAGTTTACACTTACATGCAGATCAGTAGTTCTTTTCACGCTTAATTATTAATTAGGGCAACAAGAAGTGACATTTAACAGTGTGATGTAGTAGTACTAACAACATATTAAACATGCCATTGAGTAATAACGCACATTATCCCCATTATAAAGGAATTTTTGGTAACACTTTACAATAAGGTTCATTAGTTAACATGAGTAAATGCATTAACTAACACGAACTAACGATGAGCAATGCATTAGTTACAGTGTTTATTAATCTTTGTTAATGTTAGTTAATACAAATACAGCTGTTCATTGTGCGTTCATGTTAGTTCACAGTCCATTAACTAATGTTAACTAATACGACCTTTGATTTTAATAAAGTATTAGTAAATGTTGGAATTAATATTAACTAAGATTAATAAATGCTGAAGAAGTATTGTTCACGTATTGTACATGTTAACTAATGTAGTTAACTAATGTTAACTAATGAACCTTATTGTAAAGTGTTACCGAATTTTTTTTTTAACTGACATTGACATACTCCACCTAAATTTACATAATTAAAAGCACATTGACCAACGTGCTGTTTTCCTAAAGCCACCGGGTAACAATAGCACGGGTGCGAGGGCCCTTTCATCGCTGCTTGCAGCTTTAATTTTTTTTATGTTTTTGTTCTACTGTGTATGTTTTTTGTGGTACAGTGTAATCTGCAAATACTCATGAAATCCATCTTTCAAATACAGAGAAAAATAATATTTTTAATTCAGAGTTACTGAATTAATACTGTCATTCTTCACTCCCTTCACTCTTAGAAGAAAAGGTTCTATATAGAACCTTCAAAGGTTCTAAAGCGCTAGGTATTTGGAACCTCTAAAATGTAGGGATGCACCGATATGAACCGATAATTCTTTATATTTGAAAGCCGATAACCGATATATCGGCCGATAAACTTAAATCTAAATTTTTATCTAATTTTGAGAGCCTGATTACAAAAACAAAAGTCTCACAATTAAATCCACGTCCCAAGCACATAATTATAATGTTCTCATTATAGTGTTGTATAGCCGATATGATTTCCGTTGCTCATGTTGTCCCGAACCAGATTTTCATTTTTTGAAGAGATTTCAATCATATTTCAAGAAATTCAAAAACATAAACAGTTCTCAACAAGTGTCTCAGCTGAAGGGAATAATACATTATTTATCGGTTTCAATATATCGGCCACATTTTCTTACCAGGCCGATAACGATAACATAAAAATGAACATATATCGGCCGATGCCGATATATCGTGCATCCCTACTAAAATATAATGCATGAATGATCAAAAAATTCAAGATATGGGGGTTAAAAAATGTAATTAAGCAATATCACACGAAGAGTGCCATTTCAGTTTTTATCCTTCAAAAATCAGCATGATTATTAAGTTACTACAACAGTTTAATAAACAATAATTTAATTACAACTGCAAAATGTTGCAGAATAATGTAATATATGAATGAATAATAGCCTTTAAAGAACCTTTGTGCCAAAAGGGTTCTTTCTTGTCATTATCATCATTTTTTTTGCATAAAAGATCCTTTGCAGTCGAGTAAAGAACCCTATGCTACATACTGTATACAGAACCCTTTTTCTAAGAGTGTATGATGATATTTTGATTAAAGCTTATTAAATTAAATCTGCAACAGTCGAGTGCATGAAGTGTCCAACATCCACACTTCATTTGGTTAATAATTTAGTGTATTATCCGGTTATAAGTGCACTTTTTCTTTTTGTAATTTCCAGTGTGAACACACTACTCACACTAATACTTCACATTTACAAGTCATAGAATAGTGCACAAGACATTTCTCAAAATATCTTCTTTTATGCTCCATAGAAGAAAGTTTTGTGAATACTATAATTATTTTTAGTCTTTTCAGTCAATTTAAAATGTATTAGTAAATGTTGAAATTAACAGTTAGTTAATTAATTAGTTAATGCTAAAATAGCACTCTATTGTAAAGTGTTACCATTTCATGTTTTCATGTAAAGAAGGCCAGAGCATTAAAAACACATAAATGTAGATATAAATTGTACAATCTCTCACTTTATTTGCGTCTACTTTAGAGCACTTGATGATTATCTAATCAAAATAACAATATATTGTAGTGATAAAAAAGAACTGAGTGAAATCCAATGCTACATGAACACATCAATGTTGAGAAAGCAACCGCGTCAGTAGCTTTAAATATGCAACTTCGCCACCAATCAACTATCTATGGAAGCTTGTTTCCGCCATTGACTTTTTTTCTCACAATTGCGAGTTTATATCTCACAATTCTGACTTTATTTCTCAGAATTGCGAGATATAAAGTCAGAATTGTGTGATATAAAGTCAGAATTGCGAGATATAAAGTCAGAATTGCGTGATATAAAGTCAGAATTGCGAGATATAAAGTCAGAATTGCGTGATATAAAGTCAAAATTGCGAGATATAAAGTCAGAATTGCGTGATATAAAGTCAGAATTGCGTTATAAAGTCAGAATTGCGAGATATAAAGTCAGAATTGCGTGATATAAAGTCAGAATTGCGAGATATAAAGTCAGAATTGCGAGTTATAAAGTCAGAATTGCGAGATATAAAGTCAGAATTGCGTGATATAAAGTCAGAATTGCGAGATATAAAGTCAGAATTGCGAGTTATAAAGTCAGAGTTGCGAGATATAAAGTCATAATTGCGAGTTATAAAGTCAGAATTGCGAGATATAAAGTCAGAATTGCGAGATATAAAGTCAGAATTGCGAGATATAAAGTCAGAATTGCGTGATATAAAGTCAGAATTGCGAGATATAAAGTCAGAATTGCGTGATATAAAGTCAGAATTGCGAGTTATAAAGTCAGAATTGCGAGATATAAAGTCAGAATTGCGTGATATAAAGTCAGAATTGCGAGTTATAAAGTCAGAATTGCGAGATATAAAGTCAGAATTGCGAGTTATAAAGTCAGAATTCCGAGATATAAAGTCAGAATTGCGTGATATAAAGTCAGAATTGCGAGTTATAAAGTCAGAATTGCGAGTTATAAAGTCAGAATTGCGAGTTATAAAGTCAGAATTGCGAGTTATAAAGTCAGAATTGCGTGATATAAAGTCACAATTCTGAGAAAAAAAAGACAGAAGTGTGACTTTTTTTCTCACAATTGCGAGTTTACATCTCGCAATTCTGACTTTATATCTCGCAATTCTGACTATAACACATAATTGCGAGTTTATATGTCAAAATTCTGACATCTTTTCTCAGAATTGTGAGATTTAAACTCGCAATTGCGACTTATTAGGCCAATTCTAATATCCCTCAGAATAGTTTATAGTATATCTCACAATTCTGACTTTATATCATGCATTTCTGACTTTATAACACACAATTGCGACTTTATATCTCGCAATTCTGACTTTATAACTCACAATTCTGACTTTATATCTTTAAAATTCTGACTTTATATCATGCAATTCTGACTTTATATCTCGCAATTCTGACTTTATATCTCATAATTCTGACTTTATAACTCGCAATTCTGACTTTATATCTCGCAATTCTGACTTTATAACTCACAATTCTGACTTTATATCTCGCAATTCTGACTTTATAACTCACAATTCTGACTTTATATCTTTAAAATTCTGACTTTATAACTCACAATTCTGACTTTATAACTCACAATTCTGACTTTATAACTCACAATTCTGACTTTATATCTTGCAATTCTGACTTTATATCTTTAAAATTCTGACTTTATATCATGCAATTCTGACTTTATAACTCGCAATTCTGACTTTATATCTCGCAATTCTGACTTTATATCTCGCAATTCTGACTTTCCATCTTGCAATTCTGAGAAATAATGTCAGAATTGCGAGAAGTAAACTCACAATTGTGAGAAAAAAAGTCAGAATTGTGAGATAAAAAGTCGCAATTACCTTTTATATTTTTCATTCAGTGGCGGAAACAAGCTTCCATAACTACCGGCACCGATATATCGGCAAAACCCGTCGACCCCTATTAATGACCAACACAATCTATCAGATAGCGTCTGGTTTAAGACGTGCTTTTATGAGCGGTAAATAACGCTGCAAATACCAGTAGATTGATTTATTAAGCCTTTACTTATGCGGTCCATGGGCTTATCAGGTCACATCTCCCCTACACATTAAACCAAGTGTGTGAACAGAGCTTTTCTCAACTTGCTGCTTCGACCTGTGTGTGTGTGTGTGTGTGTGTGTGTGTGTGGACTTCACTGGCAGAGTATGTAACTACAGTAAACACACAGAGGCAGACAGGGAACAGATGGACACACTAATTGACCTGCTGAACCGGCTCAGGCCAGCCCCTTTAAAGCAGGATAATGTCCCGGGAAAAACACCCGCCAAGACACGCGAAGAATCAAGCCGCCCCGGGAAAACTCGGGATTAGAGCGAGGTGCACTGGAGATAAAACTCATTACTTTTATTGATCAGGATGTTGCTTTTGTTCGAGCGTGGGACGGCCAGGTCCTAGAGCGGCACATTTACAAAAAAACACTGCTAGGCAACTCCAACACAGCACACTCATTAGTGGTGTTTACTGAGACAACACATGTGTGTGTGTTGAAACCCATAACTGAGGGAAAGTTCACCCCAAATTTAAGTGTCCTTCCAAACCTGAAATTCTGGCCTTGCCTTGGAAACACCTAAAATCTAAAATAGTTGTGGTACTAATTTACTAAAACCAATTCAAAGAACACAAAACATACGCTTATAACATAAAAATGGCAAAAGCACACCAATTACTAAACTTAAATTTAAATAAATAAAAAAATTCTGTGGAAATTCTTTACATAGTTGAGGGGGTCTGACATAGTTTTGAAGTACTTTAAAACACAAACTAGTAAATCACAAAAGCACATCAATTACTAAAACTTAAATTCTGTGGAAAATATAAGAATTCAAAATTCTGTGGGGGGAAAAAACAGTTTCTGACATATTGGACCCCATTGACTTTCATTGTATAGAAATTTTTTTGTGTCCCACTGAAGAAAGCAAGTCATTGGTGTGTGTGACTCATCCTGCCCCTTCTGTGCTAGCGACGCGAATGGTGTGTGTCGTGTCGAGGAGCGCTCTATGATCACTTATCCAAACGGTTAGAGTTACTCCGATCCTCAGCCACCATTACAGGTGCTTTTCTGTCTCTAAACTCTGCGTGTGATTGGCCACACAGATGGTGTCCATGACGATAGCATTCCTGTCCCAGCGTCCTGCATAATTAAAGGAGCCAGTAATTAGCGGAATCAAGCCCTGGGTCGGTTTACAGCCGTGAGAGGGTGATCTTATAGTCCACGACTAAAGCTGTGAGGTCCACGACATCCAAAACCAGCCTTAATTACATCATAACCACACTATGCACTCGTGACATTAAAGACTGCAGAATCAATAACGAAAAGTTAACTCATAATAATTTTAGTATTTAATTAATAAAAATAATTAATTATTTGGGAATCTATCAAATTTCTATCGAATCTGAATAAAAAAAAAATAAAAAGGCAATTGACTTTTTTTTTTTTTAAATTTAAAGTTAAAGTTTACATCTCACAATTCTGACTTCTTTTTGCAGAATTATGAGTATATCTCATAATTATAACTTCCAATTGTGAGTTTACATTGCGTGAAATAAACTCATAATTGGAAGTTATGAAGTCAGAGTTGTGAAATATACTCATAATTCTGCAGAAAGAAGTCAGAATTGAAAGATATAAATTCACGAGTTATAAAGTCAGAATTGTGATATATCAACTTGTTTCCCCCCGTCAGAATAGGACTATATAACACACAATTGTGAGTTTAGGCTATACCACAGAATATTATTATTATTATTATTCAGTGGTGAAAACAAGCCTCCATAGATGTCTCCTTTCGTGTCCCACAGAAGAAACAAAACGTGAAAAACGTGAAGGTGAGTAGTATAGAAACTAATTGAACAAACTCTACAGAGAGGGCAGGTGTGTAGAGTTGCTGTCCTGTGGTTCACAAAGAGTTAAACTAGAGGACTATGAGCCATACTGACTATGGAGTCAAACTAGCCAGACTTAGCAGCTGCTCATTATGTCAACATCATCATATTATCTTAAAGCAGGGGAATACTAGTGTCTCTAAAAGACACACCGCAATGTCACAGCCTGACCTTGGGTGTTTAAACCCAGAAAAGTCCCCCGGTGTTGGCCAACAGGGTCCAGTTCAGGGCCCGAAGCTTCACAACTCAAGCGCACAGGTGTTCAACATAACCGCATCTCAGGACGGCACGGAGACATAAACAACGGGCTTGTGTTTCAATGATCTCATATGGGGTCCAGTTCTTCGCAGATGGTCTGAGGAAACACCGCATATGAGACTCAAAATACACATAGGCTTCAGATATATCAGCAGAATAACTCCAGAGGAGACTTTCCCGTCTGTGGAGATGCGTGGCTGCCATTCATCCATTTTAATCAGCTTATCAATAATATCTAGAGGACACTGGCGACGGGAGCTCTCATTCCTGAAGGAAATTAGCCGTTGGTGTGTGTTGTGTGTGTCTGTGTCAGAGAGAAGAAAATAAAACCATGAAACGGAAGCGGTACGTACCAGCGGTTCGGTGTCCACATCGTTTCTTGGCGCAGAAACCGAGAAACCCGATGCTGTGAATTAGCGAAGCTCCAGTCGCGGTTGTTTTTTATTTTATTTTTATTTTTTTATCCCAGTCGGTCAGTGGTCAGTCCCCGCAGATAATCACAGTAATATTGGAGGGTATTGTCAAGGTTAGGTGTATGAAAGTGAGGAAAAGTGCTGTGTGTGGCTGGATTTGAAGGCAGTTTAGACGGATGCTGCGGTAACGGGGACTGCAGGTCTGCGGTAAAGCCCGGACCGGATCCCAGCCAGAGACACTGGACGCCGGAGACACGCAACACCGGGAGCCTGGATCACATGACGGATTCCGGCTGGAGTTTCTCACGTTATCGACACGGACACACACACACACACACACACACACACACACACACTGATAGGATAAAAAATATATTATGGGGTGTGTGTGTACACACACATATATTGTGTAAAAAAATATACAGGACAAAATGAAATAGGATAAGGGCAATGTTCAGACGATCACACGCAAACCTAATATTGTTGAGGTTGCTATCTATTTGTCTGCCAGGGCTGCAAACCGAAGAGCTTATTAAATTAGGAAACATCCAAATATAAATATATTAAAATAATAAAAAATAAATAAATAAATATTGAAACCTCATGGATTTAAGAAATGAACGAGACTTATTTGAACCCTAATGAATGATTGCAATATTAGTTCATACATAGCCTAACATTTTTAAAAATGGTATGATGCAATATTATAAACAAGTGTTCATTCTGGTCACATGAGACCACAGCTATATTGTTTCAAATTCTGTTTGTTTTTTTAGTCTACATGTGTAATAACATCATATTTGATTGGACTGCCAAACTCAGTCAATATACACTGTAAAAAATATTTTCAAGATTTGTTATCACAACATATTTTCTTTTGTCAAATCAACTTTATAATAATTTATTTAGTTGAGATAACTTATTATTTTGAGTTTCTGATGGTTAAATTAATCTCCTTCATTGTATTAACTCACTTTTTCCAGTTCAATGAACTTAAAATTTTAAGGCAACCAGGTTACTTACTTTTTTAAGTTAAACCATCAATATTTTTTTACAGTGTACTCAATTGAACTACATTGTGCTACTGTAGCCAACAAGCACACGCATAGCTGTTTAAATTAGGCTACTGTTCATTTTGAAAAAGTATTGGGTCATTGAGGTTCTTCAGTGAATGTAGATGATCTTTTTTCATTCAGTGAAAACATTCACAGCAATGTAATACGCTATTCTGAATAGCCTAAGTTGTTTCTGCGCTGGGTGTTGTAAAGGCGGTTAATATCCTAAATATTATCTAATCAAATTGTATTATTAAATGGTCAATATTTTTTACAAAATAGTAATGATTTATAAAACGGATAATTCCGGTCCTTGATTCTGATTGGTCGAGCCGCGTTCGAAGCCGTTGTAAATGACCCCAAACACACACCTGTGACCACACACACACACACTCACATACAAATACCTGTGAGCGCATTACATTAGTGTTACACACACACCTGTGAACGCATTACATTAGTGTTACTGTGCAACAGCCATTTATGGTAATTCTTCGTTGCTGCATGTGTTGCTTGGCAGCCTCTTTGGAACTACATTGCTTAGCGGAGGAATAAATGTTATATTTCTTGTTGCTAATAAATATTAAAATAAATATTTTTATGGAGTAACCGTTTTATAAAAGCAATAAACAATTTGAAACCGTGTTTTACAGTGAATTTAGAACAGCTAAGGGGCGTTAGGCACGATGCAAAGCGGAGCTTATTGTTTAACAACAACACAAAAAAAATGTGTTTAAAACTGAGCTGAATTAAAATGATTAAGGTCTTGAAAGCCTATTCCTCCACTTACAACAGATCAAACAGAATCAGATTCATTTGAAAATGACACCGCTGATCACTGGAAGCCACTGAACGCCCCCTGCTGGACAGAGAAGAAACAACATCTGGCGCTTCTGCGATGACTTCACGGTTTGGCTGATGTCACCACTTACATTTGTTCCTTTGCTAAATAAATATCCTATTTCCCTCAAACATGAAGTAAATCAAATTGAGAACATCATTTCAAGTTAACTTCCAGTTCTCTTAAAGGGATATTACCCAAAAAGTTTTTACTCACCCTCATGTTGTTGATCTCTTTATGAACTTGTTTAAGTTGTAGTTGCGTATCGGTCAATGGAGGGACAACAAGCTCTCAGATTTCATCAAAAAGATCTTCATTTGTATTTCGAAGATAAATAAAAGTCTTATGGGTTTGGAACAGTTGGTGAGTAATTGAAATAATTTTAATTAACTATCCCGTTGAATACACGTACAGATCTGTAAGAGCCTGTATCCAGTTAAAACAAGTCCCCCTGTAGACAATCATTTTTTATCCTATAAAACTCATCTTTGATCACCAAAATGATTTTTAAATGTTCCTGCCTTAAAATATCTTGAATGTAACTCGACACCCTTGCCTCATTTAGTATACACAGTTCTACGAATATGCAAATGAGCCCCACCTCCAATCACTCCCTCAGCTCAGAGATCCACTGGTTGACTATCACACGTTGATCTGATTGGTTACAAGGTCGTTTGTGACATCAGAAACACCAGCGACATCAAACCATGTTTTTGAGACTGCAATGCTGTGGACTTATGAATTTACACATGATTTGTCTTAAAACATGTTAAAAACACCACACAGACAGCTTAATTTTTAACGAGGGACTTTAACAGGAACTAAGAAACACCATTTAAGACAGCTTAATTTGTCAAACTCTTTATTTGTAATTCCATACAGATCAAACACATCCAGAGTCCATGCATTAGCTCAAACTCAGCTGACATTTGTCTGTCACCTTCGTTAACTGGGATAGTTCACTCAAAAATAGAATTAAAAATAAATGTCATGATCTACTCATCATCACGTCATGCCAAACCTGTATGACTGTATGAAGCCCCAACAAAGAGTCAATGGGGTCCAATGCTGTTTCACATGTTCTTTCAGAAAACATTCTTTAAAATAAATAATATAGTCGGTCACATGTTTAGAATGACATGGATGAGTAAATTATGAGAATTTAAATTTTTGGGTGAACCATCCCTTCAAGTGTCTGAATTACTGGCAGTTTGCTAAAACTAAATAAACAAAACAAAAAAGGAGACAGAAATCAAAAACACTTTGATATAAAAGAACTGAAATGGCAGTACGGCAGTCAGTGTCCGTCGTGTCATCGCAAATACTCGTCCAGTCATGTCGGGGTCATGCGTCATGTCACTTAAAACTCTGTAAGAACAAACACATCATAGTCAGAGTTACACAAGTCCACAATCTCCAGGAAACACATATCAAATAATGACTCTATTTAGGTCTGAACTTCAAAATTTAAAGGGATAATTCACTTTGAAATTAATTTTTGGTATGTTTTATCTTACCTCAAGGGCACCCAAGATGTAGGTGTCTTTGTTTCCACAGTAGTTTCAATTTTGATATTTGTAGGTGTCTGTCAGTCATATAATGGAGGTCTATGGTCACCACCTCAAAGAGCATGCACAGAGAAGTCCAAATTAAACATGATTTAATGACTCGTAAATGTAAGTACACATTGATGGCCTAAGACACGAAACGAGCGGTTTGTGTGAGAAAACCAACAGTATTTTTATCGCACAGCCACAAAGCGCCCGCGCCCTCAGATCAATTGGACGTGGCTGTGGCTACAAAAGGTAAAAACGTTATAAATACTGTTGGTTTTCTCACACAAACCGCTCGTTTCGTGTCTTAGGCCATCAATGTGTACTTACATTTACGAGTCATTAAATCATGTTTAATTTGGACTTCTCTGTGCATGCTCTTTGAGGTGGTGACCATAGACCTCCATTATATGACTGACAGACAAGAACGGTTTGACCTAAAAATATCAAAATTGAAAATACTGCGGAAACAAAGACACCTACATCTTGGATGCCCTTGAGGTAAGATAAAACATACCAAAAATTAATTTCAAAGTGAACTATCCTTTTAACCTTACTTTAAAGTAAAATTTTGCCTAATTTTTCCATCTTGATATTGGTAATTGTGCCGAATTCAGGTTCAAAGTTCAACTAACTTGAACCCAGTGCTGCCTTGCGTACATCAGAGCATGTCACAAGAAGAGCCAGTCATGACAGTTTGATTCAAGTGAATGACTCACATTAAGACTAGTAAACAGTCTTAGTCAGGTAGAAATTAGAGCCCGACCGATAAAGGATTTTGAAGGCCGATACCGATACAAATATTTTTGGGTTTTAAAATCCGATATTTCGGTCGATATTTTTTTTGTTTTATTAAATATTGTTGGATTTCACACATGTGTAAAAGAAAATCTAACTTTTCTGCACAAGATGCGTTTGATACTTTTTCTCTATGTCTAAATGTTCACTCCTCGCAAGTCTAACTTACATTTTACAATGCAGGGACTGTAACTAGAGATATGCGAGTTATAAATACAGTAATCATTACTTTATTTAGGCAGAAAAAGTTCATTGTGGTTTCCAAGCTCATTAATGTTAACGTTAGCGGTCTTCCACTGATGATAGTGGCATTAGCTAGCTTTGTGGTTAGCTAGTCTATGATGAGCCATAATTTAGCAATAGATAACGTCATACTGCAAATTGTAAAACATACATTTTCAATATAACAAGCCAAGAAGAGATGATTAAAGCGTGTTTCGTCCCTTTTTTTTTTTTTTTTTTTTAATATTCATTTATCGGCCAGTATAACTGCCGATACCGATATTATGGAAAATGCCTAATATCGGCTGATAATATCGGCCGGCCGATATATCGGTCTGGCTCTACTAGAAATAAGTGCAATTCACATTTCCACCACTAGTGGCAGTGAAATCACAAACTGCACCTCTACACGAAGCTAGAAAAATGATTACAAGGGCCATACAATAACTATATGATCACTAATCAAATGTAGAGGACCGATACGAACTGCATGCTTCGTTTGACGAGACATCGTTATCTGACTGATAGAGAAATAAACGAATCCCCCAAAAGAGATGCCGATGTTAAAGGATTGTGTCTCCAGGTGTCAGTTCGGTTTTTCACAGCATGTCTCAAGTCGTCAACTTATTCGTAAACAAGTTCACTCTCGACATCAAGTTATAAAGAATATAACGGATTGTGTCATAATTTTCATCTAGTTTTTCTGGATTGTCTTTATTTGTACTCACAGCAGAAATAACAGTGGTGAGTTCATAAGCATACGAAATATTTCACAGTGGCTTACCTACTGAGCTGACTTACCTGTGTCAGTCATAAGGTCAAAGGTCAGTATGTTCTCTGGCGTTTGTGTGACTCCTCTTTGGGCGGGTCGGCCAGCATGACCTTCATCTTGACCCCGTTCACCACCTTCCCGTGCAGGAGCGCGATGGCGTCGTGAGCCGACTTCCGGTCCGCGTACTTTATATATCCCACGTTACGGCCGGGAACCAGATACACCTCCATCAGGGAACCGAACCGGCTGTGTGGAGAAAACACCGTTAATCATCACAGGAAGAGTCGAAACTGTCCGGCGACATTCATTTACACATACAAGGAAATTTAAATCAAACTAACCAATTATAACAACGTTTAAAAAAATGACCGCTATGAGACATCTACAATATCAATCTACACTCACACACATAATTATAATTTTCTTTGAATGTTTATGCAAGTCTCTTTTGCTCACCAAGGCTGCATAAACATAAACATAAAAACACAGCAAAAAATGGTAATATTGGGGAATATTATTAAAATATATAATAACTTCTTTCTATGTGAACACATAGTACAGTGTGTAGTTTATTTAAGTGATCAAAGCATCATTACTCCAGTCTTCAGTGTCACATGATCCTTCAGAAATCACTCTAATATGATTGATATGATACTCAAGAAACATTTATGATTATTATCAGTGTTGAAAACAGTACTTGATGAATATATACAGTTTTCTATTAAAAAAAGAAATCCTGAAAATAATTAGCAGCATGGCCATTTTCAACATCGATAATAATAACAACAACTGCTTATCGAGCAGCAAATCAGCATAAATGACATGAAACCGTTCCAATTATTACTGTTTTACTATGTTTTTGATTGAATAAATGCAGCCTTGAAATCTTAATTATTTCAAACCTTTGACCGGTGGTGTATATAATATCACCCAGTCTAAAAGCATGTGTCCATGTCAGTTAGTGGAACAACATTCATGGGAAATATTTACATAAAATATGATCACAACTAGGGCTGGGTATCGATTCACATTTCAATTTCGATTCGATTTCGATTCACAAGCTCTCAGTTCGATTCGATTTCGATTCTCGATTCAATTTTCGATTTCGATTCCTGATTTGATTCTCGATTCGACTATAATGAAGATGTAATACAAATCCTATATTTATAAAAAAAAACAGTGGACATAAGTTTACTAGTGGTTAATTAATACAAGGAAATTAAGAGCCATAAACCTGTATATAAAATGCATACAGAGAATAAACAGGATTTTGATGCAATATGCAAAAAAAGTCAGAACAGTCGCACAGCTTGATCAAACAGTATCATGTTATTTTATGTTTAAGATAGATATAGATAAATAAATACATAAATATGTAGACTTTTTTTTTACGTTGATCTTACCTAAATGGTAATGTAATTTTTTGTTTATTTTTGTTTTAAGAGTTTATGTATAGAAGCTTGATTTCAATCTTTGAATTAAATTGAAAAAAGTAGCACAAATAAATACAATAGAATAAAGACACAAATTAAGAGACATTTTGGGGTAGTTTTTTGGGTATGTCAGAAATACTACAGAAACTGAATAAAGTAATCCAATGTAAAATAACACTGGATAGTCTTTTTAGTCCAGACTGAATTAAATAAAAAGGCTATTAATTCTGATTGCTTACAATTAATGCTATATTCTGTTATGACAACAGAATTAATGACTGACACAAATGGCTGCGTTCACTTTAAGAACTAGTGCGCGAATCCATTACTGTTTCATTATATTCTGTCACACGCGTTTAATGCTAATTTAAGACATTACCGACTGTCTTTACGAGGTTGCTCACCAAGACCAGAGTTTTGACATAATGTCGCGTGTTTTAACTGTTAAAGCGATATAAGCCAGGGATAAAACTTTTGTTTCTGGCGAGCTGTTTGTGAGGCAGTGAAAGACATCTCTGAGAGTGCGCGAGCACGGGATAGTTTAACATTGCTTGTAAAACTCAAAAAGACGTGAAAATGATAAACGTTCGTGATTACGATCATAGGTTACGATGCAATGCTGGCCCGATTGTTAAGTGAATATTCCGTCATGTCCCGACTCCTAAACGCGTGTGTGTATCGACAGCTGCAGCGCTTGCCTAGTGCAGAGAGACGAGAAGATGCAGCACCGCGTCTGCGAGCCCTTTATATAGAAAAAATCGATTCCGGCCGTTGAGAATCGATTTTGAATCGAACACATTTTAAAAAACGATTAATCGGAAAATCTATTTTTTTGCCCAGCCCTAATCACAACGCTCAAACACTAACAGCTGGTGTGTAAATCACACACACACACCAGAACAGGTCCTCCAGGACATCCACAGGCAGAGGCGAGGGGTTGAAGATGACGAAGAGTCTCTCCTTCACCGTGCCGTCAGGCGACAACAGCTTCTTCAGAGGAGGAAGAGCCACATCAGTCTGAACACGCGCTTTCTGGGCCACAGGGGGCGCTGTATAACCCTACAGGAATACACATACACACCACTGGTCAATCGTCAGTCTCTGAACGCTCTTTCTGGGCCACAGCGGGCGCTATATAACCCTACAGGAACACACACACACAACTGGTCAATCGTCAGTCTCTGAACGCTCTTTCTGGGCCACAGGGGGCGCTGTATAACCCTACAGGAACACACACACACAACTGGTCAATCGTCAGTCTCTGAACGCTCTTTCTGGGCCACAGGGGGCGCTATATAACCCTACAGGAACACACACACACAACTGGTCAATCGTCAGTCTCTGAACGCTCTTTCTGGGCCACAGCGGGCGCTATATAACCCTACAGGAACACACACACACAACTGGTCAATCGTCAGTCTCTGAACGCTCTTTCTGGGCCACAGGGGGCGCTGCACTCGGGGTTTTTTTTGGGTTGGGTTTTCAACTAGCGTAGCAGGCGGTAAACCGCAAGGCGTCTGGGGCGCTTAAACAGCGCAGAATGCTCACCGCCATCGGAAAACTCGTCAAAAAAGGCGTGTGGTGTGATCATGTGATGATGTTGCTGGTTGAATGAACGCATTACTCACGGCGCTGGTCTTCATTAGCTGCGCTCCGCAGGGGCCGTTCCACACCATCGACATCATCTGAGCCGCCACCAGCTGCATCGCCATCTTCCCCACGGGACTGCACACACACACACACACACACACTCATTTAACATCACTGAGATACAGCAGAACTACATAACAGATAAACATCAACCTTAAGGTACCCGGATGGTGTACCATTTCCTGTGGATGTTCAAAGTGTTAACAGCTTCAATATTTCTCACATTATCAGTTTATTCACTATAGTTTAGAAAAAAATCAGTTGATATTTGACTAGTTTTGTCTGTCCTTCTGACAGATATTCAACATAATTCATGTGTGAGATTTAACTACACACTTATATAATACCAGTTCAGCTCAACCGTTTACCAATCGTTTCTTGTCCCACTTTTTTTACTAGTAGAATATTTGGGAATAATATAATCACAGATGACTTCTCGCTTACATGAATGAACTATAGTGTCCTATAAATCTAATTAGATCTGGTGTCTGAATAATCTGACTGTATACACCTCACAGTCCCTCATGCAACAGAAGAGACAGGTTAAGAAATGCATTTATCTAGATAATAACAACAAAACCTTTAACAGCACGCATGTATTTCCCATCACCAGACACACTCAGATGAAGGTCAGCAGACTCTACCTGGTCCTGTCCTCCCCGTCGTCTATGTACGTGACTGACAGCCGGTTACCGGGCGGATACTCAAACCCATTCAGCTTCTCTTTGGCATACACCGCAGAGCCCAGGTTATTGTACCGGACCACCACCTGACCTGCAGGACACACACACACACACAGGCAAATTAATCTATGAAAGAGGTGTTGGCGATATACATGTGTCAGCCTTCAGAGATTATGGACATTTGCAGTCACGAAAGCTTATCATTTGCATGCATCAAGTATTGCGGTTTATAAATAAGTGATTTAAGTGCAATAAGTTGTGAAAGACAACTCTTGACAACTGCTGTCCGACAACCAGAAAACACATTTAGAAAGAATTTAAGTATTCAAATTTGGGATGTTTACTAAGATCCTTCTGTTATCCATTGAATCCCACAATGATATTTTAAATATAAGCAAGTAATAATTTCAATTATCAGTAACAAGCAATATTTCAATTATCAAATATAAGCAAGCTTAATATATATGAAATAATCATTTATTGGGTGCTTTCGATTGGGAGGGGGCTGTCCCGAATCCCAACCCCTAAATTTCAACTTGAGAAAATATTTAAATATTTTTATGCATTTTTTCCATTGTTTTTTTTTTTCCTAAAAAAAAAATAATAATAATAATTATATATATATATATATATATATATAAATAATTATTATTATTTTTTAAGAAATCAAAAATATATTCAAAATTATATTTATAAAAATTTTTTTACATATATATATATATATTTTTTTTTTCTTTTTTTTTTTTTAATCGTGAAACTATGTAAAAAAAAAATGTGTCCCACATTTTAATTTCACTACAAACAGTGTGCATTTTAGTCCATTGGATCTTGGAGTTGAATCTAACCTTTGCTGAAGCCGTACTGATCGATCTGCATCTCGCAGAAGTCCATCCCCGGGATCAGGTCGAACAGGCCGTAGATCTGCTCCTGCGTGACCGCGGCCCGGGTCGACACCATCAGGCACCGCGTGATGTCAGAGCTCCACGCGTCCGCACCGGGGCCGAAGCTGCTGGACTCGTGCGCTCCTGAGGGAAACACAAACCCTCAGCAAAACAAACCACAATTGACCCTTCGCAGGGAGTTTGATTGACCAATCATGATCCGCCTTCCCCCAAATTAGCCATTTAATCCGACAAAGCAGTCAGGAGAGTTAGTAGATATAACGTCGCTGGCCTTGAAACTGGAAAAACAGTGCGTGCTGACGTCTTTCATTGGTTGAAACAACATTCCTTCATGTTTATTTGATGATATAGAGACGATCGATTCACGAGCAGCTTTAACTGAGCCGTACAGAGATCAGTCAGACACATTCAAGAGCCACAAACGGCATTTTTTGTTTAAATTTCTTTTAAAAATGACAAGTTGAGACTTTGTTTCATTATAAGGCATCACATCGGTCGACGTGTTGGCAGTGTCTCTTTGCTCTGCGATGTATTTTTCACTGTGTGAGAACATTGTCGGACACAGCAACAGTCACTAAAAGTGGGCGTGTCTTTGCGAACACTCGTGTTTGGCCCAAGATATCAGGAAGTGGCTCAATATTTGAAATCTACCCTTGTCAGACTTAATTATGACGTATTTATTCATGTTAATCAAACAACAAAAAAGAGCAATCCTCTCACTGCTCTTGACTGAATCACATTAGTAACTTTCATTTCTAATGACTAATTTAATTAGCAATTTTTGCTATGCATTGTTTTTTTATACATTTGATTACATATACATTTTATGTAGTATTTCTTATTTCTAGCGCTTGTTTTTCCAGACACAGTTTCTCCAGAACGGCTACATATAATAGATTAACTAAATTAATAACTTTTTTACAACAAAAATGAAACATCACTGAGCTTTCTTAGGCCCCGTCCACACTACTGCGTTTTCGTTTAAAAACGGAGACCTTTTGCTACGTTTGCACCTCCCGTCCACACTAAAACGGGAAAAACGAAGACCTAAAACGGAGAAGTTTAGAAACGCTGCAGATGCGTTTTGCGTTTTGAAACTCCGGAGGGTGTTTTAGTGTGGACGAGACAAAACGGAGGAGTTTACAAACGATGACGCAGAGGCTCACGCTCGGCTCTATGATTGGGTGTCATCAGTCATGACGTGTCCTTCCCTGATTCGCCAACCACTGTTTACACCGGCGCGCGCATGGCCAGTGTTGGTGAATGGTCACGTGATCTGCGTTTTCAGTCGTTTTAATGTGGACGGAGATCAATTCTAATACGCAGACAAAACGCTGGTGTGGACGGAGATCGTATTCGTTTTAATTCTCCGTTTTTAAACGAAAACGCAGTAGTGTGGACGGGGCCTTAAGCTGTCAACCCTCCCGTTTTTTCTGGGTTTCTCACGTATTTTATCTCTGTTCCCGCTGTCTTCCCACGAAGTCTTTTAGCTAAAACTAAACCTTTTTTTATCAACGGTTGACTTTCAGAAAGCAATTTCTGCGTTTGTTTTCTCGCGAATGGACTTCTGCAACTTTCGTAACTTTGGTATCGACAAAAAAGCATTGACGCGTCTTCAAAAAATACAGAACGCTTAAGTCAGACGAGACATTTGAGCGGTTTCCCGGACTTTGCAATAATCTCCCTCTTTCTGTTCGGTCAGTAAAGTCACTACCGAGAGTTAAGGCCATGTTAAAAGCTATCTGGTTACACTTTATTCAGGTGTCAGTGTTACAGTGTAATGTGATTGGCTAAGGACAAAAAAGCAGGAAAATATACGGTTCCTAATATACTGATTTTTTTAAAGGAACTTTCTGTACGCACGTCAGTCAGTTATGATTTATGACCTCATATTCTCTCCTTTTCACTCCGGCTGCCGACACCCGTTCCCCTCTTTTTTTTTTTTTTTTTTTTTTTTTTACAGATCTGCATGATTCACGTAGGTCACATTTTCAGGTCGGAAAATCCGGAATTCGGATTAATCCGGAAAAAAATCACATCCCTGAATTATATATTTAAGTACCAAGTAATATTAAACAACTACATGCACTTACTATAGGGTTAGAATTTGGTTGGTGGTTAGTTTCATGCAATTACTGTGATTACTATGGTATATACATGTAACATGTATAACAAGGACATTGTAAAATAAAGTGTTACTGCACATCTTTTAAAGACTTCCGCACTACATTTTGTGTGTTTTATTTGTTGTATTTCTCTCTCTGTACTCCTCTTATTTGTGTGTTTTAGTGATTGTGAAGCTCTCTGGGCATCAGCTGTTGCATCAAATGTGCCTATATGAACAAATAAACGAAATGAAGTGCACAGATGCTCACCAAAGGCGTACGAGCTGGGGCCGGGATCGTTCCCGGAGTGCTCCGGTCTGGGGTTGCTGAAATAGTCGTTGTCTGCGGATGAGTTCTTGGTCCTGGGTTCGGCTAGGATAGCTCTGAAAGCTGCAGAGACAAGCGGAGCATTAGCATTAGCACATCCGAAAACAACAGCCACAGTCGTAAAGGACAGAACATGACGATCTTACTCTTGCCACAGTTTTCTATGGCCTTGGCGGCTTGCGAAGGTTTGTGGAAGCGCACGTATCCCAGACCTTTGCTTTCGCCGGTGTTTTTGTTCCTTATAATGATAGCGTACTCTATATCTCCATACACCTGTGGAAAGACAGCAGAGAGATATCGGAGTCATATATCAGCTTACAATCAAATATATATGTTGGTAATAGGGATGTGAATTTCTGCCAAAAACGGCATTCGAAAATCGAGGAGCAAAAGTCGATTATCGTTCGAAAATCGGAGAAAAGAAAAAAAAAAAACTCACTCACACAATAACAGAAAGGGAGGCTAATTCCATCTTTAGCGATTTATTAATTGAACAAGTGACATGTTTTCGTCATTTTTTTAACACAGAAGAATAATTGGAAGAAGAAAAAACTAAAAGCACAAAAAACGATTTTGCATCGACAAACCAGATGCTCGCTCGATCAAAAAATAATATCATGTAATAATGTTTTTATGCGAACCTGCCTTGTAACCGGCAACAGCCGACTTTTTAAACAAATTCGTTTCGATGAAGATAAACTATTCATAGCATAACGCTTATGTCATATTCTTGTTCAGAAAAATTAGCACGTCATCAACATGTTCTGGAAGGAGACGCGAGCGCAACCTGTTGACGATTAGTCCAGCCGCGGAGAACACCCGCGCGGATGGCACAGATGTCGCAGGCACACTCAAGTAGGAGATTGCTAACTTTTCCAGGCGGGGATATTTCTTCGCGTTGGCCTTCCACCATGTTATGGGATCAGCGTTCATTGGTGGGCATACTGTATCTTGGCAGTATTGCAAGAGTTCGGTTGTCGCTGTTGCTGTCTGCTCGATGTTATCCTCGCCAAACAAGACCGCAATCGCTGCAGCAGAGAGGGCGTCATTTTGTGGATTTTTAGCCGCCGGTGGTTCAGTAGGCATTTCTCCCGATTCCCGATTCAGTGCATTCACGACAGTGCTCTTCTTCTGTTGTTTGTTTACACTATGTTCAAAAAGCTGGTATCCTAGATCGCCCAGTAGTGGGTTTCATGCATGTAAGTGACACCTTGTGTCCCTAACAGGAAAATACCTTGCTCCGCGATCTGTGTCAGTAGGCGCTGCGTCAATTATGTTAAATACACATTGGAATTATTGCACGAAAATATAACGATATTCGAAAAAGCTATTTTATGATCGAAGTTCGAACGCATTTCGACTATTCGACCATTCGAAGATCGTGACTCATCCCTAGTTGGTAAAACATGAGAAATTGGTCCTTAATATGCTAAATATAACTACATGCAATGTCAATTTCCTTTTAATTTGGGGGTAAAATTTGACAGGCTTTGATACATTCACCCCTCAAGACATGCTTTCAAATGTCCCATCAGATAATACCTTGAAAGTTTCTTTTAAATCCTCCTCACTGAAGGTCTTTGGGATCATCACAAAAATCCTGGTGAGATCCTCGTCCTCCACATCCCGGTGGCTCCCGGAGGATCTGGCCTGAGCGATGAACACCTGGACGAGCACAGACATTAACAGCTGTGAGTGAGTAGAAATACTGGAACCATTGTTGGGGAAACTTACTTTGAAAGGTAATGCATTGCGTCACTCCCTTAAAAAATTAACCCATAGTTACTTTATTAGAAAAGTAATGCGTTACATTACTTTTTGCGGTTCTTTTGTCCACCTGGGCTGGCCTTGTTTTTGCTTTTTTATAACTAAAGAAGTTATATTTCTGGGCAAATGTAAAGACCCTTTCACACCAAAAGTGTAATAAGCCGCCTCAGGCTGAAGGAAACGTAAATTCACGAGTGTACAGTAGAGGACGCCACTCAAACAAACCTCTCAGCTGAGAAGAATAGATGCAAGAGAACAAAATGACACTTACTTTACCAATAAAAAAAATTCTATAATCATTTTTGTTTATGGTTGATCTGAATCAAAGGTCAGAAGCAAGCACATCGACATCGGTCACTTAATGTGAGATGTCGATGCATACATTATTATTTTATTTTAAATATGTAGGTTTGCATAGTATTCTGAATTTTACTGATTTTATTCATTTTGAGGAAATTTGATTCTATTTTTTTTGGAAGTGAGACACTTTGATTTGTCTCTCACGAGGACAGGAGAGCTGTGAGTCAATAAATGGGAAAACAAAGTAACTTGCGTTACTTCTTTGAAAAAGTAATCCGATTACGATGCTATAATGCTTTAATTATATTATTATTATAATAATAATATAATTATAATGCTTTACCTTCATCCCAAACCCGATTAAATTGTAAGACATAAGTTACAAGTTTCTCCAACATGTAATTGTGTCTGGCACTAGTTTATGAATCTCTAGTTATCTCTGTTTTGAGGCGATCTGCATTGTTAAACGCGCTGCTCCATGAATCACCTTGATGGGTTTGGTCCCCTCGGCCAGGGTCTTGCCGTGCATCTCCTCCATCGCGGTGCAGGCCTGAGAGGACTTGGAGAACTTCACAAACGCCACTCCTTTCGACTCTTTCGTGTGCTTGTCCTTCACCACCCAGGTGTCCTGGATCTCGCCGAACGCGGTGAAGTGTTCCCGGATGATGTCCTCGGTTATGGACTTACTGGTGACGAGAAACAGGCGACTGTTCGCCGGCTCGTCCAGGTACGAGGAGGCGCGGTTAAATTCGTCCATAGTCTAATGGATCAAATTTCTATTATTGATTTATTCGACCTTCTAACGTAAGTCAGCAAAAGTGATATAAAAATCGCTTTGAAGAAATACAGCGTAGGCTACAATACGTTTAAGATTATATTATCCTGACAACAGCTCTTGCTTCTGCTCCTCTTCTTCTTCTTCTTCTTCTCTGGGTTTTTCGGCGGGTTTTCGGTTCATCCCATAGTTCATAGCGCCACCTCCTGTGTGGAGTGTGAAGTGACTTCAGGCTTCAGTCTACGTAAAGAGATCTTTTTTTTGCTTTATTCAATATTAACAATATAATACAACAACATCTGTTTATGCCAGGATTGATACCCAAAATACACAACTAAACAGACATACAAGACAAACAATGACCATAAAATAAAAAAAAAAAAAACAAAAAAAAAACAAGACCAAATTACAAAAAAGGATGCTAATTAAACATATTTGGAAAGTACAAGATCAGTCTTAATAGCCTTTCTATTTTTAAGACCTCTTACAGTGGTGTGATATTGTTTTAGCTCTGCTAAAAGGTGTTCAAAACTTGCCCATTTCTTCTTATGAATATGGAATTTTCCTAAGATTAAAAACAATTGGACAAGAAAAGAAAAATCCTTATCTGTTCCACCATATTCAAAGTAAATAAACACATCTTTTTTCCTCAACGTTAAAGTTTGTCCAGTTTTACGTCTTATATAGTTTTCAACATCTCTCCAAAATATCTTACAGTATGTACAATCATAAAACAAATGACAAATTGTTTCGTCATAATTGCCACAAAAGGTACAGGAATATTCAATATCAATTTTAAATCTCTAACGTTTTCTTTGCTGGGTATATTCTATGTACAATTTTATAAGACACCTCCTTTATTTTATTATTTAAGAGGAACTTGTCCCCAATTAACCACATTCTTTCCCATTTGATGTCTTCAAACTGAGAAGCCCAAAAGGAACGCGCTGCAGGAAGTGTTTTAGTGTGCATTAAATTCCTAATGTATTTGTTACTACGTAAAGAGATCGTTCACCCAAGAATGTCAAATCTATCATCATTCATTTAAACAGAAATTGTTTCAAACCTGTATGAATTTCTTTGTTCAACACAAAAGAAGATATTTCGAAGAATATATGGCATAACCACACAGCTTAGGCTATAATATGTTTAAAATGATATTATTCTGACAACGTATCAACAAAAACAGCAGAGCTTCTTCTTCTGTTTCTTCTTCTTCTGTGGGTTTATTGGTGGTTTTTAGGTTCATACCCCAATTAGCAGAGGCGGACAGAGTACAGCTTTACTTGTACAGATACCCCTTGCTAAATTTTACTCAAGTACAAGTAAAAGTACTACAGTCAGATGTCTACTTGAGTAAAAGTACTGAAGTAGTTGTTTTTAAAAGTACTTGAGTATCAAGAGAGTACATTTTCTAAATATTGCATTACTACTGCCACAGTGCTTACATTTATGGACAGAAACGTCCTACTTGGAGTTATGAAAAATGTTAAAGTTAATACCTTGGAGAATGTGAAAGGTATTGAAAGTAAAACCAAGTCATATTCATCTTTTTACCATGTTGCTTTAACATTTAAGAAAATTGCAGAAAATTCAGAAAATTGAAATAATCTGGCGAAGTGGGGCCACGAGCTGCTGCGTCTTTATCCATGGTTTTGTCCATGGTTTGGTCTCTTAACAGTGCCCTCCACAATTATTGGCACCCCTGTTTAAGATGTGGTCGAGGACTTCTAAAAATTCTCCTTTTTTTTTTTTTGAACAACATAGAACCCAAATGCAAAAAAAAGAGAAAAATCCAACCTTTTTTTTAAGTACATCACTTTGGTGGTAAAAAATAAAAATCAAAAATTTAGGAAAAAAAAACTAAACTTGAAATCATGTGTCCCACAATTATTGGCACCCCTGATGTTTTTTTATTTTTATTTTTTTTATTTTGCTTTTTATTGAACATGAGCATCAGTCAAAAGCATCAATGAACATCAGTGTTAACAAAGACATTTTAGTTCCTTTTTTCTTTTCTCCCTTTAATGCAACAGAATAGCACAGATAAAAGGGAAAGTAAATAACAATTACACATAGCAAGTTAGATCTCAAAGTAGACAATAAATACACAATGTTTAGACTTTACATGACTAGTAAGTTTACACAGAAGTAAAGGACATAGTAGGAATAGTTTTCTTTTTTATATATGCATATATATATAAACCTCACTTTTTATATTGCTTTATCAATTTGGGAAAGAAAGGGACCCCACATTTTGATAAACAAATCGTAACGTCCTGAGGCTCTATATATCACCCGTTCATAACTAGCAATATTTGACATAAGTTCCAGCCATTCCTCATATGAAGAAGGTATGTCTGACTTCCAATGTCTCAGAATAATTCTGCATCCTGAAGCCATAGCCAAACGGCACCATAGCGTCTGCTGTCGAGACATACGCACATCCATGGTATAATACCCAACATACCACAGGGCAGGGTTCTTATATAATGACAGGCAAGAAATATTTTTAACAAATTGTACAATTTTCTCCCACATTTCCTCTACCATGTCACATTCATATAACATGTGAACCACAGTTCCTGTTTCTTTGTTACATCGCCAGCATATTGCAGTATCTCTCAGTTTAATTCTAGCCAATCTGCTTGGAGTCCAGTAGCATCTATTCAAAATTTTATAATTTATCAGCTGGGATTGAGTTTCACGAAGATTAGTATGCCATTTTGATACAACCTGTTTCCAGGTTTCTTCCTTGATTGCCCCCCCTAAATCTCTTTCCCATGCCACTTTAAGACCATTTAAATTAGGTGCATTGGCATCTCTAATATAAGCATAGAAAGCTGAACCCATCCCTTTTTTGTGATTGTTAGCAGCCAACAGAAGCTGTACATCTGTTGGTGGGTCAGGACCATTTTTAATGGAAGCATGGAGACAGTGTCTTATTTGAAGGTATTTCCAGAAGTCAGTGTTCGATAGTTTGTAGGTTTGTTTTAAGTGATTAAATGAGACCACACTGAAAAAAATGATTTTTGCTGCTTGTTCAAATCGCTTAATTAAAATTAGCTTAAGCAACATAATTGCTTTACATTTTGTCCAAACTTAATTTGATTGTGTCCAATCTGCTTAAATATATGTACAATTTAAGTTTACTTAATCCGTTTGTGTTGGATAACATGAATGATTTGTGTTGCATTAACTGAAATTGGGCGGTGCATGTTAATTCCCAGCATGCTTTGCATATGTCTAAATTACGAGAGAATAAATGTTGAAATGAAGTGTTATTTTATATGTTTTTGAGAAAATAAGAAAAGGTTAGTGTGTAATTGTGTTTAATGTTCAATTACATCGGAATTATTAGAACCATTTAAATTACAATTGGTTACCATTGTGGAGAAGAGTGGATGATTTGGTTAGGCTGTGGACCGATTCAACTATGTTTATAGCAACTGCTTTTTGCTGTTGGTGTATGTAAACCTTAGCATTCAGTATGCCACCAAGTACTATTGTAGCTAACTGCAGGCTATAGACTACATATTGAGATGTGTGACAAATACATTTAATCTTAATTGGATAAATGAATATATGAACTTGAATACCTGAAACAGCCAATCAGGGAGCCTTTTAAAATCACTTTGAGACTACTTAATTGGATAACTTAAAATGACTTAAATCCATGACATTGAAGATACATGAATAAATTATGTTTGTGTAACTTAATTGGTTCATGTGGGACCGATGTACACTATCAAATCATGTAAATCCAACAGACTTTTTTTTTCAGTGCACATGTTCACCCTCATACAGGTCATCCAGATACCACACTCCCTTTTCAGCCCACTGCATCCAGCAAAAAGCCCTTTTATCTATTCGCAATTTGGTGTTGTGCCACACCGAGGCTCTAGTTGTTAGCCACGGGTTTTGTTTTGAATGTTGGTGATACAATTTCCAGCTATCCCTAACAAATTTGAGAACTGGGTTTTGGTCTGGTATTGATCGGGCAAGCTGTGTCAAAAAGGCCTCCGCTGGAAAGGGAGCAATTAGTTCTTTTTCAATATGCACCCAAGCGGGGGCTTCGTTGAAAGCCATATTGTTCTTAGCCAGCTGCGAGAGCGAGAAGGACCAATGATACCAGTCAATTCTGGGAAGAGAAAGCCCGCCTGAATCTTTAGCAGAATACAATTTAGTACGATTAAAAAGGGCTTTCTTGCCCTGACAGATGAAGGATTCTACATATTTATTGTATTCCTTCAGAAGGGATGGTGGCATCGTAAGGGGAAGCATGTATGATAGATAATTCATTTTAGGCACGATTATCATTTTGACTAAATTAATACGACCCAGAATGGACATTGTAAGTTTACTCCAGTTCTGACTGTAACAAATTTTGGATATCCTGAATAATTGGTTGAAAGTTAGATTGCATTATTTTCTCTAATCCTGGTATAAGTTTAATTCCCAAATAAACCATGCCTGATGAGACCTGCCTAAATGGCCATTGGGCCCCTATTATCCCATGGCAATTCTTAGACAAGGGCATTACTTCTGATTTAGTCCAATTGATTTTATAGCCCGAGATCTGGGAGAAATCATCAATCAAAGAACACATTGTGGGCACTGTCAATTGTGGATTACTGGACACAAGAAGGATATCATCAGCATATAAAAGGATCTTATGCTCCTGCTGGCCTGCTATGATACCTTTAATATTCGGATTATTACGTATTGCAATAGCTAATGGCTCTAAGACCAGTGCAAAAATAAGAGGGGAGAGGGGACACCCTTGTTTTGTGCCCCTATGTAGCTCAAACCGCGATGACACTACACCGTTACATAATACCGACGCCACTGGTTCAGTGTACAGTAAGTTTACCCACTTAGTAAATAAAGGTCCAAAACCAAATCTTTTAAGTGTTTGAAATAAGAAGCCCCATTCAACTCTGTCAAAAGCCTTCTCCGCGTCCAAGGAGAAGGCCATGACAGGGTCTGTATTATTTCTAGAGCTCCACATAAGGTGTAGTAATCGTCTCATATTGTCTGCTGAAGACCTATTCCTGATGAAACCAACCTGGTCAGGGTGTATAATAGTAGGTAATAGTTTATCAAGTCTTTTTGCAAGTATTTTGGCTAATATCTTACCATCAACATTGCCAAGTGAAATAGGTCTGTAGCTTGCACATTGTTGAGGGTCTTTCCCCTTTTTATGGATGAGAGTGATTATGCTGGTTCTCATACTCTCTGGAAGCTTACCCTTTACCAGAGCGTTCTGAAAGACATAAAGCAATTTAGGAGCCAACACCTCTGAAAACTTTTTATAAAAATCAGAGGGAAAGCCATCCTCCCCAGGGGCACGACCCGGTTTGAGGTCCTGTATGGCCATCTTAATCTCCTCTAATGTGATATCATTCTCTAACGATATGCTATGTTGTGTGGATAGACATGGGAATGGGATCTGTAGGGAAGAGAAGAATCGGTCATACTGTTCTGAAGTTACTTCTCCTTGCGATGTATATAAATCCTGGTAAAAAGATTTAAAAGCATTATTAGTTTCCCTGCATGGCTTCTGTAGTCAGTTTATTTTTCTCATCAAAGATAGAGGGAATTAAGTTTTGACTACTAAGCTGTTTCACTCTATGGGCTAAATATTTACCTGCTCTCTCACCTTTTTCATAATAATTTTGTTTGGTGCAAAATAGAGCAAATTCCGCCTTTTTCTGTATTATATCATTTAATTCTATTTTCAAACTGTTTAAGTTATTAAGGGTAACTGGATCTGGATGACCAATATGTTGTTTTTTCATGGTTCTAATCTTTTCTTCTAATTTAATTAGTTTTTCACGTTCCAGACGTTTACGCAGCGAGCAGTGTTGGATAAGCCGTCCCCTCAGGAAGGCCTTAAAAGCATCCCATGTAATACCAGGATCAGGGCTAGAGCCGTCATTGTAAAGCCAGTATTCATCTATTGATGCCTGTATAAAGGAACATGAGGCATCAGTTTGCAATAGTGAGTTGTTAAAGCGCCATCTTGTGCTTTTGTTATAGTTTGATGTGGTAAGAACCACATCTACTGGAGCATGATCTGAGAGAACAATATTACCAATTGAAGCAGATTGAACCTGACTCACCAACTGTTTTGAGATTAGGATATAATCGATCCTTGAGTATGACCCATGAGGATGGGAGAAGAATGTAAAATCTTTCTCTAGAGGATGAAGGGTACGCCATATATCTATTAGGCCACATTCATCTACCATAGTATCAATGGCTGTGTATATTACAGGTATGGTCTGTTTGTAACTTGACTTATCAAGCTGTGCATTCCTGACTTGGTTGAAATCCCCACCAAGTATTATATTATGGTTACCAATATTTCTAATAATATTGCAAATTTCGTTAAAGAAGTCAGGAGACATCACATTTGGGGCATACATATTCATAATTGTAACTTTCTGTCGTTCTAAGCTAGAATCCAAGGCTATCCACCAGCCTTCCTGGTCAGTATATTCTTTGTGAACATTAAAGTCTAGGCCTTTTCTAATCAAAATAGCAACACCCCTACTCCTAGTGTTGAACGTACTTGAATATACCTGATCAATCCACCCCCTTTTAAATTTTTCTGATTCTTCAGCACTTAGATGAGTTTCTTGCAACATATCTATGTTTGTCTTGTTTTGCTTGAGATAGGTGAGGATTTTCTTACGCTTTATTACATGGTTACATCCCGATATGTTCCATGAAATAATTTTTGTGAATCCCATAATATGTTTCTTGTTTATAGATTATTCATTGTATAAGAGTTGTTGATATAGAATATAAACAGTGTGTTGTCTCTGTCAGGTAAAGTCCAAACCAAAACATGCAATCTGCACCCAGTAAGTAAGGCAATTTAAAACAAACAAAATATCAGACAGAAAAAAATAAATGAAACGAAAAATAAGAACCCTCCCTTCCCCAACCAACCCCTTCCCTATACAAGAAGGCTGTAACCCAGTACCATTATGCTTCCGATATTTTGACTCCCCCATTACGTTGGTCTCGCGATATTCTATTTCCCTGTGGAAGTCTCCTGATTTTCAAACATAACAGCGAACTTAGAAGGCTCGTATAAAATAAGTAATGATTACTCAAATGGAACCAACATGTCATGCAAATATGGAGGGAAAAAAAAAACAAAACGAGCGAACTCCAAACACTCCAGAGTACTTCGGTTATGACCAATCCCCTGGTGACGATCAATGTTAGACATATGTCTACTTTATGAAGAAGTCTCTCAGATGATCAAGAAGACCCGACATTTTAATAAGAACGAAATGTCACTTTCCCTTCTGAGCAAGCACCTGTTTCTCATAACTTCGTCTGGAGTCTCGAAAATGAGGTTATCTCCCTTGAACATGACTTTAAAGATGAACTGAACTGAAATTTGAGAAAAGGTGATATAACAGATGTATTTTATTTATTCTCATTGGTACAATTTTTAAAATGGCAGAATTTGTTAAAAGGGATAAAATGGTACATTAAAAGTGTTGTTTTTGTTACACGGGCGCCGCCATGTTGGATTTCAACGTTCGACTACGTCACTGGCATGGTAAGCCACTCCGTTGCCTACCCGCACCAGCAGAACAGCCGTAGCTTGTAAACAGTCTGAGGCTAGCTGACATGGCTGAGGAAACAGATTTTGTAGCGACACACTATTTAGAGATGTGTACTTTCGTCAATGAGTACATGAAACGTCTGACAATGCATGAAATGTTTTATTTACACAAGTTACAAGTTCAATTCGCCTTATTCACTTGGCGGCCATTTTGAAAATGGAACGCCGCTGAGGGGTACACTCACCCGGAAGGATGCATGCGACGCAGCAGCACCAGCAATGAAAACTCGCAGTGCGGACCACCAATCATTCCTGTCTGCCCGAATTAACGATGCAAAATGTGAAGCAAAGTGCCAGTGACTGAAACATCCCCCGGGCTGTGTTAATTAAGGGATACAGTACCTGTATCGGAGGTTTTATCCACGACATTGAACGTAAGAATGGACGCCAATTTACCTCAGTTTCTGCAAGCTTGTAGGAAGTTGACTGTGTACTATTAGAATCTATACAAATCCATTACCATCATTATTTTTATTCTTTATGAATACATATATGTAAACTTGTATTGTCACCATAGCAGCTTATCATTGTCAGTGTGTAACAGGATCAGTCCCTGTCAGACCTTAAAATCACTTCTCCTCTTTCCTTTTACATACGAGTGATTTGATTGTTTTACATGCGTGTGTATGTAAGCTACTGGATGTGTATCTATCTAAACAATAAAGTACAATTGTATCTAACATAGTAACTTACACAGTCAACAACTCCATATTACAGCTTAGCTTACTAACGTTAATTACCTCTGGCTGCTGCAAGCTCGCAGAAACTGGCAAGGCGTCCATTCCTACGTTCAATGTCGTGGATAAAACCTCCGATACAGGTACTGTATCCCTTAATTAACACAGCCCGGGGGATGTTTCAGTCACTGGCACTTTGCTTCACATTTTGCATCGTTAATTCGGGCAGACAGGAATGATTGGTGGTCCGCACTGCGAGTTTTCATTGCTGGTGCTGCTGCGTCGCATGCATCCTTCCGGGTGAGTGTACCCCTCAGCGGCGTTCCATTTTCAAAATGGCCGCCAAGTGAATAAGGCGAATGCATCACGTTAACGTTACTCGAATCCTTGATATTCGGGTGAGGGGGAAAAGATCCCTGATGTATAGTTTACTGTAAAGGATGGGATTTTCTCCTTCCTAAATGCACCCTCGCCCATAGAGTGAACTGCCAGTACGCGGTTAATCTAAACAATCTGAGAAAAGTGTAACAAGTTAGCCCAGCCGTCACCTATTCGTAAAATACCCTGTTACTTATGGGGCGCTCGCGTCTCAGCTCGGACATCCATTAGAGACAGCATAGCCTCCTTCAACACGTTTCTCTCACCGAACAGCATCCGAAATGAACGGTGCATGGTGATGCATTTTTCGCCGATCAATAAATGTCCATGTTGACCTCTCTGCAACAGATCGTCTCCGTGCAGTGTCTATGCTCCACAGCGCTCGCGCCCACACAGTCACTTTCCCCCAAACGATCCTGTACTGCAAGTGAAGCCTGAAACTGATCGTCCTCCATGTGGTGGTAGTCAGACACCACCGGCATGTCCCTCACGGGCTCAAATGCGTAATCCATGCCGTTAAAAGTGCTCATTTTCGTCTGTGTATACAGGACCTACAGCTGTTGTCTATGGCGCTCCGCGGGTCCTACCATGCCAGTGACGTCATCGGAACTGCCAGCGCAAACAAGCACAATTTTGCGTTGCTTAAAAAAGCTATATTAATATATATTTTAAAAAAATGTTTAGTGTAATTTACTTTTAATTGTCATAAACAACACGTTTTCAACGTCGAAATTTTTCAGTTCAGTTCATCTTTAAGGCGTGCGGGGTACAGCAGCCGAAATCGGATGCCCTGCTGATACAGCTCTCGTTTCACCGGGTTAAACGCAGCGCGCTTTTTAGCAAGGGCGGCGCTCAAATCAGGATAGACCCTCAGTATATTCCCCTTGAACTTCACCTCGTGTTGTCTGGCCCATTTGAAGGCAAGCTCCCGGTCGCTATAACGGTGGAAACACAGCACAAATGCACGCGCGGACTTACCCGCTATAGGCTTAGGCCCGAGAGAGCGGTGCGCTCTATCTAATGATGGTGGGCTCTTGAATACCTCAGCCATAGCTTCCGCCAGCAGTTCTGAAACGAATACGGTGGGGTCTTTGCCATCCTCGCTCCCCTCGGGAACGTTGAGGATACGCAGATTAGATCGGCGCGATCTGTTCTCCAGGTCGTCCAGACGATCCAATAGCAGAGTGTTTTGAGCCTTCAGGGAACTGATTGTAGATTCCGCAGCCACAAGACGTTCAAAGTTTTCCCCTGCGATGGTTTCTGTGGATGTCAGTCGACTCTGAAAAGAGTTAACAATCTCGCGTAGCGCATCCACCGATGTTTGAAGTGGTTTCACAGAGTTTTTTATCAGGGCAGCCATGTCCTCCTTAAGAACTTCCCGTTGTTTCGTTAGTTCAGCAATGAGTTGTGTCACGGACAGAGAGTCGTCCATGTTTCCCTCCAATTCTTGATTTTCATCTTGAGACGACGCAGCTACCATGCTCGCTAGTTTGCTAGCAACGCTAGCCCTTTTCGACTGCGACGTTCCAGCTCTCTGTTTAGGATTAGCGTTACTCATTGTGCACCTGTTAGTTTATAAACACTTCCTTAGATGCTTAATCGGGTTTTAAGCGGGTTTTAAAGTGAAATTCACTGCAAAAGGTGTGTATTAAAAGGAAAAAACCGGGAGACCGTCCGTTCTGCTGTGCTCTCCTACAGCGCCACACCGGAAGTCCGGCACCCCTGATGTTAATACTTTGTACAACCCCCTTTTGCCAACAAGACAGTACTTAATCCCCTCCCATAACATTTCACAAGATTGGAGAACACAGAGAGAGGAATCTTTGAGCATTTTTCTTTGCACAATCTTTCTCATCCAGTGTTCTGGGTTATCCACTCTCCTCTTCAGCTCACCCCACAGGTTTTCGATTGGATTGAGGTCTGGGGACTGAGATGTCCATGGGAGGACCTTGAGTTTGTGACTGCTGAACCATTTTTGTGTAGATTTTGCCACGTTTTGGATCATTATCGTGCTGAAAGACCCAATGACAATCCATCTTCAGCTTTCTGCGCTATGTACAGCACTTTGGTCAGCGCGAGCTCTTTTAAAATGTGCTATAGAAATAAACCTTTACTTACTTTTTACTTTTACTAGAATCTTAAACAGATCCTGTAATGTACAGGCAGCCATTTCCGCAGACTTTATCAGCTGCGTTTTGTTTCCATTTGTCACGTGTCTTGTTCAGTTTTCCTTCTCCTCGTTTGTGTTTTTGGTTTCTGCTAATACTCTGGTTTGTGTTTGCTTTATAAATCAAATCCTCGCATTCTTTCTCGGTTCGGTGTGTTTACACATGCAGGCAGGCTCAAGTTAAACAACTGCAACACAGTTGTCATCACACACTGTAAAAAATGATTGTGATTTTAACGGTGAAAGACGTTTGGTAATTTTGACCATCTTCTGTGATTCATTTCTGTTTCTTCCCAGCAAACACAGAACGTTCCCCTAACGTTCCCGAATAGTCCCATGAGGTTATTTTTTTGGGAACCAAACAAGAACGTTATAGGAACGTTCCATGTAGGTTATTTTTAGGTTCCATTTTTATAACGTAGGGAGAATGTTCCGGGAACGTTCCCTTAACCTTAAGGGAAAGTTCTAGGAACGTTCTGGGAACCAAAAACTAACGTTCCCAGAACCTAAATTTGTTTGCTGGGTTGGAGTAAAAAAATCCTCTGCATTCCACCTCCACCCACAAACACATATGATATAGAGGGGCCTAGACCTCCTTGTGATGCTCCTGACTGTAATATTAATTTGTACACTAGCTTATGACTATTACTGTATATACTACAGTGGACATTTATCATAGTCGAGTTCAAGCTCCTTTGTCAGTGTGCTGTGTTTTACAACACACTGGATCTTCTTCTGGTTTAAATGTTTAGATGGTGGACCCAGTGTGTTGGCCACAACAGTGATGGTAAAGATGCTACAGTGCAGAATTGTTAATTGGTTAACAGAAAGTATCCTTACTATATACAGTAGATAACTTTACTGTAAAATACTGTTAAATTTACAGTGTTTTTGAGAGTGAAAAAGAACAACTCGTTGTATAATTTACAGAAAATTCGTGACACTTTACATTTGATGTATTTTTGTTGAAATAACTCTTTCTTTGTTCTAATCAGTACTTTTATGTTAATGTTGTTAAATTAATGTTTATTGCATTTTTAACATTTCATGTGTGTTATGGCGTTGACTTGACTTGATTTTCCTGAAAAGACAGAAGCTGAGATAAAATGTGTCCAGGATGCCATGGGTTACCGCGCCCTGTATACTCGTTGGAAATACATCCTGGGATTTTTTGTGATCACAGGGAGTCCGACTTCAGAGAAGGAATGGGACACTTTGGTCTGACTGCAGTGAACTTTCAGTGACTCGAATCAGTCTTAGATGTCTGAAAAAAAGGCATCAGGAAAGCCAAGGCTGCTTATAAATGGAGGATTGAGGACTATTTCAACACTAACAACAACACAAGGCACTAACACAAGGAGAACTGTCACGTCAACATTGTTTTTTTTCCCTCATAAATGCGACTATGAAAAATAAAATAAATAAAGGATATTTTATGTTATGTGGAGGCCGACGCTTCTTCATCCGGTTATTAGCCTAATTTTGCTTTTGCACAGTGTAATTCGTAGAATTATTTAAAAATATTTTGCCATCTAAAAGTTTTTGTATCACATCACATGTGTAGCCTATTTCCCTCATATTAAATATAAAACATGTATAAATGTGTAGACTGATATTTTTCTCATGTCTTGAATCCTTTATTAAGGGGGTATGGATATATAAACTATGGAAGCTTGTTTCTGCCACAGAATGAAAAATAAAAAACGGTATTGCAACTTCACAATTCTGACTTTTTTTTTTCTCACAATTGCGAGTTTACATCTCAATTCTGACTTTATTTCTCAGAATTGCGAGATGTAAAGTCGCAATTGCGTGTTATAAAGTCAGAATTGTGAGATTTAAACTATTCTGAGGGGAAAAAAGTTAGTCTTAGTCTTTTCCCCTTAGAATTGGCCTGATATATCTCTATATCTCACAAGATGTCAGAATTTCAAGATATAAACTCGCAATTATGTGTTATAAAGTCAGAATTGCGAGATGTAAAGTCTTTTTTTCTCACAATTGTGACTTTATTTCTCAGAATTGCGACTTTATATCTCGCAATTGCGACTTTATTTCTCACAATTCTGACTTCATGTCTCAAAAACTGTGAGATACAATTATTTATCAATTTATTTTCATTCAGTGGCGGAGACAAGCTTCCATAATTAACAGTCGTTCCAGTATTAAATGCATTTTCTGATAATTTACATTTCATGTTTTGACTGCACATGTCATGTCCATAACCAATTTTAAAGAATTTATCTCAATTTTTAAGAATTTAATTTATACTAGTTTTTGGTATAGTATAGTTTGGTATAGTTTTTGGTATAGTCTGTGTATTTTACTATGTTAACTTCAAATATAGTCATCTTAAAATGTGGTAGCCCATGCATAACCCGTGTAGCCCAGACTCAAACAGAGCTTGACGACGTAGATGTGACGTGAGCGACCCATCTGTCGGGTGTGGCCGGAGATATCTGCATCATTCCCTTCAGAAACATGCAGTGGCGGTGAGTGTGAGTAGGAGCTGTCCATGAGCGAGGAGAAGGAGACACTTTTGCTAGGTATTCTGATGAATTATTTTGTCATTTTGCCTCCACGTTTCCCCGATTGCCCGCGAGTTTCTTCTCCTGTCCATACGGTAATCTCTCTTCAATGCGACAGAGAGTCACTTGGTTATGACCCAATCGTTAGCCTACTTTCACTAAAACTGCTTCTACGGGGCCATCACATAAGCTACAAGGTAATTTATACACTATCGTGTTTCTTTAGAAATAGACAAATGGGGTCTTCAAACGCCTCAGATGTAAAGTTATTCGCTGTCAAAGTGACGCCAAAATGAATGGGAGTCAATGGAAATGCTAACGGAAGTTAAGTTCTGCTACAAGATAGCAGCTCCTGGCCGGCTTCAACTTGCGGTTGATCGATTACCCTCTTTGGTAGCTACACTTGGTAAACTTGTAAATCTGGGTCTTTTTCATTCAATCTGCCACTGGATTATTGACTTCCCGTCAGATCACTCCCAGTGGATGTGAGTAGGTCCCCACATCTCATTAGTATAAGCACTGGCTCTCTACAGGACTGTGTGCTGAGCCCCCTACAGTCCACCCTGTACATGTACGACTGCATCCCTGTCCAGTCAAGCAATAACATAATTTAATTAGCGGATGACACCACCGTAGTGGTGGAGAGGAGTCCAGTTATCGGGACGAGTTTGAGCAGCTGTCTGAGTGGTGTATCGGTTACAACCTCCAATACCATCAAAACTTATTAATAATAGATTACAGGAAGAATAAATCATATATAATGCCCATTTTCATCAGGAGGAAATGTGTGGGGGAAGGTCCCGGGTTTCCGGTTCTTGGGCGTGCATATATATATATATATATATATATATATATATATATATATATGAAAAGTTCAGATGCAAAAGCCTCTAAATGCCATTTCAAATTTTCTTCTAAAATGACCATTTTTATCAAGCTTGTATATTTAAGTTCAGTAATTTCACTTAAATGACAATTAGGTAATCTTCATTGCCATTTAAGTGAAATTACTGAACTTAAATATACAAGCTTGATAAAAATGATCATTTTAGAAGAACATTTCAAACGGCACTTAGAGGCTTTTGCATCTGAACTCTTCATATATATATATATATATATAAAATAATAGAGGAGCACCAACACCACAGTACTGGTTAAGAAGCCACAGACTGAGGATCTGAGGACTCTTAGGAGCTAGACTGCATGAACAGGGGTGAGAGAGTGTCTGTGAAAGGAGTTGGAGACGTTGTGATGTTTATGCTGTGTGTGCAATGTGTGATGTGTTGCCCTAGGAATGTAATCGAAACCGCCTTGTCCAGAAGGGCAGAATGAAGACCTTTGGTCCATTGTCACTCTCTCCTATGTCTTCATACAATGATTAAAATAAATGCAAAATAACTGCCGTCTGGTCCCATGAATTAAACTGCAACAGGGGAAAAGCATAATTTCTAAAACTACAAATACTGTACGAATCAAAGACAAACCAAAAAATCTAAACCAAACCCACCCACATATGTTATTATTTATCTCACGCACTCTCTCTCCCCCCCACAATCTGGGATGCAAACCAGTCCTGTCTTCCGAGGTGCGCTTCAGACTTGCAGAGTCAGACAACATGCACAGGAGAAGGAACGCTTGCGATCCATCACTCTATAGTCTGATTTTGATTTATCTCAAATGCTCAAGCATAGCGGGTAAGTGAAATATGAATACTTTTGTTTATGTTAGACATTCCAGAATATATATATGTTCACTCACTCCTTTTCTATTGATTTTGCAGGTGTTAAGATTATTGGCCATGATACAACAGTTGTGAAAGGAGGGAATGCGTCTTTGTTTTGTCATTTGACTGAGATGGAGGATAATTTAACTCATATCGTTTGGCAGAAACAGACAAGAGGGATCCATGAACAGCACAGCTTCTTTATCATCCACAAAGATGGGAAAACTCAACACAGGAATTATTTACAGGACACGGTCAGATTTATTGGGAACTTTAACGAGAATAATGGCTCGATTCAGCTGCTGGGAATGTCGCTCTTGGATGATGGGATCTACACTTGCATCTTCAACACATTTAGAGGACAAATTCTGACAAACATTAATCTCACAGTACACGGTAAGATTGCAGATGTTATTCTATGCATGAATCACAGGATCCAAATGCAAGTAACTTAGACTCACTGTATTCCGGACAGTATCTTTGCCTCCTTCTCTCGTTTCAAGAGCCAGTCGTTTCAAAGAAATCAACGTGAATTTCTAATGTACGACAATGACTGTTCAGAAAATGGCGAGGGGAAGGTTTTCCGGCAGGACACGAGGAAGAGGGGAGCATGCCGCCGTAGAAAATGGTCACCCAACAGAAAATGACGAGAGAAAAAAAAGAAAAAAAATAATCTTTTGGTCTTATAAAACAATTATGAGTTACAATTTGCAAATATTTGTACTTTAAAGGGATACTCCACCGGGTTTTCATATTAAACTATGTTATTCCCTTAATTAAGACAAGCTGATGCATACCTCTCTCGTCTCAGTGCGTGCACTCTATCGCTCTGTATTGCTGCAAAACTATGTTAGCACTTAGCTTAGCCCAGTGCATTAAATATGGGCCAGAAAGAGAGGTGACAAAACACTTCCTCGTTTTCCCTATTTAAACACAGTTACTCGATTAGTGTAACTCGACCTAGGCTGGTGACACAAAATAAAACGTTGTGTTTTTCTAAGCGTTTAAAATTGATGACTATATTGTATGGCGGAATACCATGAAAAAGTGCTTTAGAGCACTTTAACTTGGCGCAATAATACCTTCACTCGTGAAAAGTCCTCTTACCGGCTCCCGCTTTGGTGCATGTCACGTTGGCTGCATTGACGGAAATAAGAGGGACGGGGAGAGCGAGTAAATAGGGAAAACGAGGAAGTGTTTTGTCACCTCTCTTTCTGGCCCATATTTAATGCACTGGGCTAAGCTAAGTGCTAACATAGTTTTGCAGCAATACAGAGCGATAGAGTGCACGCACTGAGACGAGAGAGGTATGCATCAGCTCGTCTTAATTAAGGGAATAACATAGTTTAATATGAAAACCCGGTGGAGTATCCCTTTAAGAGATTTTTTAAAAAGTAATATTTCAAAGTAACGTTAGAATAGAATGCTTATATGAGCAATTGTCGATTAAAAGAGTGTATATCAATCAACACTTTATTACAGACTCAAAGTCCATTTTAAAAGAAAGAAAGAGAAAACAAACAAACAAAACAACCAAAAAAAAAACACAACCCATACAATCCATTACAACAACCATACAATTTTGTAACATAGACTTACAGAATACACCAGTACCAGTGTCTCCAGAGCTTTGACTGATACTGTGTAGTACTAACCCTCACATTTATTAAACTCACAATAATTTCATTTAGAGTCATTAAGTCGGCAAATAAATCTATATATAAAATGACGTAACAGTGCTTTAAAAGTGATTACCCGTACACTGACAAACATTTCACTTGCACTATGCCATCTAGGTCTCCTTAATAAGATTATCATAATATCATTATATGCTACTTGCAGCTTCTGTAATGTAGTTACACCACAAATAAGCAGTATAAAATGTTGTACAATATGTAAAGTGACACCTTCACCTCATCTGAACAGAAACTAAACTTACGCAACAGTATATTTGCCCGCATATACATCAGTGATAATATGTCCAAGATATTTCCTTTGGGTTTCAAGTTCAAAATAAATTGACAAATCTGTCATTTATTAACCCATGTAGTTTAACTTAACTCTTTAACGCTCTTTCTTTCACAAAATACACAATTTTCTTGCCTAATTTTCATGACTCATTTATTGCCCCTTTTTTCAAATGTAGTTCGTCCTGCAACGAGAGTAACGGGAAGAACTCATGTTTCTAATCATTACGACACGACTTTGGCATCATGTGTGGCCTCGAATGCACGGCCTGCAGCAGAAGTGTTGTGGCGATTAGGAGCTCTGAATGACTCTCTGAGAACAGAAACCAGCAGCACACAGCACTCAGACGGGACCGTCACTGTTGTGGCCAACATACTGGGTCCTCCATCTAAACATTTAAACCAGAAGAAGATCCAGTGTGTTGTAAAACACAGCACACTGACAAAGGAGCATGAACTCGACTACGTGATGAATATCCACTGTAAGTAACACTGTATACAGTAAAAGTCATAAGCTACTGTACAAATTAATATTACAGTCAGGAGCATCACAAGGAGGTCTAGGCCCCTCTATATCATTGTGGGTGGAGGTGGAATGCAGAGGATTTTTTTTTACTCCTAGAAATGGAAATGAACACAGTTTTTGGCCAAACTAATGTTTATACTTGCACAGAAGTGTAACTTGGTCAGTACAAGAGCTGTGTCTGAAATCGCTCCCTATACACTATATAGTGCACTATATCGGGTGTCGGCCATGTTGTAGTGGTGTCCGAATTCTGAGTGAACGACATCATTCCCTACATTCATTCACTACTTTTACCCACAATCGTCTCTGAATTCGAGTGTACATTCGATGTACACTTGCTGAAGCACTATTTCCCACAATCCAATGCGGAAAGACTGAGCGTGCATGAAAGTGTGGCGCGAGTAAGTTTAAACCAGAGATTACAGTGGAGGATTTGAAAAATATCCGTTAATCGTCGGAAAGCGTATTCATTAATAACGGTCGCCGGAGGGCGCTCGTCTCGACGACACGCCATCTGTGAGCGTGAGTTACAATTTCAGTCGATGAAACTAGAAAGCTGGCTTGGAGGTATATATATAATTACAAAATTAAGTCATTATGATTGTTATTGTCGTTAATATTATTGCATAAAGTAAGTAACGTAAGATAAAAGGAGTTTTATCAGTACGTGTGATGAAGCCTTTTCTGCGAGTCAGCTCCAACTCTCCGACGCACAGTGTAAACGTCAGCGTCCGAATTCATCTCGTTCACTCCTTGCAGATATAGTGCACTCAAATGCCATACACTATATAAGGATTAGTGAATGAGTGAACGAGTGAGCGGTTTCAGACAAGCTAAGGTCAGCTCCCTTCTGTAACTAAGCATCCCTAAATTTCAACGCCACATGAACACTGTTTCTGATAAGCCAATAATATTTTCATATTTTTGAATTCTCTTAGATCCTCCAGAATTGATGATGATAATCCCTGATGATCCAACAGATGCTGAAGAATTTCACTGTTTCGTGGATTGTAACCCAACACCGACTAGCTACATCTGGATCAAGTAAGAAGTCCTTTGTTCCCTTTCAGTCAGTCACGTTTCACGTTAGGTGGACTTCACAGACATATTTGGATCATGTCAGGGAGCCTATCATCTTTGAGGGTTATTAGAATGAGCCAGTGCACATTGGTGTGCAAGATTTGCATTTCATGCTCTGCCCCTCAGTGCGGGTATAAATAGATCTATATAATGACTGGATAACTCTTGACGTTGTAAACTGCCACTAGGCAGTGAAACCACCGGAAGTGTTCGAGCGGCCATCTTACGATTCCCTACCAGCAGAGGGCTCCAACGGCCCTTATACAGAGATAGGTAGCTCCAAGCGCATTTTAAAGATGACCCGCTGTGTATCAAGAAGTGTAAAACGAAGATCACTAAAGGATCTTGAAAAACTGCTCACAAGTTGTACTTTAAAAGGTTAGTTCACCCAAAAATGAAAATTAAGTCATTAATTACTCACCCCCATGCTGTACCAACCCCGTAAGACCTTCGTTCGTCTTCGGAACACAAATGAAGATATTTTTGATTAAATTTGAGAGCTGTATAACTACCACATTGGCTCCTAAGGGACTGCCTCTTGACGGCCCAGAAAGTCAATGAAGAAAATGTTTAAATATCCCAAGTGACTACCGTGGCTCAACTATATGTTTATCAAGCGACGCGAATACTTTTTGTGCGAAAAAACAAACAAAAATAACGAGTTTATTCGACTATTCCTTTTCTTCCTTGTTGGCCTGAAACGAGATTTCCTTAGATTTCCACGACGCATGCGCGAGAATTGCGATCTCCTTCAACTACTTCAGTTCAGTTCTCGCGCATGCGTCATGGAAATCGTATTGAAGTCTCGTTTCAGGCCAACAATGAGCTAGACTTATCTGAGCAGATTATTTTACGGGTCTATGGTTGTTAATGTCTGTCAATCAGTATTTGTTGCCATCTGACACGTGAGTTATGTACTTCTAATAAATTGTTAAACTGGTACATTTTGCATTACTGACCCCCTCTCCTAACGAGCACTTTAAAAGCGGGGTTCGTAACATAAATGGGCTCTGTTGTTGTTGTTGTTGGCTCTTTCATACTAACAGATTGGCTAACGTTCATCGCCCGCTAATCCCCCGCGATTTGCACGATAACACTCAACGATTTGCAAATCAGGCTTAAAATCCTGTAATGTGAACTTGGCTTTACTACGTACACACATCCTGTCACGTAAACTGATCTGTCAGTTATCTTGTCAAGATAAAATTCTTCCTATTTTATTTCATTTAGTTTCCTACTGTATCGGAAAGAAATGCAGAAGCACACTGATCATCCAGTCACGGGTCTTTCATGCTGAGATTCTCCTCATATTCACACATAACAATGCATTTAAAAGTGAACGGATCTACAGTATAAAATTTCACGTTGTTGTTGGAGATGAAATATAACACAGATACATCGAATCCTCCTCGAAAGTGCAATGTTTCGTGGGCAATATTAGCTGTTATAGTGAGCATGGATCCACAATTCGAAAATCCACTGGAAATAGTAGACTATCCGCTCTACCAACATGATATGCTTTTGGACAAACTAATTTAATCTCACCTACTGTTCAGAATGGATAGTACAGTATAGATATTGAGACACAGCTAGGGCATGATAAAAATCCACATTTATACATCACTCCTATCTATGTATTACATTTTATTTGCAATCCATCATCCAAACTAGGATAAAAATAAAGTATAGCCGGCCATGCCATAGAGTGCCGAAGATATGGCGTCACTTTGTAGGCCAAAACGCATGTGAGTTATCTTTTAGCACTCCCGGTTCCCTCGCTCTAAAGCCTATGGGTTTTTTGAATGGGTTTTTGCTAAATCGCCTGAAATAAGGTCTGTGGTGAACAAAGCCTTTAAATATTTTCACGTTTTGATCTGACATAAAACACACATTTATAACCTGCTTGTGTTTTTTTTAACTTTATATAGACTTCAAAAAGTATACATTTTGGATTAACTTGTAAAGATTATCTTGACAGACAAAACTCTTTGTTGAACACAGATCTTACCCAGACAGCATACTGACATTGAATCAACGTGGAAACGACGTCTCTCATGACATTGAAACAACGTTGATTTTGCTCATCGAATTAACGTTGAACCAACGTCAGACGCGGCATTCTTCAAAGCTAAATGAAAATCGAAAATTGGTTTGCTTTCATAACGTTGAAACAACGCGTTGATTTCAAGTTGATATTCCGTTAGTTTTGAAAGAATGACGCGTCTGACGTTGGTTCAACGTTAATTCGATGAGCAAAACAATGTCGGATCAACGTTGTTTCGATGTCATATTTCCACGTGGATTCAATGTCAGTTTGCTATCTGGGTATTTTTTGCGATTTTCCAAAAGTCTATGGGGAAAATGCATAGCTTTTTGATCGAGGGAACCCACGCGCCGCTAACTTCCGAGTTGTCCTACAAAGTGACGTCATCACTTCGGCACTCTATTGTGATGCAATTATCCAATTATCCTCTCGATCTATGTATCACTTATATACCATAACAGAGTTTCTCTCATGCGTCTTCATTAACAGAGTGAATGGAAGCACTCCGCATTCTGAAGGGAATAAACTCTTCATCCCAAAGTCTTCCTCTGATAGAAATGGTATGTACATCTGTACAGCATCAACCGATTATGGAAATGTGTCAGGTGTGCTCTATGTGGATAACACTGGTGAGTCCTTTAATATCTTTATAATTTAAAATAGTTGTGTTTTTTATTATTATTCTTCAGGTTTATTTCATTCTAGTCTATAGGAATGTATAGCATAGATACACTAGAGGTCACCTTGAGGTTCTAAGCATGCGTCAAAACCGCCGCCATCTTGGAACAGGCGTCTTGTCATAGGAAGTATAACGCTGCTATCTACGCCTGTACTTCAAATTCATGTATTTTCAGACTTTTGTGCTGCGTATGGATGTTCACACGAACGAACTAGGAAGAATGTTTTTTTTTTTTTAATTATTATTCTTTTTTTATTTTACTTCTCTGGACTCAATGATAAATACATGTCTGACCATTCAGCCCGATCTCATGAAAGTTCGCATCTATGGCACGAATGTCATTTCTCGTGGCATTTATACGCCAAAAACAGTTTTTGCGTGTATATGGCATGCGATTTTCGCGTACATATGATACGCACTTTTTTGAACTCCCCACCCCCCTCCCCCCTAAACCTAACCCAGGGTTTTTAGTGCGTACCATATACACGAAAAAAACACTTTTGGCGTATAAATGCCACGAGAAATGACACTCGTGGTATAGATACGCATCTTCATGAGACTGTGTTGGACCATTGGAACGAACCAAAAAAAACCCCCTAGAAATTCACATTCATGACGATTTATGATGATTTTATTTCCGTTAGACCTTTGCCTGCACTGACGCTGATGCATTAAAGAGGAGGGGCTCCCCTGTTCCAAGATGGCGGCTCTATTGGCGTTCCAATGAACTTCCGTAGCCAAGACGACGTCTAGTGTATATGGGCATGTAGGAACAGAAGTAAATCAACACAGAGACAACAATATTCATAGACAAAACTTAAATATGTCTCCTGACAGTTCTCCACTCTTTTCTCGATCCCTTATTCCATGTTTTGTAGGATCCACTGATGGTTGGGAACTGTTGGGCTTTATCTCCTGCTGTGCAATCCTGGGGTTTACTGTGGTTTTTATTCTTCTCAGGGTCTGAAGCATGGCCGTCAGTTTGGTTTTAAATGTGCTGGGGACAGAGACGTATTCGGAAGGCCATTTTTAAAAGTGCTGGGTACAGTGATGCATTCATTCTTTTTTTCGCTTTCGAGTAAGTCATGTTTTGAAAGACGATGTCCTGTAGCTTCCTGATGTACATAAATAAAAATGAGCACAAAGATGTGATGTCCGACCAAAAATGTGTTGGTACTTTGGGTGTAATTGTTTGTACAATGAGAACTAATATGTTGTTAGTATAGTGCAGCCCGTTCTCATCCTTTAACGTCATATAGAACGCTATATGACAAAACGGCGCTATACTACGCACATGGCACCCGTTATCGTTAATATAACACGCGAACCCAAGACGTTATAAATCCTTTAGCGTGAATATGACACGTACACCCTACCCCACACCTAAACTTAGCCCTCACAGCACGTGTTATATTAACGATAACGGGTGCCTTTAGCGTAGTATAGCGCCGTTTTGTCATATAGCGCTCTATATGACGTTAAAGGATGAGAATGCGTTGTATAGTGAGTATATAGATACGCCCTTTCTAGCATATGTGCAATGATGGTTCAGTGGTAGAAATTTTGCCTAGCGTGTCGAGGTTCGGGGTTCTAATCCGCACTCGTATTGAGAATGAGGAGTTGACGTCATTGTACAGAGCCCCTCCCCTCTCCGCCATGTTGGTTGGATTCCCACGGCAAAACAGTATTGTTTACGTGTGTTTTTAGTTCGGTAGTAGAAAAGTTTCTCGCAATTCCGCACTGTTTTACCATGCCTGGAAGTCACTGCTGCGTTAAAAACTCCTCCAGTAACTCACACGAGACATATGGAAAACATAGGAACAATGGAATACAGTTTTTGTTACAGTGGAGGCTCCCGCTCCGCCTCCTCTCCGCCACCAGAGGGAGCCTTCCCCGGAATATTGATCATTGGCTTTAAACTCAAATTCCCATCATCCCTCACACCTGCACTGCATTTACACACCCATAAAAGACACCTTCACACACCACACCAGTGCGAAGTCTTGATTTGCCCCGGTGATCATTTCTGAGCGTTTATTCCCTGATTCTGCTTTTGGACTGTTGGACTATTTCACGATTGATATCTCCCTGGCCTGAATTCGGACTGTTTTTGATTACGACTATTGCTGCCTGCCCTGATCTCTGCCTGTTTCCTGGATTATCCAGTTATCTTGTCTGCATTGCTCTGTCTGCCTCGTCTCGACCCTGCCTGTACGACTCTGATTAAATAAAGCTGCAAATGGATTGTGTTCCCTGTGGTTCATTACAGTTTTTTTAGGTTCTCGAAATGGACACAGCTTCAGGGAGAGTAGCTGACGAGGAGACGCTGGATTGCGGTTGGCTGATGCCTTTAGTATACGATTTTCACTGTTTGCTTTGCCTTAACGAACATTCGCAAAAGTGTTGTTTGAGTGCCTTGTTCATTACTTTTTTATTTCTTTGAAATAAATGTTTGAAACAACTTGATATGGCTTAACAATATTTATTGAGAACTGAAATATATGTATATTTGGGCAATATAAGTTTCATGGACAACATAAGTAATAATTATAAAATAATAATACTGTTATTAGTGCAAAAGAACAAATATCTTGATGCTGCTTCTCCAAATACAGCTGTTTTGCGCTTAGTGTGAGTTTGTTCCTGTAAGGTCTCCTTTCTTCCGCCCTTATCTTTTTCCATTGCTTTACTTTCTTCCTTTTTTCTCATATTCTTAGATCCGTCTCTGTCCTGCCAAAATAATAATTGCGCGAAAATAATAAATGCGCGAAAATTAAAGAGCTCTGGAATGTTTAGTCGCGTCTCTGTGGGGTTCTAACATAGGGTTCTAAAGGCGTTGCCGCTGGTAACCGATAGCGTCTCCAACCATCATGGCCGACCGGCTCAGGCCCCGCCCAAATCGGCGCGTAACTCCTCATTCTCAATAGGATTTTTTCCCCTCATCAAAACCAATAATGTTTATCAGTGGTTGAATTGATATAATGTTTGTCAGTGGTTGTATATGTTTTGTTTTGATGAGGGAAAAAAATACGAGAGCGGATTAGAACCCAGAGAAACAGGGACACGTTTGTGAGAATTTTATTATTATTTTTTTTTTATTTCACCGGAACGAATCACCGCAACGGATTGAAGTGCATTTCCGAGAGAAGACAACACATTTCAGTGCTAGATCGCCTGTTATTTAACAAACAAATGAAACGAATGCTGTTAACTGGAGATGTTTTATTTGTATTGGTACATCTGTGCCGCGAGATGTTTCAAAAGTGGTGGGGACAAAATCGACCCTGGCAAAAAGTGGTGGGGACATGTCCGGCGTAACATTGAACTGATTCAGTTCGGTTCAGTTGGACATTGCACAACCGATTCAGATCACCTGGATTACACGAGGTAAAAACGATATAAATACTGTTGGTTTTCTCACACAAACCGCTTGTTTCGTGTCTTAGGCCATCAATGTGTAGGCTACTTACATTTACGAGTCATTAAATCATGTTTAATTTTGACTTCTCTGTGAATGCTCTTTGGTGGACCCCCTTTGGCTCCAGTGTATGACTGATAGACAACAACGGTTTGACTGAAAAATGTAAAAATTGAAAATACTGTGGAAACAAAGACACCTACATCTTGGATGCCCTTGAGGTAAGATAAAAACATATCAAGAATTAATTTCAAAGTGAACTGTCCCTTTAAACTGCCTATTCAAGAGCAGACTGACCCCTCACGATGCAGTGATGAGGCTCAATATACCGTGGGAAGGGAATGATACTCGTATAACACAACACTATTAGGTTTAAGCCAGAATTAGTCTACATTATATGTACAGTCACTCATTATTCTCTACATTGGTGCAAACTATTCTGAACGAAGGAACGTATGAATGAACGATTGCTTGATCGAAGTGTTTCCAAAACATCAGTGATATTATGAAACCTGTTGCAAACCTTTCTTTGCCCTGGCATTATATCCCAATAGCAGTGTTGGGTATGTTACTCTAAAAAAGTAATTAATTACCTCTTCAACAGTGTAATTAGATTACTGTACTAATTACTCTCTCTAAAATGTATTGAATTACTTTTAATTACTAATTACTTTTTAAAATCCCATTTCAATCTCAACCAGCTGAATAATACAAGGATAGACATGAATCTGTTTTAATTCTTTCAAATAAATACTATAAAATTGCATGAATTATCCTGAAACAGACCAAGGTGGAGAAGGTTACATTATAAAAACCATACTTTTTAGCATCAGACAATACATTTTGATGTTAAACCTATTGTTTTATGTCTGATCTCATGACATTTCACACTTTATTCATACATATTTTACAATAATTTATACGAAATTTAGACACCTCATAAAATGCATACGAAGATTGATCTATACACAGTATTTACCTCAATTACATCAGAAGTAACTGTAATTAAATTACAGATAAATGAAGAGTAATCCCTTACTTTACATTTTCAAGGGAAAAGTAATTAAATTACAGTAACTAATTACTTAGTAATTAGTTACACCCAACAGTGCCCAATAGTGTACTCAGTTCAACACTGATCTAATGGCATTTTATACCTATTTTAAATTTTGGAGAAGTGGTGGTTAATTCGTATGGATTTGTATGTTTTCATGCGATCTGCTCACTTCCCAGTGATGGTGATGTTTAAGAGTTGAGTTAGGGGTGAACCCTGTTTTACCCTAAAAATCGTACATTTTCATACAAACCACATTGTTCAAATTCATGCAAAATTGCCACCTGGTAAAATAGTTACCTTTGAGATAGGGTTGATCCAGTCTTACGCCATACAGTCCTTCTGAAAGAGATCTCATTTGTGCATTTTAGACACAGAGAAAGAGAGGACGAGAAAGAAAGAGGGAACGAATGAATGAATGAATGATAGAGACAGAGTATCAGAGACAGAGAGTGGTTGCGATTGCACCAAACAAAGCCACTCAGTTTGAGGCAGTAGCAAAATACTGAAAGAAATCCATTGTGTTAGCTCTGGTTCAGCTCTGACAGAAATTAAATTGTGTCCAGAGACTTTTTTATATAGCAGCACAAGGTCTGAGACAATATTGCCAGTGGCTCAGAATCGGCTGTCTTCGCACAGATCTCTCTCTCTTTGCAAAAACAGATCGCACCGCCTCATTCCTCGCTGACTCTAAACTCTCATTCATCTTAGACATAAAGTTCCCCAAATGACTGAAATCTGGAAATGCTTATAACTTGATTTCATTTTCCAGCAATGGTTATGATGAGGGATTGTATAGCGTAGGTTCAATCCAGTTGTTTGTTGTTTGAACCTTGAAGGTTTACATTTAATTAGTATTTAATCTATATTATGTTTGCTTTATGGTTTCGTTAGATTAGACTCTCTCTTTCATGGCAGGTTCTTTGTCAAGTTTGAGGAGTGTCTTTTGTTTCATGAGGTCTAAAATCAATGACATTATAATGTGCTTATATTTGTTCCTCCACACAGGAAATTATATGCTGTTTTTTATGTATTTAAAACATCTTTGATCTGAAACTGCAGGCACGTCTTGTGTCGTTGCTTGCTCTAAACATGATAACAGGGTTGTGCATGTGCATCGCACATGTACAGGTAGATGTGAGGTCGAGCCTGATTCTCTTTTGCGTTGAATGAATTGGAGCAGCTGTGCTGAAAAACTCACACAGCAGTGTAACCACACTAAGACACAGTGATGTAATCAGCACTGACAGCGGAGGCTCACAGATCAGAGACTGAAGCGAGAGAATGAGTGATGATAGTGGGGATGGAGTTTATAGCTTTATATTAAAATAGCACAGAGACATGGCGGAACAGACAGAGAGACCACAGAATAAGACTGATTATGCTTAGAGAGATAGAGCGAGTGTGTGGGATGCGAGTCAGACACGTAGGCTGTGTTGTGTTGTTCATGTTATGCATTTCTCTGTGATCTTGTGATGTGTCTTGTATATTTTTGGGAGTAAGGTTTACTTTCACAGCTCTTATACCCTGCTGAAAAGCCCAGTATTGCTGCTCAAAAGCATAAGGTATGTTTTACCTTTAGCATGTTATCTTTTGGGTGGCTACTCAAAACTCAGAGCGGGATTCAATCCACCGTTTCCAGCATGGGAGGTTGGCAATCTAACAAGGATGCTAGGATGCCCTGTGCCGTGTTGTGATGTGATGCCTAGTCTCGCGTAGCCAGACCTTCAGACTGACGGCTGAAGGTCTGGAATTCATAGAAGCTTTCTTTGGCCAAGGCCCGCCCATTAGGCCGTTTGACTGACATGTCAAACAACCAATTACAGTTCGTTTCGTTCAGCGTCACGTTTCAGGGCGTGGAAATGTCCCCACAACAACAGACCGGCGTGCAACAAGTCAGTCAGCACAGCAGCAGTTACTGGAGTGCCTTATGGATCAATTGGTTAACAACGCTCGCGCTATTAAATTCGCCCACGAACTCGCGCTCATGTCCATCTTATGCCCGCTTTGTCAACGCCGCACATTGAATACTCACATGAGTCAGGCTGCGAATGTAAGTTACGTCCCCGCCACAGCGCGCTCACGCCTACTAAATAAACGCTTCACCTCCGGCGCCGCGTACTCGCTACATTCCCTTTAGCCTTTAGTTTAGCACATCTAGTGGATGCATAACGCAAACCCAGTCAAACATTTGACTCTGCAGTATCTTATGTGCCTTATAATCCAGTGTGCGCCCTATATATGAATACTGAATCGGCTGCGATGTCAGCGTCTGTTGTTTCATGTTTGCCCACAAACACGGCTGATATCCCCTTCGCAACTAGGTACTTCACTTGATCTTCCATAATAGATAGGAGGGGACATACAACTACTGTACGTTTAGCTGATCTTGATAAATGCTCATTGTCACCTTTTACTGTCTATGATTGTCACTCTTCTTCTTCCGTTTTTTTGGCAGATCATATCTTTACGACATATACCGCCACCTACTGGACATACTACACAGGAGTGTGTAACAAGGACGTTGGCAAATGATACATCAAATCATAAAATCAAAAAAAAAAAAAAAAAATCCTATATTCTTCTACTTAAACCAGTATCATTAAGATATGTAATTAAATATGTGCTTCTTTGTCCCTGTATTCCCTGCTCCTGTAAAATATTATAAATATCATTTTCTGCATCAGCGTCTTTCCATTTCTGTCTGAATTTGTCAAATTTTCTACAATTAAATAAAACATGGGTGACATCTTCCAGTACTTTGCATTCTGAACATATACCATTACTTTTACCTATTAAGGATAAGGTGGAATTAAGGCCTGTGTGGCCCAACCTCAATCTGGTTATCATACCTTCTTCATGCCTATTAAGACACAAAGAGGTGATTCTTTTTCCTCCAACATATTTCTGGTTCCTATGATAATATCTGGCATTACTCTCTAACTCCCATTCATCTTGCCACCTTAGTATAATCTGTGATTTAATGAAAGCTTTAGATGATTGTCACTCATAAACACAACAGTTTTTCTTCCGCAATCACACGTCTGCGCTTTGTTTCCCGGCGGACCAAAAATAAACGTGACACTGACGCCCCCGGAAATCCGATAAAATTCAACCAATCAGGTGACGACTTCGACATTCCTGAAGTGTTTCCAGTTAAGTGTACCATATGCATCAGACGTTTAGCCAACGTTCCGTGGGCGTGACGTCTGAGGCTGAGACTATGTGATGCCCTGTGATGAAATGAAATGTGTGATATTCTGTGCTCTGATATATTGCTATAACAAAGCAACCCGATCTCACGGGAATTCGTACGAATTTTACGAGGTGGCTAATTTGTAACAATTTGTACGACCTCACTCGTACGAATTAGTACGATTTAGCTAATTCGTACATATTTTACGAATTAGCAAATTCGTATGAATTCGTACGAATGACCTACCCCTGACCCCGCCCCTAAACATAACCGTCACGTGGGTTTAGACAAATCGTACAAATTTGTACGAGTGAGGTCGTATGAATTAGTACGAATTAGCCACTTTTGAATCATTCGTACGAATTGGTCGTGAGATAGGGTAGAACAAAGTTAAAAAGGTGGGAACCGGCGAAAGTTAGTAAAGTTTGTAAAACTACAAACACAACAAAACAAAAGTTAAGCGGCAGCCCCTCAAGGACAACTGCCACAAATAAACATAATAAAACACCACATAAATGTCCTCTCTCGTCACTCCCCCTTTTATCCTTCTGGAGTTCCTCCAAGGGACTGGAGACCGGTGTAACTCATTTTCACTCGCTCCGTTCCCACAGCTCTCGTCCACGCCCTGCTTTCTTCAGTTGCCTTGTTTTGTGATTTGTTGTGCTGTATTGCCCTGTTGCTTCATGTTTCACATTATTACAATATATTAAATTATATCAACAATGACGTCATGACTTTTGCGTAAACATACACGCCACTTTCAAGTCAAGTGGCGTGCTTTCTATACGCATTTTGAGCTATGCGCGTGTATGTGTGCATGTCTACGCCGTTAAATGTCTGAGTGATTCCGTGTGTATGTACAAAACGAAACGAAGCAAAATGTAGATCTACATCTGGGGAGCGATATTTTTTTCCTAGGATGGTAGGGGAAGACTCATAAATGCTATAAAAGGGATAGTTCACTTTGAAATTAATTTTTGATATGTTTTATCTCACCTCAAGGGCATTCAAGATGTAGGTGTCTTTGTTTCCACAGTATTTTCAATTTTGACATTTTTCAGTCAAACCGTTGTTGTCTGTCAGTCATACACTGGAGGTGAAGGGGGTCCACCAAAAAGCATTCACAGAGAAGTCCAAATTAAACATGATTTAATGACTCGTAAATGTAAGTACACATTGATGGCCTAAGACGCGAAACTAGCGGTTTTTGTGAGAAAACGAACAGTATTTATATCGTTTTTACCTCGTGTAATCATAGTGATCTGAATCAGTTGTGCAATGTCCAACTGAACCAAACTGAATCAGTTCAATGTTACGCCGAAAGTGATCGCTTGCGTGTGACGTCACTCAATATTTACACGGAGATTTCGGAAGTTTTACCTTTTACCAAACGTATTTAGATATACCGAAATCGTCTTCCATTGCGGTTTCCTGTAAATCTAAATATGTTTAGTGAAAGGTAAAACTTCCGAAATCTCTGTATAGAGATCACTTCCAGCGCATGCGCAGACCGAAGCGCCCGTGCCGTCAAATCATTGTGTCATGGCTATGATTACAAGAGATAAAAACGATATAAATACTGTTCGTTTTCTCACACAAACCGCTCGTTTCGTGTCTTAGGCCATCAATGTGTACTTACATTTACGAGTCATTAAATCATGTTTAATTTTGACTTCTCTGTGCATGCTCTTTGGTGGACCCCCTTAGCCTGCATTATATGACTGATAGACAACAACGGTTTGACTGAAAAATGTCAAAATTGAAAATACTGTGGAAACAAAGACACCTACATCTTGGATGCACTTGAGGTGAGATAAAACATATCAAAAATTAATTTCAAAGTGAACTATCCCTTTAAAGCCCAAGAATAACAAGACCAACAAAAGATAGCAGTTAATGTGGTGCTACCCTTTCAAATAGTTTTTGATTTGAGGAGGCAAAGTTTTTTAATGTTTTTATTTATTTTATTTTTTTTCATAAATCAAATGCAAATTCATGCCACATTTTCCTGGTTAAATAAACATTACATAAAGACAAACCAAATCCAATTCTATTTTGTATTTTTACATTCTCAAGTTCTGAAGTACCACTACTAAACGTACACTACTACTTCGTTTGCTTCATGTTTGAGGAGTTTTCTCAATCCTCTACACTCACCTCATTTGAGCTAAGCCCTGATGAGCTTCTCTATGGTTTTCATTTTGTTTCCACTACAATCATGGACTACGACTCCAATGAGGACCAAACTTCGCAAGCCGGCCCCTGAGCCGTGGTTGAACAACACTACTCGAGCATTGAGGCACAAAAGAGTGATTTTAAAGGAGCTGTATGTAAGATTGTGGTCAAAACTGGTACTGCACTGTAAAAAATATCTTGATTTTAACAGTAAAAGACTGCAAAAATGCTACAGTGAAAAACTGTTAATTGGTTAACAGAAAGTTTCCTTACTATATACGGTAAATAACTGTGATATATATAATGGCACATTTAATGTAGTTTTACTGTAAAATACTGTTAAATGTACTGTGTTTGGAAGTGAAAAAGAAGAAGTCATTGTATAATTTACAGTGAAAAAATGTAAATTGACTTTCCCACAATTCCCTGCGTGACACTTCACATTTAATGTATTTCAACTGTTTATTCATAATTTTCTTCGTTTTTTTTTCTTATCAGTTATGTTCATTCGGGTTTTATGTTACATTTAAAGTTGTTAAATTAATTCTTATTTCATTTTTTAAAATTTCAACATGTTACCATGATGGTGTTTAATGTTTGTGTGAATGACACTGTGCAGCTTCTATATAGTAGTATGAACTCTCTTGTGGAAGAGCTGATAATGATGAGCTTTGATTGATCATTTGACTCTCATTACTGCTGTGATTGATGATTGTTGATGTATTGCAATTGAACAAAACCGATATTAATACTTCAAAATGTCAGTAAATTAACATTATATCAAATAATGAAATATGGTTTATTGCTGTAAAATTAAAATTATTGTCTGTAAAACCTAAAATGTTGCTACCGTACTTTTAACAGGAAAACCGGAGTTTTCCCCTAAATTTAAAGGATTTTTTTTTACAGTGTGCAATCACTTTCAAATTCCTGTAGACCGGTGTATCGACCCTCCCCATGACTCGAGGTTGCCAGATAGGCTGCAGGATCCAACATTTTTTTTATACACGTTTGTAGCTGCAGCTGTGTTAACTAGAGCTGGCAACCCGGATGCTGCAACACTACTGACTTACTGTAAAACCTGATGAGTTAGTTCAACTTAAACCGTTTGAGGAAACCGATTGCCTTAAATTATTTAAGTTTATTAACTCAAACAATTTAAGCATAAGAAAATATTTGATTTGTTTCCAAGTAACTCAATAACTTATTATTAAGATAACTTGGGTAAATAAAGTTAATAGTACTAATTAGTTACTATAACTTAAATCTATGAAGTACACTATAACCCTGAATAAGTTGGCAGAACTCAAATCACTTTTAATAGAATAAACTTTAGCTTTAAAAGCTAATCTGCTGACATAGTAAATGCTGTCGTATTAGAAACAGTATGTTATAAGCATTGGCAAGCACAGAAGCACTTGCTGTATGAGCGTAATAATTTAAAGGGATAATTTGCCCTCAAATCAAGCTGAATGCACCACTTGTCACAAAGATGGTAACTATCCTAAAGCCAACATTAACAGAAATTCTTCTAAATTAACATAACAAAACATTAATCACTACTAAATCTCACACTTAACATTAATCTTACACACAAAAAAACATTATATTGCTCTTAATTTTAGCATTTACACTCTCTTTCGAGTGCCATCGACAAAGCATGCTGGGAAATAGATATCCCAGCCGTTTCAGTTAAACTTAAGTTTGTCTAAATTAAAATAAATAATTTCATAAAACTCAAAACAATGAAACAGTTCGGTGTACTTAAAATATATCAGTTCTGTGAACTTGAAAGAAAAAGAAAGTGCTAAATACTCATAAAAATTTATTTGACTGAACTAATTAGTTGAATTTAAGTTTGTCCAACTCAAACCAATTCATTATTTTGACCGTTAGGGTTTACAGATCGGTGGAGGGTGAAAAAAAACACAACTTGAAAACATCAACATCAGTTGAAGGCTGCAACTTTACTTTTTAAATGACAATATCCTGGCCGGACTACTGTTGTAAGTGACGTAAGTATTTGAAACGAACATGATTTCTTAATGTCTAGTGACATATATCAGGGCCATTTTATGATTATTTGAAATAAATTTTCTTACATACAGCTCCTTTAACTATAGGGTCTATTCTAAGCATTCACTTTGAAACTACATGCATATTTTTTCCTATTTTACCATTCTCTCTTTCTCTCTCTCTCTCACACACACACACACACACATTATACATGTGTATATAAATCCTTTTTTTATTTACCATGCTGTTAATTTCCTAAAAGATATTTGATTGGCTTAGAATGATAAAAATTATTCCACTCTTTCCAATTACACTGATTTCTGGCGTGTCCATTTAAGTGGAGGTTTGAATGTTGGTTTTAATATAACAAACGTGGAATCAAAACCAAGAAGGACGAGAAAGCCTGACTGGACAGAGGAACAGTGTTTACTGTTAGCCCAGGATGAACTTTAAGGCCATCTTTAAAGGAACATTTGGGCCGAGAGTGTGTCAATCTATAGCATTTTATTAACTCTCTGTAATCCATTGCCTGCAACACATTTCTTCTCCCTCTTCATCTTTCTGCCACCTCTCCTCTGCTAAAGAAACTCTGAAGTCTCTTAAAAGTCCTCATACTCCTAACAATTTTGACCTTAACTTTTGTGCATCAATTAAAATAAGTTACACATAGGTACATAGAGGACAAAAATGTCTATGTCAAAAAACTGTCATAAAAATCTGACGCTTCGGAGCGCAGACTTAAGTTTGGTATCATTTTAAAGAAGACCCTTTGCAGATTATTGCTGAAGTAAAAAATAATAATAATAAGTAAATCAAAAAAAAAGTTATATAGGTATAAATTTATGAAAATATAATATTTTAAATAAAATATATATTTTATAAATCAGGTTGAACTCAAAACTGCAATAAAATCAAAGCCATAAATCTAAATAGGTGGAGTTCCAAAGTTGAGGATGATATCTCAAAAATTTTTGTTTGTGCGTAGAAACATATTTTCCCCATTGCGTGCCAGCAAAACCCCACTGGAGCTCACAGTGATTGGATTTGTTATTTGCAGTTTTTTTCTCTCAGTATTACAAAAACACACACATATTTTTTTAAAACACACATACTAACCACACTCAAGCTTACGTAAGTAACCGAGTATGTTCCCTTCCGATACTTTACTTGTCGCTAGAAACTGTTATGGGGAACCAATAGAATCTCGCCATGCTCTGGCTTTGGAACGACTTATAATGTTGTACTTGGCCTTTAGCCCTTAGCAGAGCCCAGAGGAACCAAGACAAAATAGGGAATATAGACGTCGACCCTGCCCTAGACAATCGTTTCAAGGAACCTTTATGGCCTAGACACTATGTAGCGGCCCTTCAGCTTTTCAGAAAATAGGCAGAGAGTTTTTGACGGGTGTCTTCGATTTATTATTCTAAGATGCAAATAATAAAACTTCATTGCTGAAGTATTCGTTGTCTCATTTCTTTGTTGCAAGTGTTCTCCATGAATCACAACACTGTTTACACATTGACTTCATTGCACCATAACAATCGCACCACAGCACGATGGCACCGTAAAACTACAAAAAAAAAAAAATAGAAACCATAAACAAACATTCAACAAACGTTTAACATTGTTCGAATAAATCAACAAATCGTACCAAAATATACAAAACAATTTCAACATACCTCGCTCTGCTTGCCGAAGGGATACTAAAACTTAAGCTTGAAATAGTTTCTCGAGTTTGTCTACTTATTAGCTCGAGAACAAACATGAAATACTCCAGCTCAGTTTCCTTTCCATTATAGACCTTATTCAGAGCATCGCCATGACAGGTATGAAAGTGAGGCTGTGAGGGATAGACTTACCGTGTTTCCAATGGCATCCGCTGTAAAAAGCTGAATAAAGCGCCTAGATTACTTACAATTTTACACAGTTTACATTGTTTTGAGTTTTTTATCAACTGACATTTCTTGGAAAGATATTTTTCCAGTGTTTCATGAGCAGAACAATCCGAAAACACATTAAATAACAGTACAGCCCATTGAAGAGATGCAAGTCTATCCCTCACAGCCTCGCTTTCATTCTCATTAAAAATCAATGATGGTGCTGCCGTGAATAAGGCGTATAACAGGTGTTCTGACATTCCATCCTACCCGTCAGATCGTCCTACCAAGGCTTACTGCGCATGCGCACATCAATAATACGTCATTTTTGTCACGCTGAACAACACGCCCATAATATTTTACTACTTGCGCGAGATCTTCTTCATCTGAGGTAAGTTTTTCACTATTTTTGTCAATTATTACTATACAAAGATATATAGCAGTAATGAGAACTGTTTACTCTCACATTCATACAAAGCAAATTCATATTAGCATTTTTTTTTCATGAAAACATTAACGTAAAATCATTCTACTCGTTTATTTCATACTGGTAGGACAATCTGATGAGGCATTTTGCAACGTAAAATCATCCTATCGTTTATTTCATAGGACAATCTGAAGAGGTAACGTTACTTTGCACTGTAAAATCACAGTAACATGGCCTAATAAGAAAATTCGGCAAAGTTACACCGAAATATTTTATGTAACTTAGTCACAGACGCGAAGCAGAAACGCTCAGTAGGATTTTACGAGGTAGGAAGAACCGATAGATATGGCTATAATTTTGCGCTACGGTAGGAAAATCTGACAAGGTAGGACAGATCGACAGAACAACGGCAAGCAAAACAAATTAAAGGGGAAAGCCGTTACACACTAGAAGGGTCGACAGCTGGTCAGGTAAGAGAAGACAATAGCCTGTTACCAATGGCCCAGACCTTGGTTGGAGCCACAAATGAATTATAGCAATAGGCGATAGCCATAGAGTTACCCCAAATAGTATGGGGTTGGAAGTTCATGGTGGTTTGGGCAAAATCCACTACACAGAAAGGACTTGTGCCTGCAGAGCAGGAACTTCTAGATTGTAGATCCTGGTAAATGTGGACGGCGATGACCAGCCGGCCACCACACAAATATCCCCAATGGACACACCACTGGACCAGGCCCAAGACGAGGCCATGCCTCTGGAGGAATGAGCTCTTACTCTGACGGGGCATTGTAGGCCATCTGGATATCCTCTACTTTGTGACGGGATGCCCTTTGGTGCGGCCTCCGACACATACAAAAAGTGGTTCAGAATGTCTAAAAGAGGCGGAGCCCTAACAGGGCAGAGTACATGCAGCTCTCGTTCATCTCTCGGGAGGCAGCGCCAAGAGGGAAATCACCTGTGCTCTGAACGGAGTAGAGAGCACCTTAGGTATATAACCATGCCTTGGTTTGAGGACAACCTTGCAGTCGGTGAGCCCAAATTCCAGGCATGAAGCGCTCACAGAGAGTGCCTGTACGTCACCCATACTCTAGACCAATGCTAGTGCTAGCAGAAGTATGGTCTTTAGTGTCAGCGGTCGCATGTCGACTGACTGGAGTGGCTCAACTCCTGAGAGCCCTTAGCACTGTAGACAAGTTCATTCGTCAAATAGTAATTCAGCACTTGTGGGTAAGAATGAAATGTCCTCGTTCCTTTATATCCGCGGGACTTGTGTGTGGCACTGATATCTGTCTCTCATTAGCAAATCGCACCATGCTTCATACCATGAAAACATGAATGTTTTCACTCATCCATAAACATTATTTCCTATTAAACATTTAACGTTAGATCCATCGGCATGACAACAAGTTCCATGATTCCACTTATTCACTGCGTCATCAATCTACGCCTTTGTTATTGTAAGAGGTTAACGACCCCTAGTGGCGAAAAAAATTACAGATTGTAGCTTTAAGCCAACGTTTTAAGGATGTGGTCATCATTGAAGTCACAAAATACTGGAAGAATAAATTAAATTTTCCTCCACCATAATTTTGTGACCTCTAAGGAAATGTTCTGCTCCAAGAAACAGGTACCGTCCAATAATTTGCATTTGGAGTGGCATTCTTCACTTTTCTTCTAGTGAAGATTATTCTAAAGGCACACTTCCTCTTCTTCTATAAAAATCTCTTGATTATTGGTCCAGATATACTTGTTTTCTTTAAGGATTATAGCATCACTTTTCTTGTGTGACATTATAGATTGCAATACTGGAACAAATATCAAAAAGTATCAAATTGAGTTGTTTGCTCATAAAGCTCCCCCTCTCTCTCTCTCTTTCCATCTCTTCACAGTAAAAAATGTTGGGTTGTTTTTAACCCAACCATTGGGTTACACACATATTGGGACATTATGTTGGGTTATTTTTAACATCGTAGGTAATGAGATATGCATATCAAGATTTGGTTTGTTCTAGAAAAACAGTTGTAAAATAAGTCCTGAATGTTTTTATACACATTTTTAGGAAGTGCTATATCAGTGACATTTGTTATTTTTTTTATATATATCAGTGACTTTTTTAAACTTAAAGGAAGTAGGGCGTTTTTAATTGTTTTTAAGCAAAAGTTAATTTAAATAAAATTAATTAAAAAATAGTCAAAAATGTATTATAAACCCATTGGTCATGCGTTTGGAGAGCTGCATGACTCAATTTGTCCACTAGAGGTCGGTGGTGCAACAACTTTACACCGGGAATTCCTTTAGAAAGTGAATTAGTAATATAATTTAACAGATACAACACAGCAAACTGCAGTTTTTTGAGGTTTGAATTTATACGTGAACAAAATATTGACCACAATCTGGAGAGTTATGAAAAGATTTAAGACTCCGTTTCCCAGTGTCACCTAAGATGAGCATCCTTCTAATGAAACACCCAGTTATGTTATGAAGAGACTCGGGAGAGGATGACGGGAGGAATGCGTGCTCGTGACGTCAGCTGTCGCATCATCATCACTGGCGCTGCTTTAGAATGAACGAGAGCGAGTCATTCAGCATCAGATGCGACATCACAACATCATGAACCAAAGCTGAACTTACGAGGACCACGGCCCCCCTTCTTCGGAGGATCGGTTGTTTTAAGTTTGCGTTGAGCTCTGCACTCAGATAAATGACTCAAAACACGGCTCCGTCTCATTTTATTCGCAGATGACCGTATAGCGGCAGCGATGGCAGGGTCAAATTTGGTGTTCTCCGATGTGGAAAGTTTTCTAGACGCGCACCCGGAATTGTTAGAGGACTATTTAAACAGAAAAGGCAAGGTGAGTGTGGTGGAAAAGTGGCAGAAGAACCATCACGCGACTAAAACTCCGGCGAACTCCAGCGGCGCGCACGCGGATAAAGCAGCGAGCGCGTCCGGGAAAGACAGCTGGGCGAGCAGAGGAGACGGCATACAGAGACGAGCCTCGCAGAAAGAGCTTCGGAAAACATTCGCAAGGTCTAAAGCCATCAATGCCAACCGGACCTACGATGAACAGATCAACTCGCGAGCGCAGGAGCCGCTCACCAGCATGAGGAGGCGCGCGCTTCTGCGTAAAGCGAGCTCCCTTCCGCCGACCACCGCGCACATCCTCTCCGCGCTCCTGGAGTCCCGGGTCAACATCCCTCAGTACCCCTACACCGCAGTGGACTACAAATACTACCTGAAAGAGCACAACGAGCGGGAGTTTTTCCTGGAGCTGGTCAAAGACATCTCGAACGACCTGGATTTGACCAGTCTGAGCTATAAGATCCTGGTGTTTGTGTGCATCATGGTGGATGCTGACCGATGCTCCCTGTTCCTGGTGGAGGGACCGGCCAGTAAAAAGACCCTGGTGTCCAAGTTCTTCGACGTGCACGCCGGGACCACAGTGTTGCCCTCTCTGAGGAACTCGGATGAGGTGCAGGTGCCCTGGGGAAAGGGCATCATTGGATATGTGGCTGAACACGGGGAGACCGTCAACATTCCCGACGCATATCAGGTGAAAGCAAGGATGTGTGCAGGGACTTCTGGAATATTTTGAGAAATGAGGAATTTACATTCTTATTCCTTCAGAATTATTTCTTAGAGGCCTTTGGGATGATTTAGGATTGTTTACAAATAATTCGTAACTAAGATGAACTAAGAATGAACAATACTTCTACAGCGTTTATTAATCTTAGTTCATATTAATTTTAAAATCAAAGGTTGTATTTGTTTACATTAGTTAATGCACTGAATTAACTATGAACAGCTGGATTTTAAGCTGTAACTAACATTAACAAAGATTAATATTGCTCATTTTTAGTTCATGTTACTTAATACAAAAACTAATGTCACCTAAAGAACTGTATTGTAAAGTCTTACCAGAAATTAATTTTGGATTAATTCACATTACATGTTCACATTCGAATAATTAATCAGATAGACAAGGAAAGCATTTAAAAAAAAAGCATTTATTGATGGCGAACCTCCAAATTGAATCATAAATTCCAAAAGATGGAAGTTCTGCCGTAATTTGGAACAAATATGAATCAAAGCCAAGATCAGGCTCCAATAATGAACTGAGACAGTAATTTCACTTTAGTGGTAAAAACACTCAACATCCCAGTGTAAATTCTAATATACAATTGTTCCAAATTATGACGAACATCACAATGTTGAACAATTGTAAAGGGACCAAATTAAGAGTCAAATACCAACTGTTCTGAATTATGATAGAAAGTCCACTGGGATTAGGAATCTTAGGAATTAGGAATTTTAGGAATTTCCCATATACTGATCAGATACATCAAACAATCTTAATGCATTACAGGTGAAACAGGAATAAAATGATTGTTTCTAGTTAACACATCATTTATGTGCACAGAATTTCTAATGGAATGTTGTATAATTTGGAATCAATGGTATGGGAAAAAACAATAAGAATCCAGTAAGATTCCATTGGACATTCTGACATTCTAATTTCACTGTTGAAAAAATTAAAAACCTCACCATTGATAATCAGATATATAATCATTATTATTAGTGCTGTCAAATGATTAATCGTGATTAATCGCATCCAAAATAAAAGTTTGTGTTTACATAATATATGTGGGTGCACTGAGTATAATTATTTTGTATATATAAATACACACACATGCATGTATATTTAAGAAAAAAAATGTATTTATATATAAAATATTCATATTTATGTATATAAATCTATATACACACTGTAAAAAATGAATATGCTTTATCTAATCAATAGAATTGTGGCAACAGATAACAAGCAATATTATTAATTAAATTTAACAAATTAGAATTGAGTAATAATTAATCAAATTATTCCTTAAAAGTTAACCATTTAAAATGAGTAAAGTTTACACCAAAAAATTAACAAAAAATATCTCACTAACAGACAGACGTCAAAGATTAATTAAGAACTCTTTATTTTATATAACCAACATTGAAGACACCTGATGTTAACAAGCAGAATCACTGAAGGAGAAAACCATCATTTTAAAACAAACACCGATCACCATAATGGTGATTCAATTCAATTAATGTTTTTTTGGTTGTTGTAAGTTTTACTCATTTGTAAAATATTAACTTTTAAGGAATTAATTAGTACTCAATTCTAATTTGTTAAATTTAATTAATAATATTGCTTGTAATCTGTTGCCACAATTTTTTTTTGATTTGATAAAGCATATTCGTTTTTTACAGTGCAGTATATGCATGAAAAATATTTCTTAAATATATACAAGCATGTGTGTGTATTATATATATATAATATAATTATACAGAGTGCACCCACATATATTATGTAAACACAAACTTTTATTTTGAATGCGATTAATCACGATTAATCGTTTGACGGCCCTACTTATTATCGTACTCGATTAAAAAAAAACAGCCCAAGGTGGTTTCCTCTGGAAATGGGAGGTTGCTGAGCACTCCTCGTCCAGTAGAGTTGTGTTTGATTCTTCTCATTTGAGCCCAATAGAAACTGAATCAGGGTTAGGAAAGCATTAGCATTTTCTGACTAGGTCACTCACCTGAAATCCGATCTCATGAAAGTTCGTGTCTATGGCACGAATGTCATTTCTCGTGGCATTTATACGCCAAAAACAGTTTTTGCGTGTATTTGGCACGCGATTTTCGCGTACATATGATAGACGCACTTTTTTGCGTATAATACGCACGAACTCCCCACCCCCCTCCCCCCTAAACCTAACCCAGGGTTTTTTAGTGCGTACTAGGGGTGTAACGGTACATGTATTCGTATTGAACCGTTTCGGTTCGAGGCTTCCGGTTCGGTACGCATACAAACCGAACAATTGCTTGGACCATTTTTCCTGCCGGCAAAATTCGTGCTGACGCGGCCAACACAACGTTGCGCAACATCAAATGGCAAGCGCAATGAAAGCAGAACGAAAACTGCGCTACTCGTTATGTGCTTCATGGATCGTTTATCAGGTCGGACCAGCAACATCTGTGCAGCGCGAGCCGATCTCGATCAAGCAACACTGTTACTACACCGCGCTAAGAGATCCGGTAAAGAAAACATTTGAATTCGCCACTGAGGTAATAACATCGCTGCGAGATCTAGTGAGAAGCATTCACATTTCTCCGTTATTAACCGTAGATCTCTATTAGATCAAACAGCGCTGTCATGGAAACCAGGAGAAACATTGTGCCGTGAATGAACTAGTAATACTTTCGTCCACAGACCAGCAATATTCACCATGGATTTAATATAGTAACACTAACTGGAACCAGTTTGGCTGGAATGGTGAAATGCTTTCAAGTACTTCACTCATCTTTTTCCAGCACTCAAAATTCAAATATTATATAAATAAATATATATATTTAAATGTTATTTTTAATGTGATGACCAAAACATTATTTGTTCATCCTTCAAAGATGACCCCCATTTATAAACCTGAAATTTTCAAGATCTAGGAAAACTCACACTTATTTAAAAATATTTTTTCTTTAAACAAATAGGAAATTTCTCTGGCATTTCTTTCTTTTTGCTGTATCGAAAACGTACCGAACCGTGACTTTAAAACCGAGGTACGTACCGAACCGTGATTTTTGTGTACCGTTACACCCCTAGTGCGTACCATATACACGAAAAAAACACTTTTGGCGTATAAATGCCACGAGAAATGACACTCGTGGTATAGATACGCATCTTCATGAGACTGTGTTGGAGATTTCCCCATACGGATAATGACTTGCGGCAGAGACAGGACGGTATTTTACCGTGACCCCTGAATGACGTTTCGCTTTGATTATTCCCCGAGATCCATAAAAGGCCTTCGTGAAATAATGAGGTGTGTGAGAGTATCTGAGTATCGATCACTGAATCGATCAGCTCAGACAAACTCCCTCCGCTCTGTTCAACAGATTTACTCCTGATACTCTGATGATGATGATGATGTCAGCTCGCGGTCCTCTAATTAGTCTGTCAATCTGTGTTTGCCTTTTCATTTAGTGAGCAGAGCAGATCATTAAACTGCATTATTTATCCCAGTACCTCAGCGATTCAGAGACCCTTCAGACATCAGCCAGCAGCAAGAACATTATTAATTCAAAATAATTGAAAATAGTAACATTTTTATTAATAGTGTGCATTAATAAAACAGCATTTTAAGTGTAGATACCCTATACATATGAAGAGTTCAGATGCAAAAGCCTCTAAGTGCCATTTGAAATTGTCTTCTATAAAGCTTGTATATTTAAGTTCAGTAATTTCACTTAAATGGCAATGATAATTACCTATTAATTGTTAGTTAAGTGAAATTACTGAACTTAAATATACAAGTTTGATAAAAATCATCATTAAAGAAGAAAATTTCAAATGGCATTTAGAGGCTTTTGCATCTGAACTCTTCATATATTATGTACTTCGAAATAAAACTAATATGATTCATGATATTTCTGTATACTGTGTATAAGCTTTATTTGATGTTCAGTCTCTTCTGCTCACCAAGGCTGCTCTCATTTGATCAAACATATGTAAAATCAGTAATATTGTATATTTATATACAATTTAAAATAACTTTTATCTATGTGAATATAATGTAAAATGTAATTGATTCCTGTGATAAGTTGAATGTTCAGCATCTTCAGTGTCACATGATCCTTCAGAAATACCTCTAATATGATGATTTGATGCTTAAAGCTAACTCTTTTAGTTTATTCTTAGCTAAAAACACTTAGTTCTTTCAAAAATATATGTGCTCATTAATGTATATTTACTTGGTTCAAGTAATAAAGTATTCTCGTGAGTGTATAATATGCCATTGAAAATATACGGGTAAGGGGTTCGCTATGTTTCCCCTCCATCTTGAAAGTACATTAGCCAAAGAGGGACATACCCGTTAATTCAAGCTTCGCCTTTCGCGTTTACGTTTGAGTTAACACTCATGGACGAAGTCGAACTGGAAGCCTTGTTCATCTATAAAGTTAAAACGAAATCGGAATAGAGAGCAACAGAAACTAATATTCACTGGATGGTCATATACCTTTTCACCACTAGATGGTCATAAAAATCACACAGTGTAGCTTTAAGAAACATGTATGATTATTATCGAACTGTTTTTGCAAAATCTGGTGTAAGATTTTTTTTTTAATGGAAAGAAATTAAAGTTTTATTCAGCATATATGCAATAAACAGTGTAATCAAATATATACCAGTTTTCTCAAAAATATTAGGCATCAAAAACTTTTTCACTTGTTTTCAAAATAATTGAGCATCAGATCATCATATTAGAGTGATTTCTGAAGGATCATGTGACTCTAAAGACTGGAGTAATGATGCTGAACATTGATCACAGGAATAAATCACACTTTACTGTAAAAAAAAATATTTTAAGATTTAAGATTTTTTTATCACAACATATTTTCTTTTGTCAAATCAACTTTATAATAATTTATTTAGTTGAGATAACTTATTATTTTGAGTTTCTGATGGTTAAATTAATCTCCTTCATTGTATTAACTCACTTTTTCCAGTTCAATCAACTTAAAATTTTAAGGCAACCCAGGTTACTTACTTTTTTAAGTTAAACCAACAATATTTTTTACAGTGATATATATAGTATCATATTTGTCATTTACATTAACATAAAAAAGTAAAATAAGTAAATAAATAAATAATCCTCAATACACATAATAATGAGTGTATACTTTATATATCCCTCAGGTGCTCTTCGGTCATTTCTGACCGAACAATTTTCTGTTTTGAAATTTTAAAAATCACAGCTTCATCGGAATGTTACGAAACTTGGTGACTTTTATGGCATTGGGTATGTGAACACACAAAAAAAATTGAGGTCATGATCCGAGCAGGCTAAGTGGTCGTAAAAAAAAATAGTCACACTTGTGCTCTTCGGTCAAAAATGACCAACCCATAGGAAATGAATGGGAAATTGACAAAAACACAAAAACTTTGAGAATTTTTGTGTGTACAATCTACAAATCAGCCACAATGCAGAAAAAAAGTGCTCAGCATTGAAGGGGTGACACTCTAAAATATCAAGAGTGCAAAACAGACATACTCACCCCTACACACACACACACACACACACACACACACACACTTTTATACACAAAAACACCAATAAATTGTGATTAAAGAAATCTGTTTTGAATATTTTAAAATCACAGCTTCTTCAGAAAATTACGAAACTTGGTGACTTTTATGGCAATTGGGTATGTGAACACACAAAAAAATTGAGGTCATGATTCGAGCAATTTAAGTGGTCGTAAAAAAATGAGTCACACTTTTGCTCTTCTGTCAAAAATGACGACCCATAGGAAATGAATGGGAAATTGAGAAAAAAAAATTTTCTCTGAATTTTTGTATGTACAATCTACAAATCGGCCACAATTCTTAAAAAAAGTACACCGCAGGAAAGGGGTGACACTCTACAACATCTAGAGTGCAAAACAGACACACCCACCAACACACACACACACACATGCAAACACACTTTTATACACATACACACCAATAAATTATGATTACAAAAAGTATGTTTTGAAATTTTAAAAATCACAGCTTCATCGCGATGTTACGAAACTTGGTGACATTTATGGCATTATGTATGTGAACACACAATAAAACTGAGGTCATGATCTGAGCATGCTAAGTCGTCTTAAAAAAATAGTCACACTTGTGGTCTTTGGTCAAAAATGACCCCATAGGAAATGAATGGGAAATTGTAAAAAAAATGTAAAAAAAAATTGTGAATTTTTGTTTGTCAATTTTTTTTAATAAGAAATAGTTTTTGAGATTGTTTTGAACATTGATCACAGGAATAAATCACACTTTACTGTAAAAAAAATATTTTCAAGATTTGTTATCACAACATATTTTCTTTTGTCAAATCAACTTTATAATAATTTATTTAGTTGAGATAACTTATTATTTTGAGTTTCTAATGGTTAAATTAATCTCCTTCATTGTATTAACTCACTTTTTCCAGTTTAATCAACTTAAAATTTTAAGGCAACCAGGTTACTTACTTTTTTGAGTTAAACAACAATATTTTTTTACAGTGTAGTAATCACAACATATTTTCTTTTGTCAAATCAACTTTATAATAATTTATTTAGTTGAGATAACTTATTATTTTGAGTTTCTAATGGTTAAATTAATCTCCTTCATTGTATTAACTCACTTTTTCCAGTTTAATCAACTTAAAATTTTAAGGCAACCAGGTTACTTACTTTTTTGAGTTAAACAACAATATTTTTTACAGTGTAGTAATCACAACATTTTTTCTTTTGTCAAATCAACTTTATAATAATTTATTTAGTTGAGATAACTTATTATTTTGAGTTTCTGATGGTTAAATTAATCTCCTTCATTGTATTAACTCACTTTTTCCAGTTCATTGAACTTAAAATTTTAAGGCAACCAGGTTACTTACTTTTTTAAGTTAAACCATCAATATTTTTTTACAGTGTATATATTCACATAGAAAAGCGCTGTTTTAAATTGGAATAGTATTTCACAATATTACTGATATTAAATGCAGCCTTGGTGAGCAGAAAAAAACATTCAAAATCAAAATAAATAAAAAGACAGATAGTGTAATATAAGGAAGAGAAAATCACTCTTCACTCTCTGTATATTTCTGTGGTTCTGTTTAGTGCTGATAGTCTCAAAACAATGACACACTTTGCTTTTAATTAGTCTGGCTTCTCTCTACAGTTATTATAAATGTCTCCATTCAGCAAAGATTAAGGCTGTCTCTTGTCCTCGTTACAGGACCATCGTTTCAGTGATGAGATTGATAAACTCACGGGATATAAAACCAAGTCTCTGCTGTGCATGCCCATCCACAACAGTGATGGAGAGGTCATCGGGGTCACGCAGGCCATCAACAAGAGTCCCAATGGAGCACTGTTCACCGAAGACGACGAAAAGGTAAAACACTGAAACTCACACTACACAATACGTTTACTACTCTTGCGTTCTCTCTTCTGCTCTCGTCACGCTTCTAGACACATTTGACTTCACGTGTCAAGGTTGAATTTTCTACTCTGAATGTCACATGCAAACAAGTAGAGAAGACATTGGTCTTGAGGGCTTTCAGGGGTCGTCTCTCAGGACGGGCTGAAAGCTTGTAGTGATTGAGCCCTTATAACTGAGAACTGAATGAACTAAACAACTAAAAGTCCGTTAAAACCAATGATGATAACTATAATGTTCAATGGAAATTTACGTGTTTATACTGTTCAGTGGTAGGGGGCGCTATTACACATCTTCTGAAAGAGTCCTGAATCTCCTGATCAACACACAGGCGAAGAAGAAGCTGAAACAAGTGATATCATATGTAAAATAACTCGATCATCAACATTAAAGGGCACCTATTACGCCCCTTTTTACAAGATGTAATATTGGTCTCGGGTGTCCCCAGAATGTATTTGTGAAGTTTCAGCACAAAATACCCCACAGTTAATTTATTATAACCATTTGAAAATGTCATTTTTGGGGCCTGTTTTAAAATGAGCTGTTTTGGTGTATACCACCTTAAATGCAAATGAGCTGCATATCCCCGCCCTGCCTTTGGATGTGGGCGTCACTTGATACCCATGACAGTCGGTAAGCAGAAGGGCTGAGAGTGAGAGACGCGCTGTTTTGAATGTCATTCAGCTGAACATGTTTGAATCGGAAAATATAAATAGTCTCTGATCAGACCCAGATGACGAAGAGACTCCGGCATAATAAACACAAATGAGAATGGACCAGTACGTCTCGGTATGGTTATTTGATACATTTATGTACTTACAGAGTTGTAATCGCGTCTTTTTGCAAGCATGGATGTGCAACACACAGACACACACAAACAGAACACTAATGTTGGCGCAATTATATTAAACTACATACACATTCTGTGATAAAGTTTGCTATGTACAAGTGAAATTACATTTATGCGAGGGACCTGTTGCGTCATGTTTACTTGTCATACAGATGCTTCTGTGGCATATGTGAGAAGATGGCTAACTTACATATCAAGAATATATATGCAGTTTTTAATACAATATCTTTAAAAATATATATATATTTATAAACGTGTGGTTACACACTATACAAACAAGGTTTAAATTATATACACAGACATCCTACGACGATAACAGCCACGATTTTGGCCCATGCATATAAAGATAATAAATTCTTTGTTTACGAGGATAAGTCATGATAATTGGCAGATGTATTTGAACACCATTGAGGACACATTTATGAATAAAAATATTGATTTTAAATAATAAATACATAAAAAAAGTACACATTGTCCCTTTAAAAATATTGTTGCTTTCATCATGGACACTCTTATTATTTCCCCATTAACAGATTATTTTATCTCTGTGCAGAGGAATCTAATAAGGTGTTAGAGAGTGTAATGTACTTTAATGCATGCAGTTGAGGAGATTGCGGTGATGCATCATTGTACTTTAAAGTGTAGCTTTGCACTGACAACACAAACTGTGTGCTTATGTAATGCTGCTGTCATTGGAGAACTGTGTTCATGAACGTCTGAATTGTTAGTGTTAACGTCAGTTACCCTCGTCATCATTTGTTCAGGGCTGAGGTAGTGCGGTCAACCACGCCACGCTATCATGAAAAAGAAATAAAGAGTCTCATTAATGTTGACCTTCAGTAACAATGAAGTCTTTCTAAACACAGAAGCAGTTTTCATATGGCAGAGTCATTAATCAGCTGAAATCCCTGAGCCGCTGCTCGGTTTACTGGAGCTCAGGTGACACCGGGAGTGTGATGTGCGGCACGTGTGATATACTCTATAAGGACAGTCATTGGAACTTTTTGTCTTCAAAAAATGTATATTACCATGGTATTCTTTATTCAAAGTACTTTTGGAGAACCATGTACTGCAAATACAGTCTCATATGTGATCATATCAAAGTGACACCACAGTCCACTAGGGTAATGGTTATTAGTGGCGCTTGCTAATACAGTCTTTACTACACTGAACAAAATTATAACAGCAACACTTTTGTTCTTGCCCCCATTTTTCATGAGCTGAACTTAAAGATATAATATATCTTTATATCTTTGTACACAAAAGGCCTAATTATTGCAAATATTGTTCAAAAATCTGTGTTTGCAAATTCGCATCTGCCACCCGAGTTGAAAAATCTGAATTTTGGCGTCAATTCATGCCATGTTAACCAATCAGGAGCCTAGCTGCTTGCTCACGTGGTGAAGTGTCTGGATGCTTCAATAAATTATTTTGTAATATTGGCAATGCCCTTTTGTCCAAAATTTGTAATTTTATTGCAGAAAAAATTGAGAGAAATTTCAAATTATTTTCGGAAGGATGTCTTTTTTGGAATTTATGACCTCAACAGAACTAAGTCTAATTCTAATGAAACTTTTATTATTAATCTGATTATTCTCTTAGCAAAATTCTACATTCATAAATGTAAGTTTACACATTCCATACTATCTTTTATTGCTTTTAATAATGAGGTCAAGCAATATGTCAACACTATTAAGCTTTCTCTTAATCAAAAGGCAATAAAAACTGTGAATGTTTGTAAACAATTTGATATTTTTTTGTAAATCTGTACTACCCCTGGCTAAATGTGATGTAAGTCTGTTATGTTTTCTGTTTTGCTCTTTATGTTTTATGTTATACCTGCAATATTGCAAACTGCACAATGTATTTTCTTTTATAATGGAGAGGAATGTTCTTGTAAACTGTGCAATTGTTGAATAAAAAATATATATATATATTTTGTAATATGACTAAATGCATGGTGGGATTATCCACAACAAACAAATATTTTATCACTTTATTTCAATATACACTTTATTTCTGTATACGAGACATGTTCATTTTGTATTGAATGTTATTCATTCCATATCTAGATTATATGAAATATTATTATGATGTAAAGACAACCAACATGTGCATAAGTTCGTGTCTGGACGTGAGAGAGAGAAAAAAAATCACAAGACGGGTTACTAACTTTTGGAGGCTGCCTCTATTTATCATCAAAAACGTTGGATGAGGGCGAGGGTGATCCTCGCTCTCTCCGATGCGGGACAACAGGTCACCAAACTGGGCGCGGGAGAGGCGGAAGTACATCTTTCAGTCATCCAGTGCAGCTCCTGGAGCGAGCAAATGGTGAAACTCGCTAAACGGTTGGCCTCTGAAGGGTCCGGTGGACACAAATACGGGGACGATGAACCCCACGCCGCTGTTCTGCTCTCCAGATCAAATACAGAGCGGTGACTCTCTCGATGAATGCTCGAAAAAAAGATGGCCGCCAACGTGTTTCGATTCTGATGCGCTTAACGCTCATAAATTTCGCTTCAAACTTTTGTTTTTTATGCGCGTCAGTTTCACTCTTGACGTGCGAATTAACACAAAGTGGTCAAGCGTCAAACTAGACGCTGTAGACGCGAATTTGACGTGCTATCCGCGTCCGGTGTGAACACACAGTGAGGCACACCTGTGCCATAATCATGCTGTCTAATCAGCGTCTTTTCACCTGTGAGGTGGATGGATATGTTTGTATTGAACATTAATGGAGCGACAGAGTTTGTGTGAATATATACATATTTTTAAATCGTATAAATGTATGAGGTGGTGTCACAGTGGCTACGTTTATATGCACAACTTTTGTTTCAGTCGGATCCAATTGATGAATCCGAACGTAGTGTTTACATGAACGCTAAACATGTGCTCGGGTTGAGGTGCGCGTTTATACTGCATGACTTTTTGACATCCGCGGACTGCATGAATATTCAGAGTTTCCTGTTGCCTGCGCATAACTATTCTCCTACATTGGTTCTTTATTTGTTTTAAACAGCATATTTAATATTTATCCATTTCTGGTCATGATTTGGAGACAATGAGCGTATAAACCGTTGTGCCGCTGCTTATAGTTATCATCACACAGTAAAAATGGCCAAAGCCACCCAGACAGCAAACTGACATTGAATCAACGTGGAAACGACGTCTCTCATGACATTGAAACAACGTTGATTTTGCTCATCGAATTAACGTTGAACCAACGTCAGACGCGGCATTCTTCAAAGCTAAATGAAAATCGAAAATTGGTTTGCTTTCATAACGTTGAAGCAACGCGTTGATTTCAAGTTGATTTTCCGTTAGTTTTGAAAGAATGACGCGTCTGACGTTGGTTCAACGTTAATTCGATGAGCAAAACAATGTCAGATCAACGTTGTTTCAATGTCAGTTTGCTATCTGGGGTGTTCTGTAGCTATCGTCTGTGGATGAGAATAGGAAACAAGGGGTAAACTTGACAGAGTTAAAGGAGAATTTTAGAATGACGGTACACTCGTTTATATGTCACTTTATTCAACAGGAACAACACCTCATTCCTCGCGACATACAGTACGTCATCAACATCATTCAACGTCATCGCACATGCACAGTCATTTCAGTTTCGGTTTTCAATCCGATCAAGACATGTCCTCTCGATCGGATGAGAAAAGGAATGAACCACCTCTTTCATTCGGATCGAAATTTTCGATTAAGGTGTTTACATGAAGAGTTTTGAGTCCGATTGAGCCGTCAATACGATTACTAACGGATTGTTTGGTTGCATATAAACGTGTATTGGACTCAGTTGCACCATTTCCCGCCACTAGTTTGTCACTCATTTGATTCGCTGTCCGCTGTGTTATCGTTAATCCCCTCATTTGTCTGTGTATTTAAGACCTGTGTTTTCAGTTCACCCTTGTCTGATCTCATTTACGAATAGTTGTGTTTGCTTTCTGTTCTGCGTGTGGAATTTACCCTCTGGATATTTTTATAAACTGTTTGAACCTTTATTTTCATGCCTTTATATGCAGCATACAGTGACATGTGGCAAGGGGGCGTTTACCCCACAGACACACGGGGCAAAACACACACAGTTTTGATGCAAACTTTCAAATAATATCTAAATGAATACTTGTTCAAATCAATCGCTTTAGCAAAGCTTGTGCTATTTTCTGTTTATTTTGATAAACTTTTTTCCCCATTAAATATACTGTCATAAAAATGTTAATATAAAAATACAAAAACAAAGTCATTTTAAGATTCTTAAAGCTCTGAATGAGATCCCATAATAATTTAAATGGTTAAATATGATGGTTTCATTTTAAATATGTGATTATCTGTAAGGTGGACACCCTACTTAATATATTATATTTACCATCTGAATTTAATTATATCACGTCAACAAATGGAAAGTCAGTCAGCTGATTATTATCATGTTAATTATTGTCTTTCACCTCACCAGCAGGGGTGCCTTTTACCTCATACTTTTACTTCTGTTACTGAAAAACGGTTGCTTTAATTATCTTGAACAAAACTGAAAATCATATTATAAAGGACCTTTGTCTCAAATTTTAGTGATTCTCATTTGTTACTTACTGTAAATATACATTATTGAAATGAAAAAAGATATTAGATCAAACCAGCGCAGAATCAACTTTGCGCTGCTGTGCGCGATCACGTCATCGATCAGACAAATTCCCTTGAAATTCCGTGTCGATCAACATACTAAAGCACATGTACAGTAATGTACTTGATTATAACTGTAGTGTGTTTAATTATATTAACTATTTAAATGTGCTAAATTGCAACTTTATCATTACAAATGATTAATTTAATTTATTGTTTATTACGTTTTTTACTGTGTTCTTCTGATTTGATTAGTCCAGTGTCGAAGGCACCACACCTCGTCATTGTGTGGGGAAGGCACTTATCTTTCATCAGTGTAAATGAAACAGATGCTGTGGGTTTTAAAGCTGAACAGGACGTCTCTTATTTCTCAACGTAAGCAGTGAGCACAGTGCTGACACTGGATATAATGAATGTGTTCAGCGGCATCAGGGATGTTGAAAGGAGACACAAAATGTGTGTGTGTGTGTGCACGCATGCGTGCCGTGCGTGTGTGTGGATTTGCTGACATCTAAACGAGGCTTTGTATTATTTTGCAGAAAGCATTATTTAACCTTTATCTCACAGTCACCAGCCACACTCTTGCAGACTGAGACACTTGGTCTCTCTAGATATTTAAAGGGATAGTTCATCCAAAAAAAAAAATTCAGCGAAGTTCAGCGAAGTGCATTAAATATAAATGTAAACGATAATACATTTTCATTTAATTGCAGTTAAGTTTCGGGATACATTGCAAAGTATGTTCTTTTGAAGTATTATAATCTTATTAAAAGTATCATGAAGTGTACTTCTTTTTCATAAGAAGGGGTGAATAATAATGTAAATTTTGGTCTGTTCTACTCATAAACCTATTGTGTGGCTTTGAACATGGATTCATATGGTGCGTTCACGTGCTATGGAAATGATATTCCACTTGTGAACTGGTATTTACCAGTGTGCTGCGTTCAAGTACGTTTGTTGTCGTAATGTGGTAAAAAGATGGAGATCCAGACCTGTTATTTAGCTAAAACTATTTTAGATTGCTTAAGTCATCTGCTAAAGCAAGAAGATGATTTATCAAAACTCAAACGATAACTAATATGCTATTTTCTAGATCATGAATAGTACATATTTTTTCCATCCACGACTCTCGCGTTGCTCTCCGCCATTTTGAAAAGGCTTTTGATATTTACCATAATTACCATAGCATGTGAACGCACCAATAGTCCGTGCGTCGACTAATGTTATGATACTTTGGTGGGTAACACTTTAGAATACGGTTCCTTCGTTAATGAATAACTACACAAGAACTAATGAGTAACACAATATTAACAATCTAGTAACTATTATTAATTAACAAGACACTCTGATTAACGAACTAGTAAGTAATAGCGCACAGAGAAAAGTAGTAGTTCACTATTAAGTAATCAATAACTACTATTTTTTTAATACTTCCCAAAAAAAACTACTGAAAAACTGTATTAACAATCTAGTAACTACTATTAACTAAAAGAAATTCTTATTAACGAATTAGTAAGTAATAGCGCACAGACGAAAGTGGTAGTTCTCTATTAACTAATCAATAACTACTATTTTTTAATACTTCCCAGAGAACTACTGAAAAGGTTTATTAACAATCTAGTAACTACTATTAACTAAAAGAAATTCTTATTAACGAATTAGTAAGTAATAGCTCACAGATGAAAGTGTTACTAGATACTTCTGTGGGAATTACTAATTATTTGGATTCGTATTATAAAGTGAAGATCATTGGAACTAACTAGTAATGAATCAGGTGTTACTAAAGACATTTTCTAAAAGTTACTAAAGTTCACTAAAAATCTCAAACGGTTGCGCAAATCATGACTAGATCATGTAGTAACACTTGAGTAATTACTAGTTAGTTCCAATGATCTTCACTTTATAATACGGATCCAAATAATTAGTAAGTAATAGCTCACAGATGAAAGTGTTACTAGATACTTCTGTGGGAATTACTAATTATTTGGATTCGTATTATAAAGTGAAGATCATTGGAACTAACTAGTAATGACTCAAGTGTTACTAAAGACATTTTCTAAAAGTTACTAAAGTTCACCAAAAAATCTCAAACGGTTGCACAAATCATGACTAGATCATGTAGTAACACTTGAGTCATTACTAGTTAGTTCCAATGATCTTCACTTTATAATACGAATCCAAATAATTAGTAATTCCCACAGAAGTATCTAGTAACACTTTCATCTGTGAGCTATTACTTACTAATTCGTTAATAAGAATTTCTTTTAGTTAATAGTAGTTACTAGATTGTTAATAAACCTTTTCAGTAGTTCTCTGGGAAGTATTAAAAAATAGTAGTTATTGATTAGTTAATAGAGAACTACCACTTTCGTCTGCGCGCTATTACTTACTAGTTCGTTAATCAGAGTTTCTTGTTAGTTAATAATAGTTACTAGATTGTTAATATTGTGTTACTCATTAGTTCTTGTGTAGTTATTCATTAACGAAGGAACCGTATTCTAAAGTGTTACCCTTTGGTGGAGCTTGAAATCATCTTGCATGCATATCCTTTTGTTTTCCATGGAAGAAAGAAAATCATAATGGTTCGGAATGACAAGAGGGCGATTAATGTTGACAGAAATATAATTGGGGCAAACTATCCTTTGTATCGTGTGTTTCTATGACTGCATGTCTTTATTGCTGTGAGGCCCAGATCCAGTTCAGTGCAATGAGATTTCATGTGCTCTTCATTGTACATTAGCATCATGTCATGAATGCCACTAACTGCTGAATTAATGATGAAACTCTTCCCTGAGTGTGTGAGACAGAGAGGCAGAACAGAGAAAACTCTGCGATTGTATCCAGCCCACAGAGACAAAGAAGCCACTTTTAGATTCTGTTTTGGCGGGCAAGTCGAAGTACAACACCAGACATGAGAGTTTTCTAAACATACAAACAATATGGTAGACATATTGTATATTTAATGAAAAGGTGAGGTTTTGTTCTGTTCATTTTGTGGAGAAACAATTACGAGTTGTTGATTTGCATGCGTCCAGAATATAGTTAATCACTGGAGCTTTGGATTTATGCTAATGCTGTTATTGTGTGTGTCAATGGTGTTTGTTGGGCAAGCATTACTATTACTATTACTCATGTTTACGGCAAACCTTAAAGTATTAAACTTTAGGGTGTAATTCATACCACACCATTTGTACAGACATGAATGGTCATATTTTGCAGACTTTTGAGCAGAGGTTTAATTAACTTCTATAAATGTCACCATCATTTATATATATATTAAGGTCAAGGTCTAGGTCACTTTTATTTATATAGCACCATTACTGCTGACCAAGGTGCTTCACAGAAACACAATAAAAACAATAAAAACAAACGTCGTACAAATTGCATTTAACATTTTGACTCACTAAGGCTTCATATCCATAGTTATGAATAGGCCTGAGATAAAAGATGTGTTTTCAGAGCTGACTTGAATACAAGTAAAGAAGAAGCTATCAGATTGAGGTAACGAATTCCTCAACCTCGGACCAAAAACGCAGAAGGCTCTATCGCCTTTAGATTTAAAGCGCAAGTGTGAGATAGTTGTCATAGGAAGATCTAAGAGTCTTGGTGGAGAGAATGGACAAATAAGGTCTGACATATAAAGTGGAGCAAGATCTTGCAAGGTTTAAATACTAAAGTCAAAACCTGTAACCAATGCAAATGTGATAAAATCTTCCCCATTAAGAAACGAGCTGCAGCATTTTGTACCAGTTGCAAGCGCATTAGTGAAAACTGATACCAGCACACAAAGTGTTGCAATAATCCAGCCTTGTTGAGATCAAAGCATGATTGACTGTCTCTAGGTCGCCAAAAGATTAAATAGATTTCAATTTCCATAAAGTCCTGAGCTGGAAAAAACTGCCTCTGACAACAGAGTTTATTTGCTTGTCAAATTGTCGACAAGGGTGTCGACAACGACACCCTGGAGTTTTACATGAGTGCTAATATTGGCTTTCAGAGGTCCTAAATCAGAGGTCAGGCCATCTACCAAATGTGTGCGCCAAATACAATTATTTTCATTTAACTGAAGAAAATTATCACCCATCCGACTTTTAATGTCATTTACACAGGCTAATAAATCAGAAAAAGGACTTAGACCCAGATTTTATTGGTATGAACTAATGGGTATCATCCGCATAAATTTGAAAAGGAACCTGATGAGATTAGAAATGTAACAAAGAGGGAGCATATACAATGAAAATAAAATCGGTCCCAAAATGGAGCCCTGTGGTACTCCCCCCGTAACAGGAACAGACGGTGAATGAATCTGACCTACCTCTTAGAGAAATAAGATTCAAACCAATCTAGAGCTGAATCACAGATACCAGCCTCAGTTTTTTACCTATTTAAAAGGATGTAGTGATCCACCTTATCAAAAGCTGCACTTGGAAGTGATAGTACTTAAAGCCACTTAATATAAAGTGGGACCGGTGCAATTGAGTCCAGAACTTCCTTTAGTAATGTAGTTGGTATAACGCTAAGTGAACAGGTGGTCGATCTTAAACTGGGCACTATATTCGTTAGTTCAGAATGTGAGATCGGATGGAAGTGTGGAAATTTTAGACCTTCTGGGATTGATTCAGTACAATCTGTCATTCAATGCAATTGATTTTGTTTATGAAAAAGCTGCAAAACTGCAAAACTCAGTAGAAGAATTTAATACTGAATTTATAGTAGCGAACAAAAACTTTGGACAGTGGGAATTTTGAGCAATCAGATTAGAGAAATATTTAGACTTTTTGAAAGGCAGCCTCCTCTTGAAATTTGACTAAGGAATTTTGCAATAACTGGTTGGAGATTTGTAATTTGTTTTCCTCTATTTTCTTTCTGCCCTTCTATACTCTTTTCTTAGAGTATAAACTTTGTTTATCCAAGGCGATTTCGTTTAAAATACCAGTACACGATGTATTAAAACTAACCACCAAGTCATCAACATCAGAATATGTGTAGTGACACCTACTGGGAGTTCTGTAAAAGCCTCAATAAACTGTGTAGCGGTAGAGGAGTTAATAACTCTACACCGGTAAGTGGAGGACCAATTTTCCAGTTTTAAAGCAATAGAACAGTCAAATATTGTTGGCAGATGATTAGACAACCCAGCATCACGAATGTCAATGTTTGTTATAGGAAAACCTGAAGTCATAACAAGGTCAAGTGTGTGGCCCTGCATATGCGTAGGATCAGAAATATATAAAGTCTAAAAGTTGAGTAAACTCTCTTACAAGTGCCTTTTGTGGGCAACAAGCATGTATATTAAAATCACTTAGAGGCAAAACATCATCAGCTTTTGTGGCCAAATTAGATAGAAAATCAGAGAACTCTGTTAAAAAATCCTTATTGGATTTTGGTGCTCTATAAATAAGGGCACAAAGCACAGGTTTCGGAAAATCAACCTTACAAACTGGCCTCAAAACTGGAATAAGACTCTATAGAAAAAGGCCTACATGGAAACAAGTTCTTGAAAATCACAGCGACCCCCTAACTTTTAACGACTAAAAGTTCTAGGGCAATTGAGATATTTACAGTTCGTTGGACAGAGTTCAGATAAAGAAGTTCGATCGTCTAGAGTGAGCCACGTTTCAGTGATGAAGACAAAATCCAAGTTATTTGATGAGAAAAAGTCATTCAGAGGATTCATAATAGGAGGTTTTTGATACAAATCGTAGGGAGTCAATTTCACACCACGCTGTAATTTCTTTCAGCTCTGGGCAAGTGGAAGCTGGATAACTTGACCGGGTGAACATATCTCAGACGTCGTATGATCCCCAGTTCAACACACCGAAAATAAGTGCTTGGCGTCAGATGGGACTCAGATTGACCATTTAAACGCTTGAGTTTTAATGCAATGTAGTTGATAAACACACCGCTACAAGCCGATGGTGAGGACATTTCAAAGGGGCAACAGACACTACTCCAAGTGACGAAAACCCCCAAAACAGTCAATAAAGTCCAGCTGCCACACGATACAATTCCCCCATAGGAAAACACTCACTATGTGCTGAATACAAATCAAACTGACCGTCAATAATGTTAATCCATGCGTGGCCCATTAGAATATTTCCTTTTCTATATTTGCAGCTCCAAGATGTGAACAGCACACGGGTACAACAATCCACTCAAGCAAGTGTCATGCATGAAACTACTCCGAAAATGGGCCCAAAATTGTCATTTTGTACACCCAAACTGCCGCTCCACATGCAACGAGGCCGCAATGCTCTTGAAGCGCTTTGTATTGGTCCAGATGCGCAGGCGAGCGGCGACTCAAAAAAAAAAAAAAACAAAAAAAAAAATGAAAATTTGTAGACAAATTAAAACACAACTTATTTAAAACTACTAAAAGTAAATCAAAACAAATGAAAGTATAAAAAAACGGGAGAGTAGCGGCAGACATACACGCACAGCGTACACTCTCCCAACCTTCAGCTCCACCAGCTGGAAAGTGCCCACATCATATTATTATTCATATTCAACCGAATTCATATTCACCATCTCCTCCCTGGCTCCTCCCACCGCTATCTCCTCCCTGGCTCCTCCCACTGTTATCTCCTCCCTGGCTCCTCCCACCGCTATCTCCTCCCTGGCTCCTCCCACTGTTATCTCCTCCCTGGCTCCTCCCACCGTTACCTCCTCCCTGGCTCCTCCCACCCTTATCTCCTCCCTGACTCCTCCCACCATTATCTCCTCCCTGGCTCCTCCCACCGTTATCTCCTCCCTGACTCCTCCCACCGTTATCTCCTCCCTGGCTCCTCCCACCGCTATCTCCTCCCTGGCTCCTCCCACCGCTATCTCCTCCCTGGCTCCTCCCACCGCTATCTCCTCTCTGGCTCCTCCCACTGTTATCTCCTCCCTGGCTCCTCCCCACCTCAGTTTGTGCTTGAGTTTGTCCATTTACTGCACTTTGTTTAGCCGGCCGCACACCAGACAAGAAACACCACGCTGTGACTAACTCGACTTTAAATATCAAGCATGTTTAACACCTTAGCAACACTTAGCAACAACTACATAGCAAAACCACATATTCTTTTTAAAAAGTGAGTTTTTGTGAGACAGCAGTTCATATAGGTCAATGTTGTGGCCACAAATTTGATATTTCAATCTGATATTCACATCCAGAGTCTGGATGTGCTGCTGGACTACCAGACGGGCTCACCGCTCTCTGGCCTTTGTTGTGAAATGCCACAGTACTGTGTATAGTCCTGTGAATTCTCTGTGGGATTAGCAGAAGGTAGATCTGAGGAATTACTGTGTATTCAATACAATATCATTATTCTCTCAGACGGTGACGCAGAGCAGAGTGACGCAGATCTATGTTTTCTCTCCATACAGCTGGTCCCTGATTAGGATTTTAAGCTGAAAGAGCTCTTGCAAAATTACTGTACCACACATACTCCATGATACTTCATAGAAAACCATGCAGTTACAATAGTAAACAAACAGCATAATAATTGCATTCATATACCATTGTATATACTTTATACTTCATACTACATTTTAATACATTTTAGGATACTTTTAGTTTTTTTTTCCTAATGAAGAACACAAAAGAACCACACACTTGTTGCTTCCCTCAAGTGTACTACATTTAACTCAGCCAAGAGCTCAGTCTGTGACGTTAAGATCCTCTATTGGTCACTTATCTCCTTGTTTTACAAATATGTACCGCAATATGAAAATTCTCTGCTGGTTCTCTTCAAAACCTTTGTGTTGAGTCTATTAGTCTGATCATCGTGACACATTGAATGTTTCATTTCAGCGCTGATTGTTTTGTGATCCTGTCACAATGTAATTGAAGCTTTGCAGAGACGCTGTTGAAGGATGGATAGTACACTCAAAAACTATTTTGGACCCGTCAGCTGACCCACAACCTCAAAGTAGGGCTGGGCGATATGGGCAAAAAATCATATCTCGATATTTTTTGGTCAAATGGCGATATACGATATATATCTCGGTACTTTCTACGTTTTCTATTTAGATAAAGAAAATCTTTATATAAAAAAAAAATATAAATATATATATATATATATATATATATATATATATATATACAGTATATTCACATTCGGCCCAATGATATCCTACAAACAATGTTGATATTGAAGGATATGGAAACAAATATAATATAGGCTATGCAATATATTATGTGCAAAAAGCTTTTGTTTTTATATTGACTAAAAGCTAAACTAAAAATGAAAATAAAAACAAAAACAAAAGCACAAACTAATTATATTAGCCTGCATTTGATTACCCCATTATAATCACTTTCACTTTCATTAAAAATATATACTTGTAGGTTTAAAATTCCACATATGGCACATTTATTTTCTCCAACAACAAATATTTTAGCAATATGTTTATTTTAGTCAGAATTATTGCGTACTACGTAGTAGGCGGGGTATTCACGCGCATGCGCGCGCCGGCGCTCGTTCAAGAAAGCATGAATTTTAGCGGAGATTCACTTGCAGAAGCTCGTCCTCTTCTGACATGGACATATTTGTTGTGAAATGGACATATTTGCTTTACTTTCTAACATTTACAGATGGAGAATATGTGAAATGTAAGTTGAGCACTGAGGAAAGCACCACATCTCAAACGCATTAAACAGCGCAAGTATATCTGTCAGTCAGCAACAGTGTCTGTCAGAGCATTTGACAGGGCGGCAAGCTGCCTTAAACTTGTTAACTATATCAAAGTGATTTTGACGCAATTAATATAAGCTTGTGTCATGTTTAGGACAAATTGTACTACGTAGCCTTGCTACTTTCACTGCAGCAGCTCACACTGCAACCTCCGCTATTTTTCAGATGTGGTCATATCAAACTACTGTATCGATATAAACGGTATTGCCTCATTCCATATCGTTTCAAAAAATATAACGATACATCGTACATATTCGATATATCGCCCAGCCCTACCTCAAAGTGCACATTGTTATTCAGTTTAGCCAATCATATCAAAGGTCATTTACATAGAACTCTTAAAGGTATAGCGGGTGCAAAATGATCACGAGAAACTAAATTATGGTGCAGAAACATAAGTAGACTACAGTAATAAAGAAGTTAAGGGAGAAAAAAAAAAACCTGAAACAAACTTTGCTTAGAAGGCCCACAGTGGAATAAAGTAGTAATGAACTAGTTCAGTCATAACTTCAGTAATAATGCTGTATGTTTCCATGTGAAGGAGCTCAATTCTCTCGTTTCATTAGCTTAACTGTTTAAACTGAGGAAAATGTGCTGTGAGAACCTGTTGATCGCTCCCACAGGTTCAGCTCACATCCACTCTTTATTAAACGCTTTAACACTGTGGTGAATAGACTCAATGCAGCAGTCTCGCATGCAGCCCAGAGAGTGACTAATGCGCAGTCAGACAGAATCCAATTACTCCAGTACCCCATTTACCTGCGCTCTCTTTGACTCCAGGACTCACAGATTCATCCAGGCCTCTCTCTGGTGTCACGCTGACATGTCCTGAGGCAGGTTTTGATGTGGTTCCTGACAGAATTTTAATATGAACCTGTTTATTCTCAACATTATGACTACACTCATTTCTTTCCTAGAGGCTCTCTGGCTCCCTACAAGAGAAATGTGAATGTGTTTTTGTCATTCTGACAGCAGACTGAGTGTGTTTTTGGCATTGGGAGTGCTAGAGGAGATCTCAGACCTTTAAAAACAGCGGCAAGTGAGGAAATGCATTGAGGACAATGAAGTTACAGTATGCTCTCTCTGTCACACTGCTTTGTATTTTAGACTACAATTCGGTTGATGTAGCAAAGTTAGATGTTGTGGGGAAAAGGAGGTGGGAACAACAATAAAACGAAAGTAAAGACAGCAGCTCCTTACAGACAACTGCTATCACGTATAATAAGACAACATCAAATAAAAAAGTCCAGGCCTGGTCCTCTCTCGATCTTCACTGTCATCGCTCCTCCTTTATGCTAATTATTAATTACGCCACCGGCCACGGCCGTCCTTGCACAGCCCTCCACCTCGTCCTGCTCGCCACAGTTAAGTTTATAAGATATTGAAAGAAGTAAACCTAACAGACACACACAAAGACGGCCTCATACAGTCGAATAGCAGGGAGACCATAAAATCACATACTCGCATTATTTAACAGGATGACCGAAACAACAAACACATGCATATGGACCACTTATAGTTATGAATTTATTAAAAGTTTTTAATGTTGTTTATAAGTCTATGTGGTGTTTTTATAAGCTTTTTAATTTTACTATGTAGGATTTTTCGCCGCTAGGGGTCACTAACCTCTTACAATAATAATTTCCCCTATTTCCTGGTCCCCAAAAAGGATGGCAATCACAGACCCATCCTAGGTCTCAGGCACTTGAACAAAGCCCTTTTGAAAAAAAATCGCTCAAAATGCTCACGACCAGACAAATTGTTGCCCGAGGGACTGGTTTATTTCAGTGGATCTGAAGGTCGCCTACTTCAGATTTAAATAATACTCCATCACAGGCCTGGACGACTGGCTTATTCTGTGTCCCAGCCGGAAAATTTATTTTCTGGAAACAGACTTAGACTCCGTGTCAATGACAGCACAGCTGGCGTCACAGCACGCGCTGCGGACACAACGCTCAGCGACGTCATTCAGGGCTAGCAGTATTCACCCTCTCAAGAACTTTCAGAGGATGCTAGACCTTATGGCTTCGGCCTCGGCAGTGCTTCGGCTGGGCCTACTTAAAATGTGCTCTCTCCAGCACTGGCTGAAAACGTGGGTCCTGCTTCGAGCATGGACTTCGGGTCATTTTCGTCTCAGGGTAACCCAGAACTGTGTTACAGCTCTGGAACCCTGGAAGGTGTCAGACTGGTACCAGTCAGGCGTGGATGTGGGAACGATCACAAACGGAAAGTACTCTTGACAGACGCCTCAAACTCAGGTTGGGGCACCCTCTACGAGGGCAGGCCGGTATTTGGCCTGTGGACAGCCCAGGGAGGGCGCTTACACATAAACTGTCTAGAGTTGAAAGCAGTCGAGAATGCCTTGGGGCACTTTCTCACTTTCTTAAAGGGCCACAATGTCCTAGTCCGCATGGACAACATGGCAGTAGTGTCCTACGTAAACCGCCAGGTCGGTCTCAGATCCCGGAGCATTCATGCACTGGCAGAACCTCCTCGTGTGGTCTCAGCACAACCTGCACTCGCTAACGCCGGTGTACGTGCCGGGCTGCCGCAACGTGTGTCCGGACATGCTGTCCAGAGACAACATTCCCCCAGGGTAATGGTCCCTGCACCCTCAGGTACTGTGGAACAGATTTGGGAGAGTGGAAATCGATCTCTTTGCGTCGTCAGAGAATGTGCACTGCCCAATATTTTTCACAAAAAAACAAGCACGTGCTGGCCCACAGCTGGCCCAGCCACCTGCTCTATGCGTTTCCCCTGATCACACTTTTGCCACAGGTGATCAAGCGAATCAGGGTGGACAAATGCTCTGTGCTTCTCGTAGTGCCGATTTGGAGGAACCAGGTTTGGTTCCTGGAGTTGATGCAGTTAGTGAGCATGGCCCGGTGGCCTATCCCAGTAAGGACGGATCTCTCTCAGGCCAGGGGCGCGATTTGGCACCCGTGCCCCGACTTATGGGCCTTGCACGTATGGGCTATCAACGGGTACCCACTGATCTCCCAGCAGGAGTGTGAAGCACAATTACACAGGCTAGAGCGCCCTCTACTAGATGGCTCTATGCGTCAAAGTGGTCAGTGTTTTCGGGGTGGTGCTCGGCTAAAAACCTAGACCCAGTGCTGTGGCGTTACAGAGATTTTCTTCTTCATTACGGAGATTTTGTTCTTCCTACAGGAGCTTCTGGACGAGGGAAGGTCCCCCTCCACGCTCAAAGTGTATGTTGCAGCCATAGCAGCGTTTACAAAACCCTTGCATGGCCAGTCATTGGGTGATCTCATTGTCCACTTCCTTAGAGGGGCTAGGAGACTAAACACTCTTCGACCCCTGATGGTTCCGGTCTGGGACCTTTCCATGGTCCTAGACTCTATGAAGGGCTACCCCTTCGAACCACTGCAGTCTGTAGATCTGCATTGTCTCTCACTCAAAACCGCTTTTCTCATGGATCTCACTTCAGTCAAGCGAGTGGGTGACCTGCACATGCTCTCTGTGAGAACAACGTGCATTGGGCCTAAGGACTCTAAAATCATTCTCAAACCAAGACATGGCTATGTCCCCAAAGTGTTCTCCACTCCATTCAAAGCGCAAGTCATTTCACTGTCAGCCCTCCCAGGATCTGATGGTGAGAATTGTGTAAGTATTCTTTGCCCGGTCAGGGCGCTAAGAATATACTTTAAACGTTCGGCTGCTTTCAGGCAGTCAGAACAGCTTTTTGTTTCATTTGGCGGCCACACTAAAGGGCTAGCCACCTCGAAACAGAGCCTTTCCAGATGGATAGTCGATGCTATTGCTCTGGCTTATAAGTCTTAGGGCCTTCGGTCCCATTTAGGTGTTAGAGCCCATTCCACTAGAGGCATGGGCCTGGTCCAGTGGGGTTTCACTCCAGGATATTTGTATGTACTCTAGTAAGAGAAAGTGCAAGGTTACTAACTTACTTACGTAACCTCGGGTTCTCCCTAGATGAGGGAACGAGTGTTGCCTAACCCTGCCATGCTTGTGCTCCATTCTGGTTTCGCTTCAGTATGAAAAAACAAAGAACACCCTATCTGGACTCTATATAGACATAAGCCACACCCTTTCTGGCGTGATGTGACGTGCTCCTGCGCCCTCATTAGTGCTTATGTCACGTAAAGCCCCTCAATAGGTTGCAACAGTTGTTGCAGAGCAACCAATAGGCACGCAAGCTGCTTTGCTTAGGTCTGCTCTGTGCAGCAATGCACTTTAAATTAATGCAAAATTAAGGATCATTTTTGGGTGAAAATTGATTTTCTCTTAGCGTAAGCAACACTCATACCCTTATCTAAATTTATTCATTTAGCTGACGCTTTTATCCAAAGCCACTTACAATTGCTATATATGTCAGAGGTCGCACGCCTCTGGAGCAACTAGGGGTTAAGTGTCTTGCTCAGGGACACATTGGTGTCTCACAGTGGATTCGAACCTGCGTCTCTCAAACCAAAGGCATGTGTCTTATCCACTGCGCCATCACCACCCATATCTAGAGAGAACCAAGGTTAGGTTAGTAACCGAGTATGTTTTCTACAATTATGGATGAGGGAGGGAAGACTGAATTGGGATCGATAGCAAAATACATCTTATCTTATCTCATCTTATCTTAGTTAGATTTGTATTTGTAAATACAAACAAACTGTTGGCTTTCAGAGAGGTATTCATTCATACAAAAAAAGAAGATTTATTATAAAGTCCAACTTAATATTATATTAATTCATAAATGTACATAATTTTACTGTAAATACTGGTAGAGTCCTTTGCCAGGCTGAAACCACTTTGGGTTTTGGAGACTGTTGTTCCAGTGTTTGTCCAGGACTGATGCTACATTTCAACACACTCCTCTGTTTGTGCAGGTGTTGCAGATGTACCTTCCCTTCTGTGGCATTGCCATCTCAAACGCCCAACTGTTCGCTGCGTCCAGGAAAGAGTACGACAGGAGCAGGGTAAGAACACACTTAATTCAGCACTGACTTCATTAGAACCATATTATATCTCTGCCCTCTTCCTACTGTTACAGGACAGCGCTATAAATGTCATGGGGGTGTTTATTACGTAGTATGTGTGCATCTATCTATTGATCTTTTGCTTCCTACACTCTCTGTTCCTGCATCGAGAGGTTTTGAATCAAGAAGAGATGTGTGTGTATGTGTGGTGGGGGAAGCATAAATCTGAGTTGTGGCGTCTTTAGAGCATCATCAACACATTTTAACATCGACCACAGAAGAATATAATGCGAGAAAACAAGAATGTACAGAGAGAGAGAATGAGAATGATATGGACCCTTTTCACCGACTGTGATGATTTATTTCCACACTTAACATCACAAAACAAATAAGTGTTTCATGTTTTCATTAAACATATTTATAATTCTATACTTTGTGTTATATGTTTATACAAAGGCTGAGCGAGTGACAGCAAATTTGACATATTTCTCAATATTTGGTTCCCTCTTTTGGAAAGTCGTGGAAACACTATCATGGATTTTGGTTTTTTTTTGCTTTTGGAGAAAATGGGAGTACAAAGATGTCGTCACCACTGTAGAAGTTCACAGTATAATGACTGCTTTTGAGCACCCAAGAAATGTGAAAAGGGTCCATAGGCAGAAAGTGAGGGACTTTAAGTGATCATTCACGTGGCACCCGAGTCTGCGCAGTAGTGAACGCGGGACCCGAGTCTGCGCTGTAGTGCATGCGGGACCCGAGTCTGTGTAGTAGTGAACGCGGAACCCGAGTCTGCGCAGTAGTGAACGCGGTACCCGAGTCTGCGCAGTAGTTAACGCGGGACCCGAGTCTGCGCAGTAGTGAATGCGGGACCCGAGTCTGCGCAGTAGTGAACCAAGGACCCGAGTCTGCGCAGTAGTGAACGCGGGACCCGAGTCTGCGCAGTAATGAACGCGGGACCCGAGTCTGCGCAGTATTGAACCAAGGACCCGAGTCTGCGCAGTAGTGAACGCGGGACCCGAGTCTGCGCAGTAGTGAATGCGGGACCCGAGTCTGCGCAGTAGTGAACGCGGAACCCGAGTCGGCGCAGTAGTGAACCAAGGACCCGAGTCGGCGTAGTAGTGAATGCGGGACCCGAGTCTGCGCAGTAGTGAACGCGGAACCCGAGTCGGCGCAGTAGTGAACCAAGGACCCGAGTCTGCGCAGTAGTGAATGCGGGACCCGAGTCTGCGCAGTAGTGATTGCGGGACCCGAGTCTGCGCAGTAGTGAACCAAGGACCCGAGTCTGCGCAGTAGTGATTGCGGGACCCGAGTCTGCGCAGTAGTGAACGCGGGACCTGAGTCTGCGCAATAGTGAACGCGGGACCCGAGTCTGCGCAGTAGTGAACCAAGGACCCGAGTCTGCGCAGTATTGAACCAAGGACCCGAGTCTGCGCAGTAGTGAACACGGAACCCGAGTCTGCGCAGTAGTGAACCAAGGACCCGAGTCTGCGCAGTAGTGAACGCGGGACTCGAGCCTGCGCAGTAGTGAACGCGGGACCCGAGTCTGCGCAATAGTGATTGCGGGACCCGAGTCTGCGCAGTAGTGAATGCGGGACCCGAGTCTGCGCAGTAGTGAACACGGAACCCGAGTCTGCGCAGTAGTGAATGCGGGACCCGAGTCTGCGCAGTAGTGAATGCGGGACCCGAGTCTGCGCAGTAGTGAACACGGAACCCGAGTCGGCGCAGTAGTGAACCAAGGACCCGAGTCGGCGTAGTAGTGAACGCGGGACCCGAGTCTGCGCTGTAGTGAACGCGGGACTCGAGTCTGCGCTGTAGTGAACGCGGGACTCGAGTCTGCGCTGTAGTGAATGCGGGACCCGAGTCTGCGCTGTAGTGAACCAAGGACCCGAGTCTGCGCAGTAGTGAACCAAGGACCCGAGTCTGCGCAGTAGTGAACGCGGGACCCGAGTCTGCGCAGTAGTGAACGCGGGACCCGAGTCTGCGCTGTAGTGAACCAAGGACCCGAGTCTGCGCAGTAGTGAACGCGGGACCCGAGTCTGCGCAGTAGTGAACGCGGGACCCGAGTCTGCGCAGTAGTGAACCAAGGACCCGAGTCTGCGCAGTAGTGAACGCAGGACTCGAGTCTGCGCAGTAGTGATTGCGGGACTCGAGCCTGCGCAGTAGTGAATGCGGGACCCAAGTCTGCGCAGTAGTGAACCAAGGACCAGAGTCTGCGCAGTAGTGAACCAAGGACCAGAGTCTGCGCAGTAGTGAACCAAGGACCCGAGTCTGCGCAGTAGTGAATGCGGGACCCGAGTCTGCGCAGTAGTGAACCAAGGACCCGAGTCTGCACAGTAGTGAACGCGGGACTCGAGCCTGCGCAGTAGTGAATGCGGGACCCGAGTCTGCGCAGTAGTGAACACGGAACCCGAGTCTGCGCAGTAGTGAATGCGGGACCCGAGTCTGCGCAGTAGTGAACGCGGGACTCGAGCCTGCGCAGTAGTGAATGCGGGACCCGAGTCTGCGCAGTAGTGAACACGGAACCCGAGTCGGCGCAGTAGTGAACCAAGGACCCGAGTCTGCGCAGTAGTGAATGCGGGACCCGAGTCTGCGCAGTAGTGATTGCGGGACCCGAGTCTGCGCAGTAGTGAACCAAGGACCCGAGTCTGCGCAGTAGTGATTGCGGGACCCGAGTCTGCGCAGTAGTGAACGCGGGACCCGAGTCTGCGCAGTAGTGAACCAAGGACCCGAGTCTGCGCAGTATTGAACCAAGGACCCGAGTCTGCGCAGTAGTGAACACGGAACCCGAGTCTGCGCAGTAGTGAACGCGGGACTCGAGCCTGCGCAGTAGTGAACGCGGGACCCGAGTCTGCGCAATAGTGATTGCGGGACCCGAGTCTGCGCAGTAGTGAATGCGGGACCCGAGTCTGCGCAGTAGTGAACACGGAACCCGAGTCTGCGCAGTAGTGAATGCGGGACCCGAGTCTGCGCAGTAGTGAATGCGGGACCCGAGTCTGCGCAGTAGTGAACACGGAACCCGAGTCGGCGCAGTAGTGAACCAAGGACCCGAGTCGGCGTAGTAGTGAACGCGGGACCCGAGTCTGCGCTGTAGTGAACGCGGGACTCGAGTCTGCGCTGTAGTGAACCAAGGACCCGAGTCTGCGCAGTAGTGAACCAAGGACCCGAGTCTGCGCAGTAGTGAACGCGGGACCCGAGTCTGCGCTGTAGTGAACGCGGGACCCGAGTCTGCGCTGTAGTGAACCAAGGACCCGAGTCTGCGCAGTAGTGAACGCGGGACCCGAGTCTGCGCAGTAGTGAACGCGGGACCCGAGTCTGCGCAGTAGTGAACCAAGGACCCGAGTCTGCGCAGTAGTGAACGCGGGACTCGAGTCTGCGCAGTAGTGATTGCGGGACTCGAGCCTGCGCAGTAGTGAATGCGGGACCCAAGTCTGCGCAGTAGTGAACCAAGGACCAGAGTCTGCGCAGTAGTGAACCAAGGACCAGAGTCTGCGCAGTAGTGAACCAAGGACCCGAGTCTGCGCAGTAGTGAATGCGGGACCCGAGTCTGCGCAGTAGTGAACCAAGGACCCGAGTCTGCGCAGTAGTGAACGCGGGACTCGAGCCTGCGCAGTAGTGAATGCGGGACCCGAGTCTGCGCAGTAGTGAACACGGAACCCGAGTCTGCGCAGTAGTGAATGCGGGACCCGAGTCTGCGCAGTAGTGATTGCGGGACCCGAGTCTGCACAGTAGTGAACACGGAACCCGAGTCGGCGCAGTAGTGAACCAAGGACCCGAGTCAGCGCAGTAGTGAACGCGGGACTCGAGTCTGCGCTGTAGTGAATGCGGGACCCGCGTCTGCGCAGTAGTGAACGCGGGACCCGAGTCTGCGCAGTAGTGAACCAAGGACCCGAGTCTGCGCAGTAGTGAACGCGGGACCCGAGTCTGCGCAGTAGTGAACCAAGGACCCGAGTCTGCGCAGTAGTGCATGCGGGACCTGAGTCTGCGCAGTAGTGAACCAAAGACCCGAGTCTGCGTAGTAGTGAACCAAGGACCCGAGTCTGTGCAGTAGTGAACGCGGGACCCGAGTCTGCGCTGTAGTGAATCAGGGACCCGAGTCTATGAACACTTAAACTCAAATCTTCATCTTCTTCTTCTTCTTCATCTTCCTTCTCCTTTTCCTCATCCCCTTCATCTTCCTCTTCCTTTTACTCTTCCTCCTCATCTTTATCTTCCTCCTCATCTTTCTCTTCATCTTCCTCTTGTATGTAATGATCCATTTCAGGCACGTCTAGCTTGTTGCATAGCTATAAATATTTGCATTGATATACTTCAACTATATCAGTCCAGTATTTCTCTGTGCGTGTCTATTTGTGTAGGCTCTTCTGGAGGTTGTGAACGATTTGTTCGAGGAGCAGACGGATTTGGAGAAGATCGTGAGGAAGATCATGCATCGAGCTCAGACTCTGCTGAAGTGTGAACGCTGCTCCGTCCAGCTGCTGGAGGACATCGAGTCTCCGGTACGCTCTGATACCTCATCTCCCTCTTCCTCCTTGTCATCTTCCTTCTTTTTCCCCTCCTCCTCCTTTTCCTCATCCTCCTCTTCATCTTCCTCCTCATCCTTTTCCTCTTCCTTCTCCTCTTCCTCTTTATCTTCCTCTTCATTTTCCTCCTCCTCATCCTCTTCCCTCTCCTCTTCCTCTCCTGGCTTCTGCATCTCTCTAATCCTGCTCACTGTAATGTCTCCTGCAGGTGGTGAAGTTCACCAAGTCCTTTGAGCTTCTGTCACCCAAGTGCAGCGCGGACTTGGAGAACAGGTGCGACTAACGGCAGGTTAAACATTCACACACTCACACACACACACACACATACACTTTTCTACTTTATATATTCTCAGAGAGGAGTTGAGACCGACAGTGCTGTAGTGCTAATGAGGTGATTTCAGAGGCAGTGTTTGTTTCCCATAAACTACAGCAGGTGGTGCGTGTGTTAATGTGTTGCTGTGTTGTTAAACGTTCAGCCATATTGCGCCACAACGCCCACCACACACCAGCTTATTATTGGGGAGGAGATGGAGTGATGAAGCCAATTAGTACAGGGATGATTAGGAGGCCATGATGGACAGAGGCCAAGGGGCAAATTTGGCCAGGATGCCAGGGTTACACTCGACTCTTTTGCAAAGGACATCCTGGAATTTTTAATGACCACGTAGAGTCAAGACCTCAGTTTAGAGTTTATGTCAAGTTCATGCTTTAAACTAGACTTAGGTGCTTCTATATCAGTGTTATTCACCTATCATTTCCCTCTGATTTTTGGATTAACCTTTGTTATGGGTAGGGTTAGATTTAGGGGTAGTATTTTTGGACAGGAATGTGCTATTTACACTTGCTCCGCCCATTGTTGTCTAATTAAGTCAGACAAAACTATAAAAGAAATAAAAGGATCAGTGCCTTGGAGAGAAAGGCGGGTCATGATAGCTTGTGATGCGACTGACCTGAGTTTCAATCTGCTTTAACTAATTCCTTTGCCATCACATATCAACTCGAAGAGGAGATTACTTAAAATAAAAAAAAAATAAGGAAACCAGAAAGTGGAAATTAAGTACCTAACAGGTATTAGTGTTTAATACCAACCAGGCACTGCGGATGAACTGTGAAAGAACTAAAGATCTTTGCAACGGATGTTCAGAAAGCGTGCCTAAATTGATCTATGTGTACGTTTTTTTGGATTTTCTGTACTCGCCAATCTATAATCGTGAACCATGATGACTAAACGACACAACAATTTCAATTAGTCAAATCAGTTCTAATTTTGTGCCGGTGTTGGTCAGGGTTATTGTGTGATATCTGTTGTCTTCAGCTCTCGCGTGTGTGCGGATCCCATGAATAAGAGCAAACATGTTTCTTTGTGTTAGGTTGAGCTGATAGGTCTGTTCTTTGTGACTCTTTTGTGTGGTGAATGGCAACGAATCGCACAGGTTTGGAGATCTCACTTGCCATATGGTTGCTTTCACACTGCAGTGTGTGTGTGTTCAGTCACACATATCATTTCATTCTCTGCAGCTGTCTAATGTTTCAGCAGAACTCTGTCTGGGGAGATCACACACACCATCACATCTCTCAGCCACCCTCAGCATCCGTGGAACAAAACATCACACACAATCACTTTCCTATCTGGCTAAAAGTGCTCTTAGATATTAAAAACAACAAAATTATTTTCAAAATGTATCTGAATTACTATTTAAACAGAGCTCTACTGATTTTTTTTTATAAAGGAGCACGATTTCGAGTGTAACACCTCGAGGAATCTAGGCTCAAAACAGCTTACAATACATTCACACTGCAAGCCTCGGGGGCCGCCCCTCAGTCTACTCGTCGCCTATGGTGTCGTCCCCTGCAAAAAAACCAAACAAACTCTGGCACAGCCTGCTCTACTGTGTCCGCTGCAGAGGATGACACCACCTGATCCGGAGATGGTGGAGCTGCTCTCCCCCAGTGGAGGGCCGGGCAGTGAATCTTTTGAGTCAGAATTCTGTTCCGCCACTGGAATCACAGTGGTACCCAAACTCTCAACAACAACAAAAAAAGAAAAAAAAAGAGAGCAGTTCCTCTAGAACTAAATCCGAAGAGGGCCCGAAGAGAAGTGGGAGGAGAGAATCCTCATCATTCTCATCCGCCTCTTCTATCACCAGCGCGCAGCAGCGAGCAATTCGAGAACGCAACCAAGCTTCCTCCTGCACCCCTTGTCCTGTGGAACCAGGTAAGTGTTGCACAGCACACTCAGACCCCGCTATGGGACTCATGTCCCCAGAGTGTTCAACCATGTGGCAGACGAGCCAGACTGCACTCCCTTGAGAATGGGTGGCGACTAAAACCCCAGGCAGTTTAGCTTATCTGGAGAGAGTTCGGGGAGGCTCAGGTAGACCTGTTTGCCTCTCCAGAGACCTCCCCCTTTGCAAATATGCATTTCCGCCAGTGAGCCTACTTGCACAGACCCTGTGCAAATTCAGGGAGGACAAAGAGGAGGTCCTGCTGGTGGCTCCCTATTGGCCCACCTGGACCTGGTTCCCAGAACTCATGTACCTCATGACAGCCCCTCCCTGGCCCATTCCTCTGAGGAAGGACCTTCTTTCTTAGAGACGAGGCACCCTATGGCACCCACGTCTGGACCTCTGGAAACTCCTTGTCTGACAGGACGCTGAGGTTCAAGGTGACTTACCCCCAGAGGTACTTAAAACCATCGCTTCGCCACGGGCACTGTCTACGAGACGTACATATGCCTTGAAGTGGAATCTGTTCGTCGAGTATTGTTCCTCTCCCCGAGGCGACCCTCGAAGATGTTCAATAGGGTCCAAGTTTTCCTTCTTGCAGCAAGGGTTGCAGCGAGGGCTGTCTCCCTCCACCCTCAAAGTACATGCTGCTGCTATTTAAGCATATCACGGCAACATAGATGGCAAATCAGTGAGGAAGCACGACCTGCTGGCATTTTTGGTTGATGAATCATCCCTAGAGTTCGGGCAGGGTGACAACCACGTAGAACTGAGACCGCGGTCTGGCTATGTGCCCAAGGTTCCTACCACTCCCTTCAGGGACCAGGTAGTGAACCTGAAAGTGCTGCCCCTGGAGGGTGCAGACCCAGCCCTGGCTTTGCTCTGTCCCGCTCTGCTACTGTACAGAACTTGAAGCTTCAGGACCTCAGACCAGCAGAGGCCAGCAGAAGGGAAAGGCTGTCTCCAAGCAGGATGGCCCACAGGATAGTGGTATGGGCTACCACAGAACAACAGCTGACAGACACTCTCTGTGTAAGCCCTCTCCTATCGTCCTTCCAGACAAGAAGGGACAGGAGACTTGCACAAGGCACTGGAAGGGGGCAGCAGTTGTTGTGCTTTGGTAGGGATTTATATTTGTCGGTCATGACGAATGCCGAGGGTGGCCGACTAGTAGGGAATGTCTCGTGACATATGGGAACCCTCATTCCCTGAAGGTGGGAACAGAGATGTAGGTCTTGTCGCCACAACTCCTGTACCCCACTGTGTGGCGGGCCACCTGATGCTCATTATATACCTGCACTGCGAGGCATAGCAGTTGCTGCAAATAATTGCGTGCCATCGTTTAGTTACACTCAAAGTAGATTGGCTCTCTGGCGAGATTCCTATTCATCTCAGTTGAAACAAATGACTACTGTGATAAATTTATGTCCACTATTGAGAGTATTGTCAATAAATACACTAAAAAGCAAAGGAAATCCCAGAGAAAACATCAGCTACCATGGATGAACGATAACATTAGAAAAACGATGAAAAAAAGAGACTTGGCTTTGAAAACTTTTATTAAGACCCGAAGGGACATTGATTTTAAAATATTTAAAGGTTTGCGTAACCAAGTTGTAAAAGAACTTAGATTGTCTAAATCAAATTACTATATTCAAGCCCTAACAGAGGTTAAAGGGAATGGCAAATTGATGTGGAAAAAGCTAAATAGCCTACTAAATCCAAAATGTAACTTCACCCAAACAAAATATGAACTTAGAAAGGATGAAAACACTATTACAGATAGCACGCAAGTTGCTAATGAATTTAATACCTTTTTTATTCAATCCATTGACAACCTAGCATCAAGCTTTCCAAGCTGCAACGATATAGGCTTATCAACAGTAGACTTGCTTGAAGATCATGCCAACTCTTTCCAGCTGAAGGAGGTCGATCAGACAGCTGTTCTGAAAGCTATACAGAACCTAAACACCTCCTTTTCGAAAGATATTTTTAATTTAGACACAGTTTTTCTTAAAAAATATAGCAGCATTTTGGTCCAACCTCTTACAAATATTGTTAATAGTTCCATTAAATCCGGACAATTCCCAGATGGGTGGAAAAATGCCCTGGTAACACCGATTTTCAAATCAGGAGAGGACAAAATGTCTTGTAATTATAGACCTATTAGTCTTCTTCCAGCCTTGTCTAAAGTCTTAGAAAAGATTGTTTCAGAACAACTCATTCACTATCTTGAGATAAATCAATATCTTAGTCCTCTACAATTTGGTTTCAGGAATAATCATTCCACAGAGTCTGCAATCTGTCTACTAACTGAAAATATCAAAGAATATCTTGACAAGGGAAATGTAGCTGGTGCTGTGTTCCTGGATTTAAAAAAAGCATTCGACACAGTAAATCACAATATATTAATCTCAAAATTAAGCAAGTTTAACTTATCAAAAAAATCATTGTCCTGGTTTGAATCATATCTAAAGGGCCGTGAACAGTGTGTTGTGATTAACGGTGTGAGATCTACTTTTCTCGAAATCAAGACAGGTATTCCTCAGGGCACGGTCCTGGGACCCATACTCTTAAGTTTATATATTAACGATTTGCCGGATGTAGTATCTCCAGATATAGGTCTTCTGATGTATGCAGATGACGCAGTTGTGTATGCTTCTGCTGATACCTGTACTACTGTGGCTGACAAACTTAATGCTAACTTGGAAAGAATATCATCTTGGCTTGCCTCATCTCATTTAACTTTAAATATAAAAAAAACAAACTCTATCTGTTTCTCTATTCAAAAACTACCCTCAGCACAACTTCTGAACATAAAAATTAATGGTGAACTTATCGAACAAGTACCTGAAGTAAAGTACCTTGGAATAAATATTGATTATCAGCTGAATTTCAAAAGTCACATCAAGAAAATCTATAAAACCATTAGGGCCAATTTGAGCTGCTTTATGCTGATTAGAAATTGTCTTACTCTTGATTGCGCTTTTACTTTTTTTAACTCTATGATTCTTTCACATATATCTTACGGCATAACCACATGGTCTCAAGCTCATCAGTCATCTATCGAAACTATAGAGTGCCTTTACAACAGAGCCTTGAAAGTTTTGGATAAGAAAAGAATAAGGTACCATCATTGTCATATTCAGAGCAAATACAAGATTTTAAGCTTTGTTAATTTTATTTCCCTGCATCTGGTTAAGCTGATCTTCAAATGTTTAAATGATGCTTTGCAAAATAATAATAAGACAGCAAAGTACTAGACTGACCAGGTCTGCTTTTAAAGTCAACTGTAACATCCCTTTCTGTAGAACATCATTTGCTCAGACTGCTGTGTCAGTGAAAGGGGCAAAATTGTGGAATTCTCTGCCAGATAATCTGAAATGCATCCAGACATTGGATATCTTCAAAAAAAAAAACCAAATTGTGGTTAATTCAGGAACAGTGTTGTTCGCATATTTAGTTCTTGTCCACTCTGCCTTTTTTTTTTTTGGTCTTGACATTTATATTGTATTGCATTATTTATTTATTTTTTTTCTACTCGTATTTTTATTCTTGTATTGCATTTTATCAAAAGCCCTTATTGTTTTGTATTGCTCGTGTATTGTACTGCATGTATTGCATTTTTACTAAAAAAGCCCTTCTAGGGACTAATGTTGTAAATTAGCTTTGGCTAAAAACATTGATACATGCATCAGATCACTATCAAAGTGTATCTATGTTATCTGTATCTGTCCCTATCTAAATAAACTATAATAATAAGTTCCCTCCTTCAGGGAACGAGAGTTACCACTCGTAACCGAGACTATATTTTGCTAAGTAAAATGTTCCTGCCAGAAGAATTGCGTGATGATTGTTTTGTTCTGTCTGTATCATTTCAGTAAGCTTTTGCGAGGGTTTACGCATGCGCTGTAAGGTGAATTCTGCATTTTTCCAAAAATTCTGTGTGGATAAGAAACTTTTGGAAAACGCTAATGTGGACGGAGAGCGTTTTGAAATGAAAACTCATTTCTATCCGGATGAACGTTGCTTCAGTCACACTCATTGTCTGGTCTATGACAAGGACTAGGGATTATTTACCTGTCAACTTCCCTGAGATATTTACCTCCTGCGATTTCTCCAAGTTCCTGTTTCCTTGTTCTCTTGTCTGTTCTCCAGCGTCTCTCGAGTGTTTCCGCTAACCCTGAAAAACAAAGACATTGTTTGTTATTCAGTTACTCTAACAGCCACCAAAACGTGTGTGTGGATATACTTAACTGTTACGACGACTAGGGGTCAGCCGCAACAGGAAAAAGGAAGAGAGTCACGCTACCAGAGAGATGGTATAATATGAGCTTTATTTACCATGAAGGCTTTAGCGTCAGGGGCAGACAAGGCCAAAATAACAAAACAATTTTCTTTTTAGAACCTTAATGACCTCAAACAAAAATACAGTGTAACTTAGGCTACCTAACTCCCCAACCCATAAACAAGGGGAAAAAGTAAACATTTATACACAAGAATATTTATACACTTATTAACAAAGTCATATCCAGATTGGGGGGGAAGCAAAAATAATATCACACAGCTGTGAAATTATACATCTTCAGTGTTATATACTACTGTCATCCACAAGGGGTTTTATGTGTGTTATTTAGTGATTTCATCCTCTGTGTTGGCTTTTCTAAAGGTACAGCCGGAGCCATTATGTAAGAATGATTTGAAACAGCTCGAGGCCAAACGGGAGAGAGAGAGAGAGAGAGAGAGAGAGAGATGCATCTCTGCTGCTCACCCAGACACACACGAACGCAACATACACGCAACACACGTGCAGACCTCAGTTACACACATTCACACGCTCTCATTCATCCCTTTGATTCGGGCATTTCCTCAGACAGCAGCTCGCAGTGCCGTTAATTATGTGTGATCTCTGGGGTGTGATCGAGAGTGTGTTTGATCAGACTCTCTCAGCCTAGAGCACCAGAGCCTGAAATGTACCACGTGAGAGAGATTAAAAGAGAGAGGGAGGCTACATCATTCAGGACTGTGTCTCCGCTGCACGTGGGCGTTTATGAGAGTCGGAGCGTTAACTTCTCATTGCTGTTGCAGGCCCCATAGAGCCTCATTGAAATGCAGAGGAAAGTTTGTTGGCTGTAAATGACTGTAGAGGGAATGGCATTGCGAGCAGCTCTTCATGCAAGGCTCTCTTCACACTTTGCTTGATTTTCTTGGTCCGAATTTGCATTTAATCCACGTTTGCATTAATCTACGTTTGCGGAATTGAAGTGAGCAACACTTTGAGGTCTACCCAATTAATAACAACAACCCAACTATGTGGTGTAGGGATGGCTCGATACCACAATTTTGGCTTCGGTACGATACCAGAACCTAATACCTCGGTATCGATACTAAATCGATACCACAGTCAGAAAAAAAAGAGTCTAAATTTAAGTGAATTGAAACAATTTTATTAAACACTGCTTGAAACTCTCAACTACCATATGTGCAAAGAAAATTTAAATTTTTAGAAAATTTAAAAAATAAACAAATTATGTTAATGGGTAAAAAAACAACTGATATTATACAATTTAAATAGGTTAATATCTATAATAATAATAGTTTAACATAATAGAATAATGAAATGATGTTATCCATTAGCTGTCATGCATCAAAAGAGAATTATCAACATTTATTGCGTTTATTCATCTTGGTTTGGTTACTGTTTGTGTTTGGGTTCATATTATGCATTGCAAAAACTAATGTTATGATGCTAAACATATATTAGGATATTACATTTTTAGGTCATTTTATTACTGATTGATCTAGATTAATCAATGCTATATTGTTAGGCCAGGTTCCTTAATGAATGTTGACAAATAGCTTAATTGTGGCTAATATTATTAATATTCATATTACTACTATCTCTCTCTCTCTATGGGTCGCCACAGCGGCAGTAATGCCATTCATTTTACTATCACTTTTATTCTTTATTAATTCAAATTAAATGAATCTATTTGATTGAAATTGCAAAAATGATGAGACCATGAGACCTAAACTGAATTGGTTGTAACTTAGCGTGTCATGCAAGAAGATTTGAGCTTTCGTGTTTACCGTATCATATTTAATTGATAAGCTCTTATGTATGTGCGCTGTTCAGTGTTCAATAAAAGTCTAAATTAAATCAGTTGAATGATGAACTCACCTGTTGATCTCTTGAACAAGTCAGGATGAGCAACTGACGAGCGCTTTGGCAGATTTAATGTGTTGCCTTCCATGGCAACACATTATTGAAAGCAAAGTTTGCAGAGTGGTGCATTGAGATCTGTTTCTATACTATTCTCATTACTTTAGCAGGCAAAGTAATGCCTTATTTCACTCATACTGCTCTCTCTATTTATTAATTTCGGGCGTGTAGAAATCCGAATGAGCTTCGTTTCCACAGTGTTCCTTCGTTTGCCGGTTTCGCGCGACTCGCGCCAGTTTCGGTAGCGCACTGCCGCCTAGTGGAGAACTTCGGAACAGCAGCTCATCAAATACCGAATTTAACAAAATGATGATATTGTACCGTTTGAAATTTATTATATACCGGTATTTTTGCAATACTGGTATACCGCGCATAGCACCTTTTCAACTGTGGGTTATTTTAACCCAATGGAAATATGTCTGAATTTTATATATTTTTTATGTAAATATACATCATTTTGTACATTAATTCAAAATACTCAAGTTTACATACAACATTAACAGCCATTAAACCCACTACTAGAAAATACCCAATGAGTTTAAAAATTACCCAACATTTGATTTTAAATAACCCAACATAGTGACCCAATACTGTATGTGTAATCCAATGTTTGGGTAAAAAAATAGCCCAACGCTTTTTTACCGTGTGGTGACGGCTGTTTACACAGCAACGATGAGGCCCAGATGAGATTGCAGATTTTTGCATTTTGAGTTAAAGTTTATTTTTTGAACAGCTCTACTTGAAAAAAAACTGCATGCATTTTGCGGAAGAACGTTGTTTTGGTTGTGCTTTGGCTCTGCCTGATTGTGCGGATGAATATGGGTATTGACCATAAAACATTCACTACTAGACTTAAGAGCTACATATGGCAATTTATCTGTTCAGTAAAATACCTTAATCACCTGTTGAGTAATAAAAACACCATCATCTCCACGTCGCTTTTACACCATTTGAAATCCCTCAGTTCTTGCCATCTCCGAAATAAACGCGCACGATCGAGTGACGTAGGTAGGCTATGTATGCAATTTCTACATGGGCATTTTCAAAGCGTACATTTCATGACTATATTACACATTAAGGGCTCTATCTTGTACCCGGCGCAAATGACTTCGTACACTGGCGCATGTATCATTCATATTTTGCACTCGCGCAAAGCGGGCTTTTTCCCTCCACAGACGCACGTCGTTAAACTAGGGAATGAACTTGCACTCCCTGGGTGGGTCACCGTCAAAAGGAGGTGTGTTTCGGTGCAAACAATCCTATTCTGCAGTTTCAGAAAACAATTCCGCCACTGACCAGAAAAAAACCTGGTCTAAAGTCAGTGGTGCGTTGCGCGTGCGTTCATGCTATTTTAAGCGCGCATGCTTGGCCATAGTACAGAGCGTGAACAACGCGGATACACTGTGTAGATGATTCTCTCAGCTACACAGATGCATTTTACTTTTTGCAAATGATACATGTATGTATTATATGTTACGCCCAAACCACACCTATGAATAGTGAAGCTACTTCAGACCAACCCCTTTTAAACTTGCGTCTTTTAACCCTCTGATGGTCTTCCTTTATGAGTCACGTCCTGGGCCTTCCCGGTGAGAAGTGATCGGAGGCCTAAAAATGAAACTTCTTCCATCCCAGTAAAACCAATGCAATTTATTTTTGTTCTATAATATTTATTCTTTTTAATTTAGTATTTTGAGACAATTTTGATTGAATTTATTAATATTTATGCAATATTTATGCTTTATATATATATATATATATTATTCTTTTTACAAAAATTGATTAATGCAGTATTTTGCAGTCAATTTCCCCTTCATTTTTGACCAAAGACCAAAATCGTGACTAATTTTTTTACGACCACTTAGCCTGCTCGGATCATGAACTGAATTTTTTGTGTGTTCACATACCTAATGTCAGAAATGTCACCAAGTTTCGTAACATTCAGATGAAGCTGTGATTTTTAAAAATTCAAAACAGATTTTTTGTAGTCTGAATTTATTGGTATGTATGTGTATAAAAGTGTGTTTGTATGTGTGTGTGTGTGGGTGGGTGTAAATTTTTTGCACTCTTGATGTTGTAGAGTGTCACCCCTTTACTGCGGTATATACTTCTTTTAAGAATTGTGGCCGATTTGTGGATTTTTACAAACAAAAATTCAGATAATTTTTTGTAAATTTCCCATTCATTTCCTATGGGTCGGTCATTTCTGACCGAAGACCACGAGTGTGACTATTTTTTTTTTTACGACCACTTAGCATGCTCGGATCATGACCTCAATTTTTTTTTTGTATTCACATACCAAATGCCAAAAAAGTCACCAAGTATCATAACCTTACGGTGAAGCTGTGATTTTTGATCATTTAAAACAGAAAATTATTCGGTCAGAAGTGACCGAGGACCATCGGAGGGTTAAACAAGATCCGCCCACAAAGTTACTTGATCTTCGCAATCTTGCCTTTCAGATTGTTAAAGGGTTAGTTCACCCAAAAATGAAAATTAAGTCATTAATTTCTCATCTCTTGAACTCTCGTCTCAGGTTTTTTTGGGTGAACTAACCCTTTAAAATAAGACCCTAAGTCCACTTTGTAATAACACCAACAAAAAACTTGCCATTGATGTCCCAATTACCCTGAATTTACATACATTTCAAATCACTTTTTCATTAATTAGAGAATTAGATAATTAGAGAAATTTTTCCATGACAAAAGCTCAAACGGTGCAGGATTTAATAATTCGGGTGTAGGGTTTAAATGCAAGCCCAAGAATGAGCAATTAAAGTGATTTTGTGGTTACACAGCAGCACGCATCATTTCCTCTTTGTCTTGTCCACAGCTTCAAGGACAGCATGGACAAATCATCCTATTCTGATTGGCTGATTAATAACAGCATTGCAGAGCTGGTCGCCTCCACTGGGCTCCCTGTGAATATCAGTGATGCCTACCAAGACCCTCGCTTCGACGCTGAAGTAAGCAATATATAAATCAATAAAACCTGTTGCAAGGAATAAGTATGGCTGATGTTTGGACTCCCATTAAAGGAGTATCTCAGTTTTGTCCCTCAGTTTTTACAGTGGAAGTTAATGGGTCAAGTGTACCGGAGGATTTAAAAGCAGATGTGCAGTTTGTTTTTTTAAAGCATTTACATGAATTATTCAGTGTTTATGGTGTTAAGTGATCTGTAGATTCTGGGCCAATGAACTTTTTGTGTTTATGTGCTAATGATGCAGTTGCTCCATGTAAACACTATTTAACTATTGAGGTCTATGATTGCCACTTAAAATCATACAGTTTTTAGATGGACAATGTTTTATCGACACATTCGATTTCTATTTTAAACGAAAATGTAATATCTATTTATTTGAACATTTGAATTTTACATATTTCAATTTTTTTTTAAATTCATATTTGATGGTGATAATTGATTGATTGCATTGTGGTCCTTAATACTTTAAAAATAGTTTTCAGGCCTGTCCTACAGAGAAGCTTGTTTGCGCCACAGAATAAAAAAATAAAAAAGGTAATTGCAACTTTTTATCTCATAATCAGTGTTGGGTAAGTTACTCTAAAAAAGTAATTAATTACTAGTTACTAATTACCTCTTCAACAATGTAATTAGATTACTGTATGAATTACTCTCTCTAAAAAGTATTTAATTACTTTTAATTACTAATTACTTTCAAAATCCCATTTCAATCTCAACCAGCTGAATAATACAAGAATAGACATGAATCTGTTTTAATTCTTTCAAATAAATACTATAAAATTGCATGAATTATCCTTAAACTGACCAAGGTGGAGAAGGTTACATTATAAAAACATACTTTTTAGCATCAGACAATACATTTTGATGTTAAACCCACTATTGTTTTATGTCTGATCTCATGAATTTTTACACTTTTTTTCATACATATTTTACAATAATTACGTACGAATTCACATACGAATTTGTACGAGTGCGGTCGTACGATTTAGACACCTCATAAAATGCATACAAATCGCTGTGAGATCGGATTGATCTATACATTTACCTCAATTACATCAGAAGTAACTGTAATTAAATTACAGATAAATTAAGAGTAATCCCTTACTTTACATTTTCAAGGGAAAAGTAATTAAATTACAGTAACTAATTACTTAGTAACACGCTCATAATTCTGTTTTTTTTTAATCTCAGAATTGCGTGATATAATGTCGTAATTGTGTGTTAGTCAGAATTATAAGAAATAAACTCACAATTCTATTTTTTTTTCAGAATTGCATGTTTATATCTCGCAATTCTGACTTTATAACACACAATTGGGACATATAAAGTCAGAATTGCGAGATAAAAAGTCGCAATTATCTTCAAAAATGTTTTATTCTTTGTCGGTAACAAGCTTCCGTAGATTACAGGTGCTACAGGGAGAGCTACAGCTGTATTTAACCCAGAATATAGCTTTTAAAGAGCCTGATTAAAGTTGAAAGAGACTTCTGCTCTGCACAAGACCCCGAAACCTCTGTCGGCTCTTGTGTGTCTTCTAAATGCCAGCAGCACATTATATAACACTGTGTCTTCAGACGATCTCATATTTTTGCTCGCTTCTCCTCAGAAGCTTCTTGTCAGATCATGTGTTTTTTGAAGTGATGACAAGTGTTTGTTTTCAGGCAGATCAGTTCTCTGGCTTCCACATTAGATCTGTCCTGTGTGTCCCTATCTGGAACAGTAACCACCAAATCATAGGTAAGGTATCCACTGAACCACTGTTGTTTCACTACATATAGTATGTATATGTGTTGATGTCCCCTGCTCTGCGGTGTTGTACTGCATTATGTGTGCAGGACAAACATGTGTATCTATGATAATGTCTTTTTAAATATATCTGTGTGTCAGATCATTGTGTGTGTGCTGCTGCAGAGCGCAGTGTGTGTGCGTGGGTGGATCTGTGTGTGTGTGGGAAGTTTCTGCCAGGGACCAAAAGTCATTATGAGCACAAACAGCCAGTAGAAGCAGGAGTCAAGGATGTCTTCATTCAGAATATTCTGCTTTCTTCATTTTTTTCTTTTTTCTCAAATTGAGTTTGAAGCAAGTGAGAGAAATTTCAGCACTATAAATCTCTGGTCTGTGCAACTTCACTGTCCAATTAGGAAATATTTTACATCTTTATTATATATATATATATATATATATATATATATATATATATATATATATAATAAATATGTGTAACGATACATGTATTCGTATTCAGTGTTGTGCAAGTTACTTCCAAACTGTAATACATTAGGTATTACTTGTTACTGTTATTTAAAAGTAATTCATTACCTTACAATATTACTGTCCCAGAATTGTAATGCGTTACATTACTCATGTATTACTTTTGAGTTACTTTCACCAAAATAACTAAGTAGAACTTAACTTTGGGGCTGTAACGATATGCAATATGAAACCGAAATCGCGATTCGCCACACGACTCAGATCCACGAACCTACAGAATCGCGACACACCTCTTCCAACTCCAGCGTTATTCTCCTTACCGTCCATATCCAATGCTGCCTTATCTTAAAATTAGGCTATTAGTATTATAAAATACGTACTTGTAGACCTACACCACAAAACTAGTTGAGGATAAATTATTTAAAATTGGGGAAGTCCAGCATTATGGACATGACTTTTGCAGTCAAAACTTGAAATAAAAATTCTCAGAAAATTCATGTATTGAAACGTATATAGGCTACTTTCTTAAAGGACTCCAGACATTAGACAAATATCAGTCTATGTTTTATTTTTAATATTAGGGAAAAGACACACTTTCATGCGTGACAAAAAAATAGGAGGCAAAATACATTTTTTTGTAATTACACTGCGCAAATCGGATGAGGAAGGGTTGGCTCTCCGGTCTCCATAGAACTTAAAATATTCATTTTATTTTAGTTTTCGTGTTCGCATTAATGAGGAAAAAACAATGTTATAGACGCGACCGCTCTGAACCGGCACTAAAAGACAGCTTTAAAAATTTCACATAGTCTGTTGCCTTTAAGAAGTAAAAGCAGAAAATACACTGTAATACAACTGTAATACAAGCCTCACTGAACATGTAACGAGTAAAATATTACTGAAAATTGATTAGTAATGGTAAATGGTAAATGGACTGCATTTATATAGCGCCTTCATAGACCTAATGGCCACCAAAGCGCTTTACAGTTTGCCTCACATTCACCCATTCATACACTCTTTCATACACCGACGGTGTAATGCCTTACACTACTGCGTTACAGCAAAAAGTAATATGTTACTGTAATGTATTACTTTTGTAATGCGTTACTCCCAACTAGGGTTGGGTATCGTTCGAATTTGAACGATTCTGATTCCGATTCCGATTCCTTGTTTCGATTCCGGTTCCTAACGATTCTCGATTCCGATTCTTTTAAGAGGCAGGGTCAAAAAGTTTAGCTAACCTTGCTAACCAATGGTATTTCTGAAGGAAATACTCCTTTTGTAACAAATTTAGCATTTTGCCGAGATTTCGTTATTTTTAGAAAAGTGAAGCCACACTTTGGACCACCGACGTAAGATAGTCATGTTCGACTCGCGCGGTTATGCCAACACTTCCGGTAGACGCTTCTTTGTTGGTGTTGTTCAGCGGTTTCTTCTTCCGCTCGGCGGACTGTGAATATCGAAACTAAGAATCGAAATTTTAACTTTTGAACGATTCCGGGAAAAATGAAAAGTTAGTCTCGGTTCCAATCGATACTCGATTCTCGATACCCAACCCTACTCCCAACCAGTGTTGTGCAAGTTACTTCCAAACTGTAATACATTAGGTATTACTTGTTACTGTTATTTAAAAGTAATTCATTACCTTACAATATTACTGTCCCAGAATTGTAATGCGTTACATTACTCATGTATTACTTTTGAGTTACTTTCACCAAAATAACTAAGTAGAACTTAACTTTGGGGCTGTAACGATATGCAATATGAAACCGAAATCGCGATTCGCCACACGACTCGATCAACGAACCTACAGAATCGCGACACACCTCTTCCAACTCCAGCGTTATTCTCCTTACCGTCCAGATCAAATGCTGACTTATCTTTAAATTAGGCTATTAGTATTTGAAGTTAACATTATAAAATACGTAGACCTACACCACAAAACTAGTTGAGGATAAATTATTTAAAATTGGGGAAGTCCAGCATTATGGACATGATGACATTTGCAGTCAAAACTTGAAATAAAAATTCTCAGAAAATACATGTATTGAAACGTATATAGGCTACTTCCTTAAAGGACTCCAGACATTAGACAAATATCAGTCTATGTTTTATTTTTAATATTAGGGAAAAGACACACATTCATGCGTGACAAAAAAATAGGAGGCAAAATACATTTTTTTGTAATTACACTGCGCAAATCGGATGAGGAAGGGTTGGCTCTCCAGTCTCCATAGAACTTAAAATATTCATTTTATTTTAGTTTTCGTGTTCGCATTTATGAGGAAAAAACAATGTTATAGACGCGACCGCTCTGAACTGGCACTAAAAGACTGCTTTAAAACTTTCACATAGTCTGTTGCCTTTAAGAAGTAAAAGCAGAAAATACACTGTAATACAACTGTAATACAAGCCTCACTGAACATGTAACGAGTAAAATATTACTGAAAATTGATTAGTAATGGTAAATGGTAAATGGACTGCATTTATATAGCGCCTTCATAGACCTAATGGCCACCAAAGCGCTTTACAGTTTGCCTCACATTCACCCATTCATACACTCTTTCATACACCGACGGTGTAATGCCTTACACTACTGCGTTACAGCAAAAAGTAATATGTTACTGTAATGTATTACTTTTGTAATGCGTTACTCCCAACTAGGGTTGGGTATCGTTCGAATTTGAACGATTCTGATTCCGATTCCGATTCATTGTTTTGATTCCGGTTCCTAACGATTCTCGATTCCGATTCTTTTAAGAGGCAGGGTCAAAAAAGTTTAGCTAACCTTGCTAACCAACGGTCTTTCTGAAGGAAATACTCCTTCTGTAAAAATACTCCTTTTGTCACAAATTTAGCATTTTGCCGAGATTTCGTTATTTTTAGAAAAGTGAAGCCACACTTTGGACCACCGACGTAAGATAGTCATGTTCGACTCGCGCGGTTATGCCAACACTTCCGGTAGACGCTTCTTCATTGGTGTTGTTCAGCGGTTTCTTCTTCCGCTCGGCGGACTGTGAATATCGAAACTAAGAATCAAAATTGTAACTTTTGAACGATTCCGGGAAAAATGAAAAGTTCCAGTCCCGGTTCCAATCGATACTCGATTCTCGATACCCAACCCTACTCCCAACACTGTTCGTATTGAACCGTTCGGTACAAGGCTTTCGGTTCGGTTTTCGGTACACAGTTTTGAACCGAGCGGTTCTTTTTAACAAAAATTTCGTTATTTCAGATTTAGGTGCGTCGCGCGTGGGAAGCGCGCTCATAATGTAAGAGACGCTGGCGTGACCACAACGTTGCCCAACATCAAATGGCACATGTAATGTAAGCGGAAAGAAACTGAGCTACTCGTTATTGTGTGGTAAAAAAATTACTCAGTATATACTATGAAGATGCACTGAGCGAGCATCCAAAATCAGCTTAGAGATTAATTAAAAACACAGTATAACTTGTGATGATGACCGGACACCCCTTGTGGTTTTAAATTACTTAAAATGTTTTTATTTCCAGGCACATTTCCATGGGCTTTCATGCGAACAGGCTTCTCCATGTTGTAATTATGAGAGTGTTATAGTAGAGCCTGCTACATTCATGATTGTCGATAATGAGACGTCGAGGATGGGGGAGGCGTTAGGTGTGTGAACAGGGGGAGGGTTTGCACTTAAAGGAACAATCATTTTAATTACATACTAAAACAGCACACTGTTTGATTATCCATGTAGAGAGAGAGAGAGAGAGAGAGATTAGGAGTGCGGCAAGGAAGAGATTCCTGACTCCTGCACTAAAATACACATTTAAACCTTCGTCTGCAATGCATTATTGTGCTTTAAAGATGGGTCGTAAAATACAGCATGCGGTCTGACTGTCTTCATGTGTGTGTGTTGCAGGTGTGGCTCAGGTCTTGAACAGGTTGGATGGGAAACCGTTTGATGATTTAGATCAGAGACTGTTTGAGGTATGATATGAATCATCTGTGAGATATCCTTATGAATGTGTAGAAAGTTCATTTGGAGCATATACAAAAGTCATAATTCTCTCAAATCGCTCTTAAACCCTTGCCGTGAAGTGAAATATGTTCGCTGGTCCTGCAGCACATTTACCCCTCCACCTCCCCAGCTCCACCTGTCTAGATCTGCTACAGGGTTTTTGTACGCTTATGCATGCAGCTACAATATATCTAACATGCTCAATAGCAGCATGTGTGTGTATCTGTTGGTAATAGCAAGTCCTTGCTCTGCAGCAGCGTGAGTAGCAGATCTAACCCGCCAGGACCAAATGCATTAAAGGAGTAGTTCACTTTTCCAAAAACTTTAGCTGATAATTCCCTCACCCCCATGTCATCCAAGATGTCCATGTCTTTCTTTCTTCAGTCGAAAAGAAATTAAGGTTTTTGATGAAAACATTCCAGGATTTTTCTCCATATAATGGACTTCAATGGGAACCAAACGGTTCAAGGTCCAAAAGAAACTTTCGGTACAAACTGCAAACTTGTTCAAAGAGCTTTAAACGATGCCAGACGATGAATAAGGGTCTTATCAAGCGAAACTATCGCTCATTTTTTTTTTTTTTAAAGAACAAAGTTTAAGTTTTATAAGCTCAAATGCTCGCCTCGCTCTGTTCTGTGGTGCACGTTCGTGACTCTCCTGTTCGAACTCGTTCAACAAAATGAACAAATCTTTTTCTGAATCAATTCGTTTGTTTCTTTCACCGAATGAACCAAATGACTCGAAAAAAGATTTGTTCATTTTGATGAACAGGAGTGCGTTACAGAACAGAGCAAGGCGAGCGTTTGAGCTTATAAAACTTAAACTTTGTTATTTATTTATTAAATGACTGATCGTTTCGCTTGATAAGACCCTTATTCATCATCTGGAATCGTTTAAAGCCCTTTGAACAAGTTTGCAGTTTGCATTGAAACTCTCATTTGGACCTTGAACTGTTTGGTTCCCATTGAAGTCCATTATATGGAGAAAAATCCTGGAATGTTTTCATCAAAAACCTTAATTTCTTTTCGACTGAAGAAAGAAAGACATGGACATCTTGGATGACATGGGGGTGAGTAAATTATCAGCAAAAGTTTTTTCAAAAGTGAACTACTCCTTTAACACTGTTATAATTAGCATTAACATGCTAAAGCTATTCTGAGAGTTGTCGCAATTGAAATACATATTTCACTTCATTGTAAGGGTCTCCGGCACAGACCGTTTTGAGAGAATCATGGCTTAGGTATATGCTCGAAATAAACTCACACCCTTCTACGAATAAAATTAATATTATGGATTAGAAATTTAATCGAAAAAAACACAAAAAAAAACAGATCCAGTTCTCTATACACCAACCTGGCTTTTTGAAGTTGTCTCACTTTGTGTGTGTTGAGCCCAGCTCACTTATTGTTTTATTGGTAACACTTTACAATAAGGTCCGTTAGTTAACATTAGTTAACTACATTAGTTAATATGAACTGCACATATACAGCATTTATTGATCTTTGTTAATGTTAATTTCAACATTTACTAATATTTTATTTAAATCTTGTTAACATTAGTTAATGCACATTGAACTAACATGAACAAACAATGAAAAGCTGTATTATTATTAACTAACGTTAACAAAGATGAACAAATACAGTAACAAATGTATTGCTCATGGTTAGTTCATGTTAGTTAATACATTAACTAATGTTAACTAATGAACCTTATTGTAAAGTGTTACCGTTTCATCTTATAATATATAGAAAATTACCAATGTAATATTGGCAATGATCATTGTATTATTTATTATATTTGAGAACAGTTAGGCCTAACACATGAACGTATTGGGAATAATAATAATAAACCTTTAATAATGCTAGAATAAAATGTATATAGTAAAATGCATTGCAATAATATATATTTTCCATACAATTTACAGATATATGTGTAATAAAACTTCATAAATTGATCCCCAGCATCAGTAAAGCATTTTTATAACATATTATTTTGTTATCATAACTTAAATGGTAACTATAATATCTCTGATTCACACAAACACTCCTGAAACCACTTTAAATTGGTTGTGACTTCACGTTCTCTTTTTCTCTCTTTAGGCATTTGTGATATTCTGTGGACTGGGAATCAATAACACCATTATGTATGACCAAGTGAAGAAGTCCTGGGCCAAACAGTCTGTCGCTTTGGATGTATGTTTCTCCAAAACACACACATCAAAACACACTTAATTGTGACTCGTAAGATTTTTAAAGTGGTGGCAGATTAGTTGGAACATTTGTAATTGGTGGGTTGTTAGATTAAAAACATAAATGACTGGTGAGGATGATTATGCAAAGATGTGAGCGTGTGATTGGTGGAATATTGACCTCTACCCTGTTAGAGGCGGAGCTTAAGGCTGAGCTGTATTCAGGTTTGACACTCAACCACATCACACTGCAGTCGTCTCCAAGTGATCGTATCATGGAAAACTGGATTTTCCTTGCTGTTCTGAAATAAGAGTATAAGTTAGTTTCCAGTTTATTCAGAACATTTATTGAAACTTATCAGTTTTTATAATTGTGATGTCACACTCAAAAACAAGCCTGTTCTGTGAGAGGGCAGAAAATGATCAATTCAAACCAAATTATCTCTGTGTTGCTTCAAGAAACCTTCACTGACATACAGTATAAGATGACTTAACATGCTATAAAAGAGCAGAATATGAGCCCTTTAATCGACTAATGAAACAGTGGGACGCCTCGACTTCAATTGAACAACTCGGGTTTGATTGTTATTATTCTCAGAAAGTCGTGACAATCAGTGTGTGTGTGTGTTTTAAGTGAATAAGGTCCTATTAGTTGGTTAATGCATTAACTAACATTATCTAACAATGAACAATATATCTGTTAAAGTATTTATTTATATTTGTTAACCCTCAGGTGCTCTTCGGTCATTTCTGACCGAAAAATTTTCTGTTTTGAAATTTTAAAAATCACAGCTTCATCGGAATGTTACGAAACTTGGTGACTTTTATGGCATTATGTATGTGAACACACAAAAAAATTGAGGTCATGATCCGAGCAGGCTAAGTGGTCGTAAAAAAAAATGGCGGTTAAAAATGACCGACCATAGGAAATGAATGGGAAATTGTAAAAAATGAAAAAAAAAAATTGTGAATATTTGTTTTTTGTCATTTTTTTTAATAAGAAATAGTTTTTGAGATTGTTTCAACTATATATACAAATCCACAAATCCAAAAAAAAAAGAAAAAAAAAAGTGTTCATAAACAGCTGGGGAATTCACATGCCTCTCCATAGAGAGATGTACATGCCATCTAGTGGTTACACCATGATTCTACGCTTTTTCTCTATACTGTAACCAGATGGTGCTAATTTTCTTCAAAAAATATTTTTTTCTGAAGGCCTTGACTCTATATTAAACTAAAATACTGCATTAATATTTAAAAAAAAAAATAATAATATATATATATAGAAATATATATATTTCCATGGCAAAAATAAACCATAAATACTGCATAAATATTATTACGTTCAATTAAATTGTCTCAAAATACTAAATTAAAAAGAATAAATATTATAGAACAAAAATAAATTGCATTGGTTTTACTGGGATGGAGAAAGTTTCATTTTTAGGTGTCCGGTCACTTTTAAACCGGGAAGATAACAAGTGTGACTCCGAAACGAAGAGCACCTGAGGGTTAATGTTATTTAATAAGAATAAAACTCAAACCAACAAAATCAAGTTATTTTTCCCTGTTCGAGAAGCCAAGCTACTCAGACGTATATGTTACTATAGAAGAAAATATATTTCATGACGACAAACCAAAAATTAAGAAATTCTGACATTAATATTAGTTTTTCAATTTCAACTTGAATCACATATAATCTGTAATAAACGTTTTGAATGAAATTTGACAGTGCAAAGCAGAATAATAGTGGTCTCCGAGTGATGAACCCCACCATAAACACACATTGCTGATCAAAAAGTGATGATTTCATTTCACACATCACACATTAACACACACACACACACACACATTGACACCACAACCACAGAGCAATGAATGTGAAAATGAAGCAGCGGAAGCTGTGTAACTACATTACAGCAGCTGAGCAGCGCGTGTGTGTGTGTGTGTGTGAGCATTAATTAACTTCTCCAAGCTCTTCTCATTCTCCAGAGGAATGCAGGACTGGCTTCTGTGATAAATATGACCATATTCATAAGGATTACAGATTGTCAGTATATTAATTTGTAACAGATCATCAACAGACTTTAGCGGAGCTGAAATTAATATTGCATAACCTGTAACCTTTTGAGAATCAAACTGTCAGTATGTTATGAATGGATGTTTAAATCTTTGCGCTCACATGACTCTCAGCAGCCAATCAGAGCGAGCGATGCGGTAGTGAAATGTTGTAGTGTCAGGGTTAATGCAATTCAACTCTCTATATGATATCTGCAATGTTTTTATCTTATAAATATAGAAATGCATAAAATATGTGTGTGTGTGTGTTTTCCATAGGTGCTGTCATATCATGCCACATGCTCTAAGACTGAGGTGGACAAGTTTAAGGTAAACATTAATGCTTTCATAGACCGTCTGACATTTCAGGAGCCTCAGTATATCAGTCTGTATTGTTTATGCAGCATGTATAATTCAGAAAAACGCTATTCAATACCTCATCGGCGTTTGTGAATTATTGATATGGTCTCTGTGGAGTTTATGAAATACCTCATTTATAATGTGCTAATTTTTTGTCATGTGTTAACTGGATTTTGCCAGGAGCTCTTATAGCACTTCATTAACAAGTACAAGCTTGTTTCCAAGAGCGAGTGAAGATTTTATTGCTTAAAGCCAAATACAGGAATATTATAAAATATTTAACGCAATTAATGCAGAATCAGTTTTTTTTCTGACATCCTTTGATGTTATATCATATGTCCTTCAAATGCTTCTAAACCTTTCAACTTTCAAGCGTGATAAGACGCAAAAGAGAACTCAAATTTCACATAATGCGCATCACGTCTTAAAGTGACAGCGGCCTAATAAACCTGCTGCAGTGTTAATCAGTGTCTTATTAAAGGGATAGTTCACTTTGAAATAAATTTTTGGTATGTTATATCTTACCTTAAGGGCATCCAAGATGTAGATCTCTTTGTTTCCACAGCATTTTCAATTTTGATATTTTTAGGTCAATCCGTTCTTGTCTGTCAGTCATATAATGGAAGTGTATGGTCACCACCTTAAAGAGCATGCACAGAGAAGTCCAAATTAAACATGATTTAATGACTCGTAAATGTAAGTACACATTGATGGCCTAAGACACGAAACGAGCGGTTTGTGTGAGAAAACCAACAGTATTTATATCGTTTTACCTCTTGTAACCACAGCCACAAAGCCAAAAGCGATATAAATACTGTTTGTTTTCTCACACAAACCGCACGTTTCATGTCTTTAGACACACACTCAGTAGCTTTAGTAGTCAAGTAACATTTCCTTTTGTGCTTGATGGAAATAATAAACAATATGGGGTTGAAATGTATATGTAGTTGAGTAAATGTACATTTTTTCATAAACTATTGAGCAAAACATAATTTGATTTAAATTGTCTCTATAATAGGACATTGATTTTGGGGGAAAATGTCTGATACTCAATTTCTTTTCTTAATCGTCTTGATGAATGTAGAGTATGAAGAATTATATTAGTAAATATCCACAATTATAATGTGTTAATGACATCCCAACATAACACACAGCTCCTCCTGCCAGCAGTCCCTCATTAGATCTGTGAATGTGTGTGTGTGTGTGTGTGTCGGAGTGTCTCATTATCTCTGTGAGCTTCACACACCAATTACAGAAAACCCTGACGCTAGTTTCGTTCCGTTCATAAAGCATCTGCTTTAAAGCATGCAGGAGCAAACTCTTTTCTGCGTACACACACACTCTCTCTATTGTTCTTTCCCCAGGCAGCGAACATCCCTCTAGTGTGTGAGCTGGGCATTGATAAACTATGGTTTGATGACTTCTCTCTGGATGTGGACGCTATGGTCACTGCAGCTCTCAGGATGTTTATGGAGCTGGGAATGGTGCAGAAATTCAAAATAGACTATGAGGTACACACACGTTTGCATTTCTGTACTCAGCAGTATCACACACACACACAAGAGTGCTGTTGTACTGAATATCCGCAAGACCGTGAGCCATCTGTTAAAGTAAATCAATAGAATAAAGTTCATTATTAAGCAACAAAATGTGGCCAGTTTTTTCAAAAGTAAACATGTTGACATGCTGTATATCAAGCCTCTCGGCCAATCAGATCGGAGGACAGGGTTCTGCTATTTTAACATCAAATTTCTTCTGTTTCTTTCAGACACTGTGTCGGTGGCTGCTGACCGTCAGGAAGAACTATCGCATGGTTCTGTATCATAACTGGAGACACGCTTTCAATGTTTGCCAGTGCATGTTCGCCATGCTGACGGTGAGTGACCTACTGTGTGAGTGTGTGACCAAATGTCCCCTGAGATCAGTGAGGAGCAGCCAGCGGATCCCCACAAGGGAAATGGGTTAATAAACAGTAAATTATATATTTATGAAAATGTAAAATTGCTGAAAGTTTTCTGTGATGAGTAGGTTCAGGGGTCGTGTTAGTGTAAGGAGAGAGAATATACAGTTTTTTACAGTATAAATAACATTACGCCTACGTTTACCACAGGCAAGTGACTTTTTGTTGGTGTGTGTGTGTGTGTGTGTGTGTGTGTGTGCGCAGACGGCCGGCTTCCAGGAGACTCTGACGGAGATGGAGATTCTGGCTCTGATCGTGGGCTGCGTCTGCCATGATCTGGACCACAGAGGAACCAACAACGCTTTCCAGGCCAAGTGAGACTCAAGCACTGCCCCATAACAAGACTCAAGTTTGGCATCTTTTTAAAGCCGAATGTGTTGAGGAAGCATGCAGGATCTGTGTTGGAGTGTAACTGGCTGCACACATGAGCTTTGAGTGGATTCGGTTTTACCTCAGAAACACAACATCATGTGTGTCTTCCTCAGGACGGGATCAGCTCTGTCTCTTCTTTACGGGACATCGGCCACTCTAGAGCACCATCACTTCAACCACGCTGTCATGATCCTGCAGAGCGAGGTAAACATAAAGTCACCCTGAAATCAAAATTGACGTTGCAGCGTTTATTATAAATGCTTCATATGTGCACGTCATTTAAAAAACAACACAACTAGACAACAATGATCCAACAAGAGTTGCATGATTAATCAATAAAAGATCTCAATCTCAATTCAAACACCCACATGATCTTATTCCTAAATGACAGATCTGTGTTTATTATAGCGTTGATAAGTCTGATCACAGATCTGTGTTTATTAAAGCGTTGATAAGTCTGATCACAGATCTGTGTTTATTAAAGCGTTGATAAGTCTGATCACAGATCTGTGTTTATTAAGCGTTGATAAGTCTGATCACAGATCTGTGTTTATTGAAGCGTTGATAAGTCTGATCACAAATCTGTGTTTATTAAAGCGTTGATAAGTCTGATCACAGATCTGTGTTTATTAAAGCGTTGATAAGTCTGATCACAGATCTGTGTTTATTAAAGCGTTGATAAGTCTGATCACAGATCTGTGTTTATTAAAGCGTTGATAAGTCTGATCACAGATCTGTGTTTATTAAAGCGTTGATAAGTCTGATCACAGATCTGTGTTTATTATAGCGTTGATAAGTCTGATCACAGATCTGTGTTTATTAAAGCGTTGGTAAGTCTGATCACAGATCTGTGTTTATTAAAGCGTTGATAAGTCTGATTACAGATCTGTGTTTATTGAAGCATTGATAAGTCTGATCACAGATCTGTGTTTATTAAAGCGTTGATAAGTCTGATCACAGATCTGTGTTTATTAAAGCATTGATAACTCTGATAACAGATCTGTGTTTATTGAAGCGTTGATAAGTCTGATCACAGATCTGTGTTTATTAAAGCGTTGATAAGTCTGATCACAGATCTGTTTATTAAAGCGTTAATAAGTCTGATCACAGATCTGTGTTTATTAAAGCGTTGATAAGTCTGATCACAGATCTGTGTTTATTAAAGCGTTGATAAGTCTGATCACAGATCTGTGTTTATTGAAGCGTTGATAAGTCTGACCACAGATCTGTGTTTATTAAAGCGTTGATAAGTCTGATCACAGATCTGTTTATTAAAGCGTTGATAAGTCTGATCACAGATCTGTGTTTATTAAAGCGTTGATAAGTCTGATCACAGATCTGTGTTTATTAAAGCGTTGATAAGTCTGATCACAGATCTGTGTTTATTGAAGCGTTGATAAGTCTGATCACAAATCTGTGTTTATTAAAGCGTTGATAAGTCTGATCACAGATCTGTGTTTATTAAAGCTCTGATAAGTCTGATCACAGATCTGTGTTTATTGAAGCGTTGATAAGTCTGATCACAGATCTGTTTATTAAAGCGTTGATAAGTCTGATTACAGATCTGTGTTTATTAAAGCGTTGATAAGTCTGATCACAGATCTGTGTTTATTAAAGCGTTGATAAGTCTGATCACAGATCTGTGTTTATTGAAGCGTTGATAAGTCTGATCACAAATCTGTGTTTATTAAAGCGTTGATAAGTCTGATCACAGATCTGTGTTTATTAAAGCTCTGATAAGTCTGATCACAGATCTGTGTTTATTGAAGCGTTGATAAGTCTGATCACAAATCTGTGTTTATTAAAGCGTTGATAAGTCTGATCACAGATCTGTGTTTATTAAAGCGTTGATAAGTCTGATAACAGATCTGTGTTTATTGAAGCGTTGATAAGTCTGATTACAGATCTGTGTTTATTGAAGCGTTGATAAGTCTGATTACAGATCTGTGTTTATTAAAGCGTTGATAAGTCTGATCACAGATATGTGTTTATTAAAGCGTTGATAAGTCTGATCACAGATCTGTGTTTATTGAAGCGTTGATAAGTCTGATCACAGATCTGTGTTTATTAAAGCGTTGATAACTCTGATAACAGATCTGTGTTTATTAAAGCGTTGATAAGTCTGATCACAGATCTGTGTTTATTGAAGCGTTGATAAGTCTGATAACAGATCTGTGTTTATTGAAGCGTTGATAAGTCTGATCACAGATCTGTGTTTATTAAAGCGTTGATAAGTCTGATCACAGATCTGTGTTTATTAAAGCGTTGATAAGTCTGATCACAGATCTGTGTTTATTAAAGCGTTGATAACTCTGATTACAGATCTGTGTTTATTAAAGCGTTGATAAGTCTGATCACAGATCTGTGTTTATTGAAGCGTTGATAACTCTGATAACAGATCTGTGTTTATTAAAGCGTTGGTAAGTCTGATCACAGATCTGTGTTTATTAAAGCGTTGATAAGTCTGATCACAGATGTTTATTAAAGCGTTGATAAGTCTGATCACAGATCTGTGTTTATTGAAGCGTTGATAAGTCTGATCACAGATCTGTGTTTATTGAAGCGTTGATAAGTCTGATCACAGATCTGTTTATTAAAGCGTTGATAAGTCTGATCACAGATCTGTGTTTATTGAAGTGTTGATAACTCTGATAACAGATCTGTGTTTATTAAGCGTTGATAAGTCTGATCACAGATCTGTGTTTATTAAAGCGTTGATAACTCTGATAACAGATCTGTGTTTATTGAAGCGTTGATAAGTCTGATCACAGATCTGTGTTTATTAAAGCGTTGATAAGTCTGATCACAGATCTGTTTATTAAAGCGTTGATAAGTCTGATCACAGATCTGTGTTTATTAAAGCGTTGATAAGTCTGATCACAGATCTGTGTTTATTAAAGCGTTGATAAGTCTGATCACAGATCTGTGTTTATTAAAGCGTTGATAACTCTGATAACAGATCTGTGTTTATTGAAGCGTTGATAAGTCTGATCACAGATCTGTGTTTATTGAAGCGTTGATAAGTCTGATCACAGATCTGTGTTTATTGAAGCGTTGATAAGTCTGATCACAGATCTGTGTTTACACCCTCTTCTGAATGGGGGCGGAGCAAAAGCTCATTTGCATTTATAGAGACACACACAAAAACCATAAATGATCTGGGGGTATTTTGAGCTGAATTTTCACAAAGTTTCTGGGGACACCATACAGTAGATTTATGTTACATCTTGTGAAAAGAGGCATATGTCACCTTTAAACTTGCATATATTGTGCGAAAATTGAAGATTGGATTCATTTTCATTTTGCGGAGTATGTGGCCAAGCCAAGTGCTTCAGTTTTTACAAATCAGGTGTAAACAGATCCTTACTGCAGTCATCCTGGATCTGAGCTCAATGACCACATTTACATACAAACCAAAAATAGTGTTCAATTAAAGCAAAGATATTCGGCTAGGTATTCAATTGTAAACGTGTGTGTGTAGTGTGTGTTTGAATCCAGCATGAGGGCTCAGCCACTGTGTAAACTTCAGATATCAGTTTTAATCAGGCATTCGGATGTAAGCACGTGTGGGTGGCTTGAACTACATGTTAAGTGTGGCTATATATTCATCTGAAACCCACTTTTTATCCTTATATTCAGCGTTTTTGAAAAGCACCTGAATCTGTTTGATAAATACAGATGGTCACACTACCACACATGACCATCGTCAGTGCCGGTTATCAAACGTCTTCCCAACAATATTTAATGACAAAAAGGAATGAAAATAATAATTTAATTTTGTCCTGGTCTCTCTAGGGTCACAATATCTTCTCGAATCTGTCCTCACATGAGTATGGAGAACTCATGCAGCTCCTGAAACAGTCCATCCTGGCAACAGACTTAACGCTGTACTTCCAGTGAGTTCACAACACCGCAAATACAGTATACACTATCGTTTAAAGGGTTTGGGATCAGCAAGAAATATTTCTGCATTCAATTAATGAAAAGTGACAGTGAAGACTTTTATAATGTAACAAAAGATTATTTGGTAACACTTTAGAATACGGTTCCTTCGTTAATGAATAACTACACAAGAACTAATGAGTAACACAATATTAACAATCTAGTAACTATTATTAATTAACAAGAAACTCTGATTAACGAACTAGTAAGTAGTAGCGCATAGACGAAAGTGTTAGTTCACTATTAACTAATCAATAACTACTATTTTTTTAATACTTCCCAGAGAACTACTGAACAAGTTTATTAACAATCTAGTAACTATTAAAGAAACTCTTATGAACGAATTAGTAAGTAATAGCTCACAGATGAAAGTGTTAGATACTTCTGTGGGAATTACTAATTATTTGGATTCGTATTATAAAGTGAAGATCATTGGAACTAACTAGTAATGACTCAAGTGTTACTAAAGACATTATCGAAAAGTTACTAAAGTTCACCAAAAATCTCAAACGTTTGCACAAATCATGACTAGATCATGTAGTAACACTTGAGTCATTACTAGTTAGTTCCAATGATCTTCACTTTATAATACGAATCCAAATAATTAGTAATTCCCACAGAAGTATCTAGTAACACTTTCATCTGTGAGCTATTTACTTACTAATTCATAATATGAAAATTCTTTTAGTTAATAGTAGTTACTAGATTGTTAATAAACGTTTTCAGTAGTTCTCTGGGAAGTATTAAAAAAATAGTAGTTATTGATTACTTAATAGTGAACTACTACTTTTCGTCTGTGCGCTATTACTTACTAGTTCGTTAATCAGAGTTTCTTGTTAGTTAATAATAGTTACTAGATTGTTAATATTGTGTTACTCATTAGTTCTTGTGTAGTTATTCCGAACCGTATTCTAAAGTGTTACCGATTATTTTTCAAATAAATGCTGTTGTTTTGAACTTTCCCGGTTACCACATAAATATGAAGCGGCACGACTGTTTTCAACTGATAATAATCATAAATGTTTCTTGATCATGAGATCCTCATATTAGAGTGATTTCTGAAGGATCATGTGACACTGAAGACTGGAGTAATGATGCTGAAAACACAGCTTTGATCTCAGGAATAAATTACATTTTAAAGTATATTCACATATTTTAAATTGCAATAATATTTCACAATAGTCCTGTTTTTACAGCCTTGGTGAGCATAAGAGAAAACATTAAAAAAAACAAAAAAACACTGGCCTCGAACTTTTGTACGGTACTACAGTTTCACCAGTTACACGGATAAACAATATTACATGGCAGAAGTATTGTGTTCTTAAGCAGGATATTCTTAATAATAATTATAATAAAAATACTATATTTTTTACAACATGTCTAAGATGTTGTAGTCTATATTAAGACTATATTACAACACGTCTAAGAACAGGCCTTTGATGTCGGGGAAATGTGACTAGAAATGCAACCAGTAACACTTTATTTTATGACCCGCAATGTAATTATAGTGTAAATCCGTATAGGTATAAGGGAACAATATGTTAAGAGGTAAAAGCTATACAAGCAAATCATTTATAATGTAATTATTTTAACAGGTACCTGTTATGTTAATATATTCCAGGCAAAAATTGTACATCTGTTGTACAAAAGTTATCATCACATTTCTGGCAAAAATGTTCTTGTGCAATTTTACATTTAATTTGGCATCTGTGGGTTGATTTAACATCTAGTAAGAATAGCCAATAAATTCTTTTTTTTTTTTATCATACTGTGCTTACATACAGCCATATATATATATATATATATATATATATATATATATTAGGGCTGTGCAAAAATGAATTGCGATTAATCGCATCCAAAATAAAAGTCTGTTTACACATAATATATTTGTGTTTGCTGTATATAATTATTTTGTATACATAAATACAAACATATGCATGTATATATTTAAGAAAATGTGTTATTCATATATAAAATATTTATATAATATAGATTACGTATTTATACAGAATTTAAGCGCAAATAATTCTTAAATATATACATGCATGCATAGGTATTTATATATACAAAATAATTATATACAGCACACTCAAATATATTATGTAAGCACAGACTTTTATTTTGGATGCGATTAATCGCAATTAATTTTTGCACAGCCCTAATATATAGAAAATATATATATATATATATATATATATATATATATATATATATATACAGTATATATATATATATATATATATATATATATATATATGGTTCATTTTCAAACCACAGATGTCAAAATTACCCTGTGAAATTGCACAAGACAACTTTTATATACAACAGATGTACAATTTTTGCCTGGAATATATTAACATAACAGGTACCTGTCAGTTTTAAAATAATTACATTATAAATAATTTGCTTTGAAATCTGCTTGTCACCCCTTTATTACCCAAAACATAACATATTGTTCTTTTATACCTACACGGATGTACACTACAATTACAATAACGTACACTGCAATTTCGGTGTACTTACGCAGTTGTTTGTGGTTCGAAAAATTAATTAATTTTTAATTATTATTATTATATATTTTAAATTACCTTTTGTGTGCATGTGTGTTAACCAGTTCCTGCTTCACATTGCAGCAGTGGTTTGGTGATGTTGGTATGACATGTGATATCTCTCTTGAGCCTGTACTGCCGCCGTGTGGCAGGAGTGTGAACTGCACAGAGCTCATCCAGTTTCCATTCACAGGAACAGAAATGCCTTCTTCGAGCTGGTGACTAAAGGGGAATACAACTGGAATGTGAAGGAACACAGAGATATGTGCAGGTCAGATACATATATGAGCACACACACACTTATTCACACATATACAATGCCTGTAAATGTGTGGTTGTTGTGGCAGGTCGATGTTGATGACAGCATGTGATCTGGGTGCCGTCACTAAACCCTGGGAGATTTCATGCAAGGTACCCACAATACACCACAGCTGAGCAAGGAAATGAATATTACTGTTGTTATTATTAGCTAAAACTTTTTCGGTAAGCTGAAATAACATTTAAATATCAGATGAAATTTAAAAATCAGATTAAATGTGTGCCAAGTGAGTGTCTTTAACTACTCTGCACTATAGTTTAACACAATGCACTTGCTTTATAAGTACATGCATATTTTTTACATTGCACTTTAAACAATACCTACATGTAATTACAGCTCTTATTAATTTCTGTAATTACCTCTAATGACACTGTTGTCCTTCTCTCCCCTGTTAACCCTTAAACCGACACACACACACACACACACCATCAAACCTGTGCTGAACTCTCCTGTATCACCCCAATATCAGTGTTTTACAATACAACATCAACACAAGGAATAGGTACATTGTAAAAAAACAGTAAAGACACTTAAAGGGGTCATGAACTGGCTTTTAAAATGTTATTATATTGTTGTCTGAGGTCAAAAACATCAAAATGAACAAGTAATAGGCTATTTTGTACCCAAGTTGTGAGCCTTCCTGAAAAACGGTCGGTTTTTATGGGCGTGTCGCACTGAAGACTTGGAAGTAAACGCCCACTGCTGTGAGTGGATAACAGTTTTGCATATTATAATGAGTTTCACTCACCCGTTGGTGTATGTTGGGGAAAACGTCCATTGTTGTCAAATGGCAACCGGATTCGCCCATACATGTTCGACCCAGAGTCCGTGTGTTCACAATATTCCTGTCAGATCCAATATAGACGGCACAGCACCGTTCTTTACTCTTAATCGGTCTGCAAATCCGGTCTTGTTTACAAAACAATCCTCAGTGAAATGAAGCGAACAGACGACGATGTTTTACCTCATCAGCAGGAACGTCATTAAAAATAAAGTTTATCCATGAAGTCCTATTGGAATCCAGAGGAAGCTTATGCAGCGACTGTCTTCTTCCACAACCAGGCACTGCAAAATATTCTGTATTGCTCGGTAGAACGATCCGGTTTCATCTCGAGGTAGGCATGTATGTTAGGCTACTTAGCTATGCGTATAATGCGCGAATCGGTGGGCGGGGCTAAACCGGCCGTGTTGAAGTAGGTGTCGGTACACGATCCGTTCCACCTGCACGATCGGTTCTACGCATGCGCAGTAGACGCAGTAGAAAATGCGCATGCGCAACGGATCGTGTACCGTTGATCTTCTTCTGCGGGGGTGGTGTTTTAACCCCTTCGACGTCATAGTTTCCCACTTTTCAAAACGAGACGTTTTCAGAGGCTGGTGTAAATAAAAGCTTTTATTGGACTAACAAGGACGTTTTCAGTTCTGAAACTTACAGGATATTCTTATAATATGATGACCTCTTAGATATCAAAAGCTCAAGGAAAATTTGATTTCTCAGTTCATCACACCTTTTATATAAAGTGTAACCACTGACAAGAAATACAAGTTTAAATTGAAGTACTAAAATTACTAAAACTCAAATAAAAATAAATTTACCAAAAATACCATTTAAATAAATTTAAGCTGAAAATATTAAGATGAATCCACTAGAGGTGAGTTGAACACAAGAAATATGTACATAGAAAAAAACACTAAAGACACTGACAGAAATACAAGTTTAAATTGAAGTACTAAAATCACTAAAACTCAAATAAAAATACATTAAAATACCATTTATATAAATTTAAGCTGAAAATATTAAGTCTTGAACGGTCCGTGTGTGTCACTCACTGGCGTGTGTGTTCTGCGTTCCCACAGGTGGCTGAACTGGTGACCAGCGAGTTCTTCGAGCAGGGAGACCGAGAGCGGTCCGAGCTGAAGCTGACTCCCTCGGTGAGATCCGTGTGTGTGTGATCACCCGCTGATGTGTTACACTGAGATACACACATCACATGAGCAGAACAATGCGGCCCTGAATCCGTTTGAGTTAAATCATTGTCATGAATTAAGAATTTGTTCCCTGTTGATGTAATAATCTGTTCCCTTTATAGCTAAACCAAAACGAGGGAATAAATTCTGAATCGTGTGTGTGTGTGTAAAGGGAAATGCTAGTGTTTTCCCCAGTATTGCTCTGGATTCTGCAGGAAACATTGAGATGTGCAGCTTTGAAGCTTCTGTAGAAACACTCGCCTCAGGTTAAAAAGTCTCAGTCTTTTGCTCAGAGTGTGTGGGTGTTTGCATGATATATTCACACACGGAGCCTCTATCACTCTGCTGCAGCCCGCGCTGAGACACACACACACACGTACGAAGGGTGAGAACATTTCTCTCGAGTGTGTTAGTGCTCAGACGTTGCTCTGTTAAATCTCAGGACAATTACTGATGCAGAGAAGAATCTGAGACGCAGATCGTGCTTGTGGAAAAGATGTGCGCTTCATTGTATTCATTATACATTTGTAGTGTACATCAAATCTTAGCCCTCAATCGGGTCATGGGGTCTATAATACCCCAGTCGACTTTTCCTTAAAGGAGAACTCCGGCACAAAATGAACCTTGATGAATCTAATTACACATTGTTACCTAGTCAACCGTTATCTGAGATTTGTTTTCATGATTGCCGAATGTAAATAGTTTTATCTCTAAAAACAGTTTAGCCTATAACGCTAGTACAATGCTAGTATATAGGGCATGGAGTAATGACAAATAAAAATCGCTTGTTATTACTTCTAACAAGGCTCAAAATAGCCCCACACTAACACGGTACATTCAAACCGAAGCATTGAGAACTTTGTCAGTGTCCAAACAGTTTAATAAGAAGATATTTTATACATACAGTCAACTTCGCGAATACAGGAAGAAGCCATCTTTGAAAAATAGTCTCTACCAGTCGATCTACGAACGCCGATCTTTTAGATTTTCGACAACTATAAATGCTTATCAGTACATTCGGCAGTTACTTCAACCTTATTTCAAGACAATCAATGAAAGTTGTTAAAAAATGACACATAAATATGTACTTAAGTCCTACTGAAGTCAGTCAAAAAAGCACTCTAGTTCAATTAATTGTTTGTAATATAATTTTTAACTATAATACATTTCCATTTAATTGCATGCACTTGAAAATATCTTTTAAATTATATTATTTTCCTTAAGTGCTCTATAAAAAAAATGCTTAAATGTTCTTGTTTTCCAAAAGGGTCCTAAAGCAAAAGTCTCCATTTGTTCTCAATTTCATCTCATCGCCGTCTATGAGAAACAACTGAGCTATTAAAGAGGCTGAACACTCTTAAACGGTGTGTGTGTGTGTGTGATAGGCGATTTTCGACCGCAACCGTAAGGATGAGCTGCCAGGGCTTCAGCTGGAGTGGATCGATGGGATCTGTGCGCCGCTGTATGAGGTAATGCCGACCCACAATGCATCACCAACAGGAAACATTTTCACCCTTTTATTTCTCATTCACATATTTATACAAGTAGATTAAAGCAGAAGTGTGTCATTTCTGTGGCACTAGAGTCATCAAATGAAACATAAAATCCCAAACAATCCTCCGATCTTCTGTCAGGCTATTCTGACACCACACAGCAATGTTCTGATATTAATATTAGTGCTATTAAAGGGAAAGTTAACCCAAAAATGAAAATCATGTCAGTATTTACTCACCCTCATGTTGTTCAACCCCGTAAGACCTTCGAAACACGAATTAAGATATTTCTGATGAAATCTGAGAGCTGGATCACTCCTCCATACTAGTCCATAGGCTTCTTGAGGGATTGAAACTTGCCGGCCTCGAAAAGTTATTAAAGACATCGTTAAAATAATCCAAGTGACTACAGGGGCTCAATCTTAACTTTATCAAACGACGAGAACACTTTTTGAGCGCAAAAAACAAACATAAATAACGACTTTATTTTAACTATTCACTTCCTTCTCTGTGGGTTTCTAGTCAGTTAACGTAGTGTGATAGCGAAGAGCTACGCCACACGTAGGCTCACTATTGGCTGACGCTGGTCATGTGTGTGATGCGTGTGACGTACAATAACATAAGTTTACGTTATTAAACTAGTAACCTGACTCGAGGCAGAGAGAAGGACATGAATAGTTTCTAAGTTATTCTTGCGTTTCCTTCACTCTTAGAAGAAAAGGTTCTATATAGAACCTTAAAAGGTTCTATCAGCGCTACGTATTTGGAACTCCTTCTATATAGAACCATTTTTTTGGTAAAAGGTTCTATACACTCTTAAAAAAAGGGTTCTATATAGAACCCTGGGGTTCCATACTTGGCCAATAGAACCTTTTACCAAAAACATGGTTCTATATAGAACCATTTTGGAGTTCCATATATGAAGCGGGGGATGGAACCATTTCTGGTTCTAAATAGAACCATTTCTTCTAAGAGTGTTGATTTGACACAGAAAGACACGAGCTGACAGAAGGACTGGAGGAGATTGAGTGTCGATCATTTAGACGCCTTAGAAATTTATACAAATTCCTTTAAATGGTTAATAGAAATATTCACAATCCACATTTTCCTCAAACATGCCCTTCTCGTCAGTCTTCTGCTGGTATGAACATCAGTATGCCTCTATTACCCTTGATTCTCCAAGAGAGAGCGAGAGAGAGAACAAACTATCAGCTTGATAATGAAAGAGAAGTACAACATCACAACTAATTTCTATTGAAAGTTAGCCTTCGAATAAACTCTCTTCCCCAATGCCATGGTGTTGCTAAATGTGGTTGATAAGGTGTTCTCATATGCAGTTGCTAGGGTTTCCTGGCTGGTTGCTATGGCATTGCTTTGCTAAGTGGTTGCTAGGGTGTTTGCTCAAGTCAAAAGAGTCCAGACCAATGCCTCTGATATTCTGGTGTGAACTGAATACTAAGGGTGTGTATTTGGATCAAACCACTAACACTAAAAACGGAGCTTGTCTTATCAAACTAATCATCTTGCCACTAATTAAATCTCTGAAGTGAATCTCCTGCCTTTTTCAACCTTTAAGCCTGGCCAATAATTCCACATGTATAAAATTATATTAAACAACCAGTCAAACTATTAAAAATCAACTGCGTATGAATTATATAGATGAATTAAACGAGAAGCTGGGCAGATTTCTTCAGTGTGTGTGGGAGAGCAGGAAATGTGTGGGAGTATTTTAGCCTTGACCCTCAGTACTCTCTCTCTTGTTCCTCTCGTTTTACACTGATCCACTGTTATAAGATAGGGGGCGCTGTTACGCATCTTCTGACAGAGTACAGAATTTCTGGATCAAAATACAAGTGAAGAAGCAGAAACAATAAAAAATTACTTTACTCACCTCTATTCACCTTCACTGTCAAAAAATATTGATAGTTTAACTTAAAAAAGTAAGTAACCTGGTTGCCTTAAAATTTTAAGTTGATTGAACTGGAAAAAGTGAGTTAATACAACGAAGGAGAATGATTTAATCATCAGAAACTCAAAATTATATGTTATCTGAACTAAATAAATTATTTAAGTTGATTGGACAAAAGAAAAAATGTTGTGATTACTACACTGTAAAAAATATTGTTGGTTTAACTTAAAAAAGTAAGTAAACTGGGTTGCCTTCAAATTTTAAGTTGATTGAACTGGAAAAAGTGAGTTAATACAATGAATGAGATTAATGTAATCATCAGAAACTCAAAATAATAAGTTCTCAACTAAATAAATTATTATAAAGTTGATTTGACAAAATAAAATATGTTGTGATAACACATCTTGAAAATATTTTTCCAAACCTGTAAGACTTTCGTTCATCTTCAGAACATATTTATATTTTTAATGAAATCTGAGTGTTCTGTCTCTCCATTTACAGCCACACAACTACCACTGTGACGCTTCAAGACGTTCATAGAGATCTTAAAAACTATTCCATATGAATTGAGCGGTTTAGTCCAAATTTTTTAAAGAGACTTGAACAGATTTAATTTAAGCTTTTATTCACATATAAACATTCATCAACTCACACATCAGTTGTTATTTAAGTTCAAGCATGTCTGTTCATCATATAAAGCAGTTGAATCTCTTCAGAAAATGTGGACTAAGCCGCTTTATTCAAATGAATTAGTTTAACGATCTCTTTATGGACATGTATGGAAGTGTCACTTGCATATCTGTCCGAAATCTCTCAATATATCGTCAATCTTGTTCTGAAGAAAGTCTCCGACATGAGGGAGAGTAAATGAAGACAGAATTTCCCCTTTTGAGCTAAAAAAATGTAGGAGAGTAAAGGTCCTTGCACACACAGTCCCAAACTTTCATGCATTTTTTCGTATTCGTAATTCGGTGGCTCTGAATTGTCAAAACACCATTCAAACTAGTGATGGGCGGATCGATACGAAGTATCGATATATCGATATTGACGTCGAGAATCAAAAGTATCGATACTCAAATGAAAATATCGATACTACAGGGTTTTTTTTTCTACCAGTAATTTTGTATATTTGACAAGAAATCTAATGCTTACAATATGCATTCAATTGGATGAATAATTTTAGTAAATAATTGTTTAGTAGAACCACTTCCCTGTTCATCTGAACTGAACACACGCAAATGCTGCAAGTCAGAACCAATCAATCGCAGAGAGCGTTCACACACTGCCGACAATGCATTCCAACGACTGATCTATAAACTGTCATTAGATTGACGTATAACAGAAGACGTATGTTTGAGCTACTTCACAATAAACAAATTGTACCCTACATACTTTGTGCAATTGAATTGTTTTAAATTGAATGTTAAAAATCGATACCGATGTTCTATTTGTAAACTAATAAAGGTTACATTTTATTGGTGCAACAGCCTGTCACTGGCAGTCCCTTATGAAAATGAACATTACATTGACCATAGTTCAAATAGGCCTATAATATTTTGTAGATTGTCATGGTTACCACAACAAGTAAACATTTTAACCATGTGTAAATAAAAATATAATTAATATCAATCGGTTGTGGGAAGTTCATCTAGAAGTTGATGAGTGTTTTTTGTTTACTATATTTTGCTATAAAAATAGTTTACCAAATAAATAATTTACCAAATAAAATAAAAATAAAACAAGGTGACGTATAGTATTTGGGTTTATTTATTATACAAAGCCCTTTTTGTCTTTTTTTTTTTTTAGGATAACTATAAATAACTATATCGTGAAATATATCGTTACCGTGAAATAAAATTAGTCATATCGTGAAACACAATTTTGGTCATATCGCCCACCCCTACATTAACCATTTTAATCTTAGTAATTCAATAATTTAAGAAATGTTCAAATTTAAAGGTTCAGTTTAGAAGTATTTGTATCGGTATCGACGATACTGGCCTTGAAAGTGGTATCGCCAATCACTAATTCAAACTGCACGCTACGGATGCAAAATACACAGAAAATCAAACCCGATCCGATTTTTTTAATAACGGACGAAATTTCGGAGGCAGTGTGCAAGCGCGATTGACACAACGTGAGCTCGTATTTATTTTTCAACGTGCGAGACAATTTCGGACAGGAATTTCCGTAACACCAACTATTTTCAATTCTAAACACTGACTAATCATAACGAAAATCAACTCGTACTCTCCTTCTCTCTCTCCAGACTTTTGCCAAACTAAACCCTAAACTACAGCCGATGGTTGATTTGATCAAGGCCAATCGTGCCAAATGGGAAGAGCTACACCACAGACACCAGCGCAGCCAGGAAACCCCCGGCCCTGGAAGCCCGTGTGACGCTGAGGTCACCGCGAACGGCTGCAGCAGCGCGGACGCTAGCGACGGCGGCCCCGTGAGCTAACCTGAGCCCGATTTTACCACACGCTTCTTCTTTTCTCTGACCCGCAGCAATGCAGACGGAAAGAGTTTGGATCTGCTGCACGCTTCAAACCAGCAGCCATTACCTCACTAGCGCCCCCTATCGGGCTTTTGCTCCGTCTCTGAGCACTTCAGGCGACTGAGTTTGCGTTCGTCTCCACAGTGCAAAGACTGCACATTTATCTAGCAATGACTTGTGATGTGGGGAATCTTAGGGATGCGTTTACGCCCAGGAAGCTACTTTAGGGCTAGCATGCTAACTTCGAGACTCTTATCGTGTGTGTGTGTGTAAGTTACTTTCAGCAGGGACTGTTTAAGGAGGATTGCCACTGTTTAAAAGGTATAATAGTGTATTTTTCCCTGTGTAGCTTTGAATGAGCACATATCCTGAGCACTGGAGCTCGGTTCTGTACCGCATATGTCATGTGAAGGAATGACTAATGCAGCATTTGACTGTATTTTTTGCCTTTCTTGTTTTAGCTGATGTATTTATTCCAGGAACAGCCGCGGGGCTCTTGGCGATGCTAATCCACTCCAGCGCTGTACTCTGTGCCTTGGTAAAACTCCCATGATAATGCATGCATCGCATACCTCACAGATCTCTCTAGATCATACTTCATCATCATGGATTTTTCCTCAAGTCTTGGGTCTGTTTCACTTCAACCAACGGCACCCATCATGAATAGTGAAAGTTCTGTCGTTTACTCGCACTTGTGTTGTTCCAAGTACGGCTTTCTTTCTTCTGTGGGACACAAAAGAAGATATTTTGAAGAGTTGTACTGGTCCATGGCCTCAGAGGAACACAAAAGCACCCTTAAGGCCCGTTCATAACAAGAACGAATTCGAATGTCAATGTTTTTATCGTTCATCATCTGGAAAAAAAATCATTCTGAAAGTGATTCAAATTTTAAAAATTCAATTTTTACAACTATATATTTATCGTTATGGTTATCATCATTGGAATAAACATGCCGTAAAAGTACTATAAAAGTAATTTATATCATTCCTGAAGCTTTGTGTGACTGAATGACTATCTCCAACTGATTTTAGCAGTTTATTGCAATAGTTTAACTTTAGAGTTTGGTTTCCATCCAGTTTTAATTACTTATTACTTAAAGGATTAGTTCACCTCAAAATGAAAATTTCCTGATAATTTCCTCACCCCAATGCCATTCAAGATCAATGCAGTTTCAAACGGGTCTGCACGATCCCAGCTGAGGAATAGGGTCTTATCTACTGAAACGATCGGTCATTTTCTAAAAAGAATTCAAAATTATATACTTTAACCACAATTGTTCATCTTGTGCTGGTCTGCGTCACGCCAGGCATTACGTCATCACTTTGGAAAGGTCACGCTGGACGTAGGCGTAAGAACCGCCCCATTGTTTTAAACATCCCGGATACACACATGAAAGGACCATTTTTAAACAATAAACTGACACAAAAATATAAATATGTCATTCAACATACACTAAAATGTGCACGATTCTCCTTCTCCACGCTTGTAAACAATGGGGCGGTGCTTACGCCTACGTCCAGCGTGACCTTTCCAACCTGATGACGTAATGCCTGGCACGTCGCAGACCAGCACAAGATGAACAATTGTGGTTAAAAAGTATATACATCTATTATTTTGTTTATTTTTTAAATGGCTGATGGTTTGGCTAGATGAGACCCTGTTCCTCAGCTGTGATCGTGCAGATCCGTGTGAAGCTCTTCAAAGCCCTTTGAAACTGCATTGATTTGGACTTCAACAATTTGTGGAGAAAAATCCTGAAATGTATTTCATCAAAAAACTTTTTTCCACTGAAGAAAGAAAGACATGAACATCTTGGATGGCATTGGGGTGAGTAAATTATCAGGAAATTTTCATTTTGAGGTGAACTAGTCCCTTAATTACTTTTTGGATGTAAATGTGATGCCTCTCCTCATGTAAATCATATTTCATGATAATAAAGTTTGTAATAAGTCTTACCGGCCAGATAACCATTTCATAGATGAAGGCAGTAATTAAAGGAAACACTTCCTTAGAAACCCATTGAGTGTGCTGTTGTACTTCTGGAGTGAAGCAGGCCTTCGATTTCCTGGTTGTTTTATCCTCATGAAGCAGCTCATACTAGGGCTGCGTCTGAAATCACACACTTCACCACTATATAGTATGCGACAAAAAGTAGTATGTCCAAACTCGTAGTATTCGAAAAACAGCAAGCGAAAAGTCCCCGGATGAGCTTCTACTTCCAGTGAGAGTGTTAAAGGTGCAGTGTGTAGATTTCTGCGGCATCTAGTGGTTCGGTTGTGAACTGCAACTAACATATCAGCTCTTGCTTTCGAAGAAGCTACGGTGGGCTAAACAGGACAAACATGTCGTTGTCTGAGACTGCAGAGAGTAGCCAGTTTAGCAACGAGGTTTCTTTACAAAGATAGAATAAGACATTATATATGTAAGCAATAAGGTACGAGAGGCTGTGCTGTATCGTGAATAAGTAACGGCTGAAGGGCGTTGTTAGGCACGACCATAGACTGTAAAAAAAGATGGACGACGCCCCTTCGCTCTTTTCCATCAGAGAGAACTGAAGCCGCCAATGTCTCGATATGACGCTGACATCTTGGAACTTGAGTCTGCGCACTTGCGTGTTTCGGGACCAGTCATGCGCAGTCGTGAGCAGGAAGTAAAGCCGCGAAATCAAGGCCGCGCCCTCATTCTCGTTGAATCACACGCCCCGCACTTTCATTAAGTGTCCTCTGTCTGCTTTGTTCTTCTCCAATGATGTCTGCTAATCGCAGAACCTCGTTAAAATAAGGTAAATACAACTACTAACCACATAATCAACATTATTAAAAAAGTCCGCTGGAGCTTCAGTGACTACCTCGCACAGAGAACCTGTCAATCATGATGTCAGAGCACCGTTATTTTATCATCACATAACTAACTAAAAACAAACTTATTTTAAAAACGAACACTTGAAATTACATCAACGTGATAGAAACTACAGTAAATGACAGAAACTATCTTTGGAAAAAGGATATGTGAAGTGTAATTTAATTGTTTAGTTGGTCTCGCGTCCCATTGAATAACATGGGGAGGCGGGGGTTATGAGCTATACTAGGTCCGGTCACAGGGGGGCGATCGAGACGTTTTGGCTTCACTTTTGAGGGCTTGTGCGGCACGCTTGGGCACGACGCGAAGTGGAGTAAACCCTTCAGCTGTTACTTATTCACGATACAGCACTTGCCTCGAGTACCTTATTGCTTTTATAAAACGGTTGCCACACAATATTGAATTAAAAAACAATGTATTAGTTCAACTTTCTTGAAGTAAAATCATTAAAAGCCTTCGGTACTTTCCTGTTATCCGGACCCCACCATATACCATTTCGGAACTATAGTCATCCCTGATTGGTCTTAACCCCAGTGATGGGTAGGTTTAGGGGCGGGGTTAGGGGTAGGCCATCGTGGGGTCCGGATAACAGGAAAGTACCAAGCCTTCCTTCCTTCCGCTAGAAAAAATAGTCCCTGAGCGTGAACAGCAACAACGCTCCAATATGTTAAAATGCATGAAAGCTCAAATAAAAACAACATAGAACCGCAGTGTTGCACAGAGATCAATATAACCGTTGGGTGAAGCGGTCATAGCCGTGTTTTATCGTGAATAAAGCACAGCTCTTGACCAATCAGAATCAAGGATTCGAACTAACCGTTTTATAAGTACTCCGTAAAACAATGTCATTGCAAATATTATTGTTACCTGTTCATCATTGTGTTTTATTCGGTTTTAATTTTTCCTGCATTTTCCATCTGGAAAAAAGCCACAACGATGTTAATTGATTCAGGATTTCTGCCGTCGTCTGTCACAACTTCGTCTGGCTTCATTATGTTTTTTTTCTTAGCCGACGAAGATTGACGCTCTGTCGGCTTTTGTGCAAAATAATACATGTGGTCCTCAAATTTCACTACTAACGTTACTACTTCTTCTTCTTTGTGCCTATTCAATGTAGTGACGGTGCAAGTTGCCTCTAAAAACCAACGAGGAAGATGAAAAACAGAGTGACAGAAAGTTTGTGCGTTTAGGGCCACTGTAGAAACATGGCGGCACAAAATGGCGACTTGGCGTATAAGGGGGCCCGCGGTGTGTGTAGAGAGAAACGGCTCATTCTAAGGTAATTAAAACATAACGATTCATTAAAGAAGTAGTTCACTTTTAAAAAAACTTTTGCTGATAATTTACTCACCCCCATGTCATCCAAGATGTCCATGTCTTTCGTTCTTCAGTCAAAAAGAAATTAAGGTTTTTGATGAAAACATTCCAGGATTTTACACCATATAATGGACTTCAATGGGGTCCAAACGGTTCAAGTGCAGCTTCAAAGGGCTTTAAACGACACCAGACGATGAATAAGGGTCTTATCAAGCGAAACGATCGCTCATTTAAAAGACAAATAACAAAGTTCAAGTTTTATAAGCTCAAACGCTCGCCTTGCTCTGTTCTGTGATGCGCGTTCGTGACTCTCCTGTTCGAACTCGTTCATCAAAATGAATGAATCTTTTTCCGAGTCAATTCGTCATTTCGTTCGTTGAATCAACCAAATGACAAGAAAAAAGATTTGTTCATTTTGATGAATGAGTTTGAAAAGGAGAGTCACATTCGCGCATCACAGAACAGAGCAAGGCGAGCGTTTGAGCTTATAAAACTTGAACTTTGTTATTTATCTTTTAAATGAGCGATTGTTTCGCTTGATAAGACCCTTATTCATCGTCTGGACTCGTTTAAAGCCCTTTGAACAGTTTGCACTGAAAGTGTCTTTTGGACCTTGAACCGTTTGGTTTTCATTGAAGTCCACTATATGGAGAAAATCCTGGAATGTTTTCATCAAAAACCTTATTTTCTTTTTGACTGAAGAAAGAAAGACATGGACATCTTGGATGACATGGGGGTGAGTAAATTATCAGCAAAAGTTTTTTAATAAGTGAACTACTCCTTTAAGGTCTTTATACACCACTGAAAACATAGTTATGTACATATTATAATGCATTTCTGACAATAGATCCTCATCAATTTTGCACACGCCACCTTTAAGTGTGCATTCAATGGACACTTTACTATCCCATGAGGCCACGGGAGAGGAGTTATGAATGGCAGGGAAGCGTTGGTCATCAGTGACCATGGTGGCACATTCATACTATAGAAAACCTATTTTTAAAACGGTCACAAGGTGAGTACTTGTTCAAAATAAGTACCCTCAGTACTCAGCAAGTGTGTGATTTCAGACGCAAGACTTCATCTTCATTCTCTCATCATCTCTGTGCACTGGATTACCTCAAACCCAACTCGTCACAGGCCCACACACAACCTGCAGAAAGAGCGGCAGATCTCCTACACATCTTCCACACCCTTGCATGTTAAGTTATTAAATATTTTGTCAAATTTTCAGCTACTATAGAAGTGCATAACTCTCTTCCACATAACTTCTTTTCCCATAAATGTGTTGGAAATGTGGACCTACTACTGACTTCAGACTGCTTCTGTCAGTCACTTTTTTCATCAGTGATCTTGTGAAATTGTCTAATCTGAGACATGTATGTGCCTTTACTAAGTAAAAAACTCTTCTTCGCACACGCATCTGTTCTCATCCTCTCCAGCTGGATGAACCAAAAAGGGAAGAGATAAGAAAGCCTAGATTTGCATAAAGGACAGAAAGATTTTTTTTTTTTTTTTTTTTTTTGCATTACAACATTTTTCCGACAAGCACAATGTGTCCAAATGTTGTACTTTTGCTTTTGTTTCTATCTATTTAGATTCTGATTATAATACAGATATAAGAATCATCCTGTCTGGTCACAATTATTATTAGGATTTATATTTTTAATCTGATTAAAGTCCACATGCTCTCGGGAAACTGAAGATAAAAGGCTAACTTACGGAGAGTAAAATTGAGTTGCATGAAGAAGTGTCTGAACAGTCGAGCTGTAATAAGGTTCACTGGTACTTCATTATTCAGTACTTGATCTATTGTACCTGCATGAAAGCAGCTGTTGCATCAGTGAGGAGGAATACTTTCATATGTAACCGCATTATTCAGAATGTTTTACATTATTCCCAATGATTTCTTCACTGTTGGACTATTCTCTGGGGCGTTATGTAAGTGATGAGGCTGTTTTGTCTTGGTCCAACTCTCCTTTTTCTGGAGAGTCCTGAAGCATGATTTCTGGAAGTGTAAACTGTCCGATTCAAATAAACGTGCTGCTAGAAATGATGAGTCGGAGATTTCTGCGAGTAGTCTGGACAATTCAGCTGTAAAACCCTAACCCTTCACTAGTAAAATCACATTTACTTTGCCTCGAGACCTTATGTAGCTCCGCCCCTTTCCAGCGCGTCCGGTTTGTTTCCACAGCGTGAAGGTAAGATCTCACAGATTTATGAATAAACCGCTCGTTTTAAAATCTTCCCGTCTACTGACATCAGTTATGACATCCGATTCAAACATTGCAATGATCATGATAACTTTCATTAACTCTAATCCAGAAAGTAATCCACTAATTACTTTTCAACAGCGATGCCATAGAAATATACAGAGCGACTGCCAAAATGGAAAAGTTTAAAGATCCTGTGTGTTTGTTTCTCTGGAACATAAGGTCTATAAAGATTTATCATTTTTAAAGTCCCCCTGTGGTGAAAATGCAGTTTTTTATGTGTCTATGTGGTGTTTTTAATACGTTTTAAGTCAAATCATATGTAAGTTCATGAGTAAAACTGCAGTGAACCAAAGACAGTCAAGTCTCAATGAGGCAAGAGTGTCGAGTTACATTCAAGATATTTTAAACCATAAAGAATTTTTCTTCAAGGAAAAAAAAAATGGTGATCAAAGATGTGTTTAAGGGGTAAAATTATTGACGAAGGGGTTAAATGTTAATTTATAAACCGTAAAAACAGAGCTAACCTGAGTTCTGATGTCATTGATAAGAGAATCGTTCTCTTAATGATAACTTCAACTGTTATGATAAGCAGTTCTCAGTTAAATAATTTGCATGCAGTGGAAGAGTATTTTGTTGTTGTTGCTCAGATCTTAGGTTGTAATGTTGTGATTCATCTGAGAGCTGGATGGTTTGTTTCTATGCTGAAAATGTCTCAGAGATATAAAGGCAAGGCTGCGGTGAAACTGCGGTCCTGCGGCACTGCTCGTTTTAGACGTCTCACTAACCTGACACACATAATCCAGGTCATGAAGCACAAATGAGTTCAGTTCATTAGTCAGGTGTAATCAGTTGTGTTACGTAAGGAGTAACATCCCAGATGTGCTCATGGGCTCCTCCTGTAGGACAGACTCAACAGTGCCACCGTGTGGTTACATCACACAATCATCTGCAACTGAAAGCAATATTATGAAGCTGCAGACTCGGAGCCTGCATCTACAGTCCCCCACCGAGAGTCCCGCATTCTCAGACCCCTCGTTTTTCGAACACAGCGCCTCCTGCTGTTCAACAGATCGAATAACACCCGCACACAGAGTCCAGCGTACGGTTATCCAAATGCAATTAAAAAACAACAGGATGCAATATTAACAGTCTCCAAATAAATTATCCAATAAATATTTGCGTTACCTGCTTAATGCATGTGCCAAAAAAAAAAAAAACTCATTGTAACAGATGGAAGGATACAATTACAGATCTATCTTCTGAAAAATAGTATACGATATTATATTGCTACAATGTTTTTTTTATATTTGTTTTATTCAAATTCCAATTTTTCTTTCAGTTCAACCTATAATAGTCTAATTAACATTATGATGCTAACATTACAAAATCTGTTTTATGATATTTTGAATGCGAAGCAAAACAAATCAGAATAGACAAAACACCAATAATAAACAATTCTGTACTTTATTTAATGATAACCTAAACATCATCTTGCTGTAAAGAAAAAAGGAAGAAAAAACTGTGTTCGTGACTACTTTTCGTCTTCCATTGCATTAAAAAAAGTCGCTTTGCATAATCATAAAATGATATGTTGCTGGGTTAGGGGTAACTCCATCGATTGATGGTGTACCCTGGAATAACCTACAACAGTATAGGCCCGATAGCACATGTCTTATGATGTTTCAAAAAAAAAAAAAAAAGAAAAGAAAAGAAAAAGAAAAAAGTTGTTTGCAAATGTTACATTGCTCTGTTGAAATGTCCCTTGAGATGTTTTTGAACTTTGGACAACTTTGTGGGTTTGAAATATATGGGGGCACAAATGGCCAGTGAAAATAACTGCAGCACTTATGACATAAGTCCAAGGATAAAGGCTAACGCTAGCCATCAAAATATTTTCGGGGGGAAGAGGGTGAAAAAAACATACATTAACGGCTCAAATCTTGTTACAAACTATCTTTACAAATATTAAATGACTATTCATAATGTTGTATCGACGAGCTAAATTTGTTTTATAAAAAAATAAATCAAACGAGGCTACTACGATTCGCTAAATAAAATTGAAGATAGGTAGCCTACTCACTTTTTGGCTTAAGTTCTTCACATGTTATCCGATACAATTTGATAGGAGGCGCTGTCTCGAAAAACGAGGGGTCTGAGAATGCGGGACTCTAGGTGCAGGGGGACTCTAGATGCAGGTCTCCGAGTCTGCAGCTTCATACTACTCACTGAAAGCCTATTACAGGAACTGTGTGTGTGTGTCCACAGATTACAATCATTTTAAACCAGTGCTCGAAGTGGACCGTATGTATACACACCGGTATTATTTGAAAATGTCATTTTTAAATTTACACGTAGTTTATGAGACATTAGATTAACAGCACAGAAATGTTTAAAGACCCAATCACAATGTACAAATGATTTGTTGGTTTAATTTAAAGTACCCTAACCTGGTTGTCTCTTTTAAAGTCCCCCTATGGTGAAAATCCAGTTGTTTATGTCTACAGTATGTGGTTTACATGTGGTTAAAGGGGGGGTTTACTTTTTTTTTTTCTTTGCATGATTGTATTTATGGCAGTCGAGACCACCTCACTCGAGTCCGAGTCGAGACCGAGACCAGAGAGAGTCGAGTCTGAGTCGAGACCAGAGAGAGTCGAGTCCGAGTCCATAGAGAGTCAAGTCCAAGTCGAGTCCGAGACCAGAGACGGTCAAGTCCGAGACCAGTGAGGGTTGATTACCTAATTTACTTTTATTTACTTAGAGAAATCCTTTTTTTTTAAACTTAATTTACTTAGAGTTTAAAAAATATGATCAGTTTAGGGTAAAAAGGCCACATAGTAGGTGGTGTTAAAAGTAATTTTATTACAATTTGTCATGCGCAGTTGTGCACTAGAAAATCACTGGGCGTGTCAATCAATTTAAAGAAATATTTTATTAACATACATTAAAATTCATTAAAAATTTTTTGAATTGAACTCGAGTGGACTCGGGAATAAGTCCGAGTCCTAAAAAAAAAAAGGTTCGAGTACGCGTCAATTCCGAGTCTAAATGCACACGAGTCCATGACAAGACCAAGACCATTAAAATATGGTCTCGAGACCGAGTCTCGAGTACTACAACACTGGTTTATAGGGTGCAATTTAACATGTATTTGTGTTTTTTCTTTTTTAAAAAGTCTTATTTTTCCTAAATCTTACCTTTATTGTCAGCCACGCTATCCTCTGTCCTCTGAACGACTGGTAGACTTCCTGATTGTATGAAACCGCTCCCTCAGAAACACGCAGTGGGCTCAGATTGGTTAGTTTGGGCCGTTGTGTTGTGATTGGCTAAACTGAGTAGTTCACGTTGTCCGGATACTAACGCCCATTACATTTACGGGCGAAGTTGCATGTGTGTTCCTGTCTAATGTAAATAATGGTGTGGATACTGCATCAGTTTGAGGCAGAACCAGACCCAGAAAGCCACGATGAAGAGAGTCAAGCAGAACCTCACCACACACTCTTACTAAACGTTTCTGAATAAAAATTTGCCTATATTTGTCTTACACAAAATAGCATCGAACTGACTGGCTACTATAACAGTGTTGGCATTGGTTTACGTTCTTGATCAAATCGAAAAATAACATCATAAAGCATACATGAAAAATACGTTTAAAACATTAGTACTTATAAAAAAAAGGTCCATAATGTTTGTACGCTTTTGTCGTAGACACAAAATAGCATAACTAGCCTAGTGGCTATAAAGCCAGCGCTAACATTTGATAAAGCTAAAACACAAGGCTACGTCTGGAATTATACATGCAAATACATTTAAAATGATTAAGTCTTAGCCTACTTACAGGTTGTGGCCCCAAGTGCTTCATGTTTTAGTAACAGTTTCTTGTTGAACTCGTGGAGATTCTGGAAGCTGTCTCTCGAGAGCTATTTCATTTACATAATCAAACATAAATTGTATCCATTGTTGACGAACTACAACGTCCGTGGGAAGCCCGAACACAGAACACCTGACAGATTGAAACTGTCGGCTGAAGAACCAAGTTTGGTTTGATGATGATAAACATTCCCGAGGTAAGGCTAATACAAACAAACCTAATAAAACATTTGCAATAATGACAGAGGACACACGATCTAAAATGTTCGGACATGTTAATTTATTGCACAAACAGCTTTGACAAAAATGTACTCTGATATTAAACACATGACCAAGAAATCTGAGGGAAAGACGAGGGAGACTTTCGTTATACTTCAGTTTAAAATCTGTTAATACGGCTGTTGCGACGATAGATGATGAAACCGTTCAGGAATCAAGCCGAGGGGCGGCGGCAAAACCTCCTCGAGATCCTTCATTTTGCGTTTCAGTAACACAATAGTCCAGAAGCACATGAATTCATAACACACATATAAAAAACTCATAATCGACACGAGTGTCACGTGGGAACAGGAGAGAGGATCTGCTGAACATCACAGCCCTCTCTCTGCAAGTACAGGCTGCTGGACTGTGTGTTTAGGCTTAAATGTTTTACAAAAGTGCCATCGTAGTAAAGCGAGACGTCTGAGCCTGTTACACAGGACACACACTCCATTAATCTGATATTCATCACGCAGTTTAGTGTTCACTCACATATAAAACTTCATCCAAACATTCAAACCTTCCAAACTCTGTGTGAAACACAAAAAGGCAAAGAATGTTCATGCTGGGTTTTTTCTTTTCTTTTCGTGTGTGTGTGCGTGTGTGTGTTGACAGTGAATAATGAAAAGTGAAAAGTATCGAATGACGTCAAAACCAGGAAGTCTGTTTTTTTTTTTCAATTTATGAGTGGAATAATATCTGTGGTAAACATAAATTGACCATACACGGATGGACGTTAAACTGCACACACACACACACACACTCAAACTGCCTTATGTTGCTATCTAGAAAGATACGTTTTCTAAAACAAACAGCTTCAAAATGCGTGTTTGCAATATCGATGTGTCTCATTTATGTTGTAGAGCAAAACGTCTGCAAGTATCGTAAAATATCGTATCGTAAAGTTGTGTTTACCACAGACCTTATTTCATTCATAAATAAAAAAAAGGTTTTAAATAAAAAATAAATAAATAAAAAAACAGGAAACCCGGTTTTATATACATATATATATATATTAGGGCTGTGCAAAAATTAATTGCGATTAATCGCATCCAAAATAAAAGTGAATTGTTTACATAATATATTTGTGTGTGCTGTATATAATTATTTTGTATATATAAATACCTATGCATGTATATATTTAAGAATTATTTGCACTTAAATTCTATATATATATATATATAAATACATAATCTATATTATATAAATATAAATATTTTATGTATGAATAACACATTTTCTTAAATATATACATGAATGTGTGTGTATTTATATATATAAAAAATAATTATATACAGCACACACAAATATATTATGTAAACACAGACTTTTATTTTGGATGCGATTAATCGCAATTCATTTTTGCACAGCCCTAATATATATATATATATATATAAAGGAAAATCTTGAAGAAACGAGGTGGATATGAAGTCATCCCTGACGCACACTATAATATCACGACAGCAGACCACAGTGTGTATGCGTCTCATAACTACTCATGATGCGGCGATCGCAATGTCAGAAATGAGATTTCAGAGCTTTTATCTATAATGTCAATTTTGGAATGTTGCTCAAACAAATCTGACATTACTTGGGATATTATTTGGACTACTTTTAATCCTGTTCTTCCATGGTCTAGAAAAGAGCAGCGTGAACATTCTTCCAAACATCTCTCTCTGAGTCCCACGAGGACGAGTGAATGGGGATTATCTGTTTAAAGTGAAACAAAGCATCCCCTTAAACATCATCCATCTCAAAGCAAAGTATAACAGACTCTGAAAGTGTAATAAACTCAAATGGACAACAGATGAACGGAGGCTTATTTTTTTCCCTCAAAGTTGATACAAATCAAAGCACGTAACAGTCACATACAACGTTTTAGATCCCAGTTCAGATCATCTCTGGCTTTTTTGCATATGTTGTGTTAAAAAAATACAATTTATCGTGGTGGATCTTCGGTGAACATCCTCTCTAAACTGTGTGCTCATGTTTATATACAGGACACACAGATGTGTGTGTGTGTGTGTGGCTGAAGCAAGTCTGCAGTAGAAGAGATGCTGACAGTCTTTGGCAGAAACACAAGGAGAGATTTGATGCAGATGATGGAGCACAACACACACGTTTACAGGCTCAACTCACACACACTGCACCTCGTCAGAGAGTCAATCTCACGAAAACATCATATTCCCTCCATCCAGAATCAAAAGACAAAACAACACTTTATAATAAGGTTAGATTAGTTATGGCTGGTATCATGAACCACAAAAACTATATATACACATTGATCTTGTTACCTCACTTTCACTCATAAAGCATTTACTCATGTTAGAATGACTTAAAAATATTTCATACATTCTGTATTGTTCTTTATTAATGTCAAGTAATGCATTAACTAATGTTGGTCAATAAAACCTTATTATAAAGTGTACTTAAAGCAATATTAGGGTAATTGAAACTTATCTCGCAATTCTGACATTTTATCATTTCATCGCAATTATGAGTTATAAAGATGTAAACTCGCAGTTGTGAGATAAAAAGTCTTGATCTTTTAAAATGTTTTACTCTGTGGTGGAAACAAGCTTCCATAATATTCCCTCATTCCACGAATAATCTTTTTTTTTTTTATTCATATTTGCTTAACGAGATTTGGTGCCTATTTTTTAAGTTCGCAAATTCATAACGGTTGAAAAAAAATTGCCTTATTATGCATTATATTCTTTTGATTTTAGTTCAACTGGGACATTTGTCATGAGATTCACCCCCCTCCCCAAAAAAACGATACAGTCAGTTTGAGCTGACGGATAGAAAAGGCAAAAGTACAGTAAGGATAGAGGATAATAAAACACTGAGTCACTCAGAACGAGGAGTGTAAGACAGACAGACAGAAGGCACGCTGCTTTAAAAAGCATAATTGAGTCTGCTAATGTACGAAACACAACAATAGTGCCAGACACGGACCTCACAGTATCAAAACCCTGTTCAGTCACGGGAAGACCGGCGAGAAATCAAGTCACGTGATCAGGAGGAGCCATGCACCTCACTGAAGAGGAGGTCAAAGGTCAAAGGCGATGGGGTTAATGAGAAACAGAGGATTGGTTTATCGGGTTACTGTGCGAGAAAGACGGGAATATGAGGTTTAAATCAAATCTGATTAGAAGATAATGGAAAACGCATGAGAGTGTTACATGAATTACAACAGGTTTCTGCTGCCGAAAATGTTCTGAGGATCCACAAACTCCTTCACCGACTTGAGCACGCCGAGCCCCACGCCGGACACGCTCTCTTTCATCCATTCCTTCCGGAGCTTTCCCACTGTGACAGAGAGAGAGAGAGAGAGAGAGAGAGGTTGGATGATGGATGTTCTGCGGTGGGCGGCACTGCTGAAACGCTGAGATGTTTTGCATGATGTGATTTATGGAGAGCAGCAGACTATCAAACTCATTATCCCTGAGCTCCCAGAGGAGAGAAACTACAGCAGCACAACACACGTTTAGGCCTGTCTGTCTGAATAACTGTCTGTCTGAATAACTGTCTGTCTGTCTGTATGACTGTCTATCTATCTATCTATCTATCTGTCTGTCTATCTATCTGTCTGTCTGTCTGTCTGTCTGTCTGTATGACTATCTATCTATCTGTCTGTCTGTCTGTCTGTCTGTCTGTATGACTGTCTCAATAACTGTTTGTCTGTCTGTCTGTATGACTGTCTGTCTGTTTCTATGACTGTCTTGAATGACTGTCTGCCCGTCTGAATGACTGTTTGTCTGTCTCTATATGACTGTCCGTCTGTATAACTGTCAGTCTGTCTGTCTGTCTGTCTGTATGACTGTCTCAATAACTGTTTGTCTGTCTGTCTGTATGACTGTCTGTCTGTCTATCTGTCTGTCTGTCTGTCTGTCTGTATGACTGTCTGTCTGTATGACTATCTATCTATCTATCTATCTATCTGTCTGTCTGTCTGTCTGTCTGTCTGTCTGTCTGTATGACTGTCTCAATAACTGTTTGTCTGTCTGTCTGTCTGTCTGTCTGTATGACTATCTATCTATCTATCTGTCTGTCTATCTATCTGTCTGTCTATCTATCTGTCTGTCTATCTATCTGTCTGTCTGTCTGTCTGTCTGTCTGTCTGTATGACTGTCTCAATAACTGTTTGTCTGTCTGTCTGTCTGTCTGACTGTCTGTCTGTATGACTATCTATCTATCTATCTGTCTATCTATCTGTCTATCTATCTGTCTGTCTGTCTGTCTGTATGACTGTCTGTCTGTATGACTGTCTCAATAACTGTTTGTCTGTCTGTCTGTCTGTATGACTGTCTGTCTGTATGACTATCTATCTATCTATCTATCTGTCTGTCTGTCTGTCTGTCTGTATGACTGTCTCAATAACTGTCTGTCTGTCTGTCTGTCTGTCTGTCTGTCTGTCTGTTTCTATGACTGTCTTGAATGACTGTCTGCCCGTCTGAATGACTGTTTGTCTGTCTCTATATGACTGTCCGTCTGTATAACTGTCTGTCTGTCTGTCTGTCTGTATGACTGTCTCAATAACTGTTTGTCTGTCTGTCTGTCTGTCTGTCTGTCTGTCTGTCTGTCTGTCTGTCTGTATGACTATCTATCTATCTATCTATCTATCTGTCTGTCTATCTATCTGTCTGTCTATCTATCTGTCTGTCTATCTATCTGTCTGTCTGTATGACTGTCTCAATAACTGTTTGTCTGTCTGTCTGTATGACTGTCTGTCTGTATGACTATCTATCTATCTATCTGTCTATCTATCTGTCTGTCTGTCTGTCTGTATGACTGTCTGTCTGTATGACTGTCTCAATAACTGTTTGTCTGTCTGTCTGTCTGTATGACTGTCTGTCTGTATGACTATCTATCTATCTATCTGTCTGTCTGTCTGTCTGTCTGTCTGTCTGTATGACTGTCTCAATAACTGTCTGTCTGTCTGTCTGTCTGTCTGTTTCTATGACTCTCTTGAATGACTGTCTGCCCGTCTGAATGACTGTTTGTCTGTCTCTATATGACTGTCCGTCTGTATAACTGTCAGTCTGTCTGTATGCATACCTGTATGTCTGTATGTATAACTGTCTGTATGTATAACTGTCTGTCTGTATAACTGTCTGTCTCTGTCTGTCAGTAGGTTGGTCTGTATAACTGACTGACTACCTGTCTGTCTGACTGCCTGTCTGTTTGAATAACTGTTATATAATAAACAGACAGACAGACAAACAGTTATTCAAAATCATCAGACAGACAGACAGGCAGTCAGTCAGTTTGCGAAATTTGCTAAAGCTTACTTTGATCAGTGTTATTAAATTGTTTAGTCAAAATCATTAAATTATTAAAACAGATCATTATAGTTGTTGTTTTTAAAAGATCAATCAAGTTAGATTAAGGAAAAAATCTAGGGGATTGAACAGTGTTATTAAATATTATTCATTATTATGAATCCATTATTATTCTTACAGCTATTTAATAACTATTATTAATAAATCAAGATGGATAGAGAACGATGGATAGATGACATATGATATGCTGGTCCCTAGACATAATTCACGCCTTCATGCATCAATAAAATTTTGTTAATGAAAATAATCTGATAATATAACAAAAGAATTGAAGAGAATAGAATACAATATAGTTATGATTTCTTTCTCCTATCATTAAATCAATGACACATCCTTTAAGAGTGTTGTGTTAATATAATCCCACACAGTATATTTGTCAGAACAGCAGTTTAGAAAACCTCGACGTCTCTCAGTCTGTCTCTCACACGCTTACAATGATTGATAAGCGACCAGACGGCGTTTCGTCACAATACGTTACCGTATGAGAAGGGGGCGGAGCTAAGGGCCAGGGCTGATCGCTATTGGCAACCGCCCAAGCCGTGCATATGCAAACAGGTCCTGTGGCGACAGAGCCAATCATCTCGCATGAGAGAACAGAGGGCCGGCCCACTGAACACACATGAGCCAATCACGAGCGGCCCCTCCTCAAATGCCCAGTGGTGTGTGTGTGTGTGTGCTGGGCGACAGACAGAAACAGAAGGAGGCATGACTGCATCATTGCCTCCATCACGGAGATAATTTACACATCTATCATCTCGCCATCAGCTCTCTCTTTCCATCACTATCCTGTCACTATTCATCTCTCATAACCACTTTCACACAGCTGAGACATGCAGAAACTACAGCCAGGGACAAAAGCAGAGGTGTGTGTGTGTCCAACAACGGCTGAATAAAGAGGAAGAGCTCAGGAGTGCGAGTGTGTTTGAGGCTGGTGCACTCGTATAACCCCTGCTCTTCACCTGCACACACACACGCGCTGTCGGGGTTTCCTCAGGCGTGAGTCCACACATGCTGTGCTCAGAAGACACATTTAAGCATGTCCGCATGGGTCCAAACAAACAAACCCGAAAAACAAAACTCCTACTGCGAAGACCAACAAGAACTCGTAGAATCCGGGTCACGGCACCAGAAAAAGTGTTGTACTTTGTAGAGGTCACATGAGTCCAAACACATCACTATTACTACATGTAGGACAGCTGAGATGATCGTTGCACTGGAATATTTTAGTCAATCACTTTGTTTGGATAATTCCTTTGAATGACCAAACTAAACACACAAATGATTCACTGATTCATTATTTTCACAATGTACTTCAGAAGCCCTTAATTATTTTTTTTGCAGTGAAAGGAATGTTCAATTAGTTCCGTTCGCTAGATTTGTTAGGGCAAGTCACTAAAACCAACGGCTTAAACACACAATTGATTGAAAACACACACTGATTCATTTGAGTCATTACTTTAACGATCAATTGATTCACAGAGTCATTATTTTCAGAATGTTCTCGGCAGCCCTTCTTGGTGGTGAAATAAATGTTCAGTTAGCTCTGTTTGCCAAGTTCATTCCAATGAAAACACAAATGATTCACACAAATAACACCCCCTCCCCCACCACAAATCATTCACCGATTCATCTCAGTCATAACTTTCAAAATATTCTTGAAAGCTCTTTGTTTTGTAAAGAAATTAATGTTTAGTTAGTTCTATCAACAGGGTTGCTAAGTTCCTTTGGACAATTCATTTCACACAAATGATTCACTGATTCATTCACTTTTTTACACTAGGGTTTCTGGGTTGCTTTGGACAGTTCATTTCACACAAATGATTCACTGATTCATTCTCTTTTTTTATTTCTAGTTAGTTCTATTTGCTAGGGTTGCTAGGTTCCTTTAGACAGTTCATTTCACACAAATGATTCACTGATTCATTCTCTTTTTTACACTAGGGTTTCTGGGTTCCTTTGGACAGTTCATTTCACACAAATGATTCACTGTTTCATTCTCTTTTTTATTTTTAGTTAGTTCTATTTGCTAGGGTTGCTAGGTTCCTTTGGACAGTTCATTTCACACAAATGATTCACTGATTCATTCTCTTTTTTACACTAGGGTTTCTAGGTTCCTTTGGACAGTTCATTTCACACAAATGATTTACTGATGCATTCTCTTTTTTACACTAGGGTTTCTAGGTTCCTTTGGACAGTTCATTTCACACAAATGATTCACTGATTCATTCTCTTTTTTATTTCTAGTTAATTCTATTTGCTAGGGTTGCTAGGTTCCTTTGGACAGTTCATTTCACACAAATGATTCACTGATTCATTCTCTTTTTTACACTAGGGTTTCTAGGTTCCTTTGGACAGTTCATTTAACACAAATGATTCACTGATTCATTCACTGATTCATTCTCTTTTTATTTCTAGTTAGTTCTATTTGCTAGGGTTGCTAGGTTCCTTTGGACAGTTCATTTCACACAAATGATTCACTGATTCATTCTCTTTTTTACACTAGGGTTTCTAGGTTCCTTTGGACAGTTCATTTCACACAAATGATTCACTGATTCATTCTCTTTTTTACATTAGGGTTTCTAGGTTCCTTTGGACAGTTCATTTCACACAAATGATTCACTGATTCATTCACTTTTTTACACTAGGGTTTCTAGGTTCCTTTGGACAGTTCATTTCACACAAATGATTCACTGATTCATTCTCTTTTTTACATTAGGGTTTCTAGGTTCCTTTGGACCGTTCATTTCACACAAATGATTCACTGATTCATTCTCTTTTTTTAAATTTTTTTTTACACAGTTTTAGTTAGTTCTGCTTTCTAGGGCGGTATTAAACTTTCATTTTGTCAACGTTTTTCAAGAAGTCACCAATCTCCCACCAAAGTTATTCAGTCAAGTGATTGACAAATGCAAATGAGTTCAGGTTATTTCAGACTCCCTCACTAAAGGCTGTTTGAACGGTCTCTCTTTAACTCTTTATCTCTAGCGGAGCAGCACATCTAGTTTAACGTGTTCTTTCAAGCTTTAAAGGGCATATTTCTGTTGGTTTCGTTTGCTTAGATGCGTACACACGGTCAGTGTGCAACAAAGGAACTGTGTGTGTTTGTGTTTAGAGTGAGTGGAGGTCTGGCAAGCGTGTGTATTCACAGCTCTGACCCGTGGTAAACACAGGTTAGTAAACTGTGTTTCTCTCCTGCGCCCTCCCACCTCGCCCGCCCAGACTACATCTGTTTTTCCAGATACACACACACTCACTTCATTTGTCATGCTGTGATTGTGTGTAGACAAAAGGGCCTGTCAGCAGGCAGATAGTACCGCAGTGCCGCTATTAATCACAATTACAGAGAACTACCCCCCCTCACACACACACACACACACACACTTTCTTTTAGAAAGCAGTCATGAAAGTTTATAAACATCAGCTCACCCTTTCCGCTCTCATTTCAAAGGTATAGTTCATTCAAAAATGAGTTTCAAATACTTTATTCTCTCTAGTCTGTGAAATAAAAGATGTGATTTTGCATCTGATCTTTGAACGATTCATTCACAAATGACTCGCAGCATTAGACAACTCTTGATATTAACTCACTTCAGAATTGTCTCTTTCATATTCCACAGAAAAAAAGAAAGAAATCATTCAGTTTGGAAAGACATAACAGTCAGGAAACAGTTTTTTGAGTGAACTATTCCTTTATCAGTCCATTTAGGACTCGACCTGTGGGCTACAGAGCTCTCTCTCTCTCTCTGTGTGTGTGTGTGTGTGATTAATGAGTCTGGTGACGGTTAGCTAGCAGCAGGCGGATGGTAATGTAGATTAGTCATGTGTCTCAGACCCAATAAACCAGGACAAACCACCGACCCCAACGCTAGCATTCTCTAAAAGGCCGAGTTGTGTGTGTGTTTGGTTTAGAAGAGCTTAACTGAGGGAATAGATTCATTTATTTCAGATGATTCACGTGCTGTGTGGTGAAACTCACCTCCATGATGGTGAGACAGACTTCCTCCATTGGCAAGAATCTCCTCTCGGGCCGCATGCTACACAATACAAGCAGAACAAGACGTTAATATCATTTAAGCATAAAGAGAGAAAGATGGTCTCAAAAGCCCTTTTTTGTAGAGGAATAAATAGTTCTGCTAGGTTCATTTGGACGGTTCATTCCAATCAATACACAAATGATTCACACAAACAAAACACAAACTTATTCACTGATTTGAGTCATAACTTTCAAAATATTTAGCAAGCCCTTACTTTTGTAGTGAAATAAATCTTTAGTAAAGGTTCCTTAGGATAGTATAATAGGGACACTTGAATTAAAATAATCTATTTTAAAGACTCCTAGTTTTGTTTTGTCTCCTAGAACAGCTTAACATGCATCAAAAGATAAAAAAAAAATCCTTTCATCTGAATCTTCAGAAGATTCAGTCTCTCTAAACCCCTCGTTTCCAAGAGTCTACTCTGCTCTGATTGGTCAGATGACTCAGTCTGTTGTGATTGGTCTACTCTGCTCTGATTGGTCAGATGTCCCAGTCTGTTGTGATTGGTCTACTCTGCTCTGATTGGTCAGTTAATTTTACTCACAGGTAAGTATTGAGAAATATTTGTACTAGTTTAAAGACTTTCCCTTTCTTGTTGTCCTTACCTCCACTTGTTCGTAGACATGAACTGGATCACTCAGACCCCGGTAATTAAACGCAAAATAGAAATACACACAAGCACCTGCATCATACGTCTGTGTAACTCTGGAAAGAGAAAAACACAAGTTATGATGCTTTCATGTCCATCCAGGGAAGATTTCCACCATGTGTATACTGACACCTAGTGGTGTGGATGTAGCCATGATTATTATTATTTTTAAATATTTAATTTTATAATATACCTTTTTATAATAATACTGAGTGCACTTTTAGGGGCCATAACTAAAATATACTCATGTATAATACATGAGTACAAAATCTGGCCATTGATTTGAAGTCCCAATAAATGAAAAGCTATTGCTAGTTACAATGTTATCCATCACTTATATATTATCCAGCAAGCTTTATAACAATTCTTCATCAATGATACACAAAAAGCCCATTTTTACAATCATGATACTAATTTACCTTCAACTAAAGATATCTATATCTATAATACATGCGTTGTTTGCTATGATTTCTTTGTCACAGCAACTCAAAAATCAAATCCAGCTTTTCCCACTGGTAATTACGACACTGTGGTGGCCGTTTTCTATTTTTGTTCTGGTATATCCAGCTCATAAACACTTAATCCTGAGAGGATGAGGAGTGTGTGATGTTTCTAGAATCAGTAATCTTAATATTCTTCCTGCTAAAGCGGATTTACGGCTGCTGTGGGGTTTTTAATGAGTCCAGAAAGGCACAAAGAGAAAGCGAGAGACACTGAAATGCTTTCTATCCAGGCCCTGCCTATGTGACCCTTGACTTTGAGACAAAGTAAGTTTAAGTTTATCTGGTTTTGCAGAGGTTAAATGGCCACATCAATCATGTCACACGCAGCTGGAAGGCAAACGACAGGAAATGAATGGCTAGGAAATGCTCTTCAGCCCAAAACTCACTCTCTTTCAGTGTGACGGTAAAGGTGAGATTAGAATGAACACAGAGTTCACTAAACAACACATTGAGATTCTACTCTAGATTTGTACATTAAATGAATAAAATGTGAACAGTGCTGGGTTACACAAGAGTTGCCACCAACTGTGTCACACCAACGGCAGTTGCTAGGGTATTGTGGGTAATATTTACTTAACACTAGTCAAGATGGTCATTAGACCCTTACTTATGGACAGCAAATCAAAGGTAAAAAAATAGACGTGTGTGTGTGTGTGTACCTGCATGTGGACAGCGGATGGAACTGAACTCCTCTCTCCTTACACTCTCTTACAATCCTCTCCTTCACATTCCTGCACAAGTCCAAAATCCTGAGAGAGAAAAAAAAGGTAAATGCTAAATAATGTGACCAAAAAGTCACCTAATCACTTTTATTCTGAAATGTTACAAATAGTAGAATTTAAGTAATTAAAACTTTAATATAACAAAACAATTTAAGTAATGGGAAAAACATGAAAATACAGCAATACATTCACCACAAAATAATAATCCCTAACCCACCCCCTAAAAAATAAACTAAAACACAAACTAAAACTAAAAAACAAAAAGCAAAAGCAAACAAAAAAAAAAAAAAAAAAAAAGAAAACCAAACAAAAAACAAACAAAATGAATAAATAAACAAAACCAAACCAAAAAAAAAGAAAAAAAAAGAAAACCAAACCAAACAAAAAACAAAACCAAACCAAACAAAAAACAAACAAACACAACCAAACTAAAAACAAAACAAACAAAACAAAACATTTAAACAAAACAAAACAAAAACCAAACCAAACAAAAACAAGACAAAAACAAAAAAAAACAACACCAACAAAACCAAACCAAACAAAACAACAAACAAAACCAAACAAAAACAAAACAGTAGTCAACATTTGAAGTGGACCAAAAAAGACAAAAGGTATTGTTCAAAATTCATGCATAACAAGGTTTTGATCCACTTCCAAATGTTGACTACTGTAAAACCCTAAACATACACTTCAAAAAACAAAATGACAAAACTAGTTCACAACTAAACAAAACAAAGCAACAACAAAAAGACACTAAACAAAAATAAAACAAAGCAACAAAAACACTAAACGAAACAAACTGATCAAAAACACCAACACTGCACTCTATATTATCCTCACTGGACAATCCCTCGATCTTGGGAAGTATTTCCACTCTACGGCATGAGTTCACACCAGTTTGGCTTTGTGTTAATACTAAGAGTCGAAATTACAAGTTCACGTGAAGTCTGAAAGTTTTTCCTTTACTTTGTGTCCTTGTGTCCTTCCCACCTCCACTAGCGCCTCCAGACAGAGACAACAGCGAGCGTGTTAAAGAGAGCGTGGAGCGCGTGGGCGATCAACAGACACTAGTGATGCTTGACCATCGCATACCTGTCCCAGGGCACAGACGTCTCAAACGACTCGCCCATCACGTAGTAGTCCATTCCCAAATCCTGCACACACACACAAAATGTTCATTCAATCCCAGCGTACATTTAAGAACAAATGTATATGTTCGGCGATACATTTATAAGGATAGTGTAGAGTCTGCTGTATCATCTCATAATAAACCCTGACGGGACAAACAGGGCCGCTGACGTGATGCAATCAGTGCTTGACCAATCATAGGCAAGTATTATATAATAGATACTATCATTCTCAGACAGACTAGACAGACAGACAGACAGTTAAAGAGATAGATAGATAGATAGATAGATAGATAGATAGATAGATAGATAGATAGATAGATAGATAGATAGATAGATAGATAGATAGATAGATAGATAGATAGATAGATAGATAGATAGATAGATAGATAGATACATAGATACATAGATAGATACATAGATACATAGATAGATAGACATAGACAGACAGATAGATAGATAGTCAGATAGACAGATAGACAGACAGACAGTTACACAGATAGATCGATAGATAGATAGATAGATAGATAGATAGATAGATAGATAGATAGATAGATAGTGTTGAAAACAGTCGTGCCGCTTCATATATTTGTGATTCATTTCTTTCAGGATTCTTCGAAAGTTCATAAGAACAGAATTTAACTAAAAACTTTTGTAACATTATCATAATGGCCTTAATGTCATGTAATGTTTCCATTTGAAATAAAACTATATAATTAAAATGGGTGTCCAAAAAAAAAAAAAAAAAAAACATGCCATCATAAACACACATTTAGGGTTAGATATAAGTTATTTGTAGTTGTATTTTGAAGTCTGTTGAAATGAAGGGGATTCATAACACACCCGGAGATACGCGATCACAAACGTCAGCATGTAACCCCTCTGACCGTTGTCCTCTCCTGCTGCCAGTCCCCTAAAACACACACACAGTAAGAAACAGAGTACAGGTCATTGGGACGTGAAGAGGGAAATCATATATATTATCAGCACAGTCAATGTTTCGAGAGAATAACCATCAAGGCGTTTGTGGTCCGTGAACATTTCCCATATGGATACACACACGCACACAGAGGCAGTGGATCAATAAGGTCAGCTGTGGGATCTATCCATTCATCCCCTTCAATCCATCACAATCGGCCTCTAATCAAATATTCTCAAAATCAAACCAACCTTTAATGCTGAAATCATTCAATCTGTGCTCTGTTTTCCTCACACACCCATCACTGCCACTGAAAGAGCCGTGATGAATGAGGGAGCATGAAAAGACAGAGACAAACGCCAGTGCTTCCGTATACAATCAGACAGGTCAGGTAAGGTTAGGGGTCACGACCCTAATGACCCATGCTGAACTATACTGGTCAAATAGTAACTCTGGTTCCATAGAAACGGCATAGATGGGAAGAACACACACACACACAAACAACCAAGGGTTTCTTACCCGAATTTGGCTGCGATGTCGTAAACCTGTTTCTCGTGCTGCAAAACCTTCCCACGATCCCCCTCGAATAACAGCGTGGCGACACACAGGTGGTGCGGGTCGAACCCTTTAAACTGAGAGCAGAGTTGCACCGTTAGACAACATAGAGACCCACAATCCATCAGGGAACCTTATTTTTTTTAAGGAGAATAATAATCCTTTATCGTATCGTATGAGACTTTGACATTAAAATTTAGTTTTAATTTTTTTTTATTTAAAGTCTGTGTGGGCGTGAATAAACAAAACAAAAACAATAGTCAATAATATCAGCAGCTACTTTTCACAAGCCAATCAAATCAGTAACATTTCTTGCTTTGAATGTAGAATACTGTGGCCGACCAATCAGAATGAAGTATTCCGGAGAGCTGCGTAATAGAGTGCATTAGTGCCCGCCCACTTTTTCAAGTATTTTTCTCCATACAAAATCCCCATAGGGATTTTAAAAAGTATTTGTTAAAGAGTTACAAGCCATGAACTGAGCCAACCAGCTCCGAGGAGAACCGTAACATTAAAAACGTTGATTTGAAGCCAAAAAAACGATGAAAATCAAACAAAAATACAAAAGGCACAAGACTTAACGGCTTCAGTGAGGAAAAGAACTACAATCCCATGAAGCATTGCAAATGACAATCGAATTAAAAACAGCTGATGTTATATATATATATATAAATGTATTTGTGTGCGCATGTACAGTATGTGTGTGTATGTATGGTTCAGCTGATTTTTTATATATATATATAATATATGTGTGTGTGTTTATATATATATATATATATATATATATACATGTGTATGTGTGTGTGTATGTATAAATATGTGTGTGTGTCTGTAAGTATGCATGCATGAAAATATCTATCTATCTATAGATATAATCAGTTTGTTGCATATGCATATAATCATATATTTAAGTATTTTGAGATAACGCGATTGTATCATTCGCAATGCTTCATGGGAGGGGGCGGAGTTAATGAGATCTTTTGACTCTGGTGGAATTTTCAGTAGAGCATCATGGGTAATGTAGTTTTTCACCACAAATTCTGCTGTTAAACACAATTATTTAAAAATAAAAATAAATAAGAAGCAAATACCGTGCATTGACAACCTCGTCACTCACAGTAGGGCCGTCTTTAAAGATTTATAAGTTATCGTTAAAAATCGATTTCCCTAAGGAGAGTTTTCACTTCCAGTTTAATTGTTGCAAAACTCTATTGACACACATTCACGCTTCTGTCTCACCTTTGTTATGTAGAATTTTTTCAAGCCGTCCACGAATGACGTGAACATGGAGGACACCTGCGGCTTGAGTGCATGACCTGTCAAAACATCGAAAACCTCGGTATTAATCACGCAATCATTTAGCGCACTTTTTTCAGGAGCTGTGTGCAGTCGTCGAAGCGAATGACTCTCGTGCTGCTCTAACGTCACCAACCTCGGGTTTCCCAGAGGCCTTTGTGTCAGATTTATTAGCGGTGTGAACAATAGCGCAGTAATGACTGGAGACACAAAGAGAGGGAAAGGCCGAGAAGGAACGCTGCACATAAATCATCCTGATAGCAGTTCCTCTGATAAGAAACACCAGAGAATCTCACACACACGCAGTCAGATTCACCGCAGAACCAACACAAGATCTCACTGACATGAATCAGTGTGTGAAATATATCACACACACAACAAGTCATGTCACGGATAGCACACTAACCAGTGTTGTGTTCACTTACACTTCCTGTCTCTCTCCATCACTTCCTGTTTCTTAGAACTGGCAATATGGTGACACTGTCAAATGGTAGTAATGTGTCATCTGGTAGATATTTGTTGATGTCTGTGGTACAAATATTTGAATAGCTATCAGTATTTATGCATGAAGACGACTAAGTTCTGTGAAAACGCATCCCAAATAAGTCAAGATTATTGCAGTTGTTTGTGGATTCTGAATAATGTCACAATAAACAACATTAAACTGATGTACAGGTTAGAGCTGTTTATACATTCGCAAGAGCTTCAAATGTGCGGAATTTAACTGAATTAACTTTTTATATTTATGACATAATAAACAAATAATTTCATTTACTCGTTATGTTTTATTTTATTCTTTTTAAACTCAAATGTTACAATGTGTTTATGCATGTTTGGACTTTAGTGTGAACTATCAAGTTAGTATAATAATAATAATAAATATAGCCGCAAGCAACGATACGGGGCCCAGACCCTGGAGGGTGTGCGGCTCGGTCCAAAAGACCATCTGATCTGAGATTTTAAACATAATTGGAAAAAAATTGTAGGAATAGTGGAATTTTATTTTTTTATTTACTTCAATATGGCGGACAGGCAAATAGATGGAAAGTGAAAAATGAGATATTGTAGGAATCAGTATAAACCACGGATCATAAGGACAATGAGAAAACAGTTTCAGACATGCCAATGATGATACCGATTGTCAAATCATTTAAAAGATATTGCAATTCATGTCGAAATTCAAAAATAGCGCGAAATGGTTCATCTGATCTTGACAAAATCGAAATCCACGTATTCGGCATGACTCAAGGAATCCATAAATGCCAAGATCATGATTCTGACAAACTATTTAAAAGTTATTAGCAAAAATAGCTACTTTTAATACGCTGTTCCCAAATTTGGCATGGACTCTCAGATCATGGTTCCGATAAAGAAAAAAAATGTATGGAATAGTAGCAAAAAAATATCGAATACCGTACTTTTCAAAATGGCCACTATTGTAAAGGACGGAGAATGGAAGATGTTGAACGTGGTCCACATGAAGAGAGGAATCAGGTGAACTGAGTTTCATTTTTCTAGATCAAACTGGTGGTGGCGCTATAGAGTAGGTACTAGAGAGCCCAAATTGGGTCAGATTTCTAGTCATTCCCATCACTACAAGAGTGCAAATTATCATTATTTTCCCACATACCGTTTATAGAGCCGCGATAGACTCCCATTCGGGAAGAAGAAAACTAACGAGTTCGCAAAAGTAGTTTTTTTGGACGAATCAAAATGGCAGCGTTGGAGCATCAAATCATCATATCAGAATGATTTCTGAAGGATTATGCGAATGTAATGATGTTGAATATTCAGCTTTGATCACAGGAATAAATTACATTTCCACATATATTCACACAGAAAACACTTACAATAATACTGTTATAATAAAAACACAATTTTACTGTTTTTGCTATATGCTATAAACATACTTATACCGTGACTTCATTTTCCTGTTTGACGCCAAGAGGTTCATTAACGCTTCCAAAGAACGCCAACAGTAACCAACGTCGCCCAATAGCTTAAGAGGACCCACACCTTCACGACGCTATACCCATAGATATCCATAATAAAGGCTAGATGTCAACATCCGCACTGGCGGCCATCTTGCCACAGGCAGCTCGCTCACTCGTAACATTGTGTTTTAATGGTGCATGTACTTTTTAAATAACCATAACTTGCTCAATTTTCTACCGATTTCCAAATGGTTTGGTTTGTCAGAGATGTAGTTATGACACTGCATACTTATGAATAATAAGCCATGTTAATAATGTTTGTAAGAAACCAAAACCGTTTGTAAATCCGTTAAGATTTCAACGAGATAAGAGTATTTGTGTTCGTGCTGATCACTCATCTTACATCAGAGGCCGCCAGAAAGCTTGCCTGTGACAAGATGGCCGCCAGTTATGACTCCGCCGTAAGACAACTAGCCTTTATTATGGCTATACCATTCAGAGATTACATGCGACCTTCTTCTGCTCGCCATTATAACGCAGATATAAAAAACAACACTTCTGGGCTTAAAGAGTGTGCATGCTGCAAACGGCATTATGGTTACAGAGCGCAGAGTCTTCATTAAAGAGTCGATTCATCTCTCTCAGAAGTGCACCGTGGATGAAAACACAGATCCGTACAGGAGTTAACGAGGTCCCTGGAGACGGGGAGCTTTTCCACATTTATCTGGCAACCCCTCACAGATTCCCCCACATCTCCACATGTAACGTCATCAACCCCGGCGGCACTGAGAGCTTAATTGCTGCCAGGGCCATTTTTCATTGTTCCTGAACCGCGTGTTTGTGCATTCGCTCGCAGCTCAGCTGGTAAAATAATGATCAATTTCACTTTCTGCGCGGCGACGCGAGCGGGGGTTCTCCAGAGATGAATCACACCGCGCCAAATTAAACCACTGATGTAATGAATACACAGAAAAACAACAAGTAATAAAAAAACAAAAACAAAGCTCTACAATGCTAAAATCTTGCAGTTCATCTCTGTGGAGTGTGATACGGAAACAGATCACTGCCTCTAAAGCCAGGACTGGATTGATTGTGGAAACTCTGCTTTTCATGTTTTTTCAACTCATAACACTCATGGGTAATGCATGTTATCGATATACAGCACGTCTGGATATTACGCAACGGTCAATGACTTTACAACTGCACACAAATACTAAATTGTCTAATTACACATTGATGCCACTTACAGTAGTTCAATGCGTTTGTGATGTCACAACTCACTCATGAATATTAATTAGGCTCTGTGGAAATAATTGGAAAAGTATGTATTGATTTGGAAATACACTATTGTTTAAAGTTTGGGATCAGTAAAAAAATGTTTTGAAAGAAATACATTCGTTAAGCAAGACATCAACTTGATCAAAAGTGACAGTAACGACATTTATAATGCTACAGAAGAATCGGTTTCAGATAAATGCAGTTCTTTTGAAGTTTTTTGAAAAAAAGATTGGTTTCAACAAAAATATGAAGCAGCACAAATGTCTCAACATGGATAATAATCAGAAATGTTTCTTGAGCAGCAAATCATCATATTAGAATGATTTATGATACATTTAAATATTTAATTCACAAATTAATATCTTCATCCTGGCATCCGTCACTGTCAGTTCCAGGATTTTGTAGCTCGGTAGAAAAATTAATCTGCAACTTCATATTAAATATGGTGTTGGTCCAGCAGTAATGTTTTCCCTTTGAGAATGACAGGTTATATAACTTCTATATTTAACAGAAATAATTTAGGTCTGAATTATGACAGAAGGGCTGCAGGACCATAATTATAATTTTTGCAATTACACCTTTTAAAGTTGCGGACACGTCGAGTATAAACAATGATTTACGCTTTAACCAATACTGTCCACAGTAATGCTCATATTAGCCAGCTAAACTTTTACCCTGTTAGAAAAAATATAGAGTTGCCTAGTTTCATGTGGTTCTTCTGTATTATGGGTTTGCTATGTGGGAAAACAATGTGCTGGTTACGTTTGTGAGACAATCAGCTGATTACTATTATTATATTATGAATTAAAACCCTTGATCCTCACCTGACTATGGCTTTGTAGGGGTGGGCGATATGGAAAAAAATATCATATCACGATTTTTTTTAGGAAAATCACGATCACGATTTTTTAATCACGATTCTTTTTCAAGTTGGTTTTAATATTTTGCAAGTGGCTGTTCATCACAGCCAAACTAATGGCCCTATGTTAAAAACAAAGCCTTAGGTAACAAAAGAAAAAAGAAAGGCATACATTTAGGCCAGTGGCAAAGATAAAAATCTTTGTCATTATTTTCTTTATTATTAAAAAAATAAGACAAGATAAACATTACACAAATTCATTTTCATATTAAATAAATAGTGCTTTATTTTTTCAGATGCAGTAGGTGTATTTAGCAGTAGCATTGAAGTAATTAAATGAACAAATATGAAATTAAAACACTACATAGACTTCACTGAATAAATTGATTCTTATTAAAGATGTATTAAAGTTCTCAGTCAGTGAGTGATTTTCTCCTTGTGTTTTTTTGTTTTGTTTTATTAACACTAAAGGGATAGTTCCCTCAAAAATGAAAATTGTCTTAATTTACTCTCTCAAGAGGTTTTAAACCCGAATAAGTTTCTTTCTTCTGTTGAAAATAAAAGTTATTTTGAATAATGTGGGTAACCGAACAGTTGCTGGTCTCCTTATAGTTTTTTTAATAGGTTCTCTCCTGTAAGTTAATGGGGACCAGCAACTGTTTGGTTACCCACATTAAAAAAAAAAAATGTCTTTTGTGTTCAGCACAAGAAAGAAATTAATACAGGTTTGGAACAACATTAGAGTGAGTAAATAATGACGGATTTTTTTTTTGTTTTTTTGTGAACTATCCCTTTAAGGACAAGCGGCAGTACTATTTATTCCTGTTGCTTTTAGACCAGCACGCGACGCGTTTAATATAGACGCATATTACACCAGATATTCTCTCAAATGTTTGCTTTCACTTTAGACATAGCCTGTTTATGTAAACATTGTGTGTATTTAACAGTATTAGCTTAATAAGACTCGAGAGATAACTTAGTCCAGTACAGGCGCTGTTTGACAGGCTTCTAGTGCCTGCATGTGATTGTCGTGGGTATATGCGGTCAGGAAAGCGCACATTAGAACAGCGCATCAGCGCGTGAATTAAATGTTTAACTGGCAAGGCTTATGCAAATAACGAACTTTTGTGAATTGCAGTGTCCCGTACCTATTCATTAACATGTGATGTGTAGGCTACGTCGCGTTGTACAGTTGATAGACGGAGGCGCCAGAACTGAACTGATAGAATGCACTGTAACACGATACTACGATATTTCTTCAAAAGCAGATCGTGGAGACATTTTAATCGTCCACGATTAAAAATCGTCATATCGCACACCCCTATGGCTTTGTAAACTTTATCCATGATGTGGTTTATAATGGACTGTGGTACAGAAACAGTGACAATCTTGGCTTCCTTTGGCTATTCTCTGCTCTCTCAGCCGACGATATGTTTGTCCCGTTTGAGCAACCGTAGCTTCTTCGAAAGGGAGGGGTGAGCAGTGGACGGAGCCCTTAGTGCAAACTCACAACCGAACCACTAGATGTTGCTACAATCTACACACTGCACCTTTAAAGCACACAGATGACAGCGCATGTTACGGCACTTTCCAGAGGTTTATGTTATTGCTGAAGCGCAGGTGTGTGAAGTAACGAATTACAAATACTCACGTTACTGGAAGTAGTTTTATCCGAAATTGTACTTTTTCGAGTAGTTTAAAAATGGTTTACTTTTGCTTGAGTACATTTAAACTAATGTATCGGTAAGCCTTTCACTCCGCTATATTACACACTTGTTTTAATTTGATTTTTAACGTGATTGGATCGAGTAATGGGTCTCATGACTAACGTTAAAGTTTTCTATGCAGAATTTGATTTGACGACAATCATGGCTGCAGTGGAAGTGCATTCTTCAAGTATCAATTCAATCGAGATATCAGCATCTTCCTCTATGATAAGATAAATCATCTCTGATTACTCATTTTATATATATGCTAGCTAGTGGTGCAACGGATCATCACTGATCCGTGATCCGTTCGGATCAATGTCTTCGGTTCGGCACACACGTGATCCGCGGATTGATTATGAAAAAAAAAAAAAAACGTGCGCATGTTGTTCAGTCAACGCACAGCTTCGTCATAGCGAGCGGAGGAACGGAGAAGCTTGAACGCCCCGCGTCATTTCAGGGCTCCAGACCAGACTGCGACCAAAATTTGAGAGTGTGCGACTGAATTTTACATCCAGTCGCAGATGTGCGACCAGTAAATTTGCCACACGTTAAACGCATGGTAAAGCGGCGCGTCAATGAATCCGTGACAAGAATAGCGCGCGTAAACATCTGTGGGAGGGAGACGGAGACAAATATCACAAACTGATGTGCGTCTGAGCAATCAGCGATCTATCGACTCGTTAGTCGTTGCCTAGCAGCGAATGCAAACAAAATGAAAGTGGAACGAAAATACGCTACTCATTTATGATTAGGACCGTGGAGCTGCAGCAGCAGCGATCCATTGACAAAATAAAGCCCCGAACTTGACAGTCGCGGGCCGATCTCGCTCACGCAACACTGTTACTAGGAGATCCAGTGAAGAAATCCATTGAATTCGCCTCAGAATTAATAACATCAACACCACGAAATCCAGTGAGAAACTCCGATTCGGCGCAGGTTTCTGTTATAAAGCATATCAGATCAAACAGCGCTGACGTGGAAACCAGGAGAAACACTTATAGAAGGCTTTCAGTCCACAAATCAGCCTATATATGATAATGTGTAAGAAATAGTCAAATGCTTACAAGTAGCCTACTACACATCTTTTCCCAGCACTTCAATAATATCATAAATAAATGTTTTATTTTTTTGAATTTTTTATGTGATTACCAACACATTTTTTGTTTATCCTTTAAAGATTGTCCTAAAATGAAAAAAGTACGATGATATTTTCACTACTTTTATTAATTGATATTAAGACATTATAAATGATAATAACTAAGTTAATTTCATCTACACCCTAAATTAAGCTTAGTGATTTATTGTCAGCCCCAGTGCGACCAGAATTTTTTTTTTTTTTTTTTTTTGTAGAACTCGCTGTGAGTTCTCATTTGAGGTGATGCTGCCCTCAACTTTTTAGTCTGGAACCCTGTGAAGTTAAAATAAAACAGAATATCATAATGTTAAGTCTATTTATTATTAAATAATTTGTCAGTAGGCTATTACAGTTATTTTGGGGGAAATTTTTTTTTTTTTTTTGCTGATCCGAAAAATGATCCGATCCGTGAGTTTTTTGATCCGTTGCACCCCTAATGCTAGCCTATATATAGGGCCTGACATTTGGTGTGAGGTATTTCATACAGTGTTAACTCCCTCAAGTGTTCATTACGCAGTGAATTCCCGCCTGTGCGTGGTGATCTGTGCACCGCTGTCTCTCGCTCAGGAGTTTAAGTCAAGTCAAGTAACATTTATTTATATAGCGCTTTTTACAATACAGATTGTATCAAAGCAGCTCCACAGTGATAACATGAAAGTAGTACAACACAGATCAATAATATTGTTAAATATTAAATATCCACAACTAAGCAAGCCAAAACCAAGGCAACAGTGGCAAGGAACCAAAACTCCATCAGATTGGATGGAGTTTAGCATGAGCGCGCTGAGAAGGAGTGATGTGGACACACGCTTCATGTGGAAAAACACCTGCACTGAAATTTGAGAACGAGCTGCATAAACACATTGTTCTGTTACATATTCAACACATAACATTTCAGCCGAATATCAATTAAAGCGTTCACCCCCTGCTGAGACTTGTCTTTTCAAATCTTCCATCTCGTCGTGTCATTATAATGATTGATTTGGCTCCTGGGTTTTATGTTTCACGCTTCAGAAATGTGACATAATTTGTGTTAAGGGAGCAAAGTGAGCATCGATGCTGCATGGATTTTGCGGTGCATTTTTAGGGAGCGAATGTTTCAGTGGACTGGAAGGATTCTGTGATTGAAACAGCCCTTAAAATAGCCAACTACTGAACTAGCGAGCCGATTGAGACGCACCCGTTTGGATACCTTTTTGACCGATGACTTTCCCAACCATTTTTTGTTAGGAAATCATCTTCAAGTAAAATCTAGATGACTATAGAGGGTTTTCACCGACGTCACGTTCTGGGCGGTAACCCGGATGAGCGGCCATTATGGAGGCACTCGGATGTAAACAACAGCATGGACTGCACTGTTTGTGTACAACTGAACACATTGTTATGGTGCGTTCACACCGGACGCGAATAGTGCGTCAGGCGCGAATGATTTCAATGTTAAGTCAATGCAAAGACGTGTTACGCACGTAAAAAATTCCTGCAGCGCGAATGAGGCGTGGAGCACGGAAGATGCGAATACGCCTCATTCGCGCGTCAAGTTTGCGCGAATTGAGCGTCTGCCGTGTTAAGCACGTTACGCGCGAATGATTTAGTTAGTGTCATTTGTGCATTCACGCGTTTGACGCAAATTCGTGTCTGCCGCCCGAGTTGAAAAATCTGAACTTTGGCGTGAATTCACGTCGCGTTAACCAATCAGGAGCCTTCAAACTTGGCGCGGGACAGGCGGAAGTACCGCTGACAGCGGCCGTCATCCAGCGCAGCTCCTGGAGCGAGCAAATGGTGAAACTCGCCAAACGGTTCACCTCAGAAGGGTCCGGTGGACACAAATATACAGCGACGATGATCCCCACGCCGCTGTTCTGCTCTCCAGAGTAAATACAGAGCGGTGACTCTCTCGATGAATGCGCGGTCGACATAAAAACAATGGCCGCCAACGGATTGATTCTAACGCGCGTAAATTTCGCTTCAAACTTTTGTTTTTACGCACGTCAGTTTCACTCTTGACACGCGAATTAACACAAAGTGGTCAAGCGCCAAACTAGACGCGTCAGGCGCGAATTTGACGCGCTATTCACGTCCGGTGTGAACACAGCATTACACTAAAAAAAAACACAGAAAAACATGTGGTAGGTGCAAAATCATATAGAGAAGGACTGCCGAAACAATGCTGTTTTGTTGCAAAGTGCCGGACGACCACAAAATTATTATTTTTGAAACATATTTGGAAACTGGTGCAGACAAGGAAAAAAAAGCTCGCTGTACATACCAGCCTCCTACAGTTCTGCAACTCAAGACGCAGTATAAGTTAGTCAAGCGCGGCGGTGGCTACACAGGTCCATGTTGTAAAATTTAAATAAGACAACATGTCTACATGGCAAGTGTATACCCCTCCATCAGTGTCAATGTCAGTGCCGTTTTGCCCGAGAGCAGCATGGATTCACAAATCGATAAACAGCGTAGACATCATTTTAGATCAGATTCCAAACGGATGCAAAGATAATCGGATTTGGACTGTAGCCATAGTTAACTACGTCAACATTTAAGCCATAGTCAAAGCTTCATTTACACATGATGTGGCTGATGAGCTGATGATGTGCCTCTCTCACCTCAAACGCATTCTTTCATTAGTTTTTTTGCACTCTTCTCTTTAACTTTTGGCAGTCTGTAGAACTCGAAAGGTATTTTCCCGATGCGACCGATTAGTACAGACCAAAACTAGACATTATTCAGCAGAAATAATCAGCCACATTTGCGAGTCCGTTCAGTTCAGTGGCATTGTTTATGTTCTGTGCCTCCAAAATGGCCGACTTCTGGATTGATGACGCGTCGTGAAAACCCTCTATAGAAACTTTTCCATTATTAAAAGGAAGAAATCCCAAACTGAACCCATTTGACCAAAAATCTTTTGTCCTTTTGAGACTTTAAGTCAATATTTCAATAATTAAACATTCATGTTCACGGTTCTCTGATGTCAGTTAGTTAGTAAATTAAACACCTCCTCTTTTTTGTTCTTAAAGAATAATGGTGCTGTTGATGTGCCTTTTTTGTTTCCCTCTGAAGGCAGTTGTCATCACTATGAACTGTCGTTGAAAAAGAGCGTGTGTGAAAATATCTTTTTTGCACCACAGAAGAAATTAAGTACTATGTAAAGTAAAACTATGAATTACTGTATAATTTTTAGTAAAAAACAGTAAAAAGTAAATGGTTTAACATCACAATATATTTTACTGTACAATAATGTCAGATTTATGGCTTTTGGAAGCAAAAAAAAAAATCAATTACTATATAATTTATGATAAAAAAAAACAGTAAAAGTAAACCGTTTAACATCACATGTAATTTTACTGCAAAATACGACCAAATATTTGTTTTGTTTAAGTAAAAACTATGAATTCCCATACAATTTATAGTTAAAAAACAGTAAAAGTTTAACATTGTATTACATTTTACTGTATAATAATGTCAAATTTATGGCTTTTGGTAGTAAAAACTATATTTTACTGTATAATTTTGGTGAAAAACAGTCAAAGGTTTAACATCACATTATACTGTGTGCAATTTAACTGTAAAATCCTGCCAAAGTGTAGTTTTTTGGAAGTAAAAACTATGAGTTACCATATAATTTACAGTGTAAAAACAGTAATAGTTACTGGTTTAACAGCACATTACATGTCATTTTACCGTAAAATACTGTCTAACTTGTTTGATGTGTTTTTTAGGAAACTACGACTTACCATATATTTTACAGTGTAAAAACCATAAAAGTAAATGGTTTAATATCACATTATACATAGTTTTACTGTAAAAGATTGTCAAATTTATGGCTTTTGGAAGAAAAACTATGAATTACTGTATAATTTATAGTGAAAACAGTAAAAGGTTTATCATCACAATATATTTTACTGTACAATAATGTCAGATTTTTGGCTTTTGGAAGCAAAAAAATATTAGTTGCTATATAATTTATGATAAAAAAAACAGTAAAAGTAAACCGTTTAACGTCACATGTAATTTAACTGTAAAATACGGCCAAATGTTTTGTTTTTTGAAAGTAAAAACTATGAATTACCATATAAATTATGCTGCAAACAGTAAAAGTAAATGGTTTAACAGTAATTTTACTGTAAAATACGGTCTAACTTAAGTTGTTTTTAGGAAACTATGAATCATTATAAAATTTCCAGTGCAGGTTAGATACAGGTTAGATTAGAAGGACAGACGAAACTCACCGAACTGAAACTGCTCGTTGTCCATTAGCCGAATGGATGCTGGAGCACATCTCTAGAACAACAATAGAGAAGAGGAAACATGCTCAGACAGAAACAGATTAATAGACGGGGCGTATAATGACCCTCTCCTACACTTTAACAAATCTACAACATCATTATTGCTCAGACCGTTGTTAGGAAACACCTACAGTACAGCAAAATGAGTTCCAATTAAAACAAAAGCCGATTTGTTTAAAGGCAGCCTTGGGCTGAAACGGATGGAGGAGCAGCATAATCAATAAATTCATTTTAAGTTTGGATGCCAGTTTGTTTATGGACTAATAAGAGGCAGTGCTGTACAGAACGGCAACACTCGATCATCAATAAGGGCTACATCAGCAGCAACACACAGGCTAATGAGAAGCCCAGACCTGAGCCCATTAGCATCACACACACGGTTCAGCATACACTCCTCACAGTAAAGCTTCTTCACTTCGACAGCTCACTTTCCACTTCGCTTTAGTCGTGTTCTTTAGACAAAAATGCATAAAAAAGTCATCTAAAATCTAACTGTTTGGAAAACTTTAGAACAAATAAATACAACAGAACAAAGATGAAATACTGAGTTTGTTGCAAAGTCCTATTTGTTTGAACCGCGAAAGACATCAAAGTTTCCGCTACTCCTACATCCCACGTCATGCATTGGTTACACTTTTGGCGAATAATCAAAGAATCCAGTAAAAATATTGTACATAACTATTTCCCTGTAGCTCAAACAGTGGAGCGCTGGTGCTTGCAACGCCAATGTCATGGGTTCGATTCCCAGGGAAAGCAAGAAGTGATAAGAATGTAAATGTATGCAAGTAGCTTTGGATACAAGCGTCTGCCTAATGCATAAATGTTTTCAATATTGATGATAAACAGAAATGTTTCTGGAGCATCAGATCATCATATTAGAGTGATTTCTGAAGGATCATGTGACACTGAAGACTGGAGTAATGATGATAAATACAGCTTTGATCACAGGAATAAATTACACTCTACTATATATTCACATGGAAAACATTTTCAATTCTAATATTATTTCACAATATTACTGTTTTTTTTTTTTTGCTTTTTCAATCAAATAAATGCAGCCTTGGTGAGCATAAGAGACTTCTTTAAAAAACATAAAAAATATTATATTTATATATATATATATATATATATATATATATATATATATAATAAAAAAAATAAAATATATATAAAATAAAATATATGATAATATATGTATAAAATTATTATAATATAAATATAATGTATAATATATTAAAACAATATATATATATATATATATATATATAAATTATAAAAAATATTTTATATATATATATATATATATATATATATAAATTATAAAAAATATTTTATATATATATATATATATATATATATATATATACTGTATATATATATAAATTATAAAAAATATTTTATATATATATATATAAAATATTACCCATCCCAAACTTTTGAATGGCAGTGTGTGTGTGTGTATTAGTCACATGTAGGCCTGTACTGACCTGTCTGGCCACCTCTCTCAGGCACGCCACGCCCTGCTGGAAGTTTGGGAATACCACAGAGCCATACTTCTGGTACTCAGGAATGGGTCGGATCTTCATTGTAACTTCAGTCACCACTCCCAGAGTTCCTGAAAAACGAGACACACACACCATTGGCATGTGCACGGACAGATGGGAGTTCACACCAGCAACCGTTGTCAAATGAGGTTTGATCTGATCCAGTATTACTTTATCACACACAAGGGCTGAAAATGTGTGCAGTTTGTAATGTGCATGATCTGAAAAGTCCTTAACTCCAGCAACAGGATATAACAGTGAGTCTGAGAGTTGTACACAGCACACACACACACGAAAGGAGCCCCTGACTCTCTGCAGGAGATCTGCATGTTCATTTTCACCTGAACGCTCAAGTTTCTTCCACTACAAAAGGAAGCAAAGAGATTTACAGACTGTGTGTTCTGTGACATAAAGCAGGTCAGTATCAAACGACACACTGGGGGGAGAGCAGAGACACCGGGGCCCAGCGCAGCAGGCCCTCTGTCCCGGACCAGCATGACCTCTGACCCCTGCATCTGCTGCTTCTACACTCATTACCGAAAGCCCAGAGCAAGCGAACGTGTATGAGAGTGTAACAGTCCTGTGGAGAGTTTATACGAGCCATCATTGAGACCGTATGCTGGATTGAAGCTTTATGAGCAGAACATACCTCAGCATCAAAACTCACCCTTCACTCTTATTCTCTTCATGAAAATGTGTTCAAAATCTATGGTTTTGGAAGTAAAAACTCTGAATTACCATACAACTTAGTTAAAAACAGTAAAAGTTTAACATCGCATTACATTTTACTGTATAATAATGTCAAATTTATGATTTTGGAAGTAAAAACTGTCAAATTTACAGTTAAAAACAGTAAAAAAAAGTTTAAAAAAGTTTTTGTTTTTTTTCGCATTACTTTTTACTGTATAATAACGTCAAATTTATGGCTTTTGGAAGTAAAAACTATATTTCACCGTATAATTTTGATGAAAAACAGTCAAAGGTTTAACATCACATTATACTGCAAGTAATTTAACTGTAAAATCCTGCCAAATTTTAGTTTTTTGGAAGTAAAAACTATGAATTACCATATCATTTACAGTGTAAAAACATTAAAAGTTCACAGCACATTACATGTAATTTTACCGTAAAATACTGTCCAACTTGTTTGTTGTGTTTTTTAGGAAACTATGAATTACCATACAATTTATAGTTAAAATCAGTAAAAGTTTAACATTGTATTACATTTTACTGTATAATAATGTCAAATTTATGGCTTTTGGTAGTAAAAACTATATTTTACTGTATAATTTTGGTGAAAAACAGTCAAAGGTTTAACATCACATTATACTGTGTGCAATTTAACTGTAAAATCCTGCCAAAGTTTAGTTTTTTGGAAGTAAAAACTATGAGTTACCATATATAAAACAGTAATAGTTACTGGTTTAACAGCACATTACATGTAATTTTACCGTAAAATACTGTCTAACTTGTTTGTTGTGTTTTTTTAGGAAACTACGAATTACCATATATTTTACAGTGTAAAAACCATAAAAGTAAATGGTTTAATATCACATTATACATAGTTTTACTGTAAAATATTGTCAAATTTATGGCTTTTGGAAGTAAAAACTATGAATTACTGTATAATTTATAGTGAAAACAGTAAAAAGTAAATGGTTTAACATCACAATATATTTTACTGTACAATAATGTCAGATTTATGGCTTTTGGAAGAAAAAAAAAATCAATTACTATATAATTTATGATAAAAAAACAGTAAAAGTAAGCTGTTTAACATCAAATGTAATTTTACTGCAAAATAAGGCCAAATGTTTGTTTTGTTTTTTAAGTAAAAACTATGAATTCCCATACAATTTATAGTTAAAAACAGTAAAAGGTTAACATTGTATAACATTTTACTGTATAATAATGTCAAATTTATGGCTTTTGGTAGTAAAAACTATATTTTACTGTATAATTTTGGTGAAAAACAGTCAAAGGTTTAACATCACATTATACAGTGTGCAATTGCTATATAATGTATGATAAAACAACAGTAAAAGTAAACCGTTTAAAGTCACATGTAATTTTACTGTAAAATACGGACAAATGTTTGTTTTTTGAAAGTAAAAACTATGAATTACCAAATAAATTATGCTGCAAACAGTAAAAGTAAATGGTTTAACAGTAATTTTACTGTAAAATACTGTCTAATTTAAGTTGTTTTTAGGAAACTATTAATTATTATAAAATTTCCAGTGCAAAACAGTAAAAGAACTTTCCCAGAAGTCCCTGAGTGAGTGACACAACACATATGATTATATTTCAATTGTTTGTTGTTCTTATTTTTGTTTTCAATAATGCAAATTAGGGTGTTTTGTTGCAAATTATGCTATTTAGTTAATATTTATTGCATTATTTTAGTGTAATGTGTCATATCACATATATTTTAAACACTATCCTGTAATATCTGAAATATTGTATCATTTCTTTTTTACTGGATTCTGAATTTCTGCCAACAACTGTTTTATTTACAATAAATTTAACAGGTTATTAGTAACACTTTATAATAACTCCATGCTATTAATCATTAGTTAAGCATTAGTAAACAGTCATCATTTATAAAGCATTAATAGAAATTAATAAGCAATTTATCATTTCTAAATGAAGCATTATTTACATTTGTCATTGATTCATAATATCACTTAAATAGATCACTTAGAAGTTGTATCGAATGCAAAACACTTCTTTAAATGTAACAAAACTCCAGTTTACCATCAAACACACACACCTCTGACAGCAGAATCATGACTGCTGTAAAAATAACAACAATCTGCCATCTGAACTTTAGTGTGTCAAAGGAGAAAAAGTGAAATGTGTCCTGCTTCAGGACCTAAATGTCCCTGACATTACAAACCCATTAAACAAGCCAGATGTCCCTCCTAACGAATCATGAATGTTTAATTAATGCAGATTAAACCTGGGAGACAATCATCCTCCCACACAGACTTCTTGTGTGCCGTAAAGAGCTTCAGGCCCATTCTCATCACTTCAGGGCTTCATGAATGCCTTAATTTTTAGAGAAAAAATAATAATAATATAATTTTCTTTGGATAAGGAATACTTTTAAACAGAATCGTGACATGTGATAAATATCAAGCACATACTTCTGACCTGTTGCCCTGTCTGAGTCTGTAAGTGTGTGTGAGAAACATTACACTGTTAGTGAAACATGTGTCACTGCCCTCTACTGACTAACCCCAACGCCTAAATATAGCTTTTATTTGAGGTAAACCACAGCTTCACCAGACTTTCATTTGCTAAATTATAAATTCCAGCCATTGTTTGCCTCTATTTAGATATTTTTTGTTTAATTATACAGGGGACGGGATCAGAAAGGACGTGATTCAGACTCGGGTCATCTGAAGCGCAGCTGCAACAGAAATAGGCTGTCATCATTTCACCTCAAAATCCAAAAGATGGAATTGAGAAATTAAGGAAAATTAAGACTAATAAACATTAGGAATTTGTGTTTAAAATATGTTTGCGTGTCTCTGTTTAAGAGCCGATAGAAACGGAAACCAAACGGCTAACTCGATAATTATTTTTGCATACAAAACCAGACGTTACACGTTCAGATCAAGCCTACACATGCTCCTGTTGATATAAGTATTTGAAATGAACATGATTTCTAGTGACATATCAGGGAAAATCTATGATTAATGCATACTGCTCCTTTACTTAATCCAGAGCAGACACTTATCTCGGTTGAGATGTGGTTTGGGAAAGGGTAAAGAAACACACACCGTCGCCCAGCCTCTCGGGAACCTGGTGTCAGATGTACCCCATACACACCGTTTGACCATTTAAAACTTAAAATAACAAGAAAAACGAATGAAAACTGACTAACTGCAATGCATTACAATGGACGTGGAAGCAGAGAATGTCCGAGTGTATTGGGTTAGCTGCGCACTGTGATTGGCTCATCGCGTCTGAGGGCGTGGCTTAAAGGGTTAAAGAGATAGTTCACCCAAAATGGAAAAACGTATTATCATTCACTCATAAATTCCTATTTTCTGATGAACAAACAAAAAAGATGACTTGGACTATGGAAATACTATTGAGTCCATCAACTGTTTGGCAAACCATATTCTTCAAAATATCTTGTGTTTGTGTTCAGCTTGGAACAACATGAGGGCGAGTAAACGATGACAAAATTATCATTTAATTCTCACGATGTATAGAAATATACCTTAGAGGGGAAATATGAGCCAGACATGCTCTTAACAGGTTTCTTGAGATTCACACACACCTTCTGAGCCCATGATGAAGTGATGTATGTCGGGGCCCGTGGACATGCGGGGCCCCAGACAGCTCTTCTCAATCACTCCTCTAGGGGTCACCATCTTTATATGCACCACCTGGGAACACAGCAGATCACAGGTAACATGATGAGCACAAGACTGATGCGGATAAAACATGCGTGTGTGTGTGGAGACACAGCAAAACATACCAGGTCCTCAATGTTGCCGTAGATGTTCTTCTTCATGCCCGAGGCGCGGGTCGCCACCCATCCGCCCAGGGAACTGAACTCCATGGAGTCCGGCTCGTGGCCCGTACAGTAGCCATGCTCGTTCAACTACACACACACACACACAAAACATCTTACTTGCAAAGTATTTTTTTTTATTAAAACTAGTGCTGGGCAACAATTAATTGCATCCAAAATAAAAGTTTGTGTTTACATAATATGTGTGTGTGTGTACGGTGTATAATTATTTTGTATATATAAATACCCACACATTCACGTATATATTTAAGAAGTATTTGCATGTATATTTTGTTTATATATATATATTAGGGCTGTGCAAAAATTAATTGCGATTAATTGCATCCAAAATAAAAGTCTGTGTTTACATAATATATTTGTGTGTGCTGTATATAATTATTTTGTATATATAAATACACACACATGCATGTATATATTTAAGAATTATTTGCACTTAAATTCTGTATATATATATATATATATATATACATAAATAAATGCATAATCTATATTATATAAATATAAATATTTTATATATGAATAACACATTTTCTTAAATATATACAAGCATGTGTGTGTATTTATATATACAAAATAATTATATACAGCACACTCAAATATATTATGTAAACACAGACTTTTATTTTGGATGCGATTAATCGCAATTAATTTTTGCATAGCCCTAATTAATATTATATATAAATATTTTATATATATATATATAACAATTTTTTCTTAAATAATTAATGCATAAGTGTGTCTTTATATAAACCAAATAATTATACACACTACACACACATATATATTTTGTAAACACAAACTTATTTAGCACAATATATATATACATGTATATATACACACACACACACACCCCTGGATACAATAGCAGCTGGTGAACAGATGTTAAACATCATCGCTGTTCCAACATGGTGTATTTTAGCACAGCTGGATCCCTGTCCTGACCAATCAGCATCCAGGACCAGGACGAGATCGGTTTCATAATAAAAATGTGAATGACGGTAAAACACAACAGCCTCACAGGAAATGAGTTTCTGGATAAACACAGAACTACTGAAGCCTTATGGAGCGTTACAGACGTTTCCTGCGGTCAGACTCACAATGTGTGTGTGTATGTGTGTGTGTGTGTGTGACAGCCGTATACCTGTAAGAGAGCTGATGGACTTATTGATCAGTCTCAGATAAAACACACGCTCCAGGTGATTTTATTAAGCAAACCCCCGAGAAATACACACTCACTTTAATGTTTCACCATCTGTCCAGCTTCCCTCCCTCCACACACACACACACACACACACACACACACAGTGATGGGCATGTTTATGATGCATCTCACACACACACACACACACACACACATATACTACACCACACCAGCAGCACCAGTCCCATTTTTCGACATTAGTTTAATGGGACCATCTGCTGTGTGTGTGTGTGTGTGTGTGTGTGTGTGTGTGTGTGTGTGTGTGTGTACTACAGACAGAAAGTCCCAAACAAATGACCTGTTATTACCCTTCAGTACAATCTGTATATTTTCTCTCCTTACACGAACCCGACCCCTAAACCTACCCTTCACACAAAACTCAAACGTGTCGGAATTGGCTAAAAAAAAAAAGTCTAATGTTGCGAAACCAAAAAAAACTTGATATAAATCTGAAAAAAAAAATTCTGATAAAGTCCAAAATAAATAATTATGCATTTTAAAAAAATATCACTCAGTCTGATTCATAAGCTGTTTTCCTCATGGGGACCAAACAATGTCCCACAAGGACAAGGATTTCTGCTATTACTATCCTTGTAGGGACATTTAGGGAACACCTGAACCACACACACTATATATATATATGAAGAGTTCAGATGCAAAAGCCTCTAAATGCCATTTGAAATTTTCTTTTTTAATGATGATTTTTATCAAACTTGTATATTTAAGTTCAGTAATTTCACTTAAATAATAATTAATAGGTAATTATCATTGGCATTTAAGTGAAATCACTGAACTTAAATATACAAGCTTGATAAAAATCATCATTAAAAAAGAAAATTTCAAATGGCATTTAGAGGCTTTTGCATCTGAACTCTTCATATATATATATATATACACACAGTAATGTGCAGAAAGCTGTTGTAAAATCAGTGTGTGGACCAATGACCTGTCTCTCCAGATCCTGTCCGATGATCCCAGCCTCCACATGAGCCGTCAGATTCTTCTCATCAATCCACAAGATTCGGTTCTGAAGGAAAGGAACAAACAGCAGAAGATCACAGGTCACTCGTTTAACATTTATCAGTCGATCATTTTTTATCATTTTTAATATTCATTTATCCGCCATTATAACTGCCGATACGGATAGTTTGTAAAATGCCTAATATCGGCCGATATATCGGTCCGGCTCTATTAAAAGCACACATAAATGAAGGTGACTTGACTAGATTGAAGTGCAGTGATGTCGGCATTATGAGTGTGTTAACAGATCTCCCTCAAACCACACGTCAAACTCGTTCACTGCCGCTAAACTCAGCCCACATATCAGGTCAATGTGTGTGTGTGTGTGAACCACAAACCATAGTAACACCACTCGCTGCAAACCATCTCATCAGACAGATAATCGGGACTTTCCTCAAGTGAACAATACACACACACACTCGCACCTTTGCGTGCAGCTCGGGCTTCAGCTGGTGTGTGTGTTTCAGGCGTTCTGACTATCAAGCAGGTTTTGTCCCACAGGGTTAAACACTCTTCAGGAAACCACAGTTGGCTCCGCCCCCACCGCTATCAATCACACACTGCGCTCATAAAACAACCTCACCGCTCACGACACACTGCCTTTCATGTGCTCGACCCCACGACCGCAACACGGGTCGGCCGAGGTCAGAGCCGCAGATGAAGTATGCGGAGAGAGGAGAAACCCAGACAGAAGAACAGACAGGTAGAGCCAACAGAGAGAGCTCAGTGTGTGTGTGTGTGTGTGTGTACCTTTAAAGGAGTAGTTCACTTTTAAAAAAAACTTTTGCTGATAATTTACTCACCTCCATGACATTCAAGATGTCCACGTCTTTCTTTCTTCAGTCGAAAAGAAATTAAGGTTTTTGATGAAAACATTCCAGGATTTTCTCCATATAATGGACTTCAATGGGAACCAAATGGTTCAAGGTCCAAAAGACAGTTTCAGTGCAGCTTCAAAGGGCTTTAAACGATTCCAGACGATGAATAAGGGTCTTATCAAGTGAAACGATCGCATATTTAATAAATAAATAAAAAAAGTTTAAGCTTTATAAGCTCAAACGCTCGCCTTGTTCTGTTCTGTGTGACTCTCCTGTTTGAACTCGTTCATCAAAATGAAGTAATCGTTTTCCGTGTCATTTGTTTGATTCAATGAACGAACTGATTTGGAAAAAAAATAAACCGTTCAAAGGGCTTTAAACGACACCAGATGATAAATAAGGGTCTTATCTAGTGAAACGATCGCTCATTTAAAAAATAAATTAAAAAAGTTTCCGTTTTATAAGCACAAATGCTCGCCTTGATCTGTTCTGGAATGAGCGTTCGTGACTCTCCTGTTCGAACTCGTTCATCAAAATGAACAAATCTTTTTTCGAGTCATGACTCAAAGGGTCCTTGATAAGACCCTTATTCATCGTCTGGAATCGTTTAAAGCCCTTTGAAGCTGCACTGAAACTCTCATTTGGACCTTGAACCGTTTGGTTCCCATTGAAGTCCATTATACGGAGAAAAATCCTGGAATGTTTTCATCAAAAACCTTAATTTCTTTTCGACTGAAGAAAGAAAGACATGGACATCTTGGATGACATGGGGGTGAGTAAATTATCAGAAGAAGTTTTTTTTAAAAGTGAACTACTCCTTTAAGATATGCACCATAAATACACACACACACACCAGTGTGTATGCATGTAATGGAGCAAACACTCACCATCTGAGATGTGTCCAGAGAAACAATGGAGCGAGTCTCCTCCTGAGGGCACTCAAGAGCACTGGACACACTCGTGCCACCTGAGAGAGAGAGAGAGAGAGAGAGAGAGAGAGAGAGAGAGAGAGAGAGAGGAGAAGAGAGAGAGAGAGAGAGAGAGAGAGAGAGAGAGAGAGAGAGAGAGAGAGAGAGAGAGAAGAGAGAGAGAGAGAGGAGAGAGAGAGAGAGAGAGAGAGAGAGAGAGAGAGAGAGAGAGAGAGAGAGAGAGAGAGAGAGAGAGAGAGAGAGAAGAGAGAGAGAGAGAGAGAGAGAGAGAGAGAGAGAGAGAGAGAGAGAGAGAGAGAGAGAGAGAGAGAGAGAGAGTATACTGTTACGTTAATATTACAGGGTTATGGTTAATTGTGTGTAATTATGCATAACTTGTGAAGGTACTCGCCTCCGTAGGGGATCAAGCAGACGTTGTGTTTACAGGCCAGATCCACGATCTTCTCCACATCACTGTGACAGCCTGACAACACCAAACACACACACACACCGCCCTCATATCAGTCATAACACACAAGCCTGGCATGAAAAGCATATAAATATAAATAAAAATACATTTTTTAAAGATGTCTCTTTTGCTCACCAAGCCTGCTTATTTTTGCAGGAAATCATGATACATTGTTCAGGATTGTTTGATGAATAGAAAGTTAAATATAAATCTTTTGTAATATTCGAAATGTCTTTATATCAGTGCTGTGAAATGATTAATCACATCCAAAATAAAAGTTGGTGTTTACATAATATGTGTGTGTTTGTGTGCGTGTACGGGGTATAATTATCTTGTGTATGTAAATACACACACACGTATGGCAAGCCGTTTTCACTTTTATTAATTTCCAGGATATGAATTCTTGATATCAAAATATGTAATTGTTGATATCAAGAATTGATTTTTTTTTGTAGTAGAAATATCATTTTTAATATCAATAATTACATTGTTACAAGTAAAAATGTGAATTCATGATATCAACAATTCAATTGCTACCATTAACTAGTTTACTTGTATTAATGTAATTATTGATATTAAAAATGATATTTCTACTAGTAAAAAATCAATTCTTGAGATCAACAATTACATTTTTTGATATCAAGAATTCAAATCCTGGAAATTAATAAAAGTTAAAATCACTTGCCATACACATGCATGTAAATATTTATGATATGTATATATACGTATATGTATATGTCTATATCTATATCTATATATATATATATATATACACACACACATATATATATATATATATATATATATATATTATATATATGTGTATGTATATATATATATATATATGTGTGTGTGTATGTATTATATATATAGATATAGATTATATAAATACACATACACATTATATACGTATACTATATATATATATATATATATATATATACACACATACACATATATATATATATATATAGCTTATATTTATATGTAATATAAACTACATATAAATATATATACATGCAAATATTTCATAAATATATGCATGCATGTCTGTGTATTTATATACACAAAATAATTAATTATACCCCGTACACACACACACACATATATATTATGTAAACACAAACTTTTCAGTTTCAGTTCACAAGCCTTCAGTTACTGTGACGTAAACCGGATGTGATTATGTCCCGTGGGATCTGATTGGACGGGGAACACGGGTCATTTCAGAGGCAGAGGATGTTCTGAAGGAGACCGCGAGGGTGACGGGACGGGTGAACTCTCCGAGAGGGAGGACATGATTTGCTTTCTCCTAAACAAAGCTCGGCTGTTAATCAGAGGTGCTGAATGGGTGCTGTCAGGAATCCACCAATCAGAGAGCAGCTAGAATCTCAGTGGACGGGGAACGCCCCTTTCCCTCTAATGAAAGCAGCTTCTCATGAATATTAATGAGCAAACTGAGGCTGTCACTCACTGGGCCAAACCACCATGTCGGGCACGCGTCCGATCCTCCCCTCGCGCAGGGCGAAGATCTCATGCAGGCAGTGACCTGAGGAAGAGACACCCCACACACACACACACACTCTTAGAAACATCATTACTAGTATCATTTACTAATAGTAGTAAACCTCGCAATAAATATACTAGTTTGAAGTAGGCATGATTATTTTAAGACATTACTTGGCAAGGACTATTAAAGTGATCAAAACTTACAGTAAAATTTATTTGCACGTTGCTAAAAACAAACAAATCATGTTTTCCACACAAATATGAAGCGGCACAATGGTTTTCAACATTGATAATAATCAGAAATGTTTCTTGAGTATCAAATCCTCATGTTACTTTAGAAAACATTTAAACAGTTACTTTAAATGGTTATAATATTTCACTTTTTACTGTATTTTTGATCAAATAAATATAGCTTTAGACTTCTGTACAATTATTAATATATGAAATATTAGTGTTTTGATTAAAAAAAACACATTCTTTAATTTATTTTAGCTTCAGCAATTTATTTCACCCTTAAATCATAAAATAATTCTATTTTGCATAAATAAAACCTATTTATATTATTTTAACATTATAATTTTTAGCATCTTCACATTTTAATAAGAAAAGTATATTAAAATAAGCTGAATTTCACTGTTTTTACTGTATTTTTGATCAAATAAATATACCTTTAGACTTCTGTACAATGATTCATATATTAAATATTAGTGTTTTGATTAAAAAAACACATTCTTTAATTTATTTTAGCTTCAGAAATTTATTTCACCCTTAAATCATAAGAAAAACAAAACTGAAATCATAAAATAATTATACTTTGCATAAATAAAACCTATTTATATTATTTTAGCATTATAATTTCTAGCATCATCACATTTTAATAAGAAAAGTATATTAAAATAAGCTGAATTTCACTGTTTTTACTGTATTTTTGATCAAATAAATATAGCTTTAGACTTCTGTACAATGATTCATATATTAAATGTTAGTGTTTTGATTACAAAAAAAAACACATTCTTTAATTTATTTTCGCTTTAGCAATTATACCATAATCTAAAAAACTCAAATTTGTGATAATAAAAGAAAAAAAATAATTTATTTCACCCTTAAATCAAAAGAAAACTGAAAAAAAGAAAAACTGAAATCATAAAATATTCTAGTTTGCATAAATAAAACCTATTTATATTATTTTAGCATTATAATTTTTAGCATCACATTTTAATAAGAAAAGTATATTAAAATAAGCTGAATTTCACTGTTTTTACTGTATTTTTGATCAAATAAATATAGCTTTAGACTTCTGTACAATTATTAATATATTAAATATTAGTGTTTTGATAAAAAAACGCATTCTTTAATTTATTTTTGCTTCAGCAATTCCACCACAATCTAAAAAAACTCAAATTTGTGATAATAAAAGAAAAAAAAAATTATTTCACCCTTAAATCAAAAGAAAACTGAAAAAAAGAAAAACTGAAATCATAAAATAATTCTAGTTTGCATAAATAAAACCTATTTATATTATTATAACATTATAATTTTTAGAGTCATTACATTTTAATAAGAAATTAATTAAAATAAGCTGAATTTCTGTATGAAACAAATTTCCCACACGGTGAAATACACAACTAAATTCATAAGCATGCTTGGAAAATTGGTAAAACTTCTCTCTGTTCTTTACCATGCGCTCGGAAAACCCGGTCCTCCGGGTCATGTGACGCGGACACACCCGCCGCTTTCAGATCCTCCACGAAGGGCTCGCTCAGCTTAGGAGGAGCGACTGCGCTTAAATTCAGAGTGGGCTAGAGGAACACACATCATATTACACACACACCATCACAGTCTGACACACAGCTGTCTGACACACACTCCACTTACTGTGGCAGGAGATTTATGCTGTAAATTGGCTCCAAACGTGCCCTCGAACCAGTCCTTCAGACTCGGCAAGATCAGCCCACTCAACCGGTACCTGAAACACACACACACACACACACACACACTTCCAGGAGTCAGTCATCTGCACACTGACACTGTACCACTTCATGAAACACACACACACACTGCTCTAAATCTGTATATCCCATGCAAATCTACACAAAACATGTAATGTGTGGGTCAATAATGACTAGTTCATGTCAACTTTACTGTTATTATATACATTTTTACACTTTAATAAAAATCAAATCGTTGTGATTTTTTTCCTTTATGATTTGTCTTCGTAATTCAATTGTAAAGAATTATTGAATCCCTGTTTTGAACAGTCTCTTCGGTCAGATCAGCCTGTGTGTTCAGTGTTGCAGCCACTAGATGGCGTGAGCACATCACACTCGACACGACCGCACACCCCAAGCTCATACTTTGTGTGTGTTTTATATTTAATACCCAAGTAAAAACAATATTGTATAGAAAAAGTATACATTTTCCCACAAAATATGAAACCATGATAACCACTAAGTACCAATGTCGATAACTCCTCATATTAGAGAGATCATGTGACCCTGCAGACTGGAGTAATGATGAAAGGTTTTCTCTGCGTGTGATATTAGATGTGGACAAACGTTTCAATACACATGATCTTTGAAAGACATTTCTGTGTGAAGGAGGCATATGGCAGTGAGAGCACATCATCTGTGTGTGTGTGTGTGATGAAGCAGCGCCACTCTGTCTGTACGATTACACAGTGTGTGTGTGTGTGGGTCCTTGAGACTGCTCTGTTCAGACTCGTCTCATGAAAGCCTCAACACTGTGTGAACTCGAGTGCACTATAGCAATGTTTGCAGAACACAATGACACGTTTCAAAAACACAACAATGCACAAAATCCACATCGCATAGCTACACATCACGTGCACGAGTAACAATACAGAAAATAGTTTAAAGTGACCCTTTATGTGTCATTAAATGTTCCTAATTTTGTTTAACATGCGTCCCAAAAAATATGTAATTTTCTCATAATATCCATCCAGTGTCTGAAATGGTTCAACAAAGGATTCAGTCTCTCTAAACCCCTCCTTTCCTGAGAGTCTGCTCTGCTCTGATTGGTCAGATGACCCAGTCAGTTGTGATTGGTCTACTCTGCTCTGATTGGTCAGATGACCCAGTCTGTTGTGATTGGTCTACTCTGCTCTGATTGGTCAGATGACCCAGTCTGTTGTGATTGGTCTACTCTGCTCTGATTGGTCAGATGACCCAGTCAGTTGTGATTGGTCTACTCTGCTCTGATTGGTCAGATGACCCAGTCTGTTGTGATTGGTCTACTCTGCTCTGATTGGTCAGATGACCCAGTCTGTTGTGATTGGTATAATCTACTCTGATTGGTCAGATGACTCAGTTTGTTGTGATTGGTCTACTCTGCTCTGATTGGTCAGATGTCCCAGTCTGTGTGATTGGTGTACTCTGCTCTGATTGGTCAGATGACCCAGTCTGTTGTGATTGGTCTACTCTGCTCTGATTGGTCAGATGACCCAGTCTGTTGTGATTGGTCTACTCTGCTCTGATTGGTCAGATGACCCAGTTTGTTGTGATTGGTCTACTCTGCTCTGATTGGTCAGATGACCCAGTTTGTTGTGATTGGTCTACTCTGCTCTGATTGGTCAGATGACCCAGTTTGTTGTGATTGGTCTACTCTGCTCTGATTGGTCAGATGACCCAGTCTGTTGTGATTGGTCTACTCTGCTCTGATTGGTCAGATGACCCAGTTTGTTGTGATTGGTCTACTCTGCTCTGATTGGTCAGATGACCCAGTCTGTTGTGATTGGTGTACTCTGCTCTGATTGGTCAGATGACCCAGTCTGTTGTGATTGGTCTACTCTGCTCTGATTGGTCAGATGGCCCAGTCTGTTGTGATTGGTCTACTCTGCTCTGATTGGTCAGATGACCCAGTCAGTTGTGATTGGTCTACTCTGCTCTGATTGGTCAGATGACCCAGTCTGTTGTGATTGGTCTACTCTGCTCTGATTGGTCAGATGACCCAGTCTGTTGTGATTGGTCTACTCTGCTCTGATTGGTCAGATGACCCAGTCTGTTGTGATTGGTCTACTCTGCCCTGATTGGTCAGATGGCCCAGTCTGTTGTGATTGGTCTACTCTGCTCTGATTGGTCAGATGACCCAGTCTGTTGGTGATTGGTCTACTCTGCTCTGATTGGTCAGATGACCCAGTCTGTTGTGATTGGTCTACTCTGCTCTGATTGGTCAGATGACCCAGTCTGTTGTGATTGGTCTACTCTGCTCTGATTGGTCAGATGACCCAGTCTGTTGTGATTGGTCTACTCTGCTCTGATTGGTCAGATGACTCAGTCTGTTGTGATTGGTCTACTCTGCTCTGATTGGTCAGATGACTCAGTCTGTTGTGATTGGTCTACTCTGCTCTGATTGGTCAGATGACTCAGTCTGTTGTGATTGGACCGCTTGCAGCACTTGTTGGAAACAAAATGTACTTGATATGCAGAGATACAAACAGGAACAAACTTTAAACTATTAACAAAATTAAATACATTAACAATTAACTTACTGACTGTATGCTCTTGCATTCCTCAGTAAAAAGAAAGTCATACAGACATCAAGGCGAGTAAAGGATGACAGAACGGTCGGTTTGTGGGATTGTAGTGCACTCAGCTCTGCTTAACACATCTATATGATGTTGAAATCCACCCTGATCAATTCTGCATATTTTCCCCAGAACAGATGAAGAACATATCGGAGTCTAATGGGTATTTGTTTGGTGTGTCGTACTCACCGTTTGCCTGTGAACTCAGCTTGGCCCTTTTTATTAAACAGGAACCTGGAGTCACTGTAACCCCAGCCATTCCACTTCATGATCTCCTGCCTGAAAACACACAGGCCCACGAGTTTACATGCCGTTTAACAATGTCACAAACTATATTCAATGACATGCAACCTTTGTCTTGCACGTCTGCACATATAATATTCAATTCCAGTGACTTGCAGAGAGATGAACCACTTCTGTCTTCTGTCTCATGATCAAATGATAGCGTTACTATAAGGTCACAGCATTCACTTCTGCTAAGAGAGCGTCGGATAGGAAACACTTTAAACAAGAGAAGTTAAAATATATTTCCTGCTGTTTTTATCTATTCGAGTCAGCACTATTTTAAGTGTACTAAACAAAAAAATATTTCTAATATTATTTAATATTACTACTTTTTTATATTATGTGACAAATATATCTGCATTTTTACATATCTGTACGGTCATTTATTTCACAATATTTCTAAACAATGACAAATTGTTAACGTTGAGTGTAAAATTGTGGTTTAACAAAATGTTTAGCAAAATATTGTCATGATTTTCTTTATTAAATGATGTCTCCTAAATGTATTTGTGTTTTTACAATGGGGTGTTTTTGTTGCTTACATACAGCACAAGTAGGCTTTGAATTGAATTTACAAATAAGTAAACAGTTAGTAATAAAATAACAAATACATACGTTACAAATGAGAGCACACGTTAATAAAATGAAATACAACAGTGCTTTAAGTTTTTCTACAGTAGTATAAGAAATACCACAGACACTGAACAAAGACATCAAAGGTAAAATAACACCGTATAGATTTAATTGTATAAATGAAAAACAGATGAATGCTTACAATTAAGGTTACAAAAGTTATTCAGCAGATAGTTTTTTGTTGTTTGATGAACTTTAATGACAGACGACAGCAGGTCTATTAGGCTGCTGTCACTTTAAGAGTGAATGCACAAATCCAATATACTCATACACGTGTATTTGCTTTCCCAACTCGCTTAAGACAGACATAAGCACTGTGTTTAGGTGCATACTCACCTAGACGAGCAGTTATCATTTTGTGTGTAATGTGTATTGGGTCAGTTAAGCACAAACAAACTGAATTTTGGTACTCGTGATTGTTTGTGCGCGCACTTCGAGTGACAACCCTAGCAAAGTCTAATAATAGATACTAATAAACCCTAAATATACCCTCAATGAGCCACAAAAATGTCATTCAGTCCATGTATGTTCACTCCTTCAGAGACGTAGTTATACAGTGACAAGTGGAAGGAACCCGTCTCATTGCATAAATTACACAGGAAAATTATTTTAGGGATTTTTTAGGCATTTTGAAATTGAACTAAAAGACAAGCTGGATTGATTCATTATACAAAAGCTCTCGAACAAAGCAACTTTCTTTGGATATAACAATCTGCTGCAGTAGTCTGTTAGCAAATGGGACCAAAAATGTAAAAACGAAAGAATCTATTAGATCTTTCTTGGTGTATTTTTCTTGTTTGCTTTCTTTGAGGAAATATGTTCATCTAGCACACACACACTACCAAGAGGAAATATGTTAAACCCTACAGTATAATGCCTGGCATGATAAGATACAAGACAAAGCTTTCTACAACTGGCAGTTCAACAATCTCTACATCTACATTTCTCTTTGACATTCACACACACACATACAGAAATTCCAGCACTATCTTATCAATGAACTGCACTAGATACACAGAGCTTCAAGATAAAAGCGAGGCCTTATTGTTTTAAAGTGTTTCTTTCCACACATCTGGGAATGTCACACATATGTTGACCAGGAGAAGTAAAGTAAGGGCCTGTCCCGCCGACACACACACCTGCTGTCTAGGCCTCTTGAGAATGCGTGTACGCGCCGACAGGACGTAAGTGTGCAAGACTGACCCAGGTCTCGAAACACAATAAATACTAGGGCTGGGTAATAAATGAAGAGTTCAGATGCAAAAGCCTCTAAGTGCCATTTGAAATTTTCTTCTAGAATGATCATTTTTATCAAGCTTGTATATTTAAGTTAAGCGATTTCACTTAAATTGCAATGATAATTACCTATTAATTGTTATTTAAGTGAAATTACTGAACTTAAATACACAAGTTTGATAAAAATCATCATTAAAGAAGAAAATTTAAAATGGCATTTAGAGGCTTTTGCATCTGAACTCTTCAAATATTGATTTCTCGATGTTAATCGATTCTCATTTTTACGAACCGATATCGATTCTTAAATCTCAAGAATCGATTAGTCATCCTGTTTCATTTGAATGTATCACGGCTGCGCGCATCCAAAAATAAAAATAAATAAATAATCGCAATAATCTTTGTCCTTTGTTACTATTGATATGAAACAAAGTCTCAAATTTCAAATTACGTCCATTTTCTTTCGAAATTCAAAAACATAAATAGCGTTTTGTCGCTGTGGCGTGAGATCGCTCTGGAGAAGCAGCAGCGCTGATCTCTCTTCCGGCTTAATAATACCAGTCACAGCGCCAAATAAACATGAATGAGCATCTGAAAGCGTGTTAAAAGATAGAGTACAACTTATCGAAATTCGTATCATGTCACATTCAGCGTTACAATCGAGGAAAGACGTCAGTTAAACAGCTTGTAATCAATGTCATGTATCGTCATATTTACCTCAGAAAACCCACATAAACTCGTTAGTCAGATAAAAAAAATAACTCTAGAGGAGCATTTTGCTAAATATATACACCATATTACATATGCATTATAATCTTAATGTTCTTCAATAATTAAAGCATATTTGAATAAATCTGACATGTTTTTATGACAGCCACCATTTAAATGTTTATATTTCATATAATCTTCTTATTATAAAATAAATAAAAGTGTAATTTAAGTGTTTGTATAGCTACAAAACAGTTCATTATTAACTTCATATTAGGCTAATAAAGCCTATAGGCTACAACTAGACTGCCATAGTTTACAGCATTAGTTAAGAGATTTGATTCCCTTGAGAAAAATTGCCATTTATTGCAACTGATATCCAAAATAATCAATATTGAATCGAAATCGAATCGAATTGTGAAATTTGTGTCAATACCCAGCCCTACTAAATACATCTCGAACAGCTCTTCAGAGAGAGCCACGTTTGAGAGAGTCACAAATTGAAATTGCGAATTGAAAATACACCCAATGGAAACGCGTCAATTTCGCTAAAACTCGTACGCTCAGATGGGGAGCTTTCCAGGCAGTTCGAAAAACGAACATTTCACAAAACCTCAATGAAAACATTTACCGTCACCTGGCGTTAGATGGCGCTGTGTGTTTAGGCATAATAACGCGAGACCTTCATTAAACTCGTAAAAGACAAAAGTATTACAGGACTACTGGATTCTAAACAAAGAAATGCCAGAATTGATCAAGAGCTTGAAGCCGATATGAGGGAGAATCACCCATGACCAGCTCACGGTATAAGAGGTTTTCCTTGCTATGCTTGGATATTGATAACACGTTCAATAATTCGATTAATAATAGTATCTAGTGCGGTGCCTGGAGTATATGTAAACTAGAGCCCGATTGCTAAAGGATTTTGAAGGCCGATACTGATAGAAATATTTGTTGGTTTTAAAATCCGATATTCCGATATATCGGCCGATATATATATATTTTTTTTTTTCAGAAACGCGCAACAAAACATTAACAGATTTCCCTAACATAAGTTATTTGTGGTTATTTTTGAGTTAACAAAAATAATATGATAATGCATTTAAAAAAAAAATTGTTTCTTTCATTGTCACAACAGAACAGACGGATGATAGCGGCATTAGCTAGCTTTGTGGTTAGCTAGTCTATGACGAGCCATAATTTAGCAATGGATAACGTCATAATTGTAAAACATAAATTTTCAATAAAACAGGCCACGTCGCGTTCAGTCACGTTGTCAAAAGTTAAAAGCACAGTCAGTCAACTACACTGTAACAACGTAACGTAACTATTACTAGCTATTTCCACTTCACTCTCGGCTTATTTAACAGCAGCAAAACTGGACATGATAGACACAAATGTTGTCATGCTTATTTGAGTTAAGAGAACTGATGGGGATGTTCTTTTAATTGTTATTCAAGCAATGTATGCATCATGACCAACTCAACGAGTGTTACCAACAGGAACGGTGTAGAGTGCCCTCTGGTGGACAAACTATACAACTCCAACACTCATGACATGGTTCAAGCGTGTTTCGTCCGTTTTTATTTTATTGTTGAAATATTCATTTATCGGCCATTATAACTGCCGATACCGATAGTTTGGAAAATGCCTAATATCGGCCGATAATATCGGCCGGACGATATATCGGTCTGGCTCTAATGTAAACCTACCAACATGGTTCGCCATGATTTTTGGAATGACTCATCACGAGAGGGAAAAAAACAAACTTTTTTGTCGCATAAATCAGTTAATGGAAACGCCATCATTTCGCAATCGTTTTTATCGACATTTAGAAAATATCACAAAAGCTTTGCGCAAATCTGTAAGTAAACGCAGCTACTGATATTAGGGGTGTGCAAAAAAAATCGATTCACATTTGAATCGCGATTCAATCTTTACCGATTCAGAATCGATTCATAGAATTCCAAAAATCGATTCATATAGGCTATATTTTTTAATGGCGTGCAGGGGCGGAGTGGCAATCGGGTAAGTCGGGACTTTTACCGGTGGTCCGGTAGTGTTTCTATGGTTTCGAGGCTGCGAGGGCCGGTCTGATAAATAGTTATTGCAAGTTCTTGCCGCCCGCTGGTCAAACTGTGCAGCCACTCTGCTCAACCCGTAAATAAATGCATCGATCCGCAGATCTTATGTTTGAGTTCTGTAGATCTTTTGCCAAGCGTGTCAGAGGTGACGGGCTCTAAACCGCACTCTTATAGTTTTTTCTCTCTCTCATCAAAACCGAATATGTTCATCACGTTTGTGTGCATTTTATTTTGAGATTTCACCGGAGTCTCCACAACGGCGATAGATTGAAGCGCGCGTCCGAGAGAAGACTGCGCGAGCCACAGAGAACGCTGTATATCCATGACACTGATCGCAGCGGACACGAGCGCTCAGCTTGATTTCAAAAACAATAGGTCTCTTATTTAATAGCGAACTAAATGAATGCTCTGCTAGTTAACTGGAGATACCCGCAAATTATGCGCCTATGATCTAAACAAATCAATCTAACCACAGATGTTAGCAGTAGCGGTGGCTTTTTTAAATCTATTTAAAATATTTTCGCAAGGGTTCTATGAAATTAGTATATATTTTTAGGAAGTTCAATGTGCCCAGTCGAGTTCATTTCAACAGTCAACCTGGTAGCTGAAGTAGGCCTACTCCTTAAACCACATTTAGCAGAATTGTTTGTTTGATCTGACTACAGCACTTTAAAGCTACACGTAAAAGCTTTTTATTTAAGTTTTATTATAAACTTGAATTAAATGTATTTAAAAGCTGGCCAAAGCTTGGCACTTCGCACTTTTTAGTTGCAAAAGTTTTTATTTTTGTATGAAGACATATAAAGTAATATCAAACTTTTCTTTTAAGTTATGTCTACTGCAATCAATCACATAGGAAAAAGTAAACTACATTTATATAGACCTGCGAATCGTTTTTTGAATCGAGAATCGTTTTTGAATCGAAAATCGATTTTGAATCGAATCTCGAGACAAAAAAAAAATCGGTATCGTATCGAATCGTGACATTTTCTGAATCGTGCACCCCTAACTGATATTTGAGGGCTAAAGGCCCCGATATACAGACTCCCACACAAACTCTGGTACGGTTCGACTGAAATATGAACACAACACGGACCAAATACATCTAAAAAAACACAAAAACAGGACGTGATGTCACAAGAAGCGACTCTTAAAGGTGCTATATGTATTTTTTAGCGGCCTCTATCGGTGATGTTTCAGATTGCAACCAATTTTTACAAGAGCGAGAGTGCTGGAACACAAGAGCGATCACTCATGGTACACGAGACTTTACACACACCGGAGAAAGCGTCACACAACATGCTGGACACTCATGTAAACTCCCACTGCAACGCTACAATAATAGGCTACTGTTATCAGCTTGACTTTACTAATGCTCCACGCTCGTACCATGATAACGTTACATTTGTGCTGTTATCTAGCATAAGGCATTTCACTAAATATTTCACAATCAGCAATGTCAACATCAGTGAATGTATAATAACGAAAACGGTGAGTGAACTGGACTGAACAGTTTCAGTGTAACAGTAAGATCATAAGAAGTTACATCTACTTCTAGTTAATTATCCTGGAACAGTCTTTTGAGTTCATTTCATGTCTCATGTATGTTGTAGTTTACCTTGCTATTTCATTACAATTCACCATTATTTCAGCATATCTGAAAACTTGTAATTTATCACAATAATAATAATAGAGAGCCTAAGTCCCTTAGGCTCGGTCGACCACCATGTGACCTTATTTCGGAAAAATATTGTATAGCAGTCAATGGCGAGAGATAACAAATATTTTGATCTGGTTTGAATTGTGCCCTGAATTGCACATATAATGTTTGTCAATTTAAAAGAAACATTTTAAAGTAAAGAAAGTCGCCGTTTGATGTGAAACCGTTGAGGTATAACTAAGACTGTGAAAATACGTAATTACAAAAACTACAAACCCCAAAGGCGCAAATTTTCTCTCAATGAATGTAGTTGACTTTACTGAGGCTATTGTCTGTCATTGTTTCTACAGTCTTACGTTATAATCGTAACGTTACGAGTGTTTTATACCAGACTGCACACACACGAGCAGCGGATCTCACTCGTTGTTTCGCGTCCCGGGAGATGTAGTTCTTGAGCGATTTTCACATAAAACTAAACGTTACTCTTCTGTTTTATGACAAACTGCGATGTTTTTGACTTTCAGAATTATCTTTTAAATTGACAAACATCATGTGTGTAATTCAGGGCAGAGTTCAACGGAATAAAAAGATAAGTTGTCTCTCTCCATTGACTACCATACATATTTTTTCCGAAATAAGGTCCCATGAGCCGGAAGCGGAGGGGCGGGACTTAGGCTCTCTATAGCGGATGACTCTCCATAAATCAAACGCTCTGCCGATGTTGATCCGTGTTTTCGTCCTGAGTCGATTCGATTCACGTTTGGCCTGACGAGCTTCAGCAGATACAGTTTTGTTTTATTTTTATATTTATGTGGAGTTTGCGTTGGAGTGTGTGTTGGAGGCAGGAGTGTTTTGGTGTTATCACTCTCAACTAGAGCCAGACCGATATATCGTCCGGCCGATATTATCGGCCGATATTAGGCATTTTCCAAAATATCGGTATCGGCAGTTATAACGGCCGATAAATCAATATTTAAAAAATAAAATAAAAACGGACGAAACACGCTTTAATCATCTCTCCTTGGCTTGTTATATTGAAAATGTATGTTTTACGATTTGCAGTATGACGTTATCTATTGCTAAATTATGGCTCATCATAGACTAGCTAACCACAAAGCTAGCTAATGCCACTATCATCAGTGGAAGGCCGCTAACGTTAACATTAATGAGCTTGGAAACCACAATGAACTTTTTCTGCCTAAATAAAGTAATGAGTGAACATTTATAGAGAAAAAGTATCAAACGCATCTTGTGCAGAAAAGTTAGCTTTTCTTTTACACGTGTGTGAAATCCAACAATTAGGGCTGCAACTAACGATTATTTTGATAATCGATTAATCGGACGATTATTTTTTCGATTAATCGATTAATCGGATAAAAAATTATATTCCTTTTTTTGTTTATTATAACAAAATAAAACCCTAAAAACCACACTCTTTTGTGTGTTAAACAATCTACTTAATACAGACAACTTCATTATAAAGAAAAACAACAAATAAAAAAATATATATATATGACCATAACCTATGACAAAAATGCTATTGTAAACTAGATTAGTGGATAACTCAGCAAAACTTAGCCTAGAAATATCACAAGTGCACAATAATTTTATAAAATCTGAACATTTAGTGAAACAAAACATTCCTTAGTGGGGAACAAATATGAGACAATAAGTGTAGCACTAACTCTGGTAAAACGTACACATTGCTCTTTATTGTTTTGTTATTGTTGTTGTATTGTTGTTATACATTCATGAAAAACATCGTAAAAATCAGATACACAACTGTTTTAAAAGCTGTTTAGTGAGGAAGCAAAATATAATAGATAGGACAGAACAAGAAAGGCTATTAATAAGCTTTCATTGCGCAAAAGTATTATGACATGATCATGAAAGAGCTGCACAAAGTGCTAATGCGCATCGCGAGGGCTGAATTATGCGCTTGAAGCAACACGGAGTCACAGGGCGGCGCGCAGCTCTTCAGTGTCCGCCGCATTAAAGTTAAAAGCACCAAGGAAAGAGAAAGACATAGCCTACTGACTGTGTATTATACAGTATCTATGCAATAGTTTATTAAGCCCTTTCTTTTAACCGTTTTAAATTTCAAATAGGCTACTGTGCACGTGAAGAACAATTATACTGCGCTGACTCTACTATAGTGTTGTGATCTAACAGACACTCAGTAGAAAGTGATTAAGTTACAGCAATAAAAGTCTAGCAAGATAGAAAAACCATCATAGACCTTTATCTACGGATCAATTATAATAATAACATTGAATCATCTTGGAAAGAGATCATCATGTTAACTGTTGTAACGCGACGCGCTGTTTGAACACCGAATAGAGAATGACTGACAGCCGCAGTGAAGGGAAAGCTTAGGTTAACTTGAATTTAATGACTTAAATATACATTTCTATCTCACATTATACTATAGTATGGCTTCATAAAGTATACACGATTAACGTAGGTCACCTATTTTGGTTTCAAAACGGCGAATTTACCGAAAGGTGAATGATTTTCGTGTATGCTGCATATTGATAGCGGTTTCCTGATGCCCGCAAATTAGTTCAAACTCACGGAATCAAGAGTGCGCATGCGAGACAGAAGATAATGTGCTCCAAACCGTCCGTGTTGCGCGCGCGAGACATGGTAGAGCGGCGAGGGAGAGAGACTGCATGTGCGCCTCATGAAGCGCATGTAAAAAGCGCATGTTCCATGTAAACAATCCCCGTGACGTAATCAGACCAACTAATCGATAATGACATTCGTTGACAACGATTTTCATAATCGATTATAATCGATTTTATCGATTAGTTGTTGCAGCCCTACCAACAATATTTATTTTTTTAAAAATATCGGCCGATATATCGGAATATCGGATTTTAAAACCCAAAAATATTTGTATCGGTATCGAGCTTTTAAAATCCTTTATCAGTCGGGCTCTACTCTCAACGTCGTCAGCTGCAGTGCCGTCGCATAGACTGTATATAAAGGAGAAAGGCTTGGGAGTGTGTGTTGTGTTGGAGTGTGTCTCGGGAGCGCGCATGCACGTCACATCCGACGGACTTCACAGAAAATCCGAACCAGAGACTTCACATAGAAATAGGAATACTGGCCTTCAGAGATAACAGCAAAAGCGGATCATTGTAATGTGTGATTACAACTCCTTCACACACACGCAATAAAAAAAGGATTCATTTTAGAAGAAAAGTTACATATAGCACCTTTACAGGACAGAACCCGGTTCTTCTCATTAAACGAGATCCATGAAGGAAATAAAAGTGTGAATGCGAAGCAAACCAGGACTAAATGGAGCTTCATTTGGTCAGCAAGAAACCAAAATTAGAAGTTTACTTTAAAGTGCAAGTACTGTAAATACAACGCTGTAAGTGTGTCCCATCGAGTAATCAAAAGTGCGACACACACTTGTGTTTCTTCACGTCCACTTTAACAAAAAACAGGAAACGGTCATGTAGGAAGAGAAGTGTTCAGACGGAGAAGATCAGAGAACACATTTGTGATCTGTGCTAGTAGTGTCCAGACCGCCTGAACACAGCGTGACACTGACAGACCGGCCAACGTCTCAGTGGGTCAAAGGTTTCTCACCTCGGGTCCCACACTAGATGGCAGCAGAGGCCCGTTAGCATAGCAAAAACAAAGTCAGGCCACCCCGGCCCTCGTCCAATCACAGCACAGCTGTGCCATGATAACTTTTGACAGACAAAATACAAGATCACCTCATATTTACATTCACAACCAAGGAGAGCAGGACCACTAATCTATCCACAAACTAACTCACAAGAGGAAGTGACAAACAAAAATTGAATCACAACAAAAATATAATTAGTCTATATAATGACCATAAAGAGCAATCTTGACAGACTTTCAGCACACAGCCACCTCCAGAATAAGAAAGAACACTATATAATAGCTAGCTTTCATTAAAAGGATAATTGAAAACAAAATAAGATATTTTATAGAATGTTGCCAACCAGACAAATGGCGGCACCCATTGACTAAAATGTGTAATACCATGTGTCACTGTTTGGTAACTGACATTCTTTAAAATATATTTTATGTTCAACAAAAGACAGATTCTTACAAAATGAGGGCGTGAACTTTTGGGTGAACATATACATTTTTAACAAATGACAAACTATTAGATTCGGAAATCCAGATTCTCCACATCCTCTGAACAACACTCTCCCTTGAGAAGCTGTAAAGAGAGAGCGGTATCTTCATTAAAGATAAGAGTTCATAACAACTGCTAATCCTTCATCTAAGTTACTTACACCCCCACAGAGAAGCAATGAGAGTGGCTGTCAAGCCCCATTTGGCTCAGTCCACATGACTCGTGCAACATATTACAATTATCTAATAGCTTTGTGTGAGGAACAGACCCAAATTTAACTGAATGCCCTCGTTCTTAAATCTGGTTTCCTTGAGGCGGAGTTGATGACGACAGGAATCATTTTTAGGTGACCTATAGCTTTAAGGGCTGATGCGAGTTTATAATGGAGGAACCAGCAGCCCTGTTTGACAAGCAGTGACCCCAATAATATGTGTAATGACCACAATGATTATGAAAACAACAAAAAAGAAAACTGAACGCGTCCATATCTCGCGCCCTCCTCCTCCTCTTCCTCCTCAGAGATATGAATGAATACTTTGTTTAACTCCAGCTTTCACACACTGATACAAAATAACGCCCGCTTCTGGATCCCTTCACGCGACTGCTCTTTCTTCACATGCAGCGTTTGTTTGTGTGTGTGAGGAGCTGAACCCCACCGCACACATATATAGCCTATACAACAGTACCTCCTCTTCGGCACCGGTGTCAGGCTGCTCGGCTCGGACCGCGACGCCTCGCCTTTGCACTCCTGCGCCGCGACGCTCGCGTTTCCATCATCTGTCGTGTGTTTCTGCAGATGTCCCGCGATGATTCTGAGTCTCTGCTGTGCGTTGCTGCTGTTTGACGCCATGCTGCTTCCGCGTTTGCTGTCAGAGGTCAGCGCGCGGCTGATGATGGAGGGATGAGGTGGAGATTACGGAGAATACTCACTCACGCGTCCCGTCATGCACCGCGCTCCGCCTCCCTCCGAGCAGATCTTCCCTGACACTATCCTTAAAGGGAACCTGTTGTACAAAATTATGTTTGAAGATCAATCGTGTGTGTGTGTACACACAACCACACTATAATGGTGAAAATCCACCCACTGCTTTTTTTTAATCCCCGTAAATCATAAAAAGTGTCTCAAAAAAGTCTCAAGAGGTGTGTGAGACTATACTCAATATTTAATTGAATATCCAACAATGTTATTGATCGGCCTGCATTTAGGCCTACACCATTATAAACTGAACTGAGCTGGACGATGACATCACGGTTTTCTCCAGAGCGGATATATATATATATATATATATATATATATATATATATATATATATATATATATATATATATATATATATATATATAAAGGAACTAAGAACTAAATTAATAACTTTTTTACAACAAAAATGAAGCATCATTGAGCTTGCTTAAGAACAGGCCCCGCCCACAACTGCTGACGTCTCTGCCCTATTAGCTTAGCTCCGCCCCTCAGTGACTGGACACAGTCTGGTTCAGGTTCTGGTTCAGGTTCAGATTTAGTGATATAGCCCATTTTATACACAGGTAGCCCAATGTGCTTTACATAATCATAGCAGTTAAGAAACAATTTACATACTGTACATCAATCAATATTTATAGACATCAATCAAAAAAAAAAAAAAACTGAACGCGTCCATATCTCGTGCGCCGCCGCCCTCCTCCTCCTCCTCCTCCAGAGTCTGCCATGTTATCTCCTTGTCAGGGCATTTAACAGCTGCATTCAAGTAAAAAATGTATTCTTATTAAAGCTACTAAAGTTATTCAGTCAAGAGCGGTGAGTGTTTATCAGTTTTTCTTTGTTGTTTGATTCATATTGACAGTATGAAGAGTTCAGATGCAAAAGCCTCTAAATGCCATTTGAAATTTTCTTCTTTAATGATGATTTATGTCAAGCTTGTATATTTAAGTTCAGTAATTTCACTTAAATGGCAATGATAATTACCTATTAATTGTTATTTAAGTGAAATTACTGAACTTGAATATACAAGCTTGACATAAAATCATCATTAAAGAAGAAAATTTCAAATGGCATTTAGAGGCTTTTGCATCTGAACTCTTCATATATAGAAGTAGGTACAGTATATTACGCAGCTGTCACGTTAATACACAGATCTTATAAACACATGCGATTTCTTTACCTGCTGTTTATGTTCACAGACTGTGAACTTTGTGTTTTTGACAGTTTAACCAAGGCAAGAAGGAGAACTTAGTTTTATACTCACGGGAGTGTTGTCTGAGAGGTAGCTTTCTCTGCGCGTGATTCGGATTTGTGCGTACAGAAAATTATATATCAGACATTTAGACTGATATGTATGGAAGCTTGTTTCCGCCACAAAATGAAAAATAAAAAAAGGTAATTGCAACTCACAATTCTGACTTTATTTCTCAGAATTGCAAGATGTAAAGTCAGAATTACGAGATATAAAGTCAGAATTGTGTGATATAAAGTCGCAATTGGGAGATATAAAGTCAGAATTGTGAGATATAAACTATTCTGAGGGGAAAAAAGTTAGTCTTTTTTCCCCTTAGAATTAACCCGATAACTCGCAATTGCGAATTTATATCTCACAATTCTGAGAAAAGATGTCAGAATTTCGACAAACTCGCAATTATGTGTTATAAAGTCAGAATTGCGAGATGTAAACTCGCATTTGTGAGAAAAAAGTCTGAATTGTGAGGTATAATGTCGCACTTCTGTCTTTTTTTCTCAGAATTGCGACTTCGCAACTTCGCAATTCTGACTTTAAATCTCGCAATTCTGACTGTATAAGGCATTTAAAGATACATGCATGTAAACAGCATGGTTTTGCTTCAACTCAAAATGGGCATTTACAACATAATTAAAAATAATATAATTAATTATCTGTGGGGTTTTTTAAAAACTGAAACTTCTGACACATTCTGGAGACACCAGAGACTTATATTACATCTTGTAAAAAATGGCATAATAGGTCCCCTTTAAATCACGCGTTTATTTTTTCCTCAAAAACCTAGCATTTAAGTTTAAATCTTTGAACTGTGAATCTATTTTCTACTCTAATTTTTGTTGTTTTCATACAGTTTGTTCTCACATGATGAGAATGATAATTGTAATATAGCTAATGTATCTTCTAAAATTGTACACTACTTCAAAATTATGAAATAACATAAACTGAGTCCTTAGTTCCAGATCTGAACAACATTTCCCTGGTTTTCAACATTGACAATAATCAGAAATATTGGTTTATTTGAAGCCAATATTCCTTTAATTCACAAAAAGTAGCCTTATTTATGTATTTAGTGCCTGCCTGTTTCATATGGGTCTAAATTACACTAAACAGAATTAGTTGTATTTGGCTTGTAACAACAACAAACCAATTTTGCCACATTTTTTGTGTTCCATAAAGACTCATGCCTTGAAAATGCAGGTGTAAAACCATTTCAGCATTCTTCACAACCAGTGGATCTCTGAGTGAGTGGAGGCGGGGCTCATTTGCATATTCATAGAACCGCACATACTAAATGAGTTTCGGCTTACATTCAAGCTATTTCAAGCCATGGCCATTTGTTTTTTCAAGGAAAGAAAACGTTTAAATATGTCATTTTGGATCAAATTATTGACTAGGGACTTTAACCCTTATGCTGCATTAGGGACATTTTTGGTCTTTTCCAGTTCAATTTCTTTGACCATTTTGGCTGTTTTAATGCAAATGGTATGAAATTTGGCAAAATTGTGACTTTTTGGATACATGTAAAAAATGTGATCCCATTTTGCAAAATATGTATAACACACACTGTGTAGATCAAATAGTAACACTCAGCACCATAAAGACCAAAAATGGCCCATTGAAACCCATTAAAACGTTGTTTAAATCTGAGGCTGTCAGTAATACATGAAACATGATTTTTGCACAAACATCCTTTCATTTTGAAGCAAAAGCATTATATTTGCATTATATAGTGTATTCCACCAGATGACGTCACTACATATTTATTCCCCATGGGTGGAAATGCACCTTATTTTAGGCAATAGGCAATGTTTAATAGGTGGCCATTTTTGGTCTCTAACGCGCTAAGTGGGATTTTTTGCAAAGTGGGACTGTGATAATCCAAATCTAAAGTTTTCTCTTTGCATTTAGTTTATTGAAAATAATTGAATTTTTGTGTTTTTTCCTCTTATACAAATCGATGGTTTCGCAAACAAAACTGGTAATTAAATGGTTAAAATCCTGAAATTGAATAAATTTTTGGTAGTTATGATGAGGACTGATGCTGGTTAAAAGATTTAACTTGGTAAAAGTGGAAAATAATAATAATATATAATATTTTAGGCAATGTTTAATATGTGGCCATTTTTGGTCCTTAATGCACTCAACGGTGTTAAAAATCTAATGCAGCACAAGGGTTAAATAAAACTTTTACCCTGGTTTCACAGACTAAAAAGCATGTTTGAGCTATTTTTACTGAAAGCTACTTGCACTGAGAGATTTTAAAATATACCAGTGCCATTAAGATTCCCGCCAGTAATGTTTTCCTCCAAGGCATGTTCATAAAAGCTACTTAAATTAGATACATTTTTTTGTAAAGATTATGTTATCAGGTTGTTGTTTTTTGCGCAAACTAGCACTTGCGTCGCTTCATAAAACTGAGTTAAACCACTGGAATCTTATGGATTACTTTAATGATGTTTACTGGGTCTTGGATGTGGTAGTTGCGTAGCTGTCAATGGAGGACAGAAAGCTCTTGGATTAAAACATATTCATTCGTGTTTCGAAGATGAGCGGTCTTACGGGTTTGGAAGAACATGAGCGCGAGTAAATGGATGCACTGACACTGTAAAAAAATATTTTCAAGATTTGTTATCACAACATATTTTCTTTTGTCAAATCAACTTTATAATAATTCATTTAGTTGAGATAACTTATTATTTTGAGTTTCTGATGATTAAATTAATCTCCTTCATTGTATTAACTCACTTTTTTTCCAGTTCAATCAACTTAAAATTTTAAGGCAACCAGGTTACTCACTTTTTTAAGTTAAACAACATTTTTTTATAGTGTAGTAATCACAACATTTTTTCTTTTGTCAAATCAACTTAAATAATTTATTTAGTTGAGATAACTTATTATTTTCAGTTTCTGATGATTAAATTAATCTCCTTCATTGTATTAACTCACTTTTTTCCAGTTCAATCAACTTAAAATTTTAAGGCAACCAGGTTACTCACTTTTTTAAGTTAAACAACAATATTTTTTTATAGTGTAGTTATCACAACATTTTTTTCTTTTGTCAAATCAACTTAAATAATTTATTTAGTTCAGATAACATATAATTTTCAGTTTCTGATGATTAAATTAATCTCCTTCATTGTATTAACTCACTTTTTTCCAGTTCAATCAACTTAAAATTTTAAGGCAACCAGGTTACTCACTTTTTTAAGTTAAACCAACAATATTTTTTTTTACAGTGTGACATATCATTTTGGATTTTTGGATGAATTAAAAGGATAGCTGAGGATTATTAACTGACATGTCTTTGCAGAACATCAGAGTCTAGAGGTGAAGAGATGAAAGAAATAGCAGTTCTGCTTACCCAGTTTTCTTTCCTTTTATCAAATGTCACATATATTTATTTTGAATAAATGAGTCCCCCTGTAGTCAATTCGTATCCCCTAAAACTCATATTTGATTACCAAAACGGCAAAAATGTCTTGCTTCCTGTAGTAAATGCGGTGCTATGAATATGCTAATTAGCCCCAACTCCACTCACGCCAGCTCTCAATGCCAAAGCTGAATAATAATAATAAATAAAAAAATACATAAATAAATATATGAAGAAATGTAAAAAAGCAAAAATACAAAAATAAATATACAAAGAAATGTAAAATAGTACAAATAAATGAGTATTTTTACTTTTATTCCCATGTTTATGTATAATTGTATTTTTTTCACACCTTTATTTATTTATACATTTATTCATTTCCACTTTTATTTATTTCCACATTCATTTATGTATATGCTCACATTTATTTATTTCCACATTTCTTTCTCCATATGCTAATGAGGGGGGCGTGTTTTAACTCGGACATCAGCAATTGAGATGTGTGTGTGCGTAGTTGTCTGTCAACGTGTTTGTAAATGATTATTCTGCATATGTTAAGCACTCTTGATGGGTTAAACGGTGCAGTTTCAATCTTTATGTGCTTGACTAATTAAAAACAGATGTACTTTAAAATACACTTCAGCAAAACCTCTCACATTTATTTCCCAGATGCATACTTCGCATATTGTACACTAGTATTTCAGACAAATGGAACAGTTTTTACACTTGGAAATCTGTTTAGTCAGTGCCCATAAAAAGTTCTCCGTCTTAAGAGCAGATGACCCTCATAAGAGTCACGTGACCGTGAGACATGCGCTCGCCTGATGATGTCATCACAAACCTCTAAGCTTCTCCATTTAAAGTGCTTTTCTCTGCACCGCCTTGTAAATATGGGATATACACTGCCTTTACAACAATGGAAAAAGCCACATTTTTTGTGTTTCCTGAGGTTATGGAATGGAATGTTTAATTGGAAAGTGGCGTGTTACTGTGCAACGGTTATTTTTAGATATTTAGCAATTGCGGTATAGCCTCCGCTATGCTAGTTGAACACTTGGAGAAAACATTCTGGGAAAAGATCATGTAAATAACACACAACACAACTATAACGAAACATCAACGCATCTGTGATTCCCACACTCAGAGGATGTTCATTAGCAGTTGGAAATAAATGAGCATGTTGTAATGATGATGTGTATTTGTGCGTGTCTTTTGAAGGACACAGGCTGTGCAGTTTAACGCTGTAACAGCTTCATCCAGATGGACTGATTGTTTCCTCCAGGCCTGAGCTTTAAACTCCCAAAACAAAGTTCTGTAATGCACTGACTGCAAACAATTAAGAGCCGGAGTGCATCACAGAACTTTACTTGGAAAGCCACAGCGCTGCCCGCCGATTCTCTTCTTCTCAGGGAAACTCCTCTGCACGAGAGAAACACACACGTTACATTTCTCATCCGCATCACAAACCCGTAGACAAAAAAGTGATCTTTAATAAGTGATAGCAACATATGTTTTTCGATTAAGTTATGAATTTTTGTCTCCATCTATCTCTCATTTATATATATATATATATATATAGCACCTATATATATATATATATATATATATATATATATTAAAAAAACACACACACACACACACACACACATATAGGCCTATATATATATAAAAAATACACACGTATATAGAACGAAAACAAAAATTTTTGTTAGATGTGATTAATTGATTTGACAACACCTATATTGTTTTATATATAAATAAATATATTATAAATAAATTATATATAAATATATTATATATAAATAAATTACATATATATAGAAATATATTTTAGAAATATATTATATATATATATAAAATATACGTATAAAAATAAATAAATTATAGAAATATTATATATATATATATATATAAAAGAAATATATATTGTATATAATTAAATAAATTATACACAATATATATATATATGCTAATAACTAAATCTATAAATATATCTGACCAGACCATTTGAATTGGCAAAGGCAGCAAGTGAACTTAAGTTTAAAGTTGAAAGAGTGAATTTTTAACGGTTTATGGTAACCATTATACTAGTTCTCACAATGAAAGATGATTGACAGGTGAGACTGATATCAATGCATCTCTGAGCTGGAGCTGAAAGTGAGGAACTCCTCGAGCTCAGTAAATGTCTATTAGACGAATTGAAATAATGGATAAGCGTAAACGTGGACTCATTCACACATGCACATAATCAGATCATGAATGATGAACACATATGGCGGCCTACGGTGCATATGCAGAAAAACAGCTACGTGCACGATCCATGCAAATTAAGTGCATGCAAAAAAAAAAAAAAAACTAAGCGCAGAAGAATCAAATGAAACGTGTCACAAAAACCTGATTTAAATATTGAATCCGCTCTTCCACTCTGTCTATTTGCACAGTTAACAACTGGGGCAGCCGAGAACAGCTGACGTGTCGAAAACTGTGGAGCAGTGCATTAGTTCAACAACATCAAGTCTGTCATCCCGGAGTATATCGAAACTCAACACACACATATCACTTCACAAACTAAAAGAGAAGTCACAATGTTGAGAAGAAAGGGGGAACTGAGGATGCCATATGTCATGCATTTGCACTAACATCACGCAGACATTTAAGAAGTAGTTTACTTTCTCACAGGAAAACTTCCATTCAAGTCACTTTAATGCTTCAGTGGGTGAATACCTCAATGAGTGTCGATGTGACAGGGTTTTATAAGCACACACACACAGTCTGAGAGAGTGAATACACACTTCCAGAGAGAGAAAAAAAAGAGTAAAAGAACAACATACCTGCAGCAAATCACAGCACGAGCCAGTCGACGCTGGATAAAGTGTGTTTGGAGAAGAAGCTCTGCTGAAACACGGTCTCTGTCAGAAGAAGAAGAAGCCCTGTGGAGGATTGAGCAGATGAAGCTCGTGTAACTGTTGATGAAGCGCGTCCGCGTCCGTGCAGCAGCTGGAAGAATGTCGACGTGGAGCTGCCAATCGTGCGCGCGCAAACACGCACGCGCTTCGGGGGGAGAAAAAACTACGTTTTGCTGCTTTCACTGGGGTGCTAGTATACTGGTGGTTAGTAATCTGTTAGTTAGTGCTGGAGATTCAGTGTGAGGTTCATAAGATACGTGTCAGCGCCTGAGATAGATAGATAGATAGATAGATAGATAGATAGATAGATAGATAGATAGATAGATAGATAGATAGATAGATAGATAGATAGATAGATAGATAGATAGATAGATAGATAGATAGATAGATAGATAGATAGATAGATAGATAGATAGATAGATAGATAGATAGATAGATTAAACTTGCACTAAAACTTTTCAGCATTTCTCTCTTTCTCTCATTTCTCTACAAAACATTTCTCTATTTGTTTTGTAAAAATGATTTCCATCCATTTGTACACAAACTACGACTGTAATTTGAACAATTTCGCCCCAAATAAAGTTACAGATGAAATGTGAGGCATGAAGAAAACAGGGAAAATGTATTTAAAGGTAGGGTAGGCAATTTTCGGAGAGGCTAGCAATAGCGAGTTAGCATTGAAAGCATGAGATCCCTCCCAAGTCAAATCATCCTCATTTATATAGCGCTTTTAACAATGTAGATTGTTTGAAAGCAGCTTTACAGAGATAAACTTGATTTGGTGTTATAGCGGTTCTTGAATTATGTTATTTTTCAGCTAAAGTTGGTACAGCGTTCTGAAAAGCGTCAATAGAGACGGCGTTAAACTCCCTCATGTCTCAAAGCACATTACATTATAAAATAATGAACATAAACAACTTACAGGGATACTACACCATTTTTTCATAATAAACTATGTTATTCCCTTAAAGGGATAGTTCACTTTGAAATTAAGTTTTGATATGTTTTATCTTACCTCAAGGGCATCTAAGATGTAGGTGTCTTTGTTTCCACAGTATTTTCAATTTTGACATTTTCAGGTCAAACCGTTGTTGTCTGTCAGTCATACACTGGAGGTGAAGGGGGTCCTCAATCGGTTCACCTCAAAGAGCATCCACAGAGAAGTCCAAATTAAACATGATTTAATGACTCGTTAATGTAAGTACACATTGATGGCCTAAGACACGAAACGAGCGGTTTGTGTGAGAAAACCAACAGTATTTATATATCGTTTTACCTCTTGTAATCATAGCCATGACACAATGATCTGATGGCACGGGCGCTTCGGTCTGCGCATGCGCTGGAAGTGATCGCTTGCGTGTGACGTCACTCTTTATTTATACAGAGATTTCGGAAGTTTTACCTTTCACTAAACATATTTAGATATACGGGAAACCGCAATGGAAGACGATTTCGGTATATCTAAATATGTTTAGTAAAAGGTAAAACTTCCGAAATCTCCGTGTAAATATTGAGTGACGTCACACGCAAGCGATCACTTTCGGCATAACATTGAACTGATTCAGTTGAACATTGAACAACTGATTCAGATCACTTGGACGTCACTGTGGTTACACGAGGTAAAAACGATAAAAAAAAATTTTGTTTTCTCACACAAACCGCTCGTTTCGTGTCTTAGGCGATCAATGTTTACTTAGATTTACGAGTCGTTAAATCATGTTTAATTTTGACTTCTCTGTGCATGCTTTTTGGTGGACCCCCTTTAGCCTCCAGTGTATGACTGATAGACAACAACGGTTAAACTGAAAAATGTAAAAATTTAAACTACTGCGGAAACAAAGACACCTACATCTTGGGTGCCCTTGAGGTAAGATAAAACATATCAAAAATTAATTTCAAAGTGAACTATCCCTTTAACTAAGACGAATTCGGCCCGAATGCACTGATTGGACGAACATTTTATGATCCTACGCCTTCCCCAGAAGATACATGTAAATACATTTAAACCACTTAAAGTCACACTATGCAAGATTTTTGGATCAAAATATCCAAAAACCACTAGAACAATGTTATATAGTTTGTTAACTTGTGTACTTACATTATCCTAAATGTTTGTTCTGAGAAATGAGCAGTTTTAACCACGACACGGACCATCGCCTATCAGTGACATCATATCCGCGTTACCCTTGATTTCCTGTTTTATTTTGTAGAAAGATGCTTTAATATATTATGTGTTTTATTAGACAGGTGAGCAACTGTTTGTATACAATCGACAATAAACGAATCATCGTTATATATAAGATGAACACAGTCGGTTTGTTTAAACCTTGTTTTCTTGATTTACCGCGAGTATGTTTTACCATGTCTAATATCGATCTCGCTCACTGCAGCGTGCAGCAAGTGTCTCTGCCGAGCAAACACACATGAAGCATTATAACAGCTTTCATCACACTCAAATGTGTGTAATATGACAAACAGCGCTGCGTTTCTCACACACGCATGACGGAAGAAGAGGAAGCGTATCCACAAGTTTCCTACGCCCCATGAGGCCCTGCGTCAAAAGTGGGCGCGACTTCCGGTTCGAAGTAAACAAAGCGCGATTTGACATGCTTGACACTCGTTCATTCAACAGTTGACAGTCATTCAAGTTATAGCGATCCAAACTAGCTAACGATGTGGGAACACAACCTCAACGAAATTCAAAAGGGTGAAATAACAGTACCTTTACCCTCCGCAGTAGTTGATTGGGAGTATTATAATAACATTATTAATAATCAATACTCATCAAGGCATGGTGACAGACAGTTGTGCGAGCTGACAAACAATTAAAATAAAAAATACACACTTAGTCATTGTGCTTTGGAGTTTATTCAAAATTATAAATGAATGTGCTGCTTGAATACATTAACTGGCATATTTTTATTCTGTCAACACAGACTTTGATCCTGAGTTTAGGTGTAACATCAGTAGCGAACAGCCAATCACATGCTGAGAGAGTTTATAGAACATTAAGAATTTAAACAAATGTACACAGGAAGATTCGTCATCTTTTGGGAAACTACAGTCGTTGGCAGGATCAGAGACGGGCTCTGGCAGGATCACTCTGATTTCGTTTTCAGCTTATGTTCAAAACAATCACGTTAAAGCCACTGAATTAGTTTAGTCCGGTTATACATACAACCGCGAACAGCACATGTTGTCCCTGAGCTCCGTAACGACATCTCTCATAAAGATTTGCGTCTTTAAATAGTAAAATAATTCTCCGAAAAACAGCTAGCCTCTTGGCTAACTAACACACAAAATACCATTGGAATGCTACTTACGCCGCCTCACCGGAAGTTTCACCCACTTTATTTTTTACAGGAGCGCCCCTCGGAAACTTGTGGATATAAAAGCTCCACTGCTCGTGTGTCGCACTCGTCTCTCATTAGCAATTACTCCAGCGGCTCGTTACGCTACAACGGCTTCCATAATGTTGATAAATCTTTAATACATTACCGCTCATCCATGAATATGATCTCTGCTGTATTCTCCACGGCTGTAGAGGTGAAAACAACAACTCCCATGATCCCGCCAAATCGAGGCGTCATCAAGCTACGCTTTTGATGTGAATAAGCGACCTCTAGTGGCGAAAACGTACATATTGTGCCTTTAACTTAGTGATTGCTATCAGGGTGTGAAGAGACTTGCAACCAACATAAACACATTTCTGGAACAAATCACCCTGCCTTTAACTATAGCCTAACCGTTTTAAACAAAACTTTCAGAAAAATATGACTACTGTTGTGAAAAATAACTACTATTATTATTGGTAGCAAATCACATGAACAAGTGAAAGTTTTCTTTTTAAAAGTCTCAAGGGCCAAAAGTGCCCATATAGTTGATGAAACAGACTTTATAGACATAATATACTTTCCACTCAGTCGACAGTTTGACTGAAGTGTCACGTTGTGATCTTTAGAGTAATTTTGTCAGGTGATCATTTCAAATCTTTAAACACCCCATGTGCTGTCAGATCATTCGCACACAAGCCAAATCCGTCATCCATTTGTTTAACCCAAGCAACATTTCAACTTTAGTTTAAAGTTGTGTAATTATAAACTCAATGGTTTACAGTGCGGTTTAAAAGGTTGAAGATTAATTACACCGTGTGCTGACATATAAAAGCTTGATGCCGAACAGCAGGAGGCGTTCTCAGGCAGACAGATGGACATGCGGGTCACGGGAGTTTGTAGGTGTGTGTGTTCAAATCATGTGCTTTCATTGCGTTTTTTGATTTGTACGTCGTGTTCGCCCAGAGAAAGTAGTACATCTGTCCATCAAGATCATATATTTCTCAGAGCCTACAATTTTTGGTTCCTGCAACATTCCTGAGGGAACTCGCAGGGATCGGTTGTTACAAAAGGTGACGACTATTGTTTTTTTTTATATAAATAAAATAAATGGCAACATAGTTGAACATATTTCCCAAAGGTACATTTCAAATAATTATTTAGAATAGCCTAGTTATGTTAAAGTGTTATCAATTATTTTCTTTAAAGATAGAAAAGTCTATAGAGTTAAAGCTAAAATAAAGATTTATTTATCTAAGTTCACATTCAGAAGGTTTCCAGCAGATGAAAGGTAAAAGGGGCGTAGACCGCAGCAGCTCAGCAAGCGCTTATTCCTATTGGTCAGCGTGAGTATGGGCGGGGCCAGCGGATGACTGGGGCTTTCCGTGAATTTTCATAACTCCTCAGTCAGACAGCAGCAATTCCTTCACAAGTGCATCGACAATCGGACGTATTTATTTTCAGGCCACATTTTATTTCGCTGTGAAGGATTACAAACAAATAAATCACTTCAGGAGTTACGGCGGACGAGGAGAGATCCTCTCAGACATGATGGAGATTGAATTGCCTAAAATGCACCAAAGCCAACAGGTAAATAATATTTAACTACAATAACTAATAGCGTTACAACAATGTGATAGTCGCCTGTTTTAATAGTATTAAAATAACACTACAATTATTAGTAGTAATCTCACTATGATGTTACATCATGCTGCCCTTTGAACCTCTTATATGATGTATTTATTGCTCTTGTCATATTTGTGTTACCAGCGCGTTACAATCACTTCCATGTGACTTTTAACAGTGTTTCAAAGTTTCAATATGAGAATAATCGAGGCTATTTTTTTCATTTCTATAACTCATGACCTGGTGGAATAGGTGGAAACGTCATTTTCACATATAGTCCGTCCGTGTTAGAGAAGGCGTTTCTCACATCCCGTTTCTAATCTTTTCACCCAGAATTCTACATAGTCATTGAACTCGAACGAAAGGAAGTGAATAAATATTAAAAATGTTGGTGAAAACATTTCACGGTGCTGAATGTCTATTGATGTGAGGCGAATCTGGCACCCGATTAAACTTCTGTCATGAGATGTGCGTCGTCGCGCTGTGATGTTTGTGCGTGTGATCCAGACGCGTCTGCGCTCGCGCGTTCTGCGCATGCGCGCTCCCCGGCGCTTTGCACAATAGCAGGCGGACCCAATCTGGAATGCGTGTGTTTATTTTATCCCTGTGTCCTGACGTAAAAGAAGTGATCCGCAGCTTTAAGACATTAATCTCTTCACAGCTACTGTCATTTTTTATACTTAACTGAAAAAAAGTTTTTATAGAGCTTTGATAACACTTTATACAACAAACTGTCTTTGACAGACATTACATAATGCTGAAGAGACCAGTAGTGTTTTTCTTTTTGTGATTTGCATGAAAATATATGAATCAAGGTTACATGAGATCTTTTTATATTGACATCCACCATAACAACACAGTTGGAGAAGAGAAAATCAAATAGGGAAATACTGTCATTATAATGCATGACAGTAAAATAAAGCAAGAAACATTCATTTAACATAAGATGGAAGATAAACCCTAACTTTACTGATAGCAGAATAATTATAGAGAAATAAAAGTAAAAAAAAAAACAACAACATAAAATGTGATCTGTTACACGGAGAAATGCTTTTACTGTGAATTATTTGTTATTTTTGTACTTTAGGTGTTTACTGTAGCATTTTACAGTCTTTCACAGGTCAAATTACAGTATTTTTTGCAGTGTACAAAACAGGGCCTAACATTCTTACACATTATTTTTCATAAACAAACACTTGACCTTCAGAAAACGGATCAATCATTATTCGAGCCATTTTTTCTTCTTCTCTCATAGTTATTTGCAAACCGGTAAAAATGAACAAACACTGAATAAAACATTCAGATTACAAAGACAACGTTTATGAAACACACTCACACACATCCATAGTTTTGGCTGAACTATCCTTTTAAGTTGTCACTCAGTAGCAACTTGTTGTTTATAAGCTTATATCCTATGTACAGAAGATTTTTATTTATTTATTTATAGTACTGTATTCAGTTGATCATGTTAAAATGATCAAGACACTGAGCTGGAACAGGACTACCCTTTCATGCTGAGATATTTTAATGTTAAATGAGATTTTATCAAACATAAAACGGTCTGCTTTAAAGTCACGTGACCCACTGCGCCGTGTGTTTAAATATGCCACCTGATGATGTGATAAAATTTAATTAATACAATTATTAACTCTGTTCTGATGCCCAAATTACACATTTAAATATTTTGACGGGGTTTATATTTAATTATGAGATGCTGTAAAATATTGTATCGCCCCCCTGGATGACGACCCTGCTTTAAGATAAGTCGTGTCGTCCACCTAAAGAACGGAGTGGTTGGTTGTGCAGGAGACTTTAGTGAGAGTATTGAAACGCTGTTAAACCGGTTTGGCACTGAATCGTGGCGGAAGAAAGAAACCGAGAACAAGGTGCTGTTGTTCCTGCTGTGGTTTATATCGCATTCCCGCCGTCGAGAGGAACAGGAAGTGAGACGGACCTGAAAAATCATCAGGAAACTTTGCAGTTTTAATAACAGCTCCGGTTTCCCGTTTCCATTAACCTGGATAATGATTACTTGAACACTTTGACACATTAATTATGCAGTGAAGAAGGTGACTTGGATATTATTTTCCCTCCTAAATACAATCCCATCCGTGACAATAAGCGACTGCGATACTCACGCGCGTAAACATACACGCAATACTCGACATATGTTTAATATAAAACATAATTATTAGTGATGTGTTCAAGCTTCATCACTCATCCGGTCAAAAACACTTACTGCGACCAGTAAACAGATCATATTTACTATATACCTTTTCCAGGAAAAAAGCCGAGAGCCTTTTGCATTTTAAAGGAGCAGTTCATCGACAAATGTCTTTATGTCATCCAAACTTCATATTATTCATGTTTTTCACTAAATCTTGGCCTCAGTGTTAGTATTATTGATATACGATACTTTATTGTTCATTTTTAAATGAATGTTTATTGTCATATTTTCTGTTTTCTTTTCAATTCTAGTTAGTATACTAGTAATTTTTGTAATTATTTGTTATATATTATTTAAAAAAAATCACCATCCACATGTATGGTTAGTGCTTGTTTAGTGTTTCACAGGAGAAAGAATGGTGAAGAAGAGAAACTAATAATTTATTGTAATAATGATGATGATTATGGTAATAATACTAATAGGCTGCCCCAATATTTTCACTTTTGGATGAACCAACCGTTCCTGTTTTGTTTTTAGCCATCATCAGATTGATAACATATGCTCTTGTAATGCGCTTGTAAACAGCAGGATATAGTCAGAAAGTCAAAGGCTCTTTAGAGATCCAAACATCCAAACTAAACACATTCTTCATTGATTCTTCATGGAGTGTGTGTGTGTGTGTGTGTTGAGTCCAGTCTTCTCGTGAGAGCGGCCCGTTTATTATCAGTGGTTTGGATGTTTCATCATCTCTGTGTCTCCACCCCCGTCTGTTATCTGGACTAATCCAGAGAGGGAGTGTGTGTGTGTGTGTGCGAGACGGGCATGTCGCTGCATGCCTCTGTCTGACGCCAGTGTATGATCCACTTAATTATGGAATCATTTGCATGATTTTATATACTTTAAAGGGATACTTCACCTCTGGAAAGATGGATGTGTATTTAAAACGGGTCATTTATGTAAAAGAAATGTGAAATTATTTTTGTATTTGGAGCTTTCTAGACTGAGAAAAGCCAGAAAATGTGTCTTTGGCTTATGTGGATGAAAGACTACAACTCCCAGAATGCACTTGCTTCACTGCCCTAGGAGGCCACGCCTACCGGTAACAGAGCGCATTAGTTTAACATCTCTGCTAAACTACTAGTGAGTCTCCGGGATGAGTCTGCCCGAAAATGTGTTTCGAGAACGGCCAACATGTCCTTTTGGCTTTTCGGGATTCGGCTTTTGCGTTCTACAGTCGCCATTCATCATGTTTACTGTGGCGAGCGTGACGAGTGACGGCCGCGAGGCCGGTGGCGTGATTACCGATGAGTGACACCTGTGAGACGCACCGGTCTCGTATCTCTCACGGAGGAGCGGAAATTTTCTTAGCAATGTTAAAACGCACATCAACCGATCACTTGTTTAGCGTTCATGTAAAAACTACACTCAGATCCACCAATCGGAATGAATTCAGTTAGATTGAAACAAAAGCTGTGCATGTGAACAATGAATGGCGACTGCAGAAAGCAAAAGCTGAATCCTGGACATCGACAGCCGGACATGTCTGGGAAAAAGAGGATGGTAAGCGCTACTACTCAGCTTTCTCCACAGAACAAGAGCCTGCTAGCTTAGCTTCCAAATAAAGATGGCCGACACTATGTGTTCATTCTGTGAGTGAGATCGCCCTCTATGGGCGGGTTGAGGACATGCAGGACAGACCCGACTACTGACTGTAGTCTTTAGCCTCTGGACAAAACATCCTCCGATGACGTAAAATGACGATTTTTGTGTCAACTGAGGGTTTTTTCCAGACCAAAAAATACATAATTCTCTCGTCTCAGGGGGATATGAGGGTGGAAAGCATGGTAATTAGAAAATATAGGTTTTCTACCAATACAAAGCGTAATGCTCAGTGTTGGGAGTAACGCATTACAAAAGTAATACATTACTGTAACATATTACTTTTTGCTGTAACGCAGTAGTGTAAGGCATTACTAATCAATTTTCAGTAATATTTTACTCGTTACATGTTCAGTGAGGCTTGTATTACAGTTGTATTACAGTGTATTGTCTGCTTTTACTTCTTAAAGGCAACAGATATGTGAAAGTTTTAAAGCAGTCTTTTAGTGCCAGTTCAGAGCGGTCGCGTCTGTAACATTGTTTTTTCCTCATAAATGCGAACACGAAAACTAAAATAAAATGAACATTTTAAGTTCTATGGAGACCGGAGAGCCAACCCTTCCTCATCCGATTTGCGCAGTGTAATTAACAGAATTACAAAAAATATATTTTGCCTCCTATTTTTTGTCACGCATGAATGTGTGTCTTTTCCCTAATATTAAAAATAAAACATAGACTGATATTTGTCTAATGTCTGGAGTCCTTTAAGGAAGTAGCCTATATACGTTTCAATACATGAATTTTCTGAGAATTTTTATTTCAAGTTTTGACTGCAAATGTCATTGACTTCCCCAATTTTAAATAATTTATCCTCAACTAGTTTTGTGGTGTAGGTCTACGTATTTTATAATGTTAACTTCATATACTAATAGCCTAATTTAAAGATAAGTCAGCATTTGATCTGGACGGTAAGGAGAATAACGCTGGAGTTGGAAGAGGTGTGTCGCGATTCTGTAGGTTCGTGGATCTGAGTCGTGTGGCGAATCGCGATTTCGGTTTCATATTGCATATCGTTACAGCCCCAAAGTTAAGTTCTACTTAGTTATTTTGGTGAAAGTAACTCAAAAGTAATACATGAGTAATGTAACGCATTACAATTCTGAGACAGTAATATTGTAAGGTAATGAATTACTTTTAAATAACAGTAACAAGTAATACCTAATGTATTACAGTTTGGAAGTAACTTGCACAACACTAATGCTAAATCCTGAAGTATCCCTTTAACTAGATCGGGAATTAATTTGTATATTCTAAAAAAATACTGGGTTGTTTCAAACCAATTTTGGCTCAAAAATGGACAAACCCAAACCAAACATTGGGTTAAAAATGCAATTTAAAAATCTAATCCAACAGCTGGGCTTGTCCATATTTGACCCAAAGTTGGGTTGAATCAACCCAGCAATTTTTCGAGTGTGTGCTGGATAAAGACTTAAAGGATTCACTTTTAAAAAAACTTTTGCTGATAATTTACTCGCCCCCATGTCATCCAAGATGTCCACGTCTTTCTTTCTTCAGTCGAAAAGAAATTAAGGTTTTTGATAAAAACATTCCAGCATTAATTCCAGCATATAATAGATTTCAATGGGGTCCAAATGGTTCAAGGTCCAAAAGACACTTTCAGTGCAAACTGTTCAAAGGGCTTTAAACGACACCAGATGATGAATAAGGGTCTTATAACTAATCTTTTTTTGAGTAATTTGGTTCATTCAATGAACAAAATGACTCAAAAAAAAAAAAAAAAGATTTGTTCATTTTGATGAGTGAGTTCGAACAGGAGAGTCACAAACTTGCATCACAGAACAGAGCAAGGCGAGCATTTGAGCTTATAAAACTTAAACTTTTTTTTTATTATTTTTTAAATGAGCGATCGTTTCACTTGATAAGACCCTTATTCATCGTCTGGAATCGTTTAAAGCCCTTTGAAGCTGCACTGAAACTCTCATTTGGACCTTGAACCGTTTGGACCCCATTGAAGTCCATTATACGGAGAAAAATCCTGGAATGTTTTCATCAAAAACCTTAATTTCTTTTCGACTGAAGAAAGAAAGACATGGACATCTTGGATGACATGGGGGTGAGTAAATTATCAGCAAAAGTTTTTTGAAAAGTGAACTACTCCTTTAAAATGATTCGATGTGTAGCTGTGTTGAGTTGTCGATGCTGATGTCTGATTCAGAATTGCAGAAGAGGAGTGCTTCCTCAAAAGTGCTCAGTTCCTCTGCTGTCAGTACACACTTCTCCTCTGCTCCGTCCCCGGGGCCTTGTGATCGCAAATCGGAAGCTGATTTTCTCTGGTCACATGCTCGAACACGAACGTACACATGCAGAACTGCAGGCGTTTATGCAAAGCTTCACCGCTGTAAATAAATGAGGAGGTTAAAGAGTAAGTAACTCGTATCTCACACACTGTTGATGTAATAAACATTTGAGGTCCTGCAACTACCAATAAAGAAAGTCTGAGGCCAAGGTTTCATAAATATTTTTGTCACTCAGCCTGGGAAGCATTTTAATGACCAGCATTTATAAATGTCTGATATGATGATGTATAATATTTGAGCAGGAGTAATGTACCAGTTAGCAGCCAAGCTCGAGTGCGGATCGGCTGGTGGACAATTTAAAGGGACAGTTCACCCAAAAATTAAAACTCATGACATCGCTCTGAACTGAAGACTTCTGTTCATCTTCGAAAAACACACATTAAGATATTTAAAATGATATTTCTGTCGCTCCACTCCACCAAAACTTGAATGCTTCATAAAGAGATTGTAAAAGAAATCCATATGTATTGAGTGGTTTAATACAAACATTGATGCATGAGCGCTCGTCAATATGCAAATTAAAGCTTTCATTATATAAAGTGACCAACATGAAAAGCTTCAAATCACTTCTACTGAAAGTTTTAGTTCGGTGGAATTTCAACGGATGGAAAAAGAGGATGAGAGAATATTACAAAACATTCCTATTTGTTTCGATTATGAAAAGTTTTACAGGTTCGAATTATGACAGAATTGTCCCGTTTGGATGAACTAATATAACACTTTAATGAATTTATTGGCCAATTAAACGAGCAATATTTATCCCAAATGTATTTTACTCTTAATTGAAAACAGGAAACGTGCATTATACATCGGCAAGCCTGTCAGAAGGTTTTGGTTTTTAGATGAATCTCCAAATGTATTGCGATATTAATCTGTCAATAAATCGATTTATCACCAGTGATGATGGTTGTGTGTGACGTCTAATGTCTGATTCTGAGCTCGGGTTCGTCATTAAAGTTGGTCTGTCTATTAAGAAACACCGCATTCACTAATTCTAGATAATTGTTACAGTATAACACATCCGCATTTTTGTAATACAGACTCTTTTTTAATCCGTCTGGAAATGTCAGTATTGCATCAGAGATGGTGGACTCAGTCAACACTGTTAGTCAGTCATAAACAATACTAGCTTTAAACAAGCTAAACGCTAAACTGATGACTCGTCATACACCATCAGTGCCGGACACTGTAGTGTAAAACTTGTGTAAATGTACTTGATTTTTTAAATGTACTTAAAGGGAAAAAAAAAACTTTTGCTGATAATTTACTCACCCCCATGTCATCCAAGATGTCCATGTCTTTCTTTCTTCAGTCGAAAAGAAATTAAGGTTTTTGATGAAAACATTCCAGGATTTTCTCCATATAATGGACTTCAATGGGGTCCAAACGGTTCAAGGTCCAAATGAGAGTTTCAGTGCAGCTTCAAAGGGCTTTAAACGATTCCAGACGATGAATAAGGGTCTTATCAAGCGAAACGATCGCTCATTTAAAAAATAAATAACAAAGTTTAAGTTTTATAAGCTCAAATGCTCGCCTTGCTCTGTTCTGTGATGAGCGTTTGTGACTCTCCTGTTCGAACTCGTTCATCAAAATGAACACATTTTTTTCCGAGTCAATTCGTTCATTACGTTCGTTGAATTAACCAAATGACTCGAAAAAAGATTCGTTCATTTGATGAACGAGTTCGAACAGGAGAGTCACAAACTCGCATCATAGAACAGAGCAAGGCGAGCAATTGAGCTTATAAAACGTAAAAAATTATTATTATTTTTTTATGAGTGATCGTTTCGCTTGATAAAACCCTTATTCATCGTCTGGTGTCGTTTAAAGCCCTTTGAACAGTTTGCACTGAAACTGTCTTTTGGACCTTAAACCGTTTGGACCCCATTGAAGTCCATTATATGGAGAAAATCCTGGAATGTTTTCATCAAAAACCTTAATTTCTTTTCGACTGAAGAAAGAAAGACATGGACATCTTGGATGACATGGGGGTGAGTAAATTATCAGCAAAAGTTTTTTTAATTACTCCTTTAAGTATTAAATATAAAAAGTATATTGATTATTGATTGAAAATAAAAAATCATAATCTCAAAAAAAAAAAAAACAGTATATCGATGTATATTTCCTGTTATTTTAAGTTTATAAAAGTTTTAGTTATTTTGTGTTTTTGTCATTTTCATAAGTTTTTAATTATAGTTTATGTAATTTCTATTCACTTGTTTTGTTTCAGTTTTTTAGTACATAAAGCTAAGAGAGAAATGTTGCCTTGTAAGGGTTTAGTTTCAGTTAAAGTTCATTTTATTCCATACTATATTTGTTTATAGTTCTAGTTAACTATGATAACCACATCTGCACTTAATAGAAACATTAAAAGAAAGAAGAAAGCAGGCCTAATACGTCTTACTCAACACACACACATCTATCTTATTATTCTGCTGGTCTTCCAATGTCACGTCAACACGCCAGCGGCAAGGACGCAAGCGATATTTTCTGTTCTCCGTCCTTGTGTGTGTGACAAACACCCTGATCTCTGTAGTTAAAACAACATGGCGGGTGGCGTTTCATTCTCGCTGCTGATTGGTCGAAGCCGCCAGAGCTTAGTAATGCACTTTTTACCGCAAAATATTAAATTACAGTTTGTGGTGTGCAGTTAAAACGAAGTGTGGTAACCAGAAGAGCTACATAAATGGTTTAATATAAGGTAAATGGCGTTTGATGTACTGTAAAACACAAAAAAATGTCTAAAAGTTTAAAACAACAACATTTTTGTGTCTTTTTAAACACATTTTGCATTCACCAGTGATTTTAAATGACGAATAAATATCCCATTTAGTCTGTCAAATAATCTGAGCATGCATAATAATTAGAAAAAAACTATTTTTAGATATATATCACGTCACACAGGACATGTCAACTTCCCACATACACAAATATGACTGATTTTTTTCCAGTGGACTTGCTTTTGATTTTTCTTCTGACCTTTAAATCTGCCACTAACATTAATAGTAACACTAACTGTGTGTGTGTGTGTGTGATTTGGTATTTCCCAGAGATGAGATGAAAAACGAGAAGCAGCATGTATTATTCATCCTGCCTTGTCGTTGCATTGACGATGGTATTGTGTGTGTGTGTGTATCTGAGGAGGGCCGGCCTCGACAGGCAGGGTGTGGTCCGGAGTGTGTGTGTGTGTGGGCTGCATCTCATCCCGTCTCTCTTCTTCTCTGTAGGACATGGATCTGATAGATATCCTGTGGAGGCAGGACGTGGACCTGGGAGCGGGCAGGGAGGTGTTCGACTTCAGCTTCAGACAGAAGGAGGTGGAGCTGCGGCGGCAGCGTGAGCAGGAGGAGGAGAAGCAACAGCAGCGTCTGCAGGATCAGGAGAAAGCTTTACTCGCACAACTCCAGCTGGACGAGGAGACCGGAGAGTTCGTGCCTCGAAGCCTTTCGGCGCAGACCAACACGACTCATGGAGAAATCACACAGGTACGCACGCACAAACGCTTCCCGCGAGACCTTTCATAGAAACACACACACATGTAGGTGCTCCACAGGCCTCACACACACACACACATGTGCTCGCTCATGTTACTGGGTGCAGCTGCCTAGTTGCTTGGTAACTGCCACAATGGCATAATTACAGGAACTCGGGAGGTAAACGCAATTCTACGAAATGGAAACACAGACGATCCCAAAACAACAGGGATAGGACACTAAACACCTACTTTTCCCTGAGGAGGACAGGCACATTTGTGTTTCGCTGATTTTTCCTTGCATAACCTTGAAAAAATTTTCGGCCAAAGGTTCGTTCACACACCAATGACGATAGCTTTGATAGATTTGAATAAACGAGAATATGAAGTCACACCACAATTATAACGATAACAACACGTTGGGATCGCTTTTAGATGTTTTTTCCCCAGCTGATGAACGATAAAAACATTGACAACCAATCAGAATCCAATAAGACATTAAATAACTCAGTGGCAGACGACAGTTATAATAATAAACAATGTTATCATTCTGTGGCGTTATTTTCCTTGGTGAGAACAGGCCGAGATTTATATCTACGCATATGAGACAATGGTTGACAAACAGTAAGAGTTTATAGATATAAAATGATTGTAATGCAGTAGCTCAGATCATTTGATGAGAAATGTTTGAGATCACATTGAATTCTAGGACTTTTGGGTTACATTGATACAGTGTGGAGTTTTGATCCAAACCAATCTTTTGGTTTAGATTGACATTTCAATGTTTAAAGTATGTTGGATCAGCACACAGTGGAGGTGACAGTGATATTGAACTAACACTAGGTGATTAAAGGCCAACTAAAGGGAACACTGATCACCACAATGGTGACATCAGACAGACTTCAATAACCTTTATACATATACCATAAGAAAGAAATTAAGCCAAACAGGTTATAATAATTGAACATGCTGATGATGTTTTGGGGGTTGTTTAAGCCTATTGGTTAAGATTGACATTTCAATGTTTAAAGTATGCTGGATCAGCACACATCGGAGGTGACCGTGATATTGAACTAGCACTAGGTGTTCGTTCAATACCAGTTAGCTCAGTTAGTTCAAGAACAGATGGCTCTGTGTGCTTCTGAATCGCTCTTGCTGTACTTTAATGTCATACATCGATCTGTCTGAGCAGCGCCACTTCGAGTCAAACACACCTATTGATTTGTTGTGGTTGAGCTCTGTGGAAAGCTAGGGGCGTTTTCAAGCTATGATGGGCATTTTCAACGCTGTACCCGATTGGTTGTAATCCACTGGGGGTGTGGTTTAGGGGTTGGGCCTTCTAGTAAAGGGGATGAAGAACACCCATTGTAGTTTGGAAATGCTCTCTGGTTTAAGGCACGTTTACATGACAACGATGTACTAAAAACTGAAAAGTTTTGTCTCTGCATTTTTCTCGAAGAGACGACAACGTTGTAAAAATGATCTGCGAAAACTATTAAGAATGCTGTATTATTCACGCCAGGCCTCTGGTCCCCAACATGAGATGCTGGTTCCCAACAAACCAGCATCTCATGTTGGGGACCAGAAAACCAGCAACCAGCATTCCATGTTGGGAACCAGGAAACCAGTATCCTTTGTTGGGGATCAGACAACCAGCAACCAGCATCCAATGTTAGGAACAAGCAAACCATTAACCAGCATCCCATGTTGGGAAACGGCAAACCAGCATCTCATGTTGGGGACCAGAAAACCAGCATCCTAATTGGGGATCAGACAACCAGCAAATCAGCATCCCATGTGGGGGACCAGCAAACCATTAACCAGCATCCCATGGTGGGGACCGGCAAACCAGTATCCCATGTTGGGGACCAGACAACCAGCAACCAGTATCCAATGTTGGAAACCAGCAAACCAGCATCCAATGTTGGGAACCAGCAAACCATTAACCAGCATCCCATGTTGGGAACCAGCAAATCAGCATCCAATGTTGGGCACCAGCAAACCAATATCCAATGCTGGGAACCAGCAAACCAATATCCAATGTTGGGAACAAGCAAACCAGCATCCCATGTTGAGGACCAGCAAACCAGTATCTAATTTTGGGAACCAGTAAACCATTAACCAGCATCCCATGGTGGGGACCGGCAAACCAGTATCCCATGTTGGGGACCAGACAACCAGCAACCAGTATCCAATGTTGGAAACCAGCAAACCAGCATCCAATGTTGGGAACCAGCAAACCATTAACCAGCATCCCATGTTGGGAACCAGCAAATTAGCATCCAATGTTGGGCACCAGCAAACCAATATCCAATGCTGGGAACCAGCAAACCAATACCCAATGTTGGGAACAAGAAAACCAGCATCCCATGTTGAGGACCAGCAAACCAGTATCTAATTTTGGGAACCAGTAAACCATTAAACAGCATCCCATGTTGGGAACCAGCAAACCAGTTTCCAATGTTGGGAACAAGAAAACCAGCATCCCATGTTAGGAACCAGCAAACCATTAACCAGCATCCCAGCATGCAAAACATACCTTTTGATGCTGGGGTTTTCAGCAGGGAGAGTACAGTAGTATGTCTGAATGGATGGTATTCCAAAAATAGTAGGCGGAAAGTCCCTGGATGACCTACTACTTCCAGTGCACATTCGATGGACACTTTACTATCCCATGAGGCCATTGGAGAGGATTTATGAATGACAGTGAAGGTCACATGACAGTAACAAAATGGTGGATGGAGTACATCTGAAATTCATTCACAACCATCCCACACACATTCATACTACATGAAGAGCGACCTTTTTTAACGGTCCAATGTAGTACCTACCGGTTTCAGACGCGGCGCATGTCAATCATTACTCAGCTTGTGTTCTTGCCTTGAGGAGTGAGGCAGATGAGGATGAGAAGCAGCGTCCTGATAACATAATTGGCCCTCTCCTGCTTTATCAGGTAATCCCTCACATTGAATACAGATTCAGGAATATGAATGATGTAACCAATCTCCATTTCAGTTTTTAGCCTTTTCCCACTGAAATGCAATCACAAAAATCTATTGTGTGACATGGCTGTGATATTAAAAAAGTTTAAGGTCGAGAATAGATCGATTAAATAAACAGAATTAACATTTCTGAATGTGACTATGTATGACAACTGAATTATTTTTCAGATGTCCGAGAGCCCCGAGGAAAAGAGGCAGTAGTCTGACGTAACGTAAGCCAGATTTTTATAACCTGAACCGTTGGATCACTTAGTGAAATGTATTATATTTGTTAAAAGATGTAATGCTTGTCATTTTGTGTCCCACTTTTACTTTTTTAAGAATGATCTTTTGTATCTTTTTGTCATTGATTGTGTTAAACTATTAAATAAAAGAAATGTGACTCAACTGCTGGACAGGTGTTATTTTTATTCAACTTTATTATTGTGTATTCATGGTCATGTGCCACTGACGAAGTGTTTTGTTTCAGCATTAACTCTGGGTACATTGTTTTACATTTCAGTTTTGTTTTCAAGAGTGATTCCGAACCCAACAGCAACATTACCAATGACAAAGCAAGATATCCAGGAAAATAACATGTTGTAGGCATCCCATTCAATTAAAAAGAAAATCATAATTAAAGTAAAAACATCCAGAGCTCACATAATTCAATTTCCCGGGAATCACACCCAACATCTACACAATCCACTCTACCAGTAACCAGAGATAATAGATGTTTTGTTAATAATCGTCACTAAACGTTTGTTTATTTGACTGTGTACCTGCAGAATGGGGCTTTCGCAGGACACGAAGGTGATGCCCTGTCATTCGATGAGTGCATGCAGCTTCTGGCTGAGACTTTTCCGCTAGATGAGCCAGCTGAGGTAATTACGGGATATATATATCGCCCATATAACACCTCACGGCAACACAACACCTATACATGTCACTGCACTTCAGTCTAATTGTGTCTCTCTATAGTCTTTGCAGCCAGCTCCACCTTGCCTGGATGCCTCGGTCCCACCATCCACAGATCTCATGATGCCCACAAACAGCCCAGTCTTTACCCAGAATCCTTTGCTTCCAGGCTCTCTGGATCAAGCCTGGATGGAGTTGCTCTCACTCCCAGAGTTGCAGGTATGGCCTCACTAACACCCAGCGAACAAAAGGACAATTGTTTAAAGTATTATGTTCCAGTGTCAAATAAACATACCGGCCAAAAGGCGAGGTATATTAATCGCCCATGCAAATTTATACTTGTTTTCGGTGTTACCCTGGTCAGATAAGATGCAACCAGCTCTATAAACACTTTTTAAAGGAGTAGTTCACTTTTAATAAAACTTTTGCTGATAATTTACTCACCCCCATGTCATCCAAGATGTCCATGTCTTTCTTTCTTCAGTCGAAAAGAAATTAAGGTTTTTTATGAAAACATTCTAGGATTTTTCTCCATATAATGGACTTCAATGGGGTCCAAATGAGAGTTTCAGTGCAAACTACAAACTGTTCGAACTTGTTTATCAAAATGAACGAATCTTTTCCCGAGTCAATTCGTTCATTTTGTTCGTTGAATGAACCAAATGATTCGGAAAAAGATTTGTTCATTTTGATGAACGAGTTCGAACAGGAGAGTCACGAACGCTCATCACAGAACAGAGCAAGGTGAGCATTTGAGTTGATAAAACTTTAACATTGTTATATATTTATTAAATGAGCGATCGATTCACTTGATAAGACCCTTATTCATCGTCTGGAATCGTTTAAAGCCCTTTGAACAGTTTGTAGTTTGCACTGAAACTCTCATTTGGACCTTGAACCGTTTGGACCCCATTGAAGTCGAATGTGCATCACAGAACAGAGCAAGGCGAGCATTTGAGCTTATAAAACTTAAAATTTGTTATTTACTTATTAAATGAGCGATCGTTTCGCTTGATAAGACCCTTATTCATCGTCTGGAATCGTTTAAAGCCCTTTGAACAGTTTGTAGTTTGCACTGAAACTCTCATTTGGACCTTGAACCGTTTGGACCCCATTGAAGTCGAATGTGCATCACAGAACAGAGCAAGGCGAGCATTTGAGCTTATAAAACTTAAAATTTGTTATTTACTTATTAAATGAGCGATCGTTTCGCTTGATAAGACCCTTATTCATCAACTGGAATCGTTTAAAGCCCTTTGAACAGTTTGCACTGAAACTCTCTTTTGGACCTTGAACCGTTTGGTTCCCATTGAAGTCTATTATATGGAGAAAATCCTGAAATGTTTTCACCAAAAACCTTAATTTCTTTTCGACTGAAGAAAGAAAGACATGGACATCTTGGATGACATGGGGGTGAGTAAACTATCAGCAAAAGTTTTTTTTTTTTTTTAAGTGAACTACTCCTTTAATATCTTACATAAAAACCTTAATGTGCAATTTTAATGGGATGATTCACTCCAAATGGTTCATCTTCAGAATGCAAATAAAGATATATTTAATGAATCCTGAGATATGTCCCTCCATTAAAAGTCCATTTCACCAAAGATTTGACACTTCAAAAAGTTCACAAAGACATTCATTATTCACATATAAACATTGATCAATGCAGACACACAGAGCATTATTTCAACCGTGCTCACACTTTTACAATGTCTTTATGGACTTTTTGAAGCCCATTTTGGAGGGACAAAAATCTCATGTTTCATTAAAAATATGTTGGTTTGGTTTTCGGAGATGAATGAAGGTCTTTATATGAACAAAATGAGGGCGAGTAAAGGATGACAGATATTTCATGTCTGGGTGAACTATCCCTTCAACATAATTTTCAGTCTGAGAGGCTGTGAGGTACTTCTTTGTGTAATCTGGTTTACACCACCTGTGGTTTAGAAAGGCAATTAAACCCTGTCGCTGAGCAACAACCAAATAACCCTCTCTGAGCTCATGCTGCGGTTTGACAGGCAGCTCGGGATATATACTTCTGCCCTCGACTAAAGGTTTTTCTAGTCGACTAGTAGTCGATCATTTAAGACATTAGCCGACTAATATTAATAAGCCATAAATCATAATAATGCACCTATATAGTCTAATCAGCCACAGCGCAAAGGCAAACGTAATGATTATGAACGTGTCACGAAACATACAGGAGACTGTCTAAATATTTGAACCATTTATTGGTAATGTTTTCTGTGCAGAGATCAAGTCAACAATACTGAGTCGTCATTTACGTACAAACGTTCATTTAAACGTAGACATTTCAAGCTTTCTATGGATATATTTCTCATTTCTGTGAGGAAAGTATACGCTGAGTTTCGCTTTTATTTATGTGACGTGCTTAAGTTATCTGTCATCGATGATGTCTTAATTCTGTCGCAACGTTGCGAGTTTAAAAAACGAAAGTAGACCCTTTACTGTTTGCATTATTCTTATCGGTATGACCAAAAATTACAGAGTTAAATGCAAGTGATCGCGCCGGCGACAGTATGTCATGCATAAGCGGCTCTCCACACTAACACCTCTGCGCGTAATAATAGCGCACATTTATCAAGGTTAGCATTAGAGCATGCAGACTTGTAAAGTTGCTACTACTTACATGTTTAAAGTGATAAGCCATATTTGAAGTCGAAGAATGATCAGCGAATGTTTGGATTTCCTGCCGTTAACGATCTGTTTTTTTTTTTTTTTTTGCGACAAATAAAACCTTAGTTGACCAAGCCTCTTTCTCGTCTCATCTTTCTAGTAGTGATGGGAAGTTCGGATCATTTTACTGATTCGGATCTTTGAGTCTCGTTCAGTAAAATGAACGAATCTTTTATCGAGTCATTTCGTTCATTTCGGTCATTTCATAATTATATAATTAAAATGTCATGTTAAATATCCCATACATCTAGTACTTACGAAAATCTTAATTACATTTGTAAAAATAACATAATAGGGTAATGCAGCCAAAGCCAAAAGCAACTGAAATAACTGTAACGTTAGCTATTAATTAGTTGCTGGGTACAGGCTATTGCAGTCTGACCCTGTTATAGTTCACCTCACCTGCTGATCCGAGACGTTCTTTGCTTTGCAACTTCATATTTATCAGGTTTGTTCTCCTCCTCTCATGTCTCGAGACGTTAGCTGTTGACTCGTCAGTGTCTGACTCTGATCTGTGCTGTCTGCTGGCCGTGCCATGCGATATAGCAGGACCGGAAAGATTAAAGATTAGTTCATCTCTCGAGTTCGGGTTCGGCGGGTCCGAGTCTTTCGTTCTTCCCGTCAGTCCCATTAAGTCTATGCTTTCAGTACCGGAAAGGGGAATGATTAGTTCATTTGAGTCTTCGGGTTTGAGTCCGTCGTTCTTTTCTCACGTGGCCACGGGTCTCGCATCACATACAACATTAGATTCGTATTATTGACTGCGTCTGAATATTGTGTTATATAGGCATTAAAATACAAATGTTCAATAAACATTATAAACGTCCATTATTCCTTATTATTGTCCCTGTCCGTCTCTTTTCTATATTATGCATCTGTGGTGTGTTTTATTATATATTGTACATTAATTAACTACTATTATATTATACATCATCTACGTGCTTGTTTGTAAAAGGTTTGTGAATTAGTTTGTAAAAAGTTTGTGAATTTGGGTATTCAATACGGTGACAATTCACGTGACTAAAGAACGAAGGACTCAAACCCGAAGACTCAAATGAACTAATCATTCCTCTTTCCGGTGGTCTGACAGCATAGGCTCAATGGGACTGACAGGAAGAACGAAAGACTCGGACCCCCCGAACCCGAACTCGAGAGATGAACTAATCATTTCTCTTTCCGGTACTGACAGCATAGGCTCTATGGGACTGACAGGAAGAACGAAAGACTCGGACTCGAGACTCGAGAGATGAACTAATCATTTCTGTTTCCAGTACAGATCAGAATCCATATGTTGTGCAATGCGCATGCGCGGGTAACACAAGATGAACGAATCACTCCCTGAGACAACTCGATAGTCCCGAGTCATATTAAAGATTCGTTCAAAATGAACGAATCGTTCATGAACGACACATCACTACTTTCTAGTCGACTATTAGGGGGCAGCCCTAGTTTAAAGTTAAGTGCCCGGTTGCATAAAGCACCTTAAGTTTTTCCCTTAAGAATGATCCTTATGGAGCGATTTCCCCTTACCTAAGCGAATAACTTAAGGGTGTTCCAGTGGCGTAGCCAGGGGAGGGGCCATGGGGGCACTGGCCCCTCCTGAAAACTGATTGGCCCCCCAGTGTGCCCCCACCCTTCTAATTGTCTGTCACTCAAAAATTCAAATCATAATCTTTCAGCTTGTAGTAGAATAATTCATGATTCCGCGTCGCGCGATGCTTCTCAAAACCACACGGTAAGTTGATATATTTTATACAGCTTATTATTTTTTAAGGAAAGACGATGTGTATTCACCCTGCTGAGGGGAATGTGATAAAGCCTGGAGTGGAGCGAAAGCACGTTCCTCTCTCCACTCTAAGCATTCTGTAATCACTTCGCTCATGGTCCACTCCGGTTTTTCAATTCCCGCTCACGGAAAAACTGCTCCATGTTCACTCAATTAGTCTTAGATTTTGAGAAGTGCATGTCAGGCTACTGCTCGCTCGTTTGCTGCGGTCGTATGATAGAAAACAGAACGCGGGTCAATATTGGTCGTTTCTCAATACCAAGAACGCAAACTTCGGAGAACGAACTCCCGAGGACGAGAGGACGCGAGTCCGGTCCAGGTCCGGTCATTCTGCTAATGGAATAGCGCGTTCTTGATCGCGTCACTCAGCACGCGGCTACTCCGGTTATCTCTTATATGGTATAAAACACAACTTTGCTTCTTTTCATCAACAATAAAACGAAATACATATAAAACAGCACTCTGCCTCATTTCATTTATAAATGGACATATTATCATGAACAGATTAATAGCCACAAAAATGTGGTTCAGGTAACCTTATCTCACATTGACTATCTTCACTGCATATATTTATAACACGAAATATAAAACACAACCCTGCTTCTTTTTGTTTTCATTTTAAAAATGTGAAACATTATTGATCATTAAAACTGACATTTAACAAACAGACATGTATCGTTTTATTGTATTACACACAGTGAAGAGAATGTATAGTAAAACATACACATATAAAGAATATTTTATATATTTTAGAATATATAAAATTACACAACCCTGTCTCTTTTGTTAAATGTCAGTTTTAATGATAATATCCCATTCAAAAGTATAAGTAGCCTAATAGGTGGCTATAATAAGCTACAATGAGAAATAAAGTAAACAATTCAGTTAAACATAAGTCAGCTCTCTAATGGGTTACAAAGTTAAAGTTAAATAGCCTAAAAGTTAAATATATAAAGTTATGAAACTTCACTTTTCCCTCAGCCAGTTAGCAATGTTTGGTCTTATAAGATAAATTAAAACATGCACTGAAAAGTTATGTAGGTGGTTGATTAGGCCTATTTGTCAAGATAAGTAATTGTTTTTCATAGATTAAAATAGCTTTTAAATTACGCAAACTGGCAATATTTGATCGGTTTAAAACATCTCTCCTTTAAACGCTATTGGTCTTGACTATTTAAATAAAGTTACAGGAATATGACTTGGCCTGAAAAAAAAAAAAAAAAATCAGTCAAAAGAATTTTTTTTATTTAATCCCTGCATCCAGAAACATTCTCAAATAAAAAAAATATAAAAAAGATAATTAAATAAAAATGCATGATTAAATAGCAAAATAAATAATTAATACTACTGGATAATTAAGTCACTGTTTCTATGATCCACAAATATTACATTAAAGGGTAACTAAACACCAAAACAACTTTTTTTAGTTAATGATCTGTAAGAATGGAGCCTCATAAATGCTGTTCATTGATTCGAGTACATTTTTTGACAATTGAGTATAAAGTGTTTTGATTTTCAAATATATGGTGTAAAAACGTCTGAGTGCTGCCCTCTTCAGGTTAAACGGAAAGCTCCTGCAGTAGGGGTACTTGCTGACGTAGCGAACTCTCAGACGCACTCTGTCACACCCTTGGTGCGAGCTCACCACGCCCTTGGCAGCCCCTGGTATAAAAGCATCTGGTTCCGTCAAAACTACTGTAGCGAGTCAGGAGTTGGATTTATGAGTATTGAAAACGATCAGGATAGCATATATTAGTTTAGTACAGTGATCAGGATAGTGACGGAATAGAGGTGGACATGGGCTTCTCCACACAGCTCCACACGCAGTGCCAAACACTGCTCGTCCTGCATGGACTCCTCCACCGCAGCGGCGTCTTGATGTGAGTGATCATTTTAATCACAATTTATGGTTAGGATAAAGTTAATCCTCTGGGGTCGACAAACGAGCCGGTGCATTTTGCTGGATTTTTTCACATAGCGGCAGAATATCAATATGAATACATGCCCACAGAGCGTGCGCTATTGAGATCAACTCGACGACAAAACTCATCAGATGCCGGTCGCGATGCGGGAGTTAAGACCGCAGTTTGAGCCAGCGGCTCGAATGCATTTGGCCCTGTGTCTACATACAATTCACCCTCATCCACTTCAGGTGAAGGTGAGGGAGAAAAGTCCTCGACTTCAAATGGCCGCTCTGTTGCAAAGGCAGCTACTTGCGTCACTCCAGTCTCGCTCTATTTTAGAGTCTGACAGCAGCTCTCACTAACGGCGGGTCTCAGGTGCACGCCCCCTGGCCCCGCTGGGGTCTGCCCATTTTTTCAGCATTTTTCAAATATTGCTAGTGGGTGGAGTCGGGCTCTGACCAGGGGTTTAGTTACTCTTTAAACTAAATCATACCTTTTTGAAAAAGTAGCTATCTAACAAAGTATTATATGTGATATTTTACAATCAATATGCTCAAGACTAATTAGCCTTCCTCGAAATAAGCAGATTTGGTCTATTCATCAATGCAAATTTACTGCAACTGCTGAAATGCAAATTGAATAGGATGTGGGGAAAAAGATGTATACAATTTTATTACAGTTTTATGAATTCATTAATTGTGTATTTATTATATGAATGATTAATATAATTATGCATTCATATAAATAAGGCTGTTCTATTATTATTTGTGAGTTGGACACTAATACATTGGATTATTTTATTTATTACAGTTTTTCTATCACTTTTGTAAAGTGAAAAGTTAATATAAATTGTATTTTATTGTTTTGATTTAGAGCAGTAAATAACTGCTATTAAAAGATAACAGGGTATCACTGTTTATTGCTGATTTTAAAGCTTACTGAACTTGAAATGATTTGGATATCTATAGTTCTACATAAATACACAACATAAGAATGGCCCCTCTGTAATAATTGTGGCCCCTCTTGTGCCCCCCAGTTGAAAAAATCCTAGAATCGCCCCTGGGGTGTTCAGTCCCTCCAGAAAAACGCGATTATGCGATCGCTGAATTCAATGCAAAATCAGGCAAAGTCCGCATATTTATTTTTTCAAATACGCCGCACTTTCGCCTCATAAATTGCCGATTTCCGTGCAAAATATGCGGGGTTTGCATGATTTCATAATCCTCGCATTTTCGTTGCAAAAAAAGTCATGTATCTTAGCAGAAAGTTGAAAAATGTTGCGTTTGCTTCACACGAGAGCAGCCATTTCCCCTTGTTTCCATGGGAACGTTATGAAGTGACGCAATTACGCGACGCCTGACAGACTCACGGAGGCGATTGACATCTCACAAATCGAACTCGTATAACTGTCTGTCACACGTTCTACCGTCACATCGTTACTTAATAAACAACATAAGATAAAAGAAGTAGCATCAAACAGAAATTAGCCGCACACATGGGGTGTTTGGCGCACATATAACACTGCAGAGAGTTCAACAGGGAGCGCGCAGCTCTTAAAGGGGCCACACCTTATTTACACTCGTTACAGTCTGAAATAAAACAAGATGAGAAATTAAATATTCCCAGCACTTTCTATGATGTAGTATGCTTGCTTATCAAAGGAAGTAATAAGAAATGACTCTTACATTAGCCTAGTGAGAACAGGATGTTGGGGGAATCACTTTATTTCTCTTTTTCATCAAACCGCAATTTTTGCAAGTTCCCTCAATTTTTGCAAATTCCTGCAATTTCATTGCATAAATATCCCGCATATTCCATCGCATTTTTAAAGAAAACGGGCGACATAATCAATCAATTTTTGCCCTCAACAATCACAAAAAAACTCAGCGTTTTTCTGGAAGGACTGAATACTATAATGGTAAATGTTATATATAAATCGCACATTTTTTCACAAATATTTGGAAATTACCACCACAAGATCAGTCATTTTGATCGCAAAAATCACACAAAAAAATCGTGAAATCCTGGAGGGACTGGGTGTTGCATATAATCTCTTAAACGGTTCTCTTAGTTAAGGGAAACATAAGTGTTTGACGACAGCGATCCTGGATTCACGTTATAAAAGTCTGTTGTTGCCATAGATACGCAAAACACTAACACTAGCAATTTCGCGGTTTCATCAAATAAAGTAGGCTAGGATATTCCAAATGGATAAAGAAAACAAAAAAAGAAACCTAAATGGAGATGAGGAGTAGAAATATATTCTTCTTGACGAATATGGAAAAGCAAACTACGGAATGAAAACGTTTAAATGACGGGAAAGAGCCCCCCGCAACCAGGTGAACCCCTCTGCTGCACGTGGAAAACATCTCCCACTATCATCTGAAAACTCCCAATTGCAAAAAACGCAGTGATAAGCAGTTGTAACACCGCAGGTAAAGTGGTTGTGGTGCGTGACATGGTCAAGGTCGCCATCTAGTGAGTTAGCCATGTCAAATATTGCACGAATGCGCGTCGATCAAAACGGTATTCTTGCAACAATTTTTCATCGCTAAAATGGTCCAAAGAGTTCTGCCTATCCATAAAAAAATCCTTCTTGGCACATAATGATCTTCAGCTGGTTCCATAAATTCAGCCATTTCGTCTTATTTTTGTCCGTGTTACTCTTAAAGTCCCCGTGAAATCAAAATTGAACCTATTTACTTTGTTAGCGCATATTACTAGTCTTGTGGTGAACAATTAATCCGTGCAAGTGAATATATATTAAAAAAATGTTTTACCTTAGTAATCTTTAATCAAAATCTGAAAAGTTACTTCCGGTCTGGAACGGTTTCTTTTTCTGATGACGTAGGTTTCACAGTTTGGGTGGGGAAACGCTTAACCACTCCCCTCAAACCGTTAGTTTGCTATGAGCGAGAGATGGAGAGGAGGAGCGCTAGAGTAAAACCCTGCCCTCTGTTCAATATTCCGTTTCACTTGGAAATACGTCACAGCACTGGAGAAAAATCGTTTGCAACTTCCGGTTCGCGGGGACTTTAAGGTTACGATTTCCAAACCTTAAATTGTACTTGGGGAAATGACCGTTAAGGGGTTTTATGCAACACTTAACACTTTTTAAGGGATTACTTAACCCTTATGCTGCATTAGGGACATTTTTGGTCTTTTCCAGTTCAATTTCTTTGACCATTTTGGCTGTTTTAATGCAAATGGTATGAAATTTGGCAAAATTGTGACTTTTTGGATACATGTAAAAAATGTGATCCCATTTTGCAAAATATGTATAACACACACTGTGTAGATCAAATAGTAACACTCGGCACCATAAAGACCAAAAATGGCCCATTGAAACCCATTAAAACGTTGTTTAAATCTGAGGCTGTCAGTAATACATGAAACATGATTTTTGCACAAACATCCTTTCATTTTGAAGCAAAAGCATTATATTTGCATTATATAGTGTATTCCACCAGATGACGTCACTACATATTTATTCCCTATGGGTGGAAATGCACCTTATTTTAGGCAATAGGCAATGTTTAATAGGTGGCCATTTTTGGTCTCTAATGCGCTAAGTGGGATTTTTTGCAAAGTGGGACTGTGATAATCCAAATCTAAAGTTTTCTCTTTGCATTTAGTTTATTGAAAATAATTGAATTTTTGTGTTTTTTCCTCTTATACAAATCGATGGTTTCGCAAACAAAACTGGTAATTAAAGGGTTAAAATCCTGAAATTGAATACATTTTTGGTAGTTATGATGAGGACTGATGCTGGTTAAAAGATTTAACTTGGTAAAAGTGGAAAATAATAATAATATATAATATTTTAGGCAATGTTTAATATGTGGCCATTTTTGGTCCTTAATGCACTCAAAGGTGTTAAAAATCTAATGCAGCACAAGGGTTAAGTGAAAAAACAGCATTTAAGGGAAAATCAAAGTGTTTGTCGTTTCGTTTGTCGTAAAGAAACCTTTAAGTAACAGATAAGGTTTTTTTTTCTGCAACACCCTTAAGGCCAATTTATACTTCTGCGTAGGGTGCGCGCAGTAGGTACGGCGTAGCATACGCACAGACTCGTACCATAACATGCCGTAGCCTGACGCGCACCTCCTCAAAAATGAAACTACACGTTACGACGACGCGGACCGCAAGATCTGTGATTGGTCGGCTTGGTAGCATCGCATTTCCTCCTACGCATTTGCGCACGTACCATCTCCTCCGACGTCTTCTCTCGTTTCTGCCTTTTAGTTTTAGTAATTTCACTAAAATTAACTGTTTTTCCACCTCAATAAGCTCCAACTCCAACATGATCCGCTCTCTTTCAGTCGCCATTGCTTGTAGTAACCTAGCCGCGAGGAATCTAAACACAGTGGAACATTAAAACCCTCCGCCGCCAACTAGCGTTTCGGAGCAGTACTGCAGAGCAACCAAGACCTGAATGCAGAAGTATAAATGCTCATGACCGTACACTACAGCGTACCCTCGACGCAGAAGTATAAATTGGCCTTTAGGTTAAGGGAAACATAAGGGCGACTTAAAGGGTAGCTAAACCCCTGGTCAGAGCCTGACTCCACCCACTGGCAATAATTGAAAATGCAGAAAAAGTGGGCTGACCCCAGCGGAGATAGAGGGGACGAAATAGATGCTAAAACACTCTATCCTGATCGTTTTCAATACTCATAATTCCAACTCCTGACTCGCTACAGTGGTTTTGACGACACAAGATGGTTTTTATACTGCCAGGGGCGTAGCTCGTACCAAAAGCATGGTGAGCTGAAACCTGCGTACGTCACGAAGTGTGGAACATCCAATAGGAAAATTCAACTGCAGTAGCCACCGTTCAACCTGAAGAGGGCAGCACTAAGACGTTTTTACACCATATATTGTAGAAATAGAACACTTTATACCCAAATGTCAAAAAAGTTAATCGAATCAATGACTGGTAATAATAAAGATCCATTCTTACAGATCATTAACTAAAAAAAAGTTGGTTTAGTGTTTAGTTACTCTTTAAGGGAAAATTACACTTAAGGTGCTTTATGCAACCGGGCACTGACCTTTCATATGACTCGCATCAACATTCCCCAATCCACTAAATTCTAGAGTGAAGCATCAAGCTACAACATTACCTAGCGGATCGAGTGTAGAAACACTCAAGTTTTGCGCAAATGTAACAATCCAAAACTTCTATTGTAAGAAGTTTTACTATTCCGGTGTTGATATGCTTCTCTTTTGTATTTTCAGCAGTGTCTCAACATGCAGATGCAGGAGACATTAAATATGGATGGCTTTTTAAAACCCTCCGGAGAAACACAGAACCCAAGCTACAGCCAATATCTGCCCGGGATGGACCATCTCCCGTCCGCCCAGACCGAGGTGTGTCCCCCTGAATACATCAACACCTATGACGGATCCTTCAGCAATATGGTGTCGCCCAACCTCAGCCAGATGAGTCTGAACGTCCCGGATGTGGGAGCCGAGTTCGGGCCTGAAGAGTTTAATGAGCTGTTTTATCCTGAGATGGAGGCAAAAGTGAACCCTCTCACGTGCGACGGAGGACATATGGTCCACCAACTGGCCGAGATTTCCAACGATCCTCCTGTAAATCCAATGGATCTGCAAAGCTTTTCACCGGGGAACTTCAGCTCAGAAAAACCAGAACCAATGGTGGAATTCGCAGATTCGGATTCTGGCTTGTCGTTGGACTCCAGTCCTCACACGAGCTCCCCGGGGAAGTCCTTAAACGGAGATGAATCCTTCGGTTTCAGTGATTCCGACTCTGAAGAGATGGACGGGAGTCCGGGAAGCATGGAGTCCGATTATACCGAGATATTCCCGCTGGTTTACCTTACTGACGAAGCTCAGGCGTCTCTCTCGGAGAAATCCGCCGCGGAGCAACGGGAGATAAAGGCAAAGAACCCAAAGACGGAGCCGGTGGAGGCCAGTGGCTTTTCCAAACCTCCCTTCACCAAAGACAAGCAGAAGAAACGCTCCGAGGCCCGGCTCTCCCGTGACGAGCAGAGAGCGAAAGCCTTGCAGATCCCCTTGACCGTGGACATGATCATCAATCTGCCCGTGGACGACTTCAACGAGATGATGTCCAAGCACCAGCTCAACGAGGCCCAGCTCGCCCTCATCCGAGACATCCGGCGCCGGGGCAAGAACAAGGTCGCCGCGCAAAACTGCCGCAAGCGGAAGATGGATAACATCGTGGGTCTGGAGTCCGAGCTGGACTCGCTGAAGGAGGAGAAGGAGCGATTGAAGAAGGAGAAGAGCGAGCGTAGCACCAGTCTGAGAGAGATGAAGCAGCAGTTGAGTACCCTGTACCAAGAGGTCTTCGGGATGCTTCGAGACGAGCAGGGCAAGCCTTTCTCGCCCAACGAATACTCCCTTCAGCACACCGCGGACGGCACCGTTTTCCTCGTTCCTCGCCTTAAAAAGACTCTCGTTAAGAACAACTAGCCCTGTTTTTCCTCTTCTCTCTCCTTCCACACTTGCTTCTGTTTTTTGGTACTGCTTTTCTCTTGCCAACACTGTGTCCTGACCAGGCATGACGCAATAAAGCGGAAAAGGCCCTTCCATGTTAGTGTGTTTGGCTAACCAGCCTCAGGACAGTCTGTCAATCAATTGGCTTCAATTGGTGGGTAGCTCCGCCCACAGTGGAATCTGATTGGTCCAAAAACATTAAACGTCAACTGTGCTCGGATTTTTGGTTCAGTTTAAGTGTCGAACACCTCCAGAGACTTGTCACGCAACTGGTTAGGACACGGTGTAAGCTTTACGCAAAGGAAACAACTAAATAGGAGCGTATTTTGCTTATACATCAACCGTTGAAATGGCAGAACTATTATATACGTTTTGCGTATTCTACTTTCCTAATATTCTTAATCTCTGTTGGATTTTATACTTCTTTATATTTTCTCTGAGATTCTTTTACCGATATGGTTTGTAAATACATTTATACTTTATTTGCTATTGAGATAGGAACAAATGTATTGTACATAAATAGATCTCGTTTTAGTATGCTAAAAATGGTTATGATAATTTGAAGTCAGTTTTTATATCCTAATTTACTATTCTATTGCTATTTTATCTCTTGACTTTATGGCTTTATATTAAATAAATATTTAAACCAGTGAAGTCTAATGTGGTCTTGAATGGAAGTTGGTTTGATGACGGTCAAGGAAGTGGATATTAACAGTAATGAATAAGGAAGTAGAGTCAACATCGATTAAGTCATCACGTACAAGTGTTTCAAAAGAGGTGATGTATTTTAGACAACAATGGCACAGTATGTCAACTACAAAAGTAATACTGTTCAAAATGAAGACAGAAAACACTTTGGATCATGATGATGTAAAGGTGAAGAGTGAAAAATGGCTTTTGTTTGCAGATACTGGTATTATCAGATGCAGTGACATTAGCTTTATATTATCCGCCATTAAATCATAATCCACCAGAAGGTTTAGAGCTCAAATTGTTCGTTTTCTTGGAAACTCTTCATTTTGGCTCACTACCAACACTGTAAAACCCTACACGCTCTCAACATCTCCCACAATACTTGAGATTTAACAAATCCAGAAGCCTTTGAAGGGAGAAAAGGCCATATTTGTCCATTTCCCCCAACCAAACAGCCTCCCAGTTGTTATGCAACAGATCTGGACTGTTTGGCAGCGTCCCATGATAGACCACGCTGGACGAAGAGCACTAGTAAAGAGCAGTTGTTTGCACTTTCTCACACACACACACACCACCTTTGAACACACCAAGCCCTCTCTTTCACACAACAGCGATTCTCCATTTTCAACAAGTCACGCCACACAAACAGGGTCAACCCGTTCAAAGACCCGTTTTTACGTCACGATGTCGGATCTTTTCACTATCTAGAGCTTAATGCATGATAAAAAGGCAATAAATCATAAATTCAATGCCTTTGTCCTTATGACCGCATTAAACGAGCACGTGTTCTCTCATAAACAAGAGCCCAATATGATCGAGTTTTAAAATCTGGTTGCATATTAATTGTTCAGTTCAAAGCCATCAGAGTGACTTATCTAAGGCAACTGCATCTTAAACATTTACCCATGGTCATGACCTTAATTCAGGGTCAGGGGAACAAAGTCCCCATGTCAGGTTTTGCAGACAGATAAGCATTGTGTGGGAAGAAAAAGCGCTGCGCTCACACACAAACAACAGAAAATTAAACATTCTCAGGGCGTTTCAAATGGTTTTATTAAACAGTCAACATTTGGCAATGCAATCATATATTCATTACGACATCATGAGTGATGTTTTATAACTAGAAAACTTCTTAGGAAAATATTGTGTGAATAAATAAATATGGATTTACCCTAAATTACAAAACATCCCCACACATAAAAAAATACTACAGTATAGTGTCATGTTAGAAGCATCCAGTGGCAGTGCATATTAATAGTAACTGGTAAAATACTAGAGTTCATGGAAGTTCCAGTCTAGGAAATGAATGTTCAGCAAAACGCAAAACGTCCTCGCTTGCACATCAGTGAATGAATCTCATTAAAACAAGTCGGGTCACATTTCACCTCAAACTCAAACGACACTTCTTAAGATGATTAATTCGATTTACACTACAGCGGTCACATTTACCCTGGTATGGTGAATTTCTGCAGTCATGAATCGCCACATTACTGACATTTGCAGACATTTTGTGGGCAAAAAGTGTCCTGAGTCTATTATTAATAGTGTATGTCACTTTCGAACTGGCCATCAGAGTGAATCCACGTGCGTCATCAAATACTCCCGTTGCTGTGGATTGCTACTGACAGTGACATTACTGGATTTCGCCCACGAAAACTCACTGAACAGTGGTAAATGTGGCCGCACCTTAATGTTTAGTACTCTTGTACTACTAAATAGTACAAAACAAATCAGCTTAAGATAATGGCAACACAACAAGAAATGTAAATAGATATTTGCCATTTTATTTCACACTACAGTATTCAGAATTTTGGCAATGAGAACTGTCACATTGCATTGACTTGGTTTCATTTTCTTTATTCAAAATATAATACCAACAAAAGGTGAAATAAGACCCTACGTTTGTGAGATTCATCCACACACACTGGCCTATACTTGAGCCGAATGTAGTTTCTGAATCTCTCGGTGTGACTACGGGAGGATCTCTTTATTAATGGAGTGGTTCACTTTTGAAAGATTTGGCTGATAATTTACTCACCCCCATGTCATCCAAGATGTCCATGTCTTTCTTTCTTCAGTCGAAAAGAAATTAAGGTTTTTGATGAAAACATTCCAGGATTTTTCTCCATATAATGGACTTCAATGGGAACCAAAAGGTCCAAAAGACACTTTCAGTGCAAAATACAAACTGTTCAAAGGGCTTTAAACGATTCCAGACGATGAATAAGGGTCTTATCAAGCGAAACGATCAGTCATTTAAAAAAAAAAAAAAAGTTTTATAAGCTCAAATACTCGCCTTGCTCTGTTCTGTGATGCGCGTTTGTGACTCTCCTGTTCGAACTCGTCCATTAAAATGAACTAATCATTTTCCGTGTCATTTGTTTGATTCAATCGAATTGACTCGGAAAAAGATTCGTTCATTTTGATGTGAGTCACACAGAACAGAGCAAGGCAACCATTTGAGCTTTTAAAACTTAAACTTTTTTATTTATTTTTTAAATGAGCGATCGTTTCGCTTGATAAGACCCTTATTCATCGTCTGGAATCGTTTAAAGCCCTTTAACAGTTTGCACTGAAACTGTCTTTTGGACCTTGAACCGTTTGGACCCCATTGAAGTCCATTATATGGAAAAAAATCCTGGAATGTTTTCATCAAAAACCTTAATTTCTTTCCGACTGAAGAAAGAAAGACGTGGACATCTTGGATGACATTGGGGCGAGTAAATTATCAGCAAAAGTTTTTTTAAAAGTGAACTACTCCTTTAAGTCACCGTATATCTTGTGCGTATTAATCTTACCCATCCAGAACCGTCGCTGAAAAGACTTTCAGCCACTTACAGTAGACCGGGCGCTGCTTTTCCCATCTGTAAATTAAGCAGAAGAGTTACTCTTACCTTCCTCGTCTTCTGTCTGCCTCAAACCCTCATCCTCACGCTAGCATTGGCTCTCCGCTAGCATTGGCTCTCCGCTAGCCCTCCTCCTGTCCAAAACAGACGCTAGACACACTGGTCCAGTGGCGGCTGTCCTGTGGTCAGTTCGTCTGTCTCGGCCTGAAGGCCTTTCTACTCTCATACACAACAACAACAGCACGCGCTCAGGACAGCTGCACTCGCTTTCAGACTCAATGACGCACTAAACTTCATTATTACTAGAGCACAACTTTATTTCAACTGGGTTCGTTTTTCAATCGTCAAAAAAGTGAAACAATCTAGACTTGGATCTTTACAGGTTTGACATGTTACTTGTCCTCAGATCTGATAAAGTCTACTCTGTTTTTCATTCAGAGATAAACAACACATGTACTGTATGCTCACAATATATAAAAATACACGTTACACTGTCTTCAAATCAAAAAATTAAAAACCCTCCAAATAATAATCAAGGCCACAACATATTGCATACTCACACAACATATCATTTTGAACTACTCTGACTACAGTGTTTGATAACATAATGTTTGTTTCACTCTCAAAAAAAAAAAAAAACATTCACAAAGGACTGAGGGTGAGAGAAAAGTCCAAAGAAAATCCGAGCGGGTGAAATGCAGCAGTAAGGAATGTACAGTACATACACTAACTAACACACGCTACTCTCGCGCGGCCAACGTTAAACACACACCGCTGCGGTAAGAGCTATAACTGGCAGATCTCGGCCCTCAGTAATCTTTCCTCATCACCATCTAACTCTGGATCTGAAGCCTGTTGAACACACACACGGTAAAACATCACAAGTCGTCATCATCCCGCGTTACACTTCTGTGGAGTCTGCGGCTGCGTCCCGATGCGCCTACGCTCACACTGTATAGTAGGCGAACCGAGTCTGTAGGGCCCCGCGGATTCAGCCGATGGGATAAAACACACAATTTACTGTGCAGAACGTCACAGAATTCGTCACATTTTTGAGGAATTAAAACAGAACAAAAATAGGGCTGTGCAAAAGTTAATTGCGATTAATCGCATCCAAAATAAAAGTCTGTGTTTACATAGTATATTTGTGTGTGCTGTATATAAATACACACACATGCATGTATATGTTTAAGAAAATGTGTTATTCCTATATAAAATATTTATATTTATATAATATAGATTATGTATTTATATATATATATATATATATATATACAGAATTTAAGCGCAAATAATTCTTAAATATATACATGCATGCATAGGTATTTATATATACAAAATAATTATATACAGCACACACACAAATATATTATGTAAAACAGACTTTTATTTTGGATGCGATTAATCGCAATTAACTTTTGCACAGCCCTAAAAAAAAGATACTAATATTGTGTTGTTTGGTTATTAAAATGTATTTAAACCATTAAAATCCAGAAATCTTAAAACAGAAAAGCAGAATTTGATAAAAAAATAAAACAGAATTAAAACAGGTGACACTTTACAATAAGGTTCATTAGTTAACATGAGTAAATGCATTAACTAACATGAACTAACGATGAGCAATGCATTAGTTACAGTGTTTATTACTCTTTGTTAATGTTAGTTAATACAAATACAGCTGTTCATTGTGCGTTCATGTTAGTTCACAGTCCATTAACTAATGTTAACTAATACAACCTTTGATTTTAATAACGTATTAGTAAATGTTGGAATTAATATTAACTAAGATTAATAAATGCTGAATAAGTATTGTTCACATGTTAACTAATGTAGTTAACTAATGTTAACTAATGAACCTTATTGTAAAGTGTTACCAACATTTCGTAGTAAAAATTGTTGTTAAATGGTATAAGTTTCATGATTTAAATTAATTAAATAAACATTTTTATTTAACCATTAAAATGGAGTCCAGAAAAGTTTAAATGAAAAAAAAAAAAAAAAACGCAATCCAGAAAAATATCAAATGGAATTTGTGAAAAAAATAAAAACAGTAGGATTACCTGAATGATCAAATGAACATCTGGGCCCGGTTTTTTAACGGATTGGATCAAATCTTGAAAATGGGTCTTTTCAAAAGAAAAAACGGATTACATAATCGGATTAGATCACTTAATCCAATCTTGGTTTTGATCCGGATCAAACCTTTAGTTTGGGGTTTTCAGAACTTTTTTGTAGGATTTGTAGGAAAATCCCGTCAGAAGGGTGGATTCAGCGTAGATTTCATGATCAAAATGTAATGAAAACTTGAAAAATGTACCAAATAATACTATATTTGGTTAATGCCGTATCTTACAAGATATCCTATTTATTCATAAGGTTTTAATTTTATTTGTTCATCCGTCAGGCTACAGTGATAAGGTAGGCTTTAGCGTATCAGCCTTTCAGTATGGGCCTACAGCAAAGTAGAAAGAGTTTGGCCTCATAAAATAATCCCCCACACACCGCCACAATTAATTTTATTCTCTAATAAAATTGATGTCACTAATTGATATATTCATCACAATCGAAAAAAAAAAAAAAAATCCAAATCAGAAATAGTGTCTAACTACTGTATTTCGTCCCTTGTTGCTCGTTCTGGCACAATGCAGGAGGTCGGTTAGGGTCTCAGGTGCACCATTGTCAGCACAGAGAGGGACTTTGCGCTTTCTGTTGCTTTAAAAACTGGCTCAAAAGTAAGCTGGAGTACAGATCGCAAAAATAAATCCGGATCAATTTGAAAAACCGGGCCCTGGACACTGGAGAGGATCTGACAATGGAGGTCACATGATAATGGCGTCCAAATTTAACACATGAAGACGCCGTGAAGCCGAGTGTGAAACCGCATGTAGCACCTACTATACAGTGTTTGGTTTGGGACGCAGCGTGTGTCGGCGCTGGACTTACCACAGATAAGCTGATGTGTTAATATCTCCTGGAGTTATACCCGCCGCCTCCTCCACCAGAGCCATATCCACCTGAACACAACAGTGCAGACGCTCAGGCTAAAGATATAGATATATAGGACGGATAGTTCCGCTCCTTGATTCTGATTGGTTGAGCCGCGTTCAAAGCCGTTGTGAATTACTCCACAAACACATTACATTTGTGTCACTGCGCAACTGCCGTTTGTGATGCTTTGTTGCCTGGCAACCTCTTTGGAACAACATTGCTTGGCGGAGGAATATGCACAACCGGCGCTGTGTCATAGAATGTCTCTGAATAGGTTCATGTCCACTTTTGGGGGAAACAAACTAGACTCCCCATAGACTTCAATAATAAAGGGACATGTTTTTAAATTGGCCAAATTAAGTTTGTGTATGTATATTTCATGCTCTATGGCGGGCAGGGTGGACATATAAGTACTTGACATGTTTTATATAAGTGATTTCTTAAGTTATTTACGCCTGTCGGCTGTGTACGGACGTTGGTTTTTTTGCCGTTATTTTGTATTGAAGTCTATGGGGAATCTAGTTTGTTTTCCCCCAAAAGGGGGCGGGGACAAAATTGACAGTTAAGTTCCCGGATGTGCCGGTTGTGCGTATAAATCTGTTATATAAATGTGTTCAACGTCATATTTTTTGTTACTGGTGTTTATGAATAAATAAAAATTAAAATGAATATTTTTAAGCAGTAACCATTTTATAAAGCAATAAGCCCAGCGAATCCATCTTTTACAGTGAAATTAGAACAGCTGAGGGGTGTCGCGCCTTTAAATTCACGCCTATACACACTATTTACCTCCGTAAGGTCCTGAGTTCCTTCCGCCGAAGTTATTTCCCTTCATGGGGCCGTAGTTGGACTGTTGTCCTCCATAATTCCCGAAATCATTGTAGTTTCCTCCTCCTCCTCCACCTCCTCCTCCGCTATTGCCACCAAAGTTACCTGTGATGAAGGCACAACAGCACAGCTAATCTGAGATCATTTCAATGCATTCATTATTCAGAAAAAAAATCGATCAAAAGTGACAGTAAAGACTTGCATTACATTATCACAAAAAATAATCTTGCATAAATGCTTTTAACTTTCTATTCGTCAAAAGAAACATGAACATTTTACTAACACTGTTTTACTAACTAACTGATTTGTTTCTTGAGCATCAAATCATCATATATTACTCAACTCAACTCAACTCAACCTTTATTTATAAAAGCACTTTCAAAACCATTAAAATGGACCAAAGTGCTGTCCACAGGCAATAAATAATACACAGAGATATAAAATTACATCAAGACATGACACCCAGATAATCAACCCACAAATCGCTCACAGATCTCGGACCTACTCAAATGCCAAAAGCTTGATGAAATAAATAAGTCTTCAAATCCTTTTTAAAAATGTCCGATTTAAATATATTAAAATGATTTCTTTTTTTTCTGATTTTACATTTTATTCCAAAATCATTTTATAAGGCTATTGACAGTATATTCTGATTTACAGGATAACAAAAGTAGATATCCATAAACCCCTCTGTAATTTTAAGAAAGAGCAGTATATGACGGTACATGATAAACCAAAATGTATTGTTTGTTCAGAAGTGGGTGTAGCAAAGTAAATTACCACAATTTGATACCCATGCAGAAAAATGATCATGATATTTTTTGCTAACTGCTCAGCTTAAGTGAATTATTATTTATTAAAATGATTTCTGAAGGATCATGTGACACTGAAGACTGGAGTAAATTCAGCTTTGAGTTTAACAGAAACAAAAAATAAGTTAATAATATTTCACATGACAGTTTTTACAGTATTTTTGATGCAGCCTTTCAGAGCAAACGACATCAAAAACATAAAAAATCCAAACATCAGAACGGTGGTGTATTTTTTATCATTCGTTTCAATTAAATGATTCGTCGTTCCAGGTCATTACAAAAAAAAAGCTTGCCTCTAATCAACATGTAGCTCCGCCTCCAAACCGACTTCAGGACGACATCACGGAGGCCTCTTGTTTAGCCCCTCCCCCTCCAACCACCTGTCAAGTATTAGTCTAAGCTTTAACGAAAACGTACCTCCAAAATTCCTGCCATCGTTGTAGTTGTCATATCCTCCAAATCCTCCTCCGCCTTGGTTACCGTATCCAGGGCCTCCGCCGTACCCCCCACGACCCCCTCCTCCGCCAGAGCCTCCTCCGTAGTTATTATTACCTGCCGTGGCAAACACAGCAGAAACCTGCACTTCAGTGCTCGTCTTCAGGCTCTCGGGGAGTGACACTGATTGGTTTATTGGGATACGTTAAAGTGTTAGTTCACCCAAAAATGAAAATTCTGTCAGTATTTACTCACCCTCATGTTGTTCCAAGACCTTCGTTCATCTTCGCAACACAAATTAAGATATTTAAGATATTAAGATCGCTCCTGCATACAGTCCATAGGCTTCTTGAGGGAATGACTCTTGCTGTCCTCGAAAAGTCATTAAAGACATCGTTGAAATAGTCCAAGTGACTACAGTGGCTCAATCTTAAGTTTATCAAACGACGAGAACACTTTTTGTGCGCAAAAAAACAACAAAAATAACGACTTTATTTCAACTATTCGTTTATTTCTCCCTCTGCGCGAGTCAGGTTACTAGTTTAATAGCGTAAGCTTCTGTTATTGTACGTCACACGCATCACACACACATGACCAGCGTCGGCCAATAGTGAGCCTACGTGTGGCGTAGCTTTACGCAATCACACTACGTTAACTGACTACAGGCCCATGGAGAAGGAAGTAAATACTTGAAATAAAGCTGTTATTTTTGTTGTTTTTGCACACAAAAAGTGTTCTCGTCGTTTGATAAACTTAAGATTGAGCCCCTGTAGTCACTTCGACTATTTTAACGATGTCTTTAATGACTTTTCGAGGACAGCAAGAGCCAGTCCCTCAAGAAGCATATGGACTGTATGCAGGAGCGATCTTAATATCTTAAATATCTTAATTTGTGTTCCGAAGATGAACGAAGGTCTTACGGGGTTGGAACAACATGAGGGTGAGTAAATACTGACAGAATTTTCATTTTTGGGTGAACTAACCCTTTAACACTTCTTTTGGATTGAGACTTCATTTGCACCACTTCCTAAATCATTAAATTATTGAAATCTTCCTTTTCAATAATTATTTGAGGTCTTCGAACTTATTGGATAGTTGTGTTTGAACAGGTTGAGGATTTGATATGCGAATATAAAAATCGCTTGATACACCGTTGCGATTTATTAAAGTTTCATGGGAGCACTGTTTTTTTTAGCACTTCATTATATATATATATATATACACACAACATGACATCATGACTTTTGTGTAAACATACACGGCACTTTCGAGTCAGGTGGCGTGTTATCTCTACGCATTTTGAGCTATCCGCGTGTATGCGTATATGTCTACGCCATTAACGTCCGCGTCATTCCGCGTGTCTGAACACGCAGTCAAATCTCCAGTCATAAATGCCATCAACCCCAGTGACGGTTAGGTTTAGGGACGGGGTTGAGGTAAGTCATATATTTATATAACGTTAAGTCAACAGCGTTCATAAACACGCTGAAAGGCGATTATGCGTCTTGATAGCACGCCAAAAATGGAAATACGAATTGGCGTGTCATACACGCTACTTCATGAGATCAGTCTGATATATATATATATATATATATATATATATTAGGGGTGGCACGGTACATGAAAAAACACCCGAACCGTTCGGTTCGCTTGTCTCGGTTCGGAGCGTGTGTGCGTCTCACGGTTCGACGCATGCGCAATGTAACCTCGTGCCCGTATGTGACGTGTGTTTTCTTTTTGCGCGACATAAGCTTGTTCGACTTGGACCGGCGCTGCACAGAGCGACGGGTGAATAACATCACACACTAGAGCGGGAACGACGGCTCCGTCACTCACTTTCGCGGTATTTGATGTCATTACCGATCGCTCTGTGCAGCGCCGGTTCAAGTTAGTAAACAAGCCAGTAAAAGTGGAGTATGGAGCGCTGCAGGTCACGGCACGCGGAGAAATGGGAGAGATGAGGGAGTTGGAGGATGCGCCAGCGTCCTATAAGTCTATAAGTCCGGTGTGGGGGGACATTTTTGATTTCATGTTATGGTATTTTAATATAACGTTACAGTGGCACTTTATGTTTAGATAAGAGCTTCAGTCAAATGTTTCCAAATCCTGCACTTTAATTTAAACTGAAAAAAAGGTACCCTCACTTTTTGGGAATAGAAGCATTGTTGATACTGTTTTTTGTGTTGAGGTTGAACTTTTCACTTTATGTTTATGGCCTTTGCTATTTCTATAGCCTAATTATAGGCAATGAGGTTTCATGTATATTGACTTATTCATAAAAGACAGTGTAGTTCCTCTTTTTTTCTTTTAAAAGATAGAATTTTTGTAAGAGCTACAAAAGTTGTCAGTTCATAAATGCAAGTTAATGTCTTTGTGTAAATAAGATTTGTGTGATAAAAATGCACAAGTTCTTGTAGACATAGTGATACACATTCTCCTTTTTTTTGCCAAATAAACGAAAAGCATGTCAATTTCTTCTCTCTTGCTGTGTCAAAATCTCACCTAGCTTTCCTCTGAGATAGTCCCAAAATGTGCTTAAAGTCAAAGAGTCAAATTCAGTTTGTGCATGATTGCATGAATATAATTTTTTTATACTGTATCCTAAAGTGTGGATAATTAAGCTATATATCACATGCTGAAGTACATTTCTGAAGTGTTAAAGATTAAAAGAAAAAAATAACAAGAACCGTACAGAACCGAAAACCGTGACACTAAAACCGTGATACAAACCGAACCGTCGGTTTCGTGAACCGTGCCACCCCTAATATATATACTTTTTATTTTCTGGCTAGTTTACTTTAGTTTTATTTATATATACATCAAGTGTGCTTTCACTTTAATTGAGCGTGAGCAGTGCAGCAAAAACAAATGACACCGAAACTGCTGCTTAAAACAAAATAAGCATGCGGTGTGAAATGGCCGTTAGATACGATTACGCGCCATCGTGTACACATAAATCTCTGACTCATCGTCGTCTTCCTCGTCTAACTTGTGTCGCTCTACACACGTCATCTGGTGTCATTGACCCGATCGGCTGTGAGCTACGTACAGGTGCATTTGATAGACGTTCGTAGGTAGCACCCAATAATACGGCTCTGGGCATTCGTAAACCACGCCTCAAATGCGAGAAAATGAACATGTGGTTTCCAGACCACGTCTCAATGAGACTTAGCCAGGCTACGTTTCCTGGCTTTTAGTTTAGCTCTTATCACTTATTAAAACCCTTGCGCTTGGAGCCACTAGCTTCCGCCTGGCCTTTCTTTGTTTGTTACAACACTCTTTATCAGAGAGTCTGCTGATTTTGATCATGTAAGCGTCATGATGGGGTCCCCACCGAATCCGTTGTATCCGTCTCCTCCGTATCCACCCCGGCCTCCTCCGTACCCTCCTGTAAACGATACAGGGTTCAGTGTGTTTAGCACAGTGTAATTCACACCTGAGGTTGTGCTCGACACACACAGGATCAGATGTCATCTCACCTCTGTTGCCAAAGTTGTCACCTCCGAAGTTTCCTCCTCTGTTCATGAAATTATCCCCACCTCCACCGCCACCGCGATCTGAGAACGCACGTTATACATTATCAGTCACAACTTATCAGGAACCGTTCAAAATGTCTGTTTCTGTGAAACATGCTACTTACACCTCTGATTGGAGCCAGACTGCATCTCCTGCTTGGGAAGGGCTTTTCTTACTTCACAGTTATGAGAGTTGATTGTGTGATATTTTTGTGCTGATGACAAAGGAAAATTTATCATTTTAAAAAGGCAAAACATCGATCCGTTTGCTCAGATACTGTATAAAACCTGCAAGAACGGGTATTTCTTGCCATAATATGGGTAGGTGACACAGCATGTTTGTGAACTTTAACACAGTTATGACCAAAATTATCTCCCTACAAGTTTGAAAATAAAAATATGAAGATTTTTGGCTTTTTAAATAATTTAAATATGATGAAAAGAACAAAACCCTAAACTTGGTTACGGTATTTATCTGACGAAATTATGTGCATACCCCGTTAAATTGCTGTTATATATTAACTAGGGCTGTCAAACGATTAATCGCATCCAAAATAAAAGTTTATATTTACATAATATATGGGGTGCACTGTGTATAATTATTTTGTATATATATATATATATATACACACACATGCATGTATATTTAAGAAAAAAAATATATTTATATATAAAATATTGATATGTATATGTAACATAAATTATATATAAATCTATATACAGTATATACATGAAAATATAATCTCTTAAAAATCTGCAAGCATGTGTGTGTATTTATATATAAAATATAATTATACACAGTGCACCCACATATATTATATAAATATAAACTTTTATTTTGGATGAGATTAATCACGATTAATCGTTTGACAGCCCTAATATTAAGTGTTCATAATTAAGGTAACACTTTAAAATAAGGTCTCATTTTATAACGTTAGTTCATGCATTAACTAACAATGAGCAATACATTTGTTAAAGTATTTATTTAATCATTTTCTTAATAAAAATAAAGTCGTTCATTGTCATTTTCAGGTCAGTTCATGGTGCATTAACTAATGTTAACAAACACAACTTTTAATGTTAATAGTGCATTCGTAAATACTGAAATTAGCATTAATAAATGCTGTAGAAGTGCAGTGTTCATGTTAACTAATGACACCTTAATGTTAAGCATTTCCATAATTTATTTTTATGACAGCCTGGCCAAAAATTATGTCACAAATAACACAATTATCTCCAAATATAACTACACAAGAGCTTACATCTTTAACACATTTTTAGTAATATTTGAATAGAGAGTAGTGTCAATTTTCCATCACTTTTTGCCGTTAAACATCAACATGAAGATTTTAGCTAAAAATAAATTGTTTTTTTTTTAGGGAACATGTTTATTTTAGTGTATTATTAAGTTTTAATTTTACCACTTTTTTTTGCAATTTCTTAAGAAGCGTATTGCATTCACTTGAGGAAAAAAAATCTACTCCGTTTTTCTGAATTAACGAGTTCATTATCTCGGAAAAAAAAGTTTTTGCTCTGTTTTTCTGAATTAATTACTTTTTTTAAGTTAAATTATGAAAAATTATTCATTGAACTCATTAATTCATAAAAACAGAGTGAAAAAGATTTTTTTTTCAAAAAAAATATATCTTGTAATTCTGAGATAATTAACTCGTTAATTCAGGAAAACAGAGTAGATTTTGTTTCCTCAAGTTAATGCAATTCACTTCCATAGTATTATCGCAAAAAAAATTAAAAAAAATAATAATATTTACACAGAAGTACAAATATTCTACGTAATACATCAAGTAATGGCAGTTCATACAAGCTGCATGCACAATAATTAAAAAATAATCTGAAAAAAATGCTGTTTTAATAGTTTTAGATGGACTAATCTACCCATTTGGAGTCAGTGTGTGACTGGCTGATGAAAGTAAATGGCTTCCATCTAAACTCACCAACAATTTTATCCACAGTATCGTGATCGTCGAAGGTGACGAAGCAGAATCCTCTCTTTTTGCCAGTGGAGCGCTCCTCCATTATGTCGATGGTCTCGATCTTCCCGAACGGCTCGAAGTACTCTCGGATGTGATACTCCTCTGTGTCCTCCTTGATCCCCCCCACAAAGATCTTCTTCACGGTCAGATGGGCTCCGGGTCTGTTAGAGTCCTGGATAGTCAAAGTACATCCATTTACAGCAGTATCAGGATTTATGAAGGAGGATCATGTGACACCGAAAACTCAGCTTTGCATCACAGACATAAACGATATTTTGAAGTATATTCAAATAGAAAACCATTATTTTAAATTGTAATAATATTTAACAATATTAGTTTTTCAGTATTTTTGATCAAATAAATGCAGCCTTGATGAGCAAACTCGAAAAATACTTTGTAAGTGAACAGATAGTTTAATAGGAAGATACTTTATAAAGACAGTCCACTTCACGTATATAGGCAGGAGCCATCTTGCGAAGTATCTTCTTATTAAACGGTCTGTACACTTACAAAGTTCTCAATGCTTCGTTTTGCATGTAGGGACCCTCATTATGTTACTGTGTTAGTGTGGGGCTATATTGAGCCTTGCTGTAGTTTTAAAGGTACAATAAGCAGGATTTTTTGCAGTAAAATATCCAAAAACCACTAGGCCAATGTTATACATTTTGTTTAGTTGATTACTTACAATATGTCTCAAACTATTTGTAAATTGTGAGAAAATTGTGATTTTAACCAAGGAAACGGGGCGTGTGAGCAGTCGCCAGTCAATGATGTCATATCCGCGTTACCCCCGGTTTCCGCCAGGTTTGACCTCGTACTGCAATAGTAACCATGGCGATAGACGTTGACGTTGAGAATATACATATTCCGTTAAAGGATAAGCTTTCAGCACTTCACCCACACATCGACTCTCGGTTCCCAAAAAAAACGAATATCGCGAATATCGCGTTTGCTGCGGTTTCTTGCATTCCTCTGCGGTTGGCTTGTCAGTAGCGCGGTACATGTGCAGCTCAATGTTTTCAGTGAATGTAACCGTACCTCTCGGGAAACGGCCCGTTTGGGCTCAACCACGCGACCGTCCACTTTGTGTGGCCGAGCCGCCATTGCAGCGTCAACCTCCGCGCCACAGGAGTACGTCACGAAGCCGAAGCCTCGCGAGCGCTTGTTTGCTGGATCTCTCATTACCTGAGGAGGAAAGATACAAGCATGACAATATCATCAATCACAGTGGCTTTGTTGCTGTTATTATTAAGTCATTTCTAATTTCATTCTAAGTCGTTGATTCGTTAAGCATGTTAGTAGATTAACCAAGAGGTTTGCTTGCGTGCCGTGAATGACTCATTTTCAATAATTCAATGGTCCATTTTAATACATTTTTATTTTAAAAAACACTGCAGCCATGTTTCATTCCACCTATTTTTATGCAAATTTCGAAATACTGTATGGAAATGCCAAGATGCACATACATGAATACAAATTTGAAAAATGTGCATGCAATAAACTGAACTGAGGCAGATATTTTTTTTTAATCGGATATTAAGAAGATATAGGCATACACTGAGATGGAAATGCATTTGGAGAACAAATCCGTGCAAAAAAAAAAAATAATCATGTGACTGCCTGAACAAATCATGTGGTCAGAAAAATGGTGGAGAGAGAGAGAGAGAGAGAGAGAGTTATGTTTGAATGGTTGATGAGGTCTGAACATTTTTAAACCTAATTTTTGAAAGAGAAGCGACTTCAACGCTTGATGGAAAGCGTTTTTTTGCAGATATTTTGCACTAATTTCCCAACTTTGGATGGAAACAGCTAATGATAGTAGAGGTATTATGTTAATTCAGTGAATAATAACTATATTCATATATCATGGCATGATAGTCCAAGATGCTTCGGAGACCTTTTTCTTCTTTTATTCACACATTTCAAAGAGAATGCAATTCGTCCCTAAAGCGAAACTGAAAAGCATGCGATTTTTCGGCCACTCACCACACAGTCTGTGAGTTTGCCCCATTGCTCAAAGTGAGCTCGTAAACTGTCCTCTGTGGTCTCGAAACTCAGTCCACCAATAAACAGCTTCCTGAGCTGCTCCGGCTCCTTACTGACTCGACCCTGTTCACATAAAACACACACTTGTTATCTTCAACCTTTGCCTTTTTACAAATAAGCATCATTAGACAGATAAAACTGGCCCTTTATGATGCATAATGCAATTAAGTTATTAAGTTAATTCTTCAAAGCTGATAATGACATGTGTGGGTGTTTCTGCTGGTGTATATGAAGAGCATCAGGCCAAACTTGTGCCGCTAATTTAATATTCATTAGATTGAGTGACGTCAGCCCACCAATCCCTCCTAATTGGCTGAAAGAATGACGTTGAAAGGCGGGCTCTTGTCAGTCAGCCAATTAATTTATCTTACCGAGGCTTGACTCATGAATATTAATTAGAACACGTGATTGGACGCTCCAAAAACGTCATCGCAACCTTATTAATATTATTCATTAGCAACAAACCCTACGCCATAGTAGATTCGTATTTCGATCGGTGGTAGAAGGTTTCAATGGCACTACATCCAAGGCTTAGAGTGGCTATGGTGTGTACACGAAGATCAGAGATTACACGCGCATTCTTCTGAGATAAAGACTAAATTCAGGAGGAGGCGGTTGGAAATAAACCGGAGACTGAGGAGGGGGGTCTAGAACATTCCTTGCCAACGAGTTCACGCGCCATTTTAGATTTCTTTTTCGTGTTTCCTCCATATTGTTAGAGATAATATTAAAATGTAACATTATATTCTTCTATCTGTATCTCATACGGCCATGTTTGCAAAAATAACAGGCTCAATATCCGTTAACGTTAGTCGACAACCCCCTCCCTTACCGAAACATTAGCAGCACGTTAAAAATTGAACCACGAGTTCATGCCTGGCACGGGTTTGGTGTTTAAGATAGTAGCTACATTAACTGTAACACCAAGAGTCTCGTGTTTCGTTTGAAAGTAGTAATATATCCGTCTCAACAGAATGCTTTCAGTAACGTTATCTGCTCTCGGCCACAGACACGGCTGGGTCAACATGGCAGCAGCAGAATGCACCATTAACACCAAGTCACTATAATAAACTCACATAACATATGTATTATTATGAATTCTCTACCACACTCCATATGATAACAGTAATATTGATAAAATTGGTACCTCCATGCTGCAGCTTTTGCGCCCCCTCGGTCTCTGCACGCCACGCGGAGTAAAGCACTGCTGTAATGACACCCTTCGGCCATTGGAGGCGCTGACGGACGCTCAGCAGCGGTTCATAAACAAAACTGAGTGCGTCTTGCGGAAGAACATTGTAGCCGGAGCTACTTCTCTCTGTGGCTACTCCGCAGCGGTTGGTCTAAAATAGTCCCAATATAAACACTTATATGATTCAGGATAGGCTAAGACAAAAACACGGTTTGGAAGATGGATTTCTTATATACATTCTGAACAAAATAAAAAGTTACTTTAACAATGGCTACTAAATTCTGTTTAGTTCATTAACTAATCTATCTAATGCATTGATCTTAACAAATGAGACTTTTTGTTTTAAAGTGTTACCATTTTGTTGTTTAAATTCGTGCTTATCCTAATAAGTATGTTATGCATTTAAAAATTATAAATTTCTATGTAGGCTACATGCAGCGACTTAGCTACAGAAAATAGTTTTTGACATAGTTATAAGGCAGTGGACACGTGGCCTCAGAAAAAATGATACACACAATAATACTCACCAAACTAATCATCTATCAGTAGTACTGTTGCCAAATGTTGGCCCTTACGCTCTAAAAAATGCTGGGTTGTTTTAACCCAATTTTGGGTAAAATATGGACAAACCCAGCCATTGGGTAAAAAATTAAATTTAAAAATGTAACCCAATGGCTGGGTTTGTCCATATTTTACCCAAAATTGGGTTAAAACAACCCAGCATTTTTTAGAGTGAATACATACTTATATAAATATGATGGATATGAAAGATACTATAGTATCTTATACTATTATCAAATAGCTATATAAAGCTATTATCAAATGCTATAGCAGTTGTTGGATGAATGGATTGGTTGATGGATAATTAGTTTGAGGAATGGGTTGATGATTGATTAATGGATTTATGGATGGATGGATAGGTGGATGGGTGGGTGGGTGGGTGGATGAATGGATTGATTAATGGATGTATATGAATGGATTAATTAATGGATTTATAGATGGATGAATGGATTGATTAATGGATTTATGGATGGATGAATGGATTGATTAATGAATTTATGGATTGATGGATGTATGGATGAATGGATTGAATAATGGATTTCTGGATGGATGGATGGATGGATGGACAGGTGGATGGATGAATGGATTGATTTATGGATTTATAGATGCAGGATGGATGAATGGATTGATTAATTGATTTATGGATGGATGGATGGATGGATGGGTGAATGGATGGATTCATAGATGGGTGAGTGGATGCAAAGATGGGTGGGTGGGTGGATGAATGGAGTGAAAGATTGATTGATGGATGGATGGACATTGTATACTGTACAATTTATCTCACCATCTGGTCTGGACACTGTTTGTCTCGTTGATGACAACACAACTGCACTGTAATTGAGATGATGCAACCCAAACGCCTGCAACACTGCGGTTGTGACTGTAAACATGTCCAGTGTCCTTCTGTGGATGAGTTTGTGTTTCAACACTGCGACTCATAGCCGATAGTTTAGAAACGACAGTAAATACAGTGAAACCCCAATAAACCAAACTCTCACTCATCATTTCACAAACACAAAGTGTCACAATACTATATGTTTCCAGTTGTAACTATGTTTAAAAATATAACAAACTTAATATTGTGAAAGGGTGTGCCCGTGTTATCTTTCTTTAAGATATATGCTGTCTGCATAGTTTGATATTTGATATCAAGGCTTTCTATTGAAAGCAAAACCTGTTCATTGTAATCCATTGTGTCCATGAGGAAATGATGCAATCTGATGTTGTAATCACTCTAGAAATGAGAAAGTGAGGGCCTATTCATATGCAATAAACCATGTAATCACGCAGATGCTTCCGTGACATCACCCACCAATCAAACCAATCTGTTGTTTGGAGAAAGATGCAATCAGACTGGTTTTACACACGAGCTTCGTCATCAAAAGGCCATTATTAAAAACATAGTCGAGTGCGCCCCCTGGCGGCCATCCACGCGCTAGCATATTGAACTAATAACAAAAGTCATTTAACATGTAAGCAGCATCCTACTTGTAATAGTTGCATAAATCGACGTAAATGGCCTTGGCAAAAAGCGCTCTGGCAGAAGTGTGAATGCAGGGGTGTGTGATGATTTATAGCAGTTTTATGAGATGGTTATAATGTGTGTCATCATTACCACAATGTGACAGATGAAATAGTAGCATAATAAAACAGCCACTCTCACTTCCAATATTAGAGCTCGTTTATTTATTGGCAGATGTCTGATTCAGATTTATTAGAGAAGCATATTTTGTTACTGTTAAAAGAGGTGACGAAAGGATGCGTCTCTCTCTCTCTCTCTCTCTCTTCGCAACACACTGAACTGGTAAACGCATGTTAGTTCCAGATCATTTGTTTCTTAATTAAACAGCTAAAAGCTCTTGGACAGGGTGGCATTATGTTCTGCTGAGCACTGTGACCTTTAATGAGTCTTGCGGATCGTTTTATCTAATGTCTGTGGGTGATAATCTGATTTATTCTGATTGTAAACAGTCCATTCAGTGCCATAAACGTGTCAGTGTCACTCGAGCCGAGAGAAATGCAGCTCAGGTCTCCTGTTCTCCAGTAATAACGCTGTTTTAACAGATGTATCCAGTTGTGAACACATAAAGCGATAGACTTCTCTCTCAGAGGTTTGCATTGAGACACACGGTTTATCAGTCGTGAAGACATTCACTGTTTTCTAGAGCTGACGACTGCAACGGCATGCCCCATTTAAAGGGATAGTTCACTTTGAAATTAATTTTTGGTATGTTTTATCTTACCTCAAGGGCATCCAAGATGTAGGTGTCTTTGTTTCCGCAGTAGTTTCAATTTTGATATTTTTAGGTCAAACCGTTCTTGTCTGTCAGTCATATAATGGAAGTGTATGGTCACCACCTCAAAGAGCATGCACAGAGAAGTGCAAATTAAACATGATTTAATGACTCGTAAATGTAAGTACACATTGATGGCCTAAGACACGAAACGAGCGGTTTGTGTGAGAAAACGAACTGTATTTATATCGTTTTTACCTCTTGTAACCACAGTCACGTTCAAGTGATCTGAGAGCATGGGCGTTTCGGTCTGCGCGAGCGGCGTAAGTGATCTCTCACACGGTTGAGAAAAAAGTCAATTGACTCGGTAAAAGATTTATTCATATTGCTGAACGAGTTCGAATTTTGTCTGTTGATATATATCGAAATCGTCTTTCATTGAGATTTCATGTAATAAAAAATAATAATATGACAAAAAAAATAATATGCTTTATCTAATCAATAAAATTGTGGCAACATATTACAAGCAATATTATTATTAATTAAATTTTACAAATTAGAATTAATTAGAAAATTAATTTGATTAACTATTACTCAATTCTAATTTGTTCAATTTAATAAATAATATTGCTTGTAATCTGTTGCCACAATTTTATTGATTAGATAAAGCATATTCATTTTTTTTGTCATATTATTATTTTTTATTACATGAAATCTCAATGAAAGACGATATGTTTAGATCTTCACAGTGAAGGGTAACACTTCTGAAATCTCTGTGTAAACAATGAGTGACGTACACGAGTGAGAGATCACTTCCGGCGCTTGCTCAGACCGAAGCGTCCACAGCACGCCCTCAGATCACTTGGACGTGGCTGTGGTTACAAGAGGTAAAAACGATATAAATACTGTTCGTTTTCTCACAAACCGCTCGTTTCGTGTCTTAGGCCATCAATGTGTACTTACATTTACGAGTCATTAAATCATGTTTAATTTGGACTTCTCTGTGCATGCTCTTTGAGGTGGTGACCATAGACCTGCATTATATGACTGACAGACAAGAACGGTTTGACCTAAAAATATCAAAATTGAAACTTATTCTGATTAGTCAATTTTGATTTCATGGTGACTTAAGTGACTTCTTTAACTTTTGTGGACTTTTGTGTTGTTGTTTTTTTTTGTTTTTTTGTTTTTATATTTTTGTCTGTGTTAATGGCGGATACTCCACCCAAAAATGACAATTCTGCCATCATTTACTCTCCCTAAAGTTGTTTCAAAACTGTATGAGTTTCTTTCTTCTGCTGAACACAAAGGAAAATATTTTGAAGAACAAATGGAACTTTGGCACCATTGACTTCTATAGTATTTTTTTTCTTCTATGGAACTCTATGGTGCCAAAGTTCCATTTGTTCTTCAAAATATATTCTTTTGTAAATGATGACAGAATTTTCATTTTTGGGTGGAGGATCCCTTTAAATTGGCATACACTCTTAGAAAAAAGGGTTCTATATATGTAGCATAGGGTTCTTTACTCGAGTGCAAAGGACCTTTTATGCAAAAAAAATGATGATAATGACAAGAAAGAACCCCTTTGGCACAAAGCTTATTTATAGGCTATTATTCATTCATATATTACATTATTTTGGAATATTTTGTAGTTGTAATTAAATTATTGTTTATTAAACTGTTTTAGTAACTTAATATTGCATTTTAATCATGCAGATTTTAGGAGGATAAAAACTGAAATGGCAACCCTCGTGTGATATTGCATAATTACATTCTTTAAGCCCCATATCTTGAATTTTGTGATCATTCCCATGCATTGCATTTTAGGGGTTCCAAATACGTAGCGCTTTAGAACCTTTAAAGGTTCTATATAGAACCTTTTCTTCTAAGAGTGTAGGTGTGTATTTTTTGGGAATTTTACTGTTTCACCCCCATTTCCTTTCATAAATCTAGTTTGCAATAGATACTATAAAATAGTTTCACTCAGGACCTTAAGGACAAACATATCCCAATTGAAACCCATTAAAACCCATGCAATCTTTGTTAGGCTTTCATTCTGTTGACAAAAGTGAATTTCATTTTTTGTTTTATTTAAATTATTTATTTTTATTACCAAATGGTGCCATTTTCTCAGGTTTGGCCTATAAAGCAAATTCTCCCTTTATTCCTGTTTCTCTCTCTCTCTGTGTGTGTGTGTGTGTGTGTGTCTGTGTGTGTTGGTATGGATGTCAGAGTGCGGTTTGTATGTGTGCACTTAAAAAAATTGTGTGTGCGTGCTTGAAATATTTGATCAACAAAATATTCAACATCAAATTTGGAACACAACTCATTCAGACTTGTTCAACATGTTTCATAAAATATATCCTTTAAATAAAATATTGTTAATAAATAATATTTATGTTTCATAAAATGTATCCTTTAAATAAAATATAGTTCATAAATAATCTTTATAAACTACTTTAACTAAAAATTTGGTTTCACTTTTTACTTCGGTAATAATCTGCCAAGGGTCTGAGACTGAACGTAAGTAGTGTGCTCCCAAGCTTTTACGACAAGTTTTTTTGGGCACAAATGTTTTTGTCCAATGCGTAACTTTTTTTAATTGATGCACAAGAGTTAAACAACAGCTCTGAAGAAACTATAGGCCTAATGAAACATCAAGAACTCTTTCATCTCCTGAATGGACAAATATGATATAATGAAGATATAATGTGTCCCTCTGGCACTTAATTACTGGTGTTGTTCATCTGATGTTATGTTCTTTTGCCTCCTGAGTGTGTGGTGACGTTGATCCATCGGGTCTTTTGAGATCTCCACACACACACACACACACACACACACACACACTCGTTGCTCATGTGTTGTTCAGTGAGCTGTGCAGATGTAGTATGATTGATGTGTTGAGTGTGACTTCTCACTCAGTTGTTGATCATACACCTTTCTGTTAGAGTTTAGAGCCAACATCGCCTGACAATGGATGTATCAAATCCCACACACACACACACACACACACACACACACACACACACACACACACACACACACACACACACACACACACACACACACACACACACACACACACACACAACACACACACACACACACACACACACACACACACACACACACACACACACACACACACACACACACACACACACACACACACACACACACCCCATCACATGCTTGAGGTCTCGAAGGCCCTCAGCTGCTGACTGAACGTGTTTTGTAACCGGTGAAATAATTGCCTGCACGAGGTCCTGTAAAACCGAGAGAGGGGCTTTAAGAGGGGCGATTCGCTTTTCATAACATTTATGCTGAAATAATCGCAATAAAACTACACCCCGCAAGTGTAAAATCAATAAATGAAAAGGAATAAAGAATAAAATAAGTCAGAACACCGAGTGATGCCTGACCTGTCGCCTCATGACGTCACGCACGGCTCAGACACACTGCGTGATCTTCTGTTTCAGGACAGCACTTAAGGCAATAATTAACCAAAGTTTTATATCCTCTTAAAAATAAGTGAATTATGTAACGCTGGCCCTGTGTGACAGCTGCTGCGGTCAGCGATCTTCTGAATAAATCTCCGGACAGTTAGGAGGATCTGCTGATGGACCCGAAAACCCCAAATGTCTTTTTTTTTTTTTGGGGAAATTTATTTTTATTATTATATATATATATATATATATATATATATATATATATATATATATAATAAAAAGTTTGTATAGTTTGTATATATATATATATATATATATTCCATTTAGCCCTTCCCCCTAAATAAGTTAATATTTTTATTCAGCAAGGATAGCCATTTAAATTAATCTCGTATTTTTACTGTTTTGTTTATCAAAGTAGCGTGAAGCATGTAGCATATTTTCTTCAGAAATATTCAGCAGCGCAAATATTTTCAAAAATGTTTCTTGAGGATCAAATCACTATATTAGAGTGATTTCTGAAGGATCACGTGACACTGAAGACTGGTAGCTAAGCTAATGATGTTGAAAATGCAGCTTTTATCACAGGAATAAATTCGCATAGAAAGCAGCTGTTTTAAATGGCTCTGTGATGCACCGATCACAGGTTATAATGCAAATGAAGAGAGAGGATGAAAGAGTCTCCAGCTCAAACCAGATAAACTCTCATTCTGGCCAGTAGGTGGAGCTGTAAGCCGAGCTCATCTGAGACACACTGCTCTTCACGGAGCATAATGTGCAACCATGATCCAAAACAATAGGTGTTTATTATGTTCACAAACATTATTCCCCTGTCACTTCTGAAGACCCCACAATATAAGCACTGTCTAGGATAAAAACTACAAGTTTGTATCCAAGAAATGGAAGAATGTGGCTAAATTAACCCTTCCATATTTAGAAAATGTATACAAAGTTTAGTACAGCCCTTAAAATGACAAATTTCTACCTTTTTATTCCTAAAAGATGCATATTAGTAGCCTATCTTAATACTTAATAAGTTACCTTAAATACGTACCTTTTGTTACGAACCTTTTTGTGATAAAAAAAAGGTACAAAAAATGTCCTTTAAAGGGTACTACATACATGCAGTGACAACCTGGTGGACCCCAAAAGGTACAATTTGTAAACACTTTTTCTCTCAGTGTAGCAATAATCCCAATAAATTCCGAATCTAAGATCATTGCAAACATGCTAACAGTGACATCACACCATTATGTTCGCGTGCACCCGCAGTGTGTTGTGTTTACAGCCTCCTGTAGATGGCGCTGTTATCCACGAAAAGCTCCACGCATCGTGAACAATCATCGAGCATTTATGACACAACAATAATGCATCAGCGGTCAGGAAATACATTTTTCTTTATTGGTGACGTGTATTCATTCCCTTCCCTTTTTATAGAAAATAGTTTCCCATTCCAACTTCACTTTTAACATAGCCTTCCTCTTAATCATCTCAAGATATTTTGGTGTCAGATAAAGTGAAATTTAACTGTGGGTCAATAGACAAATAAGAAAACAAAAATAAAAACTTGAATTAAAAAGTGCTAGTTCTTTTATAGCCTACACCTTAAATACAAAATAATGCATTATTAATAATAATCTTAGCCGAATCATTCTTGTATAATAGGCTACCATATTCTTGTAGAATATCATTCTTTATTAAAAAAATAAAATAAAAAAAAATTACAGGTTATAGCCTACTATAAGTAAATAAATGCCATTTACCACAACATATTTAAACTATAAACAGCTTTAATGGCTGTTCAGCAAAGTTTAAGCAAAATGAAGAAATTATTAGACAAAAAAATTAATCAAAATGGACAACATTATATGCATAAAATATTGTTTTGCTAAACAGAATCTGTAATTTATGAAATAATACAATTATAAAAAAATTACCTATATAAAATTACCTGTTCACATGTTAACCAAATGCTATTATGAAAATATTACGATATTGGAATTTGAATTATGAGCATGTGTTCAGCTCTTACCAATATGTAAGTTTGTGAATTTAAGCATTTAAATTGTAGGCTACTTTTATTGTTATAAGATATATAGGTAGTCCAATCAAAATGCACACAATTCAGTGATTTAATTTTTTTTTTTTTTTTTTGCGGATCCCAAAATCAAGCATCATTGACACGACCCTAATCCTTCATCAATGATGTTTTAACTTCTATTTGGACTAGTTTTCTGTGCGCATTGCAGCCTGTGAGCTGGAGTCTGAACACACACACACACTCCCCGCAGCTCATTATCACAGTCACTGATAAGCATTTGTTGGAGTGACATCATCATCACGAGTGTCGCGTGACCCGTCCTGATCAAAGGGCCACTGTGTCCGGCGGGCGTGTCCCAAATCGCGGCCTATTCATTCCACATGTATGAATTAAGTGCCCTAGTGACGTCATCACCGGGCGCTGCTGACCTTGCCCTGTCCCGACCGGCCCACGCGGACATACGCAAGTGGAAACCTGAAGGAAATGGAGAATTGCAGAAAGGGGAACCGAAGAGTCCACATAAGTGGCGTTTAGCAGCCTCTCTCACGAGCGCGGAGAGCCGGAGCCTCGGCCGGGCTGGGACACAATCTCTCTCCCAGGAATTGAGGAAAAGCACAGTCCCGCGCATCTGTTTCCTCACACAGCACATAGAGGAAGCGGGGCGTAAATCACACGCAACTAAAATAGAATCAGGGCTGTTATTCAGGAGGATCCGGGAGACGTGGGTCTTTTTTTCCAGGGCTGGCACAAAGTTACACTGGCATCCCTACAACAGGCCATACCTGATATATACACACAAACACACACACATATTTCTTTTTTTCATACGCACATATTTAAGTCAACAACATTGCACAATAAAAAAAAGGTTGTTACATTTAACCCCTGCATGGCGGGACATGTGGGACACTGTGGGAGCGTGGGTCCCCGAGGGCCACTGTCTTGCAGAGTTTATGTCAAACACACCCGAACAAGCTGCAATCATGGCCTGCACTGTGGGGTAAGTTGTCACAGTAATACCTGCTATTGACACTGATTTCAGAAGACTAGCATTAAAGGAGAAGTTCACTTTAAAACAAAACTTTTGCTGATAATTTACTCACCCCCATGTCATCCAAGATGTCCACGTCTTTCTTTCTTCAGTCGAAAAGAAATTAAGGTTTTTGATGAAAACATTCCAGGATTTTCTCCATATAATGGACTTCAATGGGGTCCAAACGGTTCAAGGTCCAAATGAGAGTTTAAAAAATGAACAAATGTTTTTCCGAGTGACGAGTCGTTTGGTTCATTCAACAAACTAAACGAATGAGTTGACTCAGGAAACGATTTCGAACAGGAGAGTCACGAACGCTCATCACAGAACAGGGCGAGCATTTGTGCTTATAAAACTTAAACTTTGTTATTTATTTATGAAATGAGCGATCGTTTCGCTTGATAAGACCCTTATTCATCGTCTGGAATCGTTTAAAGCCCTTTGAACAGTTTGCACTGAAAGTGTCTTTTGGACCTTGAACCGTTTGGACCCCATTGAAGTCCATTATATGGAGAAAATCCTGGAATGTTTTCATTAAAAACCTTAAGTAAGTAAATAAACACATTCCATCTCACACACCATATTCCAGCCCGTTCTCATCCCAAGCCAAAGCGTAGACATCCAACACACGTCACCCTTTAGCGTCAATATGTGATGCAGATTTATATGGGCCAGAAGGCGCCTCCTAGTGGTCTAACCCTAACCCTACCCCAGACCTAAACCTACCCATAAGCGAAGCGTGTTATATTGATAAGGATGCCATGTGCGTTGGATGTCTATGCTTTGGCAAAAGCGTCTTTATATGACGTCTTGGGATGAGAATGCGTTACATATTTAGATTACTATCCATTTTAAATGGCTTCAAAGTTTAGGCTAAGTGAAAAAAATAAAAAATAAAATTCAGAATGGACAACATAATAAAAAATCGTTATGCTAAACAGAAACTGTAATTAATTAAATGCATAAAATCATATCTGATAAAAAAAAATTACACAGCATGGAAACCTGAACAAAGTTTTCTTTCATCATAGTTGACTCTTACTCTTATATGTTAACCAAATGCTATCACAAAAATATTATTTTTTGTTTTGTGTTTGTCAACCTGCGTTCAGCTCGCATAGGTCTTGTGCCAACTTTCCTGAGTGCCATATTATCTCAAACTGGCTTTGGCAAATCATGATACTCAATGTTTGTTTGTTTACTTTGGCCAAGAGATGAAAATTTAGCACAGCAAGAGGAGCCTGTCATGTAATCTGTGGAAAACGACTGCTTGGCTGCTGCCAAATGTATCTTAGCCTAACACTCTATTGATACAAATAAAATGTGAATTATGCATTGAAATATGTCCAATGCCATCTGGCTAAACAGTGGGTATTAAATCACACATCTGACTCGCTCGGAGAGTTTATGGAAATTCCGTGAGTCTCGTAAACAGCTCTGCGTGGTGTTTCTCCGAGGCCAAGAGCCCACAGCGATGAGCTCCGCACGAATCCTTCAGCTGCCGTCGGTGTTAACAGCCGTGTGGAGAGAGTTTAGCATGAAGACTAAACACTGGACTGACACACACTAGTTCACTTCCAAAACTTGTCTTGAGCTGCCTTGCCTTCAAAGGATCATCATAACTGAAACACGGCACCTAAGAAGTGACTGACGTAGGCAGAAACTGTTCACCACAATAAATAGCTTTCCTGTCTATTAAAAAGAGACTCAAGAGACAGTTAATTCCAATAGAGTGTCCATTTAAAAGCATTAAAACAACAGTCATTTTAATTAGTGTTACAGTCATTGGGTAACATTGACTTCTATTGTATGGGAAAAAATCCTATGAAAGGCAATGGGTTACAAGCATTCTTCAAAAGTGTTTTGGAAGAACTTGAGGGTAAGCGAATGATGAACTATCCCTTTAATGCTATTTGGGTATAAGAAACACAACATTTATGGGACAGTTCATGTCAAATTGCTTGGTTTTTAAAATATTATATGTTATTTCAACCCGGTCTCATCCCAAGACGTCATATAACTGACGTTTTGGGACGTCTTTTGACCATACGTCAATATCCGCCTTTTTAGGGCCCCCTTAAACGTCGGTAGATGAGGTTATGGGATCCTAACTCTACCCCATACCTAAACCTACCCCTAAACCTAACCCGTCACCTAACTGACGTTAAAGGTAAAGCGTCAGTTGTATGACGGCCCGGGATCGCCATCTACCGACGTTTAAGGGGGCCCTAAAAAGGCGGTATTGACGTATGGTCAAAATACGCCCCAAGACGTCAGTTATATGACTTTTTGGGATGAGACTGTGTTAGTTATTTGATTGGGAGTTTCCCAATCACGTAGAAAGGACTTGGTCTTAGATTCCCAAAATAGTTGCCCAGAGGTGTTGCAAATATGTCCACCAAATGAAATGAGTTTCTTGAAAAGGGACTTTGGCTAAAATGAGGCATCTTGAGCAGTGGTTCTCAACCAGGGGCCAGCAGGACGATTTAAAGAGGCCTTCTACAAAATCTTGATTTTGTTTTTTGGTTCTACTGGAATAATCTACTGGTTTTCATGTTTGAATGTTCAAAAACGTCTTGCTGAAGCTCCTCTTCCCCCAGTCTAGCCATAGATATCCATAATAAAGGCTAGATGTCTCGTTTGCACTGCTGGCCAATGGAAATCGACGTCCGCAACTGGCGGCCATCTTGCCACAGGCAGCTCACTCACTCATAACATTGTGTCTTAATGGTGCACGTACTTTTTGCATAGCCATAACTTGATCAATTTTGTAACGATTTTCAAACGGTTTGGTTTGTTATAAACGTCAGAGATGTAGTTATGACACTGCAAACTTATGAAGAATAAGTGTACCAATAAATAATCATCCAGAATTATAGCCACGTAAATAGCGTTTATAAGAAACCAAACCGTTTGTAAATTTTTCAAGATTTCATTGAGATAAGAGTATTTGTGTTCGTGCGGATCACTCATCTTACATCAGAGCCCGCCAGAAAGCTTGCCTCTGAAAAGATGGCCGCCAGTGATGACGATAGAAACTCTGCCGTAAGACAGCTAGCCTTTATTATGGATATCCTACGCTATCTCACGACCAATTCGTACGAATTCGTACGAATGATTAAAAAGTGGCTAATTCGTACTAATTCATACGACCTCACTCGTACGAATTCGTACGATTTGTCCAAGCCCACGTGATGGGTAGGTTTAGGGGCGGGATCAGGGGTAGGTCATTCGTTCGAATTCATACGAATTGGCCAATTCGTAAAATATGTACGATTTAGCAAAAACGTACTAATTCGTACAAGTGTGGTCATACGAATTGTTACGAATTAGCCACCTTGTAAAATTCGTACGAATTCTCGTGAGATCGGGTTGGGATATCTATGAGTCTAACGCTCTGTTTAGTTCCTGTTTCTGTTAAGCCCCTCCTTATGAAAAGCGTAGAGTGCTATGATTGGTCGGCTGGATCAGTGTGTTGTGATTGGTCAACTGGGTAGGCGGCTCACTTGCTTTTGGAAGGGATTTAATGTTTTCCCTGACTTACATGAAAAACGCTTTCTCTGTCCAAGAAACAAATTATTACGGGTTCAATCCCTATTGTAATTGTTTAAATTTCCAAGGATCAACATTCTCCCCGAAAAGTGTTCGTGCAGACTTTGAGGAAACTTTGAAACTTGAAACTTCGAGGGCTTGTAGGACTCACACAGTCTACAAACATCTGAATTTTCGGGTATTTGGGATTTTTTGCGAAACAGTACTATAAGTTTTTGGCCTGATCGAAACCAAACCAGTGCAGCAAGATTCTGATTGTCAATAATTATATAAAAAAAGTTAAAATTTTGATTCACAGGGCTAAAATGGGAGGAGCCACTTTTACGAAAATGGCTGTAACTCGTGAGTATACAGTGTGTAAGACCTCATTATGTGGTCGTGTAAAAAAGCATGGCCACTTGGTGGCGCTATAACATGGAAGAACCATAAAAACTGCTATAACTATTCAACCCTAAGTCAGATTACCTTGAAAATCGGCGTGTGGTGTCTTCGTCCAAGGTATCAAGCCTGCCTTTGAGGACATTCGCATGTCTTGAAAAATAAAAAGTGTCCGGCGGCAGGCAATGAAATTTGAGCAGCTATCAGACAAGGTTAACGGAGGCCTCTAGTTAATTTAATCACTTGTTAAATATCGGAGATTATTTCAAAAACCAACTTTGGCAAACTAGTCCTAGGTTTTTGGCTCAACCTCAATAACCATATATCCCCCATGGTAAACTGTCTTTCTTGGCTCTAAATGGTCTTTTCCATCTATGTTCAAGAAGCTTACACACTTGCTAATTAAAACATAATACCTTTTTACGCATGTGCTTAAAGGACTTTATTTCCGCTCAAATCTATATAAATCAGCCAGTCTATAAAACTTCCATGCAATGAAAGTTGGCGTGTGACGATAAAGCTAGTATAGGTTTCAGATCTCAAGGCCCTTCTTTGTTTCTTGATGAAACAATAGCCTTATAGATTCACTGTCAAGAGGAATGACAAAAGTCTAAATAAAAAAACCAAATAGATTTGATACTGTAAACTCTGTTGTGGTTGTGGAGTGCATTGATGCCTTCTCAGATAATGAGCTCGCGCCATGGGCCGTGAACTACAGCAAAGTCTCCTCTCTGGGACTAATACATGCGACAGACTGACGAAGACGTGATTAATAACTGTATAGAAGAAGATGTTGCACAAACAGAAATGTGGTCCTAAAAATGATAATTTAGTCATAGCTAGAGGGTTGTCCTCTTCAAATGCGGGCCGCACGGTTTGCTGTTGAAGATAGCGGCGTGTGGAGATGGAGCGCCACTATTGATGTTTGTGAAGGGGACATCAATACTGCTCTGTAATAAAGCTCTGTTGACTGCAGGGAGCCTGAGTCGTGTTTCCTCGCCCCCGGTCCACACGCCCTTCTATCGTCCCTGCTCTCAGATGTAATTACCTTGCTTGGCTATCCATTTAGGAAGTATTTGTCAAGTAAAATCATCTCTGACTGTGATGAGCGAGCAGGGCTATGTGTACGTCCATCTCCGGGGTGTTATGGGTCATTCCTTTCATGCAAAACATTTAATGTCCCCATAGTTAGTGTTCATGGATAACACTCAATCTTAGAAATCATAACCCTAATTTCATTTCATTGGTTTGATTGGATGTTTTTTATTTGATTTCTGCCACTAGGCTAATTCAGGCCTACAAGAAATATCCCAGGTGTTTCTTCCTCAAATTTGGCAAACTGGCATCTCCAGTAGTATCTCTGAACATATAAACCATTAAACAATTGAATAATCAATTAAAAAGGAACTTATCATACCAGTATGATTTTATGCTGTAGCCACATTGGACCAGCGGTTTGGAAAATGGATGGATGGATGATTTAACTGCGGGCGCCATCTTCTGGTCACAGTGCATTACAGGTGCATTGTGGGATTGGTCTCGGACACCACTACAAATGGCTGTTCACTCTAACAGTTGTTGGTGGGTACTCTGTGGAAGTCTAAAACTATTGGATCAGCCCAGAGTCACTCTAGATCTGCCATAACCAATCGCCAAGATTTGAACATGACGTATGACGACTCAAACTAGCGCATGACATCTACGTCATCGTTCTCAGCCACTCCCTCGCTGATTGGACTGGTAAAAATTGACCTGAGAAAACCAAAGAATACACCACAATCCCAGAAGTACTATTGAGTGGAAGTGGGTATGAGGGCGGAGCCAGGCTAGGGGCGCAGGTGCTTTCGTCCAAATATGACTTCACACGGACACTTGACCTTATTATTATACTTGTTATATTGACACTCGAATTAGCGTTCCCACAGCGTTTTGACGCAGCTCGAGTGTCAATATAACAAGTATAAGAATAAGGTCAAGTGTCCGTGTGAAGTCATATTTGGACGAAATCACCTGCGCCCCTAGCCTACCCACTTCCACTCAATTTTCATTTTCCTTCAGTAGTACTTCAGGGATTGTGACCTTATTCACAATGTGACCTTATTCTTGACCTTATTATTATATTGACACTCGACTTAGCGTTCCCACAGCTTTTTGACGCAGCTCGAGTTCCCTTGAAAACCATACTCCTGGCATGCCCGTGATCGACTATCAGAAACTAGCACTGTTATGATTCAGGGGTGCTTTATAGTTTCCTGGTCAATGACGTCACCCGCCTATGACGCACTCACGCGGGGGGCGTTCCCACAGCGTTTGACGCAACGCCGCGTTCCCTATCAGGGTTACACGCGTAACCGAGACGTTTACCTGTTCGCCGTTATGAAGTTTAATGAGCCTACAACAACATCAGTACTGAAGTCCTGCCTTTTTCAAAACAAGAAAAAGTTGTATTTGTTTCTGGATTTTAGCATACAAAAATACGTGCTGTCATCCCATACACTGTATGACATCATCCTCTAGGAAATTACATAGTTTCAAAGGGAAAACAACATTAGATGATTTATAAAGTATTAACTACTAAGTATTAATAATTTGATCCAATTAAAATGTCCCTTATTTTCTAACAGCCCAATTGCAAAATAGCATATACATGTTGTGAATGTTCCACTTGTTAATAGGAAAGGCCCCCATACAAGCATCAGAGTCAGGCCGAGGTCCCCAGGCTCATCCCGAAAATGACCTGATCCCACCTCACTCCCTTAATACCTGTACAAGCGCAACAAACGAGCAGGAAAGTGCTGTCCTGACAGTTTGTGGCTGTTGAGCCAGGAGAGGAGAGCTGGGCAGGGCAGGTGTTTCCCGCGTCCCCCGGGAGAAAGCAACTACACCTGCCGGCTGCAGGCCATGTGATGGATCGACGGAAGAGGAACTGACTCAGCGCTCTAGCTCTGCACAGGACCTGATTGAAACACTCTGTCATCACACAAACAATAACAGACATTCATCTTTTAGCGCCGGCAGGGGAGGCTGCAGCCCCGTGCCTGTGCAGGACTGATGAGGGCAGTAAAGGGAAGGAGACGGGTTGCTTTAGGAAATGGTTCTGTGGACCCGCACCGTGTCAAACAGCCTCTTCAGCAAAGCTTCTTTATAAAGCACAAACACCTGCCTAATATCCACACAGAGCACAGCCGTTTAACACCATCCCACTGACACTTACAGAGTCATCAGACAAACTTCATTAGTCATCATCTGCATCACATTCAGATAGATCATCTCTCCAAACACAGGTATCTGTACGCTGTAAATCTGTGATGACGGTTTATTACATGAAAACACAATATTCTTCCATAAGACTAGCTGTCAAATCACACAGAGCAGTCGGCAAGTCCAAATGCTCATCATCTAGTTCAAAACCATGTTTGAAGTATTGCAGTATTCAAATATTTGTTTGACTGTCAAATCAATTAATTATCTATTAACTAACATTAAAGTAACATTAGTCAATGATCAAAGGCTGTCAAATGATTAATCGCGATTAATCGCATCCAAAATAAAAGTTTGTGTTTACATAATATACATGTATGTGGGTGCACTGTGTATAATTATTTTTTTTATATATAAAGACACATACATGCTTGTATATATGTAAGAAATATTTTCATGTATATACTTTATATAGATTTATATATAATTTATATTATATATAAATATCAATGCTTTATATATGTAAACACAAACTTTTATTTTGGATGCGATTAATCGCGATTAATCGTTTGACAGCCCTAACATATATATATATATATATACCATGTGTGTGTTTGTGTGTGTAATATATATATATATACAGGGGCGTAGCACCAAATTCTGGGCCCTGTACACTCTCAATGTCAATGGGCCCCCTATACACATGGCATTGTACGATGCGGGTTAGCAAAGTGAAAATTCAATTTTGAATGAAATGTATTTTTTTAATTATTTGAATATAAACAAATATAAACAGTGTTTAAATAATAAAATCAGATTATAGTAATGACTGGTTCTTTCATTCACCACCTGAATTGATGCATTTGGCCTACTTGTGCTCAAATACCTTTAAACCTTAGGCTACATCGGTTTTGTGTACTAACATTTTGATCCATGATACTGATGCAAGTTTTAAATGAAAAACATTTATTTTTAAATAGGAGAACACAAGAACACGAGAGACAACTGTACCCTCAGAAACCAGGTTAAACTGATGCCACCAACTTTCTCATTTGATTTCGTCGCGGTTATTTTTTATTTTTTTTGCTACATGCCATGGGATTAATCAATGCATGCCGATGAATAGTGGTTTTAATGGACCAAAGCCAGCAAAGGCTTACCATAAATACCTGTAATATATTAATTATCATTGCCAAATTTCAGGATTTTCATGGATTTTGGACAGTAATTTTAATCTGTAATTTTAAGAATTTTACATTTGAATTACATTCAATCTATCTATTTACATTTGAATCATAATCTTCTGTGTCTGTCATTTTTCTATTAGCATCATATTTCTATCTTTTAAAAATCATTAAACATTCAAATGTACATTACATTTTAAAAGATTAGAGTATTACAACAAGCTAAAACAGATTTTTCGTTATCAAATTTTATAAGTTAGTTCAAAAATCAGAAATCTCACACTCCTTCCTCCTGCATTTTGTAATAATTTGTTTCCTGAGACATTTTCATTTTTATATTTTTATTCATGAATTCGTAATTGGCGTGTTCCACCATCAGTGTGCAATGCGCGCGTGACGTCTATGTGTCTTGCGGAAGAACACTGTTGCCGGAGCTACTTCTCTCCATTAATGTCTATGGCGAGTCACGCAGTCACTGGGCAACTTCGCATCCGAGTCAACCCCGGGAATCCGGGATAAAAAAATAGTCCGAATATAAACACTTATAACAGGCGTAGTGATTCAGGATAAGTCAAAAACACGGTTTGGAAAATGGGTTCATGATGTAGCCTACTCGTTCGATTTGAACATAAGTTACGGACTGCAGTCTGCAGCAGCTGATACAACGGTCGGTGTTCTTTTGCGCGAGCGTCCACTCGTATATATGCGACGCGACCACATACAATTTTAACTCGCACAATCAAATTCTCAAAAAAATGGTCGCATATGAGACCAATTTGGTCGCAGTCTGGAACCCTGCATTAGCAGCAGCTGTCTGGAGTTGACTAAGTTACGTTAACTTTATTGGATGTAACGTTAGGTGCATATAGCAAACTCAGTTCACCTTTTGGGAAGAAAGCAGTCATCGGCTGCTTCCCCGCATTCTGCCTCCTATCTTTTTCTTTCCTCTCTTTCTTTTTTTTAAAGCCCGATTTGGGCTTTTTGCACAGCATGATCAGATCAGGCTCCCGTTACAGGCTCTAGGCTCACTGCGTTATTACTTGTTTGCCGCCCGCTGCGTCTATGGGCGGTCGACGCGTTGCGGACTAAACCATTTGGAAGGGGGTCCAGAGTGTCTGGCACTGAGTTCATTTTGGTCAATATTTTTTTTTAAATTATTATTAATGACATCAATTGGAGGGCCCAATTAATTCTAATTAGGTTTAAAAAAAATTTTTTTTTAAATTGGTGGGATTTCAAAGGGCCCTCTCCCTAGACGGGGCCCTGGGTAGTCAGGTCCACTTTTCCCCCCACTACCACGCCCCTGGTTACAGAGGTCAGCTTTAGTTCAAAACTGTGTCACTGCTGTGCATGAATGGCACCAACATAATAAAATGAATATTTGTGCTTATATAACACCACCTGCTCAAGTATAAGACTTGGGTTGCATGTGTCATGTATGTGCTACTTTGTACAACTTGTAACACCGTGCATTTAAATCTAGAGAAGTAAATTAGTCATATTTTTTCATCAAATAAAATTGAATGGTGATGGAGGTGTCTTCTGTCTTGAGCTAAGTATGACCTTAGTTTTAGATGAACTGTTTCTTTTGTGAATGTGATTCACTGTACAAAAGTTTCAAATGAATCATAGCCTTTTAAATTGCTTCTTTGATAAATGTGCATATGCCCACCTATATAGGGTTTCCGTCGTTATAGTGGATAACCTGGAAGTATATTGTTCTTTTTTTGTATCCCATGCATTTTTAAGATCAGAGAAATAGTTAGTGTCTGGGAAAGCCACGGTCACGTATAGACATTCAATTATAATATGTATTACTTTTGAAGTGTTAATATGTAGGCCTAATATGTATTATTTTTAACACAAATGTAAAAAAAAAGTGCATTTATTTATATATTTTAAGGATTGGTACTTGAAATACGGATAGAAATGTTCTCCAGAAATTCTATAAATGATTTTGGTAAAACTTTGCAATGAGGCCTCATTGGTTAACATTAGTTAATGCATTAATGAGCAAAAACAATTATAAAATGCATTTGTTACAGTATTTATTCATCTTTGTTAACATTAATTAAATAACTATTCATTATTATTTAGCTCAAGTCCATTTAATTATATTTACAGATACAACTTTTGATTTGAATAATGTATTAGTAAATGTTGAAATTAACATAAGCTGAAATCAAAGGACCTCTATTATGGATTTTTGAAAATGACCTATCATGTAGTGTGTAACATATCTATCATCTTTACCATGATATCACAGCAGTAGCCTATTACAATCCTAAACTTTTGCTGTGTTCCCATTATTTTACTGATGACTGCTTCTCAAATCTCGGAGTTCAATGCAGGATTCGCAAACCGCTTGCTCTTGAAAGATGGTGTTAAAAACGTAGTTTTGATTTATATTGTGTAGGTCTCCTGCTAACTGGCTAACCAGTTATTGCCTGTCATTCTCATTAACGTTGCTCTGAGGCAATATTTGTTTTACCAACGTTTATCTTGATCAGTCATTCACGCTAGAGCTCGGCTAATGTATGCATTGCATACATGCTTAGTTATTGATACAGTTTCCACTGGAGAAAAGTCGTTTGCAACTTCCGGTTCACGGGGACTTTAAAGCTGATGTTGAGGAATAAGTTGCAACATCTCATAATGTACCTCAAACTAAGTAGCATATCACTGAGAAACGGTCTACTCAGGTTGTCGGGTTGAATGAATAGCTTTTACCAGTGTTTCATCATCGGGCTCGTGCTCGCATTGATATGATAAAGTCGACGTCACATATATATATATATATATATATATATATATATATATATATATATATTCATGATTTCTAATCACAACATTTTTTCTTTCGTCAAATCAACTTAAATAATTTATGTGGTTCAGATAACATAATATTTTGAGTTTCTGAAGATTAAATTAATCCATTTCAATGAACTTAAAATTTTAAGGCAACCAGGTTACTTAATTTTTGAAGTTAAACCAACTATATATATATATATATATATATATATACTATATATATACACACATAAATAAACTTTTGTTAGGTGCGGTCAATCAATTTGACCGCACAGTTTTTATTTTATGAAAAGCCCTTAAATAGTCTATACTAATACATTATATACGGTATAGCCTATATAATTTTGAAAAAACTGGTATTCTTCTCAAACCAGTGACAAAAGCATTTTCCCATTGAGAGTCATTTTCTGTGACAACATGTCCTGCTATTGGGGCATGTTGTCACAAAAGGTCAACATGTTTTCAATGAAGCCTTTTTTTTAGTTTCCAAAAATGGTGAAAATGTTAAATAGCAGATATAGTGACTTTCAATTAAATTACTCACTGGAGTATAATTCACAACTAGCCCGCGTCTTCAGTAGGCTAATCATATTCATTCTATGTGGGTCTATAAGAGACCGCATTTCACATGAGGTTTAAATATGATAATTGAATGTAATAATATGAAAATGATTAAGCTGTAATTATAATCCTTTAATTAGACAACCCTGAAAGGTGATAGCAATCAAAATGGCGTGTGTTTTGTGGAAGTGAAGTCGGTGATCAGTAGAGGGCAGCCTGATCACACCGGCTCCGCTAAACACAAAACACGAGCTGCATCTCCACACTTGCACAAGTTTACCATCGCACATGAAATTAAGAATCAATTTTTCATTCACGAAAGTCTTATTGTAGCCTACCTTGCAATAGTAGACGTGAGGAAACACACATCGGCTTGAACAGAGTCGTAGAGTCCGAGCGTCTGACAGTAATAGATGGACTCCAATAAAACCTTTGAGGCTTATTGAAACTGGGAAGCTAATCTTATCTAAAAGTAACACGCTTTGAAGGCGTTATGAAAAGCTGCTTTGTGTGTGCATCGCCGCCGCCCCACACACTCATAAATCTTCAGGTGAAATAATTGTTTACAGTTGGAATTAATGTAACACGCATTCCTCAGCAGCTAATAAATTAGAGACGCTCTCATTAGCATCTGAATTGATTTCCCCCCTAATTCTCATCCAGCACACAACACATGTGGCTGGGTCGCGCTCAACTTTCTGGATTCCCAAGCAACTACAGAGAAGTGCAGGTTTAAAAGAAAAGAAAAGAAAAGAAACATGGACTGTAAAGCCGAAGCTTGTCATTTGTATGCAAAAAAGAGGGTCCCTGGATATTTATTCTGTTGTTCTTTGTTGTGAACATTATAATTTATAGCTTCAGTTAGTGTATGGTTTGCCGTAATAAATGCTCTACAATTCAGGAGTTCTGGTGCAGCGAATAGTCTGAAAAGTTTCATCATTTACTCACTTGCATGTCTTTCCAAACAACAAATGCATAAAATCACAGAATCTGTCAACAGTGCCATTGGGCACATGCATAGGCCTATAACTGAAGCTGATCCACACCAGCTTTGTCACCGATTGCAACAGTTTGAATAAGTGAAAGTTCATCAAGTTGTATGAAAAGAGAAGCTTAATGTTTTATAGATTTTATGAACAGATTTAGAATGACATGAACCTGAATAAATAACCGTGGAAATGTCTTTTAATGGTCACATTGGTGTTTATTAAATGCACACTCTCTAAGAAGAGTACTGTACGTAAAATGTACTGTGTTAATCTGAAGGAATTTTTCTAATTGATTTTTCATTGTATTTTCTCTTGGAAATGTCCATGAATCTTGTCAGATATGGTGCAGACAGAATTGAATTAAAGAATTAAAGGAGGTTGTGCACCCTCTAATATTTATGTTTTTTTTTATCATTCTTAAACTATGCTTTTTCTGAATATGTGGTTATGGCCTTGGTTTGTTGTGTTGATTTTAACCATGGTGAACCTGTTTGAGGGATTAGATTAGTTCTCGAAGAAGCAGTAAAGAGAGGTTTACCTATCATGTGTGTGTGTGTGTGTGTGTGTGTGTGTGAGTAAGACTGGTTGGCAGTGCTCTCTTATCTTGTCCTGTGCTGCTTATCTGTTCAGTGTACAGCAGCAGGTCTGCTCAGATCCCAGTGCCCAAACCTCCAACCAGGAACAAGAGAGAAATTCAAACACTCACACACAATCACTCAGCTGTCTAAATTAGGGCGTAGACTTGAATTGAGCTGTTTAGTCCAAATTTTCCGAAGAGACACTATTGCGTTATTTGATGAACATATTGAATTTAGGCTTTTATTCACATAAAAAATATTGATCAGTGAACATATACGAACCTGCTTGACACACGAGAACCTTATTGGTTCTTGCTGAAGCTCAAACGTGATGCGTAACACGAGAATGAACCTCATTGGTTCTTACTGAAGCTCAAACGTGATGCGTAACACGAGAATGAACCTCATTGGTTCTTGCTGAAGCTCAAACGTGATGCGTAACACGAGAATGAACCTCATTGGTTCTTGCTGAAGCTCAAACGTGATGCGTAACACGAGAATGAACCTCATTGGTTCTTGCTGAAGCTCAAACGTGATGCGTAACACGAGAATGAACCTCATTGGTTCTTGCTGAAGCTCAAACGTGATGCGTAACATGAGAATGAACCTCATTGGTTCTTACTGAAGCTCAAACGTGATGCGTAACACGAGAATGAACCTCATTGGCTCTTACTGAAGCTCAAACGTGATGCGTAACAGGATAATGAACCTCATTGGTTCTTGCTGAAGCTCAAACATGATGCGTAACACGAGAATGAACCTCATTGGTTCTTGCTGAAGCTCAAACGTGATGCGTAACACGAGAATGAACCTCATTGGTTCTTACTGAAGCTCAAACGTGATGCGTAACACGAGAATGAACCTCATTGGTTCTTACTGAAGCTCAAACGTGATGCGTAACACGAGAATGAACCTCATTGGTTCTTGCTGAAGCTCAAACGTGATGCGTAACACGAGAATGAACCTCATTGGTTCTTGCTGAAGCTCAAACGTGATGCGTAACACGAGAATGAACCTCATTGGTTCTTACTGAAGCTCAAACGTGATGCGTAACACGAGAATGAACCTCATTGGTTCTTGCTGAAGCTCAAACGTGATGCGTAACACGAGAATGATCCTCATTGGTTCTTGCTGAAGCTCAAACGTGATGCGTAACACGAGAATGAACCTCATTGGTTCTTGCAGAAGCTCAAACGTGATGCGTAACACGAGAATGAACCTCATTGGTTCTTGCAGAAACCCAAACGTGTTGCGTAACACGAGAATGAACCTCATTGGTTCTTGCAGAAACCCAAACGTGTTGCGTAACACGAGAATGAACCTCATTGGTTCTTGCTGAAGCTCAAACGTGATGCGTAACACGAGAATGATCCTCATTGGTTCTTGCAGAAACTCAAACGTGATGCGTAACACGAGAATGAACCTCATTGGTTCTTGCAGAAACTCAAACGTGATGCGTAACACGAGAATGATCCTCATTGGTTCTTGCTGAAGCTCAAACGTGATGCGTAACACGAGAATGATCCTCATTGGTTCTTGCAGAAACTCAAACGTGATGCGTAACATGAGAATGAACCTCATTGGTTCTTGCAGAAACTCAAACGTGATGCGTAACACGAGAATGATCCTCATTGGTTCTTGCTGAAGCTCAAACGTGATGCGTAACACGAGAATGATCCTCATTGGTTCTCGCACATCAAACAAACATGCTTGAGCCTCTGTTTAACTGATGTGTGAGTTGATGAATGTTCATACCATATTAAGTAATCGTGTCTATTCAGAAGTCTATTCAATTCATTTGGATTAGTTTTACAATCTCTTTATGAACTTTTTGAAGCGTCAAAGTGTCACTTGCACATCTGTCAATAGAAGGACAGAAATCAAAAAGATTGTGACCTGAAGATGAATGAAAGTCTTACGGGTTTGGATTGACATGAGTGTGATTAATCAATGACAGAATTTTCCTTGAATTCAGGCACACACACACACACACACACAAATCGCTGTAAAATCCTCTAATTCTACACTAAACACCAGCAAACAGCTCCACATTAACCTCTGACCCTGTATCACTGCAGTCTAATAGTCTCTCTCTCTCTCTGTGTGTGTGTGTGGGTGGGTGTGTTTCCGTGGCCGAGGCCGTGATGACAGATTTACAGGATGTTGTGGACGGTATTGGTCAGCACTTCGCTGTATTGAGGATGCATGTGACACATATGACTCCCGTGGTGTCGCGGAGTGATGACATCCTCTTCTTAATGAGCATTGTTAGCGTAGCATGAGCAGAGCCGCGGCGAATCATAAATCAGCCGCTGAGACACACAGGAAGGATTCCCTAATGAACAGCCTCTCTCCTCTTTCATGCCAGATCTTTGAACGCACACAGTCCTGAACACACACTCCAGTCCTGGTGCCCGCTGGTCTGGGAATGACATGCGCTTGAACACAACACTGAACACACACACACACACACACACACACACAGGGCTCTGAAGATCTGAAGCTGCTGGTCTGAGGGGTGATTTGTTGAGTGTCGTGCTCTGTATGTGTGTGTGTGTGTCTGTGAGATAGACATGCTTTATATCAGTTGTCCTGGATATTTATTGGACTTCAAGTGTCAACAAACACAGTATCAAAATAGATCATCATGCAAAATGAAACACTAAACATTATACACCAGAATGTATTAAAGGTGCTGTATGTAAGTTTTTCACTCCACTAAAGCATAAAACTACCAACCCGATCTCACGGGAATTCGTACGAATTTTACGAGGTGGCTAATTCGTAACAATTCATACGACCTCACTCGTACAAATTAGTACGATTTTGCTAACTCGTACATATTTTACGAATTGGCCAATTCGTATGAATTCGTACGAATGACCTACCCGTGACCCCGCCCCTAAACCTAACCATCACGTGGGTTTAGACAAATCGTATGAATTCGTACCAGTGAGGTCGTACGAATTAGCCACTTGTTAATCACTCGTACGAATTGGTCGTGAGATAGGGTAGAAAATACCATAAAAACATGTTGAGTTCACATACTCGTTTCTCTGAAAAACACTCTACAGCCAGTTATTTTACTCTGAAATGTGTGTTCTGTGTTGAAACGTGTGTTTTTGTTTTGGTCTGTGTGACTCCGCCCACTGTCAGTTCAGCCAATAGTATTCCGACACCCAGATGCCAGTTGGCACTGCCAGGAAACACAGCGTATTGCAGCCAGCAAACAAACTGGGTCAGAGATTGCAGATTCCACACAACCTAAAAAGCCTCGGTCTCCATCTAAAAATCTCTAGTCTAGTCGAGTCGAGTCTGAGGAGGAGGGGGGAGAAACAACGATCTCCGATATGTTGAATTGGACTGCAGTACCTATTTCAACCACTAGCTGTCAATCTTACAGACTGCACCTTTAATAAAGTGTTGAATCTGCAACCTAGTCAGAACATACGTTTTGCAAACATTTTGCAATATTTCTGAATACAACTTAAATCAGTACTGTGTGTCTGTAGACTCTCTCTCTCTCTCTCTCTCTCTCTCTCTCCTGAATGGAGTGCCTGGCATTTGTCCTCAGCTGTAATGTAATTGTGTTTTACTGCACAGTGCAGTGTAATTGCTGACTAGTCTGTTAACCTTTTAAATCAGCACACAGCTGTGCCACTGGAGAGAAGACTGATAACAACAGAGAGAGTGAGAGAGCGAGGGCAAAGCACATAGAGTTGCATTTTTGTCTGAGTTGCACATTAAGTCTTTAATTCCCTTTAGTTTTTCCATTTAGTACTCTTAAAAATGAACATTTTGTCATCATTTACGCAATCTGACTTTCTTCTGATGCAAAAAGAGAAGTTTTCTTTTCCATTCAATGAAAGCACAGTGACCAGGGGCTGTTTCTAAAGTTCGAAAAGGACAAAACACACCAAACAAACATCATAAAAATTCTTTCAAGAAAACGATGTGATCAGATTAATTACATTTAATACACATTCAGCATTCCTGTGACTCATTCTAGAAAGATCTGTGAATGTTGTGAGCTTAATAAAACTTAAAGTTATACTTTTCGGGGGATTGGCTGACATATAAACATATAAACGGACATATATCAACACGTTCTCATCCTAGGGCGTCATATAGTCACACTTTTGAAATTCTGTCTAAATCCAACGCACATGGCACCCTTTAGCGCCAATATAACAAGCTTCGGTTATGGGTAGGTTTAGTTCTAGGGTAGGGTTAGGGTTAGACCACTAGGAGGCGCCATCTGGCCCATATATATCTGCGTCTCATATTGGCGCTAAAGGGTGCCATGTGTGTTGGATTAAGACGAAATTTCAAAAGTGTCACTGTATGACGCCCTAGGATGAGAACCGGCTGACTATATATATCAAATCGATTAATCACGATTAATCGCATATAGTATTTAAATAATCAACCCGATCACACTAAATTCATCTCTATAGCACGCATTGTGTTTATTGTGCAATTTATACATGAAAATTCGTTTTTACGTGCATAGGATATGCATGGGTTGGTTAGGGTAGGTTTAGTGGTGTGTGGTGCGTGTGTATTACCCGCAAATGAACTGCATATCAAATGCACACGAAAACTGCGCATCATATGCACGTAAAAACTCACTTTCGCGTATAAATTGCACGACACAATGCGTGCTATAGAGACGCATTTATGTGAACAGGCTGATATAATACATGTGTTTAGAGTTATATTATACAGTATATATGCACACACACACACACACACACACACACACACATATATAAACTAGGGCAGTCAAACGATTAATCGTGATTAATCGCATCCAAAGTAAAAGTTTGCGTTTACATAATATATGTGGGTGCACTGTGTATAATTATTTTGTATATATATATATAAATACACACACATGCTTGTATATTTAAGAAAAAAATATTATTTTTATAAAAAATATTTATATTTATATATAGTATAAATTATATATAAATCTATTTCTTAAATATATACAAGCATGTGTGTGTATTTATATATATATATATATATATATATATATATAATAATTATACACAGTGCACACACATATATTATGTAAACACAAACTTTTATTTTGGATGCGATTAATCGCGATTAATCAATCTGAGTTAGGACAATATTTGGGGGGGGTTTAGGAAATTCACAATTCTTTTTTTCACAATTGTGAAAAACATCCCCCATGTTGTCATTGTCATGTGAGCTGCAACATCAAATGTGTAAAAAGTGCACTGTCTAATAACGTCAAAGTAAAAGTTCCACTTTAAAGGACATTTTAAATCAGTCAGATTTAGAGGTAGACCAACACTTATTTTGATGTGTCGACTAACGCATCCGCAAAATATTTGATTATATTTTATTCATATTACATTTAAAGCTCATTCATTTTAAATGAACTTAATTGCTATTTTTAAATACACAAATGGCATTGTTTTATATGTTGTTTTATTGACTAAACATTTAGTCTATTATATTTGTCTTCTATATTTTTGATTAGTTCAGTACGGAAGCGTATTGCATTGACATGGAGAAAAAAAAATCGAATCATATGATATGTGTGTTTTGTGTATTTGTAGCACATGTGTTGTCAAACTGATTTCCTGGTGTTTTGTGTTTTCTTCAGCTGTGGCGCATTGAGCTTTCTAGGCCACCGTACTTTTCCAATTAAGCGTCTATTTATGCACTTTAACTCACAGATGTCCACAATAAAGGCTAGATATCTCGTCCACGCTGCTGGCCAATGGAGGTCGACATCCTCACCTGGCGGCCATCTTCCCACAGGCAGCTCGCTCACTCGTAACATTGTTGCTGCGTCCCAATTCGCATACTATCCGTCCTAAATAGTATTCGAAAATAGAATTAGTACGTCCCAAATTGTAGTATGTTGAAATGAGTGTTTCAAAGATACCCGGATGGTCTACTTTTTCCGGTCAGAATCCGAAGTGTAGATCGATGCACACTCATTCTTTTTTTCACAATTGTACACTGGAAAATATGTAGTTTTGAAACAACAACAACAACAACAACAACAATCACCAATAATAGATAGTTCCATCAACAATTGAGTGGGAAACTGTTAGCATTGGTTGGGGATCCATAAGCTCATCGGCAGCTTTCTCCTGGGAGTCGTTTGGATTGATGATCGCTCCGGATGATCCGGACGGCTGGGGAATATGAGGACGCTTCACAGAACCAGATGCTTACATCACGATCATTCCCCCTCAACAAATTAAAGAGTAGTTTCGTGACGAAGTAATAGTCCAGTCCATGAACAAATCAATCTCTCCAAATGTTTCTTTTTAATAATTCAGATTCAAACTGATTCAAAGCGTCTGTGATGGCTTTAATGGGATTCAAGGTGAGGTGAAAACAGCTCGTCAAATGACATATGCAATTTAATGATACTCAAATTAATTAGTTTTATGGAATTTTCTCGTTGAAGTCGGTTCTGTGTCCCATAACGCACATTTCTGAGCTGGTATGATAAAGGAGATCAATCCTCAGAAGAGAAATATGGCACACTCTTTGTCAGCACTTTTATATTAATCTATTACTATTAGGATTGCCAGAGTTAACACCAAATTAGTTATTATATTATTATATATATTTAATACATAAATCTATCAGGAAACATTGAAGAAATCCCTCCTACTAAACAATCAGCAAATTCATTCGTCAAGCGTTTGCCAAAAGTAAAGTCATTGGCAGTCATTGTATGTTTACATTTATGTTCAGATATAATGTTTTTCTTTTTCTTTGACAAAATGAATGCATTTAAACTTAATGAACTATAGTTTGAATTTATATTAGAGGCCAATTTGATCAAATTCTAAATTTGTTGCCTTTACGGCCTTATTTTGACCATTATTTTCTCCACCTTGTTCAGGCAGCGTAATACTGGCACTGGTTTAATTCTCTCCTGTGTGTCTGTGTGTGTGTGTGTGTTATTAAATGTGTGATGCAGCTTTATAAAGTCCTTTGCCGACACTAATCACACATGTGTGTGTTTTATTGTGCTTCTCTCTCAATACTCTGCAGGCTCTCGGCACCCCGAACAACTAAATCACATTCGTTTTAATGATAACACCCACCAGTGACGATTAGGCTCCCGTGGATTGCTGTGCCGAGCCATTCTCTGTCAGTGTGTGTGTGAGAGAAGAAGGCCAGCGAATGAGTGTGTGTGTAATTCAGTAATCAGAGTTGCAGCTGCTGCTGTCTCTCTGCTTAACCTTGACAAGTCAGTGTGATCCAGCCGCAATTTGCTTATCTTACTCCACACCGGCTCCATAGAGCTCTCCGCGGGGCCCAGGGGCCGTGCCATTAACATCACTTACACACACACACACACACCGTACCTTACAGATTCTGCAACACTCTATTACAGCCGCCACGTCATTCAGATTCATTTATCATTTGAATGACTGCCACTGTGAATTTGTTTTTCAACAGGTTAAACAACAAATTAAAAATTAATTAAGTTATTAATTCTTAATACTTTTTCCTCAGTTTCCTTGTAATAAAACCGATAGTGCCATTTTTAATTCTAATTGAATGAGTCACATTTGAGGTCATTGTAAAATAGAGTATATACTGTATACTGATAAACTGTGTCTGCGCATAATGTGAATTTTTCTACGCTATCTCACGACCAATTCGTACGAGTGATTCAAAAGTGGCTAATTCGTACTAATTCATACGACCTCACGATTTGTTTAAACCCACGTGATGGTTATGTTTAGGGGATAACGATAAAGGGTGCCATGTATAGCACCGTTTTGTCATATAGCGTTCTATGTGACGCTAAAAGATGAGAACGGGCTGGCGTGTATGTCTACGCTACGCTATCTCACGACCGATTCGTACGAATTCGTACGAGTGATTCAAAAGTGGCTAATTCGTACTAATTCATACGACCTCATTTGTACGAATTCATACGATTTGTCTAAACCCACGTGACGGGGCGGGGTCAGGGCTAGGTCATTCGTACGAATTCATACGAATTGGCTAATTCGTAAAATATGTACGATTTAGCAAAATCGTACTAATTCGTACGAGTGAGGTCGTACGAATTAGCCACCTCGTAAAATTCGTACGAATTCCCGTGAGATCGGGTTGGAATTTTTCATTTATGCACTAGATACTTTGGGAATCATAAACATCATAAACTATTGTATATTGTCAGTAGGTAGGCTACTAAATTTGATGAAGAATGACCTTTAAAAAGCATATTACTGTACAGTATGTGTGTATTATGTGTCGAGTGGTAAGCCAACAGAATTCAGTTCGATAACTAAGAACGATCACTATAAAGATAACCATAAAGATATAGATATTTTAAAAATCGTTTTCAATATTAAAGCATAGCAGAGTTCACACCACAGCTATAACGATATAACGGCATCGTTTTTTGATCATACGTCAACATCCGCCTTTTTAGGGTACCCTTAAACGTCGGTTGGATGACGTAATCGGATCCTAACTCTACCCCAGACCTAAACCTACCCCTAAACCTAACCGACGTTAAAGGTAAAGCGTCAGTTGTATGACGGCCCGGGATCGTCATGTAACTGACGTTTAAGGGTATCCTAAAAAGGCGGATGTTGACGTATGGTCAAAAGACGTCCCAAGACGTCAGTTATATGACTTCTTGGGATGAGATTGTGTTAGGAAAAACAATACTGTTGGAATCACTTTCTTTATCCAGCTGATGAACGGTTAAAACATTGACAGCCAAAATCAAATGAGCACGAGCGTTTAAAGCGGCAGACAAGCCAAATAAACACGATTAGAATAAACAGAACGATATCGTCTTCTGGTGAGGACATGATCTACACTAATCTGCTAATATGGTTATTATTATAGTTATCTTTATAGTTATCGCTCTTGGTGTGAACAGACCTTGAATTGTCTTGAGTCCAACAACAGAAATACGTAGCAGAATCTCAGGAGAAAAATCTTTCCACATAATATTAACAATCATCAACAAAAAAACTGACCAAAACTAATACACAGGAACTAATTAGATGCTGGTGAACATAATCATCGACTCATGAGAAACTAACAAGAAACCAAAACACATGAACAAAAGCACAATGAAACTCAACATAACTCTGAGAGTATGAATGAAACCCGGTGTTCGGTCGATTTTTGCTGCCTTGTCGAAAAATGCTACCGTAGCGCGAATTGATCACAGAATGCCGATTAAAGTCGTTAGAATTCTAATACAATTCTAAGTTATGAGTAGCTACTGTATACTGTAGACTACTGTTTTTATTTTTAAGTAAAAATTATCATAAAATATTCATCTTTGACTTGTCAAAGTAACACCTTTCCTCATAGTAACTGAAACTTTCAGTTATTCTTTTTCAGCTGGCTGACCGTAGAAATATTCATATGGTAGTAAGCATTTTAAAGGGAAATTATACATTATAACAGGAAAATGTACCTTTTGTAAAAAAACAAAACAAAAAAAACAAACAAAAAAAACTGTGAGTCTGCACATGCGCATAACCGGTAGCAAATCTCGATGGGTAGCATGAATCGTCAGAACACCGGACGTACCACATCCCCCATGTTGTCATCGTCATGTGACCTACATCAAATGTGTAAAAAGTGCACTAACGTTAAAGTAAAAGTTCCACTTTAAAGAAAATTTTAAATCGGTCAGATTTAGAGGTAGACCAACACTTATTTTGATGTGTTGACTAACGTATCCGCAAAATATTTGATTATATTTTATTCATATTACATTTAAAAGTTCATTTATTTTAAATGAACTTAATTGCAAAATTTGTTGTTTTTTTATTGACTAAACATTTAGTCTATTATATTTGTCTTCTATATTTTTGATTAGTACAGTACGGAAGTGTATTGCATTGACATGGAGAAAAAAAAAATCGAATAATATGTGTGTTGTGTGTATTTGTAGCACATGTGTTGTCAAACTGATTTCCTGGTGTTTTGTGTTTTCTTCAGCTGTGGCGCATTGAGCTTTCTAGGCCACCGTACTTTTCCAATTAAGCGTCTATCTATGTACTTTAACTCATAGACGTCCACAATAAAGGCTAGATATCTCGTCCACGCTGCTGGCCAATGGAGGTCGACGTCCTCACCTGGCGGCCATCTTCCCACAGGCAGCTCGCTCCCTCGTAACATTGTGTTTTAATAGTTTAAATAACCACAACTTGCTCAATTTTCTACCGATCTTACCAATTTCAAATGGTTTGGTTTGTTATAAATGTCAGAGATGTAGTTATGAATAATAAGTGTATAAATAAATAATCATCCAGAATTATAGGCTCGTTAATAACGTTTGTAAGAAACCAAACAGTTTGTAAATCCGTCAAGATTTCAACGAGATAATGCCGCGTTCCAGGCAACCTGTAACTCGTGTTTTTCCAAGCTTATACCCGTGTAACAGTCTCATCCCAAAAAGTCATATAACTGACGTCTTGGGACGTTTTTTGACCATACGTTAATATCCGCCTTTTTAGGGCCCCCTTAAACGTCGGTAGATGGCGATCCCGGGCCGTCATACAACTGACGCTTTACCTTTAACTTCAGTTAGGTGACGGGTTAGGTTTAGGGTTAAGTTTAGGTCTGGGGTAGAGTTAGGATCCCATAACCTCATCTACCGACGTTTAAGGGGGCCCTAAAAAGGCGAATATTGACGTATGGTCAAAAGACGTCCCAAAACGTCAGTTATATGACGTCTTGGGATGAGACCGGGTTGACCCGTGAAAGTGCACTGGAACGGCAGTCAAACCCGTGACTTCCCACCCGTGAACTCGTACTAGATCGATGTACTCCCAGTTACGAGTTCTGACGTCACATAGCCCGTGAACCAATGACAGCGCCTACTGATGCAGTGTTTCTGCAGGCGGTACACGGTGAGAATACACTTTAGGACAATATAACGTCAACTAGTTTTCAGTCCATTGAGTGCAAGGATAAATATATACCAAATACATTTCCAAATATACAATTAAAGTAAAAGAAAACGTATGACAGCTTATCTTGCCTCATGCACTATTTTTCCTCCTTAGTTTCCCACAAATAAAAAAGGAGTAAGCACCTTTGGCATTAGAAAATATTACAAACGCGCGTGAGCCCCGTAAGGTCCGCCATGCTGGTTTGTTTACATCTAGGTAGTTTGGCGTGAATGACCTGGAATGCTACAAAGTCGTAAGTCGTGGTTTGAAGTCGTGATTTACGAGCTCAAAAACCTGCCTGGAACGCAGCATAAGAGTATTTGTGTTTTCCCATAAGCTTGCCTGTGACAAGATGGCCGCCGTAAGACATCTAGCCTTCATTGTGGATATCTCCGCTTTAACTACAATGTACTAACATTTAAACACAATGACAGCTTATTGTATACATGCATGTTTTTTACACTGTACTTAGATTTTTAAAATACATGCAGTGTAATGTAATTACAGCTGTAATTATTTTTTTTGTCATCTATAATGACACTGTTGACCTTCTCTCACCTGTTAACCTTTAAACCGACTCAAACACATACACACACCAAAGCCCTCCTGTATCACCTCAGTATCAGCTCAAGTGCTTTACAAGTACATTGTACCTAACAATTATTATTTTTTTAAAACAATAATATCTTAGAAAAGACCTTAAGTAATATTGACAAACTATATATCATTTGAAAGCTTACAATCTCTAGTTTCCATATTTGGTGACTGATTTTCAAAATAATTTACACAGGAGCTGTAATTTATAAATTTGCAACAAGAATATTTTCATACTCAGAAAGCGTGTTCAGACCTTTATTTTGAAATAGCAATGAACATGAAAAATCATGAAAAAAAGTTAGAAACCTCAGTTTGATTTCATGCCAAGAGTTAAAAAAATAGCATTCAATTATTTTAGAAAAAAAGGTCTGAAAATGTTTTAAATAATACGAAAAAAAAAATAGGTTCACCATTTGTGTTATGGCAATAAGCATGCGTGTGCTTTGTATGTGTCACAGTCTTCGTCGTCACCTGTTTGTCTCGTCATCTGCACCACGCTTCCCCGGATCCTTTTGTTTCCTCTCCTGATCTCACCCCCTCATCAGCCACCTGTTCCTCGTCTGTTCGTCATCATTTTCACCTGTTTGCACTCCATTTAGTTTGATTCCTCTGTCTATTTAGTTCCATCTGATTCAGTCCGTCTTGGTCAGTCGATGTTTATGTTACCCGATGTGTGCTCCTGTTTACCTGCCTTCCTGCCTGTATGTGTAAAATAAACCCGTGTTTGATGTTAATCTGGATTCCTCCCGCTCCTTCGTCCTGCACTCCTGCACCCCTGCACCACACCCCGTGACAGATCGACTGACCAAGATTTAACTGAGAGTGATGGACCTTCCAGCGGTGAGCCTCCTCTGTTTGGACCAGGAAGACCGCTCCCTGGAGTCCCATACCAGGGACTTTCTGGAGTTGGCGTTCCACACCCACTACCCGGACCGCTCGCTGTGTGTTTTCTACATCGCCAGCCTCAGCGAGCGGACCCGGGCACGCCTCCCAGGGAGCGGTCCAGCCGATGACTTCCTTGCCTGTGTGGAGTGGGTGCTGGTGTGCTGTGAATCCCCATTCTACGTGGAAGAAGTCACCAGCACCACTCCAACCCCTGAACCCTCATCTTCTCTGGTCACCGTCAGCCCAGCCGAGTCCGCGCTCACCGTCAGCCCTGCCGAGCCCGCGCTCACCGTCAGCCCTGCCGAGCCTGCGCGCACCGTCAGCCCTGCCGAGCCTGCGCGCACCGTCAGCCCTCCCGAGCCGAACCTCTCTTCACCGCTGGTTCCGTCCAGCTCTCCGGAGACTAAAGGCTCTTCACCGCTGGTTCCGTCCAGCTCTCCAGAGACTAAAAGCTCTTCACCGCTGGTTCCGTCCAGCTCTCCAGAGACTAAAAGCTCTTCACCGCTGGTTCCGTCCAGCTCTCCAGAGACTCAATGCTCTTCACCGCTGGTCCCGTCCAGCTCTCCAGAGACTAAAGGCTCTTCACCGCTGGTTCCGTCCAGCTCTCCAGAGACTAAATGCTCTTCACCGCTGGTTCCGTCCAGCTCTCCAGAGACTAAAGGCCCTTCACCGCTGGTTCCGTCCAGCTCTCCAGAGACTAAATGTTCTTCACCGCTGGTTCCGTCCAGCTCTTCAGAGATTGAATGCTCTTCGCTGCTGGTTCCGTCCAGCTCTCCAGAGATTGTATGCTCTTTACCGCTGGTTCCGTCCAGCTCTCCAGAGACTTTATGCTCGTCACTGCTGGTTCCGTCCAGCTCTCCAGAGACTGTATGCTCTTCGCTGCTGGTTCCGTCCAGCCATCCAGAGACTGAACGCTCGTCACTGCTGGTTCCGTCCAGCCCACCAGAGACTGTAAGCTCTTCACTGCTGGTTCCGTCCAGCTCTCCAGAGACTAAAGGCCCTTCACCGCTGGTTCCGTCCAGCTCTCCAGAGACTAAATGTTCTTCACCGCTGGTTCCGTCCAGCTCTTCAGAGATTGAATGCTCTTCGCCGCTGGTTCCGTCCAGCTCTCCAGAGATTGTATGCTCTTTACCGCTGGTTCCGTCCAGCTCTCCAGAGACTTTATGCTTGTCACTGCTGGTTCCGTCCAGCTCTCCAGAGACTGTATGCTCTTCGCTGCTGGTTCCGTCCAGCCATCCAGAGACTGAACGCTCGTCACTGCTGGTTCCGTCCAGCCCACCAGAGACTGTAAGCTCTTCACTGCTGGTTCCGTCCAGCCCACCAGAGACTGTAAGCTCTTCACTGCTGGTTCCGTCCAGCCCACCAGAGACTGTCAGCTCTTCACTGCGGGTTCCGTCCAGCTCTCCAGAGATTGTATGCTCTTTACCGCTGGTTCCGTCCAGCTCTCCAGAGACTTTATGCTCGTCACTGCTGGTTCCGTCCAGCTCTCCAGAGACTGTATGCTCTTCACTGCTGGTTCCGTCCAGCCCTCCAGAGACTGTATGCTCTTCACTGCTGGTTCCGTCCAGCTCTCCAGAGACTATATGCTCTTCACTGCTGGTTCCGTCCAGTCCTCCAGAGTCTGTGTGCTCTTCACTGCTGGTTCCGTCCAGCCCTCCAGAGACCGTCCAGACCGTCCAGCCAGAGACCGTCCAGACCGGCCAGCCAGAGACCGTCCAGCCCGTCCAGCCAGAGACCGTCCAGCCCGTCCAGCCAGAGACCGGCCAGACCGTCCAGCCAGAGACCGGCCAGACCGTCCGGCCAGAGACCGTCCAGACCGTCCGGCCCGAGACCGTCCAGACCCTCCAGCCCGAGACCATCCAGACCGTCCAGCCCGAGACCATCCACTCCCCATCTGCCCTTCACCCGGGGCCTCAACCCAAATATTTTTTGGGGGGGGCCCAGTGTCCCAGCCACGGCCGCCTGAAGGGCTCTCACCGCCGTGGCCGCCCGAAGGGCTCTCACCGCCGTGGCCTCCCGAAGGGCTCTCACCGCCACGGCTGCCTGAAGGGCTCTCACCGCCGTGGCCTCCCGAAGGGCTCTCACCGCCGTGGCCTCCCGAAGGGCTCTCACCGCCGTGGCCTCCCGAAGGGCTCTCACCGCCGTGGCCTCCCGAAGGGCTCTCACCGCCGTGGCCTCCCGAAGGGCTCTCACCGCCACGGCCACCTGAAGGGCTCTCACCACCGTGGCCTCCCGAAGGGCTCTCACCGCCACGGCCGCCTGAAGGGCTCTCACCGCCGTGGCCACCCGAAGGGTCCTCGCATCCTGCTCCGCCCTGGCCACGCCCTCATCCTGCTCCGCCCTGGCCACGCCCTCATCCTGCTCCGCCCTGGCCACGCCCTCATCCTGCTCCGCCCTGGCCACGCCCTCATCCTGCTCCATCCTGGCCACGCCCTCATCCTGCTCCGCCCTGGCCACGCCCTCATCCTGCTCCGCCCTGGGGGGCTGCCTGCGCCTGACCACGTCCTCCACAGCCTCCAGGGCGCCCACCCCCCCTCCCCGCTGATGTTACGGCGTGAGGTCACGCCTACCGGGAGGGGGGAGTGATGTCACAGTCTTCGTCGTCACCTGTTTGTCTCGTCATCTGCACCACGCTTCCCCGGATCCTTTTGTTTCCTCTCCTGATCTCACCCCCTCATCAGCCACCTGTTCCTCGTCTGTTCGTCATCATTTTCACCTGTTTGCACTCCATTTAGTTTGATTCCTCTGTCTATTTAGTTCCATCTGATTCAGTCCGTCTTGGTCAGTCGATGTTTATGTTACCCGATGTGTGCTCCTGTTTACCTGCCTTCCTGCCTGTATGTGTAAAATAAACCCGTGTTTGATGTTAATCTGGATTCCTCCCGCTCCTTCGTCCTGCACTCCTGCACCCCTGCACCACACCCCGTGACAGTATGTGATTCCTAGAGGTTGAATTCATATCAAAATCTGCCAAACTTCCCATACTAATTCTGAATAGGATTTCTACTTCATAAATTGTGTGAAATTTGAGAAAATAATGGTTTAGATCACTCAAAACAAATATGGAAATGGAGACGCCCTTATATGGTCAGTAATGGAGTCTGGTTGTGCCCTAGTGAAAAAGTTTGGTACTGCGCCCAAACTAAATCTCACTGAAAGCTATTTTTTTTTTGAGATATCAACCTAAAATTTTAAACACAACTTGTTCAGATTTTTGGCTTTGATTTTTCCGCAGTTTTAGAGTAGCCCAGGTTTTGAAAATATATATTTTATATAAAATATAAATAATAATTTTTTTTACATTGTACATTTCTATAAACTCAAACTTCTATAACTTTTTTTCTGGTTCACTTTCTTAATTTATTTCACTTCGAGAAAAACCTGCCAAATGTCTTCTTTAAAACGAGACCAATCTCACGTCTATATTCCAAAGCATTCTTGAATTACAACCATTTAAGTTTGAAATGAGCATTTCAGTGACAGGGGGGTGACAGTTAAGAGGTTAAAAACACTCAATATAAAGTGTGAAAAGTATATTAATTTCACACGTCTATAAATATGTGACCTTGTTTCGATAATACTCTGGAACAATGGAAGTAAATTGTGACAATATGCAAGCTAGCTGTATTTTAGGTGCTGTTTTTTTGGTGGTTGGCTCATCAATACAGCCATCATCAACATCATCATTACATCCCAAACAACAGGGCCCTGCTCCCAACTTGTAGATAGGCCCAAACTCCGACTCGACTCGACACGCACCGCGCCGGAGCCAATCCACACGAGGACACCCCTAATGAGCTCCGGGTGCGAACGCACTGGCGTGTGTAGCGTTTAGCTGACGTGCTTGCCACGGATGCGCCAAGTGTGAGGTCCTGTGTGTATGTTTGTGTGCGTTTCGTGTTGTGTTTAGGAGGTGAGAGTGGGGCGTGCCTCTGTCAAAGGGGCCAAAGGTGAGATGATTTAGAGGCTTGGGAGGAAGTTCATTTCTCTTGATCACCGAGTGCAACCTGCAGCCTTAATGGCGGCTGTAATTAATTCTGCTGATGCTAATCACCAGGGCTGGTCCTCACAATTATCAGCCAGCCACAGATGGGGCGCGGTGCAGACATGAAAAATTAGGAAAATGAATCTGTAATGGGGTGGCAGATCTAATCTACATCAGAAAAAACAAAGTTAGGAAGAGCGAAGAGCCGCCGGAGATCAGGCGAAAACCCACCGCACGAGACAAGCCCCTGACAGAGCTGAAAAATGTGAGTGTGTCCAAGGTGTTTGGTAATTGCTGGGCCATTGGATTCCTCCATTGTTTCATTTATCACAGGGAGACGGGAAGGGGGCGAGGGGGTGTTTGTGTCCGCCGCCGTACGCCGGAGAGTCGCTAGAAGGTTAATCAGGTCCCGGTGCTGTGCTGTGTGGCCTTCATAATCAACGCAACCCAACGAGAGAGGCTTGATCAAGCGAAAGAGATCGTCGGATTTGGCCCTCGCATATGCTCATATCACACCTGTGGTCATTGGCACGGGATCGGCACACGCGATCGGTCAGAGGACAGACCCTCCCGGAGGACGTTTACGCCGCCAACGTCAAACAGCATTACGCCAAATACAGCTGATTAATTGAAACGGTGGAGGGGCAATATTTCATGCGGTGGCTCATCCTCGTCGCCGTTCGCGGGGCTTTAATTACTCGTCTACCCGTTCTGCTTTCAATAAGTGCAGCCGCAGCGCAAGAAATTCAGAGGGTTAAAACACACAATCACTCATCATCACCGCTCAGAGATCCGGGAAGCTCCGCGATAGACTCGGCTCTCGGCCGGCGGTGATGCGGTGTGTAAGTGTATTATGGATGAGGTTTGTAATTACTTGTGCTATATTTTCAACTTCCAATAACCACATGCAATCAAGTAAAGGGGAAGAGGTTATTTCACCATCAAATAAGGCAAGCAGCCAGATTGATTTCGTGCACGGACGCAGACAGATGTGCTGTGGAGTAATCATATACGCTCGCACAGAAATCCACAAAGGCTTTGAAAGAACCTGTTTGGATCGACTCACTTGTTGTCTGAGCACCAGAGCGTTTGGTGTGGACTTCGGTCTGTTTCCAATCAAAGATTGGTGCGTTTGCTTGGTGTGAAAACTAAGTCTTTTGTGGTAAAGAAGGGAAGGTTTGGCTGGTTAGCACGGTTGATGACACCATACAAAAAGCATCTTTTGACAATGACGCATATTGTAAATATATTGTCATGTTTTACCAGGCTCATGGGGACCCACCGCTCTGCACACGTTGTGTATCTCCCATATTTAACACACCAGATTCAGATTATCGGCTCATTAGGAGTGTGTCAGATAAGAGTGTGGGGGAATATGTAAAGCGTCAGGTCTCCAGGACAAGCGGCAATATTCTAATCATAAAGATGAAGCCTACCCGGAAGTGCGATAAACTGCAATACATCTCAAATCAGCTAGAGGGCGGTCCCAAATATCCATAGACGTCATGTTATAATGTCCGTTTTCACAGCTTAAATTCATATGTTTACAGTTTGGTCCCATGGACTTTTATTGTAATCTTCAATATGTTCCGCGTGCCTGACAACTGTGAGGGGGGTGAATTTTTTTCTAACTCGTTAGTTTAGATCGTATTTAGATATAAAACGTATGACGAATAAGGGCGGTTAACATTGATTGACAGCTGATAACGGGCTGCGCCGAGTGAATTTGACGTCTCGGCCATGATCTGACACAACACATCATACCACCTCTGTACCCTTTCTGAAACTTTTGTATTTTGTATTTTCCAAGATTTTCCAGTATGGCGCCGCCCATAACCCCCATAAACAGCCTCAAACCCGTTCTTCAGAGAGTCTATGGGTGACGTCACAGACGCTTTGTCCATATTTTTTACAGTCTATGGTCTTATTCTTAAACCACTGTTAGCCAATCATTGTTAGCTTGTCAGGATATCTTTATCCTTCGACTTCAGAGTGATTAGTCTCATAGCATACCTGGATCAGGTGAACGAAGAGCCCATGAGTATAGATGGGGCGTCCTGTGCCAGCCTAGCAGCAGCCGTTGAGATACATGGGGATGCCAATGGATAGCTCTCTCCAGGTATTATAGACCTTCTTGGTCTGACGTATGTTGTATGTGGACTCGTATGAATGGTATGAAATGTGGTATGAAAATGCAACTGCTATAGAGTGCCGAAGTGATGACGTCACTTTGTAGGACAACTCGGAAGCTAGCGGCGCATGGGTTCCCTCGATCGAAAATCAATGCATTTTCCCCGTAGACTTTTGGAAAATCGCAAAAAATAAGATCTGTGTTTAACCCTTACACGTTTTGTCTATCAAGATTCGCTTACATGGTAAGCAACACCATGTTTTACATTTATTTGCTTACATGGCACACGCAAATGCACATCCAAATGCACATCACAAATTCATATCCGATTTATTACCACATGTGAGTGAGGCCTGAATCCGATCTGAGAAAACCAGAATCGATGCGCTTTTTTCCTGCTTACACGTTCATCGGTCATATCCAATCTGTCTATCCATGCAGTGAAAATGGGGCCTAAGAGAGAGTTTTATCCAAAGTGACTTATAAATGAGCAATATAACAACTAATTCATCTTAATGGGAAAATAAAACAAGAAGTACAATACAAAGTTTCAAAAATTGTTCAGAATAGTACAAGCTACAACAGGGAGAGATTTACAGCCGTGACACACCAAGCTAACAGTCGGGCAAACATCAGGCCATTGTCTATCGAGCTAGTTTCTGTTTCTGGCTGTCGATCCAGGAAAATGTGCAATTTTGGTTTTATCTGAATTGACGGCTGCATTTGACATGATAGTAAACAATATTCTCCTGAAGCATTTACGATTGTGGGCATGGATTTGAGAAAATGCTCTTAATTTGTTTGCCTTGTCTGTCTGGGGGAACTTTTTCTGTGGAATTTTCCATCCTCTTCGGCTTTGTGCGGGGGTTCCTCAAGGATCGATACTGGGTCCAGTCTTATTTTCCATCAACACGCTTCCTTTTGCTGATATGTGTCAGAAACGTAATGAATATAATCATCTTTACGCTGACGACACTCAGCTTTATCTCCGTATAATGGTGGGCAGACTGATCTCATGAAGTAGCGTGTGTATGACACGCCAATTCGTATTTCCATTTTTGGCGTGCTATCAAGACGCATAATCGCTTTTCAGCGTGTTTATGAACGCCGTTGACTTAACGTTATATAAATATATGGCTTACCTCAAGCCCATCCCTAAACTTAACCGTCACTGGGGTTAATGGCATTTATGACTGTTCCCTTTCCATCCTAGGTAAAAAAAAGATATGACTTACCTCAAACCCATCCCTAAACGTAACCATCACTGGGGCATTAGGCGCCGTGTACAGACACGCGGAATGACGCAAACGTTAATGGCGTAGACATACACGCGGATAGCACAAAATGCGTAGAGATAACACGCCACTTTCGAGTTATGTTTACGCAAAAGTCATGATGTCATGTTGCGGTGGGGGATAATTTGGCTCTACAGTCCTTTTTGATTGTTTTATATTAAGGATTGGATGGCATCCAGTTTTCTCCACCTGGATGAATCAAAGACTGAAGTGATATTGTTTGGCTCTTTTTGAAAGACGAATATAGAATGATTCTAGATCATTTCTAGAGGTTTGATTGGAAGTCCAGCCAGATAAGCATTGCAAGTTGTGCTGCATGCTCAGTTAGGAAGGGCCTAATCGTCCTGTCCCAGATAGCAAACTGACATTGAATCAACGTGGAAACGACGTCTCTCATGACATTGAAACAACGTTGATTTTGCTCATCGAATTAACGTTGAACCAACGTCAGACGCGGCATTCTTCAAAGCTAAATGAAAATCGAAAATTGGTTTGCTTTCATAACGTTGAAACAACGCGTTGATTTCAAGTTGATTTTCCGTTAGTTTTGAAAGAATGACGCATCTGACGTTGGTTCAACGTTAATTCGATGAGCAAAACAATGTCAGATCAACGTTGTTTCGATGTCATATTTCCACGTTGATTCAATGTCAGTTTGCTATCTGGGGTTGTTGTGTAATGGAAACCTGCGCAATGACCATGTCATTGCAATGTGGTCAGCTGGTCATCAAAGACAGTAAGCTATGTAAACCAATATTTTTGGCTGATTGGATCACTATTTGGATCACTGTTGCTGATCTTGGCTGGATGGTGAAATTGGGTGGCTGGTTAAGACAAGAAGCTCTGTTTTAGCAATGAGCCACTATTTCCATAAACACCACATGGTGATAGTTACAAAATGGATAAACACTCTGTGCTAGATAATTAAAGATTGGTGATGTGCTGTGCTTTGTGTACTAATAAAGATTTGATGAGTTGAATAATCAGCAGCCGCTTGGCCAGATGCCCATGAGAGGAACAGAGTCAATCAATGACTCTAGCTTGGTTACTCTGCGTAAGACTAAGGTTTTCCAGTATTCATCAGAGGTCAATGGCTCACCGCCCGATAACGACACTCAGGGGACGCTGGCCGAACTATGGGTGAGAATCAACGCATTATAACAAATGGGCTATGGGTGAACTCTCATTGTTCTCATTGCCCTGGCAACACAGTCACATGACCTCAGCACAGGTGTTCCTACATTAAGGATGTTACAGCATAGATGGTGGGATTTGCTGCTAAAACCATTTAGTTATGCTCTATATTTAATGTATTTATTTGATACTCCCCCTGGCTAATGTCCCTGTCTAATATTTTGTTTTCTGTAGTAATGACTTTATTTGTGTATGTTTTTTAAAAATGTTTTTATTGTTTGTATCATTAAGATTTAATAAAGGTATTAAAGGATATCACTGCATCTCCAATATCTCAGTCTCTACTAGTACACGTAGTGCAAAATATATTTTGTTAGTGTTTTTTTTTTAAACAATAGTATACAATATATAAAATATCTAAATGTGATACTTTAATGTTCACATTTTTGTGGCAACTGAGACTTACGGTAAATACGGTAACATTACGGTAATATACGGTAAAAAAACAGCAGCTGTGGTTGCTTTACCGTTAAAAATACGGTAGGAACATTAATGGTTTTACAAACTTAACTTAAAATTTACAGTAATAAACCGTATTTCATTAGCTGATAAAATGTTGATTCACCAACCTTTTGAAAAATTCATATCTGTTTTGTACCAGAGAATCCTGATCATGAGAGTCACGTGATCAAAGTTCATCACAAGTAGTCCTACACAAGAAGGTTTATACTTAAATAAAGAAACCACACACACATTAAACACCAATATGGTAACACACATGAAATTTTAAAAAAAATGCAATAAACAATAATTTAACAACATTAAATGTAACATAAAACCCTAATGTACATAACTGATTAAAAAAAAAAAACAAGAAAACTATGAGGAACCATAGTTATTTCAACAAAAATACATCAAATGTGAACACAGGGAGTGTGGGAATGTCAATTTATGTTTTTTCCACTGTAAATTACACAATGAGTTGTTCTTTTTTACTTTCAAAAACCTGTAAATTTAACAGTATTTTACAGTAAAATGATTTCACAGTTATTTACCGTATATAGTACGGAAACTTTCTGTTAACCAATTAACAGTTTTGCACTGTAGTCTTTTACCGTTAAAATCACGGTTATTTTTTACAGTAAATCACATATTAATGTCTTATTCTTCATGATTCTACATCCCCTAATCCTATCTAATACATAAACTTAACAACTACCTTACAAACTATTAATAAGCAGTAATTAGGAGTTTATTGAGGCAGGATTGGACCCTATAATCTAAAACGTTTATTTGAAACAGAAATCTTTTGTAATATTACTGTTACTTTTGATCAATGTAATGCACCTTGCTGAATAAAAGTATTAATATTAGGCATATAGCTATAATTTGATGTGCTGAATTTAGTCTATGGTCATAAAATATATCTTTCACTGTAAAAAATAAACCGTAAATTTTACGGTAAAAAACCGGCAGCTGTGGTTGCCAGAACTGTACTGTTAAAAATACGGTAGGAACGTTAATGGTTTTATTAATTTATTTTCTGATAAAATGTGGATTTATGAACTTATTGATGTATTGATATCTGTTTTAGACCATTGTAATACACTGACAACCAACAATCATCACAGCAGTGATGAGAGTTACATGAGCAATCACAGCTCATCACAAGTGAATACTTGTATGAAGCAATACTTAATTAAATAAGCTGCACAATGTCAGTCACACAAACATTAAGCACCATCATGGTAACACACATGAAATTAAAAAAATGCAATAAACATTAATTTAACAACATTAAATGTAACATATAACCCTAATGTACATAACTGATTAGAAAAAAAACCCCAATAAAACTATGAGGAACCATAGTTATTTCAACAAAAATACATAAAATGTGAAGTGTCACACAGGGAATTGTGGGAATGTCAATTTTAAGGTTTTTCACTGTAAATTATACAATGATTTGTTATTTTTCACTTTTAAAAACTGTAAATTTAATGGTATTTTACTGTAAAATTATATCACAGTTATTTACCGTGTATAGTACGGAAACTTTCTGTTTACCAATTAACCGTTTTGCACTGTAGCATTTTTACAGTATTTTACAGTTAAAATTACGGTTATTTTTTACAGTGATTTTTATTATTACCATGTAAAAATAAAGGAACAACACTGTAAAAAATAGTTTCATGATTTGTAATCACATTTTTTCTTTTGTCAAATCTACTTAATAATAATAATAATTGATGATTTATTTATTTCAGATAACATAATATTTTGAGTTTCTGATGATTAAAATCAATCTCCTTCATTGCATTAACTCAATTTTTCCATTTCAGTGAACTTAAAATTAAGGCAACCAGGGTACTTCATTTTTTTAAGTTAAACCAACAATATTTTTTTTTACAGTAAAGGAACACAAAAAACATGAATATATATATATATATATATATATATATATATATATATAGAGTTCACATGGAATTTAGTATCCTACAAGGTTTTAGAAAGATATTAATCTATATAATTTCATTTCTCCTCATTTTAAGATTTAACTTAATTTTCACCTCCAAATATAAAACTCGATAAACATGATTAACCCGAATGTTTAGTTTAGGGTAAATTCATTATATTCACACATTCATAATCTCAGGAGATTATATGCTAATGTCTTTCACTGTTTTCTGAAGAAAATTGCCCAGCGGTCATTAGTCTGATAGTGGGGCTATGAAATGTTTCTTTGCCATTGATCGTTTCTCCTCTACTCCTGACTGTCCATATTTGCATTTTTATTGAATTAAGAGAGCAGTGGAGCGAGAGAGGGAGACGTCGAGGACATGTGCAAAGAGGAGAAACCTGCTACTGTACATTCAGTGGGAGTTAATTGAATGTATTCAGATGTGATGGATAGAATAGCTCTAGTCTGTCCCGGTACATTCACTGTGACACTCCAGAATCTATCTCTATCTGCTCGGTCTGTCCCTGTGTCCTCCCACTCCCTTTCAATTAAAACCGCTCTGGCCTTTGTGAGGAGACACTGAAGAGGAATCAGGGAGCACATTTATTACTCCCTATCATTACCCCATTGAAACAGGGTCTCGGCACCTTATCGACCGTTAGGATTAATCTGAGTTGTGTTCCTATACTCTGTCAAGAGTCACTCATGAGGGACCTTGTACTGTCCTGCTCTGAACTGACCTCTTCCTCTTTATAGTTGATCTGAGACACTGTTTCTGTTATTGAATCACAAACACACAATTCTGATGGGTTGTGTGAGTGTGACTCGACAATAAAATACTTATTTATCCACAAAAACCCTGTGGAAAACACAGAAAACTAGAGCTGTCAAAAGATTAAACGTGATTAATCGCATCCAAAATAAAAGTTTGTGTTTACATAATATATGTGGGTGCACTGTGTATATAATTATTTTATATATAGACGCTTGTATATATTTAAGAAATATTTTCATGTATATATCGTTATATATTATTTATATTATATAGAAATATAAATATTTTATAAATAAAAAATATTTTTTTTCTTAAATATGTACAAGCATGTACAGTATGTGTGTGTATATATATATATATATATATATATATATGAAGAGTTCAGATGCAAAAGCCTCTAAATGCCATTTGAAATTTTCTTCTTTAATGATGATTTTTATCAAACTTGTATATTTTATTTCATTAATTTCACTTAAATAACAATTAATAGATAATTATCATTGCCATTTAAGTGAAATCACTGAACTTAAATATACAAGTTTGATAAAAATCATCATTAAAGAAGAAAATTTCAAATGGCATTTAGAGGCTTTTGCATCTGAACTCTTCATATATATATATATACAAAATAATTATACACAGTGCACCCACATATATTATGTAGAAACAAACTTTTATTTTGGAAGCGATTAATCGTGATCATTAACTAAACTAGTCACAGGTGCAAATCGGAACCATAGAAACTAACAGGGACATAATCAATAGGAAAAAGAAACAAAACAGGGGCTAAAGAAAACAGAACAGAATTTCAAAATAAAAGTCATCATACAAAACTGCAACATGGTGCATCAAAAAAAGAAAAGAAAAAAAAAAAAGAATAATTTCCTGAAATGGAAAAAAAGTCAAGCTAAAATATATAAAAATCTACAGAAAAGTAAAGTAAATATTATAACAGAATCAACTAACTTAGTAACTAACTACACTACAATTAACTAGCACTTTTTGCTACACAAAAAGTGAGCACTGAGTAGCCTGCATATCTTGTTATACACAATGTGTGCTGAAGATTACTAATTGATCTAGTTACAAATAATTACCTTGCGTATGTGCTGGTAATAAAGCACAAATTGCTGGTGGAAGTATACCAATCTGAATTGGGTTGATGTCTGCCATTTGCACAGGCTCATCTCATTGGGTTTGAAACTACATTTTCCATTTGTTGATGTTGCCCTGGGGTATGTATTAAGGCTAAACACACATTAAACCCATAAATATTAAATCCAAATGTTTAAATCCAACGAATAACAATGTGACTACTTTGCTCCTCATACAATGATTGTGACTTCAAAGGTGCACAAAAATATAGTAGTAGGAAATGGTTGGTGAAGCCACTTTGAAACTGTAGCTGGCAAAACTACTTGTGGTTAAAGTAGTTAAATTGCTGTCAACTTACTCTTTTGAAAGCACAAGAAGGCTACAACCAGTCAATCTGACATTTCCAGTATCTTGTAATGTACAAACCACATCACAATAATAGAAATATCTCTCGGATCTTTTGTCCTTTAAATGAGCACATAATTCCTGCGCTGGAGGAGCGTTAATTCTCTTCTTTCTTCACTGGATAAGGTCCAGATTTGGCCTGATGGTGAAAATGGTCCTATTGTCTCTTGAAGATGGTTCAGAGTCTTAAACTTTCAGCCTCCCTTCACTTCCCACGAATAACCTGTCTCCTGCAGATTAGTTATGCAAAACAGGCCAATGTGATTGGCCCTGATCTAAAAGTGTTACTAATTAAAAATCAATCTGAGGGCCATTAGCACACATAGTCATGTGCCAAGGTTGTAGTTTCCAGTACGGGTGCTGTAATGAGTTCAGAGTGACGTCAGGCAAAGCCAGATAATCACTCAAGCTCAACTTTACAGCTGATAGTTTGTGTAAACCTGCTGAATTCGTAGTCTGCCTCAATTGATCTACTTGCCCTGAACTGGAAAGAACACCGAAATGAATGTGACTTTTCATTGGGTGCGAGGGGGTCCATAGATAACTATTAGAGGCATATTTGGGGCTCCATAGATAACTATTAGAGGCCTATTTGTTGGCCTGGATGTACGGGCAACTGAGGGGCCACAGGAGCAGGAAGGCATTAGTCTGCTTTAAGCTGAGTGTTACTGGATACAGGGGTGATAAATGTTGGTGAACTCTCAGTTGCACCAGGGGAATAGCTGCATATACAGACACACACTCTGGAACTTATTAAACTCACACAGGCATATTTCACACCGGTTCCGGAAAAATCAGCCCAATTACAGAGGTGTTACCGGAGCCGAAACCCAGCCTGCGCTGTAGGGGAGCTCTCGCCTTTAACAGAGTCCATCTGACGGGGGACTGGAGCGCGTCTGGTCGAGAGCGAGTCCTCAAACTCTAGTGAGCAAGGGCCGGTTGCACCAGCTGTGCGTAAGTTACAACTTAGCCTATAGTTTTGACGTAAATGGCCACTAAGTTACAACTTTGCGCACTGCTAAAGTTGGTTTAAACGTAACTCTACATTCCAACTAAATATTTACGGCAGCCTGCGATCAGGAGTAACGGTTGGAATAAAATATCAGATAGAGGAACTGCGTCAATAAGCTCTTCTTTTACCTGACAGACTTCAATTCTTTAGACATACTGTATGATAATGCTGACATTTACACTCGCTTACATTTTAAGAGAGAGAACATTATGTGAAAATATTACTTTATTAGCAGCTCTTTAACACAAACCCGTCTTAAACTGTCAAATATCAGTCATTATCAATAATATCAGTCGTAATTTCTTGTTTTTTGTATCAATATTTATTAATTTAAACTTATACAGTTTCTGAATGGTATTTATATATAAAAACACTAATGTTTTTCATGATCAAGTATCGTATTAAATGGAAACTTATTTTTACCGTAAAAATCGCGAGGCAAAAAAAGTTAGAATGAAGGATAAACTGAAATTCACGGCATTTCAACACAACTTCTGCTCACGTATTTGAAGGCTGCTATTGGTTCATCGAGGCTAAACGTCATATTATGCGACTACGCGTTACTTTCTGGAGAGTTTGCGACTTACTAGCTACGTTCTACCTTAAGAGCAAATGGTGCAATGGAAGAAAGTACAGAGTTAGTTACAAACTAGCTGGTAGTTACTAAGCCTCTAGTCTAGTGTGGACTTTATGTTACAATTTAAGAAAGAACTTACGAACGGCTGGTTTGCCCAGCTTTTGGGCAAAATCTAATGTTGGTTTTCAAGAACTGCTTTCTTACAATTTAGAAAAATCATAGTTGCACATTGGTCGGAATAAAAGCAATACAGTTTAATACCTCTTTTTCTCTTATTAACTTCCCAATATACATCCCCTACACCATTACACCACCACCACCAGCCTGCACAGTGGTAACAAGGCATGATGGATCCATGTTCTCATTCTGTTTACGCCAAATTCTGACTCGACCAACAGAAATCGAGACCAGGCAACATTTTTCCAGTCTTCAACTGTCCAATTTTGGTGAGCTCTTGTCAATTTTAGCCCCTTTTTCCTATTTGTAGTGGATATGAGTGGTACCCGGTGGGGTCTTCTGCTGTTGTAGCCCATTAGCCTCAAGGTTGTGTGTGTGTGTTGTGGCTTCACAAATGCTTTGCTGCATACCTCGGTTGTAACGAGTGGTTATTTCAGTCAAAGTTGCTCTTCTATCAGCTTGAATCAGTCGGCCCATTCTCCTCTGACCTCTCGCATCAACAAGGCATTTTGGCCCACAGGACTGCCGCATACTGGATGCTTTCCCCTTTTCACACCATTCTTTGTAAACCAAATGGTTGTGCGTGGAAATCCCAGTAACTGAGCAGATTGTGAAATACTCAGACACCAACAACCATGCCACACTCAAAATTGTTTAAATCACCTTTCTTTCCTATTCTGACAATTCAGTTTGGAGTTCAGGAGATTGTCTTGACCAGGACCACACCCCTAAATGCATTGAAGCAACTGCCATGTGATTGGTTGATTAGATAATTGCATTAATGGGAAATTGAACCGGTGTTCCTAATAATCCTTTAGGTGGGTGTATTCGCTGCAACAGACAATAAAGAGAATCAGTTTGATCATGTTAATCTGTCACCTCTAAATGAATTGTATTTACTGGCAATCAACTCTTCATCAACAGTACAGTATATGATGAGTGCAAAGTGAATTCAACTATATATTGCTGAAAGTAGAAAAGTCTGAAAGTTGGGGCTCAATGAATTTTCCCACTGGTAATTAGGACGTACTTATTTCATAAATACAGTCTTTACAACATGACATTATCTCTGAATCGCTGAACTGAACAAGCTCTGGGAACTTTTCCATCCAGTCCACACTGAATTGCATTGAATTTGTGCTTTAATATCTTAAAAGTGTATTTAAAACAAAAAACTTGCAGATATTATGATAATCATTTTTTGACTATTTGTGACATGTGTGTAAGTGACCGTAAAGACAAGACAAAAATATAGTAAGAAAAGCAGTGTAAATGTATAAGGTTGCTTATAGAAGACAGCAGCATTGAAGTATTTGGAGCAGAGCCGCTGTGTGTTCATGTGTGACTACTGACAAGTGTGTGTACCCTATGCGTTCATGTTTCTGACAGAGAGAGTGCTGGGAATAAAGGAGAAAGATCACTCTCGCTGGATCAGGTGTGATGCCGTATCTCAAGGAGAGCTCAATGACAGGGCTGTCGATGTATTCCCCATCTGAGAGTATTTTTAGAGCTGCCATCATGGCCCTCATGCATATTTCAATAGATCCCTTTGTATATTAGGAGCGAGCTCACACAGACGAGAGTGAGCGCGGGCACAACATGACTGTAAGAAATATGGGCTTGATTCTCCTATCTGACAGAGCCCTCAGCCGCTCGGCAGATACGTCCACTTTGACTTTCAATAGATAGTGGAAGAACTTCATTGATTGCATTAGAAGACAAAAACAAAGGGATGACATTGACCCGAGCAGCACAGGGGCCAGTGTCTCCATCACGCTCCAATTTGCACAGACTGGTCTCGACCTGAATTAATTAATGCGCGCACACACGCTCTCTCGATCGCTCTCTTTGTCTCAGTGTTTCTTGGATGAAGTTCATGTTTAGGTGTTAAAGCTGCTGCGGCGTCCAGCGAGAGGACATAATGATTTCTGATAGGAGTCGTGGGTGGCCGCTTCTGCAGATATATCACCGCTCAGCCGTACATTATCTCATATAATGCTTAAATTTCCCCCATCTGATTAAATCAAAGTTTATGAAGCTGTCACTGCGCCGCTGATGATGGAGCCATAATTTAGCAGTAATGCTTGTATGTGATGGCATCAGTGCTCACGCTGCCTGTCGTGGATGATTTCGGCCCCGCATCAGAGCCTGCCACTGTATCCTGTATCGGTTCTAGATTTGTTCATTATGTTTTTAAAGGTACAGTGCGTTTCTGCTCCATTTACGGCATCAAAAAGAATACAGATGCAGAAGTGACCACACAGTTTTCCAGCATTCTTAGCTACGGTATCATTTTTCCCATTCAAATTCTCCATAATCTTTAATAAAGATTAAAAACCATGAGCTCAAACCATATGAGTCCCTTGGATTAGATGTAGCTAATCTAATAAAAATGTTGGTACGATATACCACTACTGATTTTAGTCATTTTAGTACATACAAACACTATATTTTTAATTCATTTCAGAATATTATACAAACAATTCAGTCATGGCAACTCTCTAGTTTTTGCATGTTACTGTAATGGATATGACGATGCGAATGCACTCGGGCTTAGCGTAAAAGCATGCTGCTGTGGCAAAGAAAAGGAGGCTTGCTACTGTGAAGACGAAGACAGACATGCGGAGGCGGTTTCACAAGCACACACACACAATCCTCTATAGCAGATCTAGACAAGTGGTGCTGGGGGAGGTGGAATGGTTCAGAGGAACTATTTAACATTTCAATTATTTGTTTGTTTGTTTTTCTTTTGTAGAATTCTGTAATCACTGTAAAAAAAATCATCGTGATTTTAACGGTAAAAATGCTTAATTGGTTACCGTACTATATACGGTAAATAATTTTGATAGATCTCATGGTACATTTCATGTAATTTTACTGTAAAATACCGTTAAATTTACAGTTTTGAAAGTGAAAAATAACAACTCATTGTGTAATTTACAGTGAAAAACCGTAAATTGACATTCCCACAATTCCCTGTGTGACACTTTAGTGTGTGTGTACATTAGGGTTTTATGTTACATTTAATGTTGTTAAATTATTGTTCATTGCATTTTTTTTTTCATTGGTGTTACCATGTTGTGTGTGAATGACACTGTGCTGCTTCTTTTTATAAGTATAAGCCTTTTTATGGAAGACTATGTGTGATGAGCTTTGATTGATCATGTGACTCTCATCACTGCTGTGGTGATTGTTGATTGTCAGTGTATTACAATGGTACAAAACAGATATCAATACTTCAATAGGTTGGTAAATTTACATCATATCAGATAATGAAATGCGGTTTTGTAAATTTTAAGTTAAATCTGTAAAACCAAATAACGTTGCTACAGTTTTTTTGACGGTAAAGTTCTGGCAACCACAGCTGCCGTTTTTTTACCGTAAAAAGTACGCTTTTATTTTTTACAGTGTGGGTATGACATGACATACATGAAAAGTTTGGAGTCACTAACTTATTTTTTGTTGCGGCTGAAAAAAATGAATACTTTTATTCAGCATTGATGCATTAAACTGATATATATATTGCAAAATAATTATTTGGAACTTTCCCTTAATCAATAACGTTGATTTATCAGAGTATCCGAGGGAAGATCTGTACAGGCTCCGCCCTCTTTTGGATGGCTGGGCGGGGAGAAGCAGAAGCTCATTTGCATTTAAAGATACATGCATGAAAAAAGCATGTTTTTGCTTCAACTCAAAAATAAATGACCTGTGGGATATTTTGAGCTGAAATCTCACAGACACATTCTGGGGACACTGAGACGTATATAATGTAAAAAGGGCCCCTGTGATAAAATAAAAGGGGTATAAAAGGGGTAAAAGTGTCTTTAAATTCTGAAACACAGGTATCCTGTCTAAGATTCCTTGGCACTGTGAGGATCTTGGCTCCATTGGAAATCTATTAGGATCATGGATTGGCCTAAAACTTTCAAGGTGCTTTAATGAGGGAGATGGGGGTGTCGCCATGGCGATGCAGAGGGGCATCCAATTTCCATTATTGACTGTTGCAGACACTGTGTGTGTGTGTGCCCTGTGATGTGTGTGTGTGTGTAAATTGGCTCCAGTGGGGATTGTAGGCTGTTGAGATCCTCCAGCAGTAAATCGCAGCACTGGAACATTTCCTCCCCTTTGGCGCCAGCCTTTCTCTCTCTCCTTTTCTATCTCACATTGTTGTGCTAATCAATAGCTAATTTTGTCTGGCGTCTCTGTGGCAATGCTAATAAGTTCAGTACTTGAGTAGCTTTCTGACGGTTTCCACAAAACATAACATTTACAGAACGTAAAGCACATGCAAGTATTTGCACATTAACGTCTCTCTCTCCTCATCCCTCTCTCTCTGGAAATACAGACGATGCTTGCTGACCTCACATAATTGGATAGATGTTACCATGGCAACTCTCCAGTTCCAGGTGGGAGTTTTAATGATCGGAGCAGGGATGGGTTTTGAATTCATGTGTTTTAATGTTCTTGTATTTGACATTTTGGGAAGCTTTGCAAGGCAATTAAGCGAAGAGAGGATTGGTTTTATTGTGGGATAGTTTACTATTGCTTTCAAACATTCAGAACAACCAATTACATTTGCAAAATATACACAGAGCTTTGAGCAATTCTATATGGCACAAAACATTTGCATTTAGGCAATTAAAGCTTTGATTTTGTTTCCTTGAAGTATGATATTTAATTTAAACTTTAACTTGTTTGAGTACACTACAAAAGTGTTTAAGGTATTTAGTACCATTGCTTATGTCAAAGTTTACCATCATCTGATACCATCACATTTTAATGGTACCAGCACAGCACTTTAAGGTTAGTTCCTACAACTATTGGCAGAAGTACACGCTTTTTGGCGTGTTCACACCACAGGAACTGGTTTTAGTTACTTCAGAGTAGGGTCTAACCTAGACTCAGCCTCAGACATCATGCCCATAATGCATAAGGCACACTTAAATGGAAACAATTCAGGAGTTTTGAAGTCGTCATCTGATTAATTGAATTCTACAGGGTTTCCGGGATTATCGTGTTGCATTTTTAACGGTCCGCCTGAAACAAAGATGCCGTGATGCCAAACCCCCTCATGGAAGAAGAACGCTGTCGTGTTTACCACTGTGATAACGAGCGCTCATCAAGGTCAACTGGATTTTCAAAAGGATGTGAAGTATGTAAAGTTGGCGGCATAGACTAAATGCTAAAATATATTATAAAATATATTTCCACACCCCTAAACACGACGTGGATCAAAACGAACTGCGATTGGTTGCGTTACATGTCAGTCAGACAACCTCTGGATGGTCATCGGCCAATGAAAACTGCTATGGAGTCCGTCAGTCTGAAGTAGGGGTGCACGATATATCGAATCAATATCGTTATCGCGATATCACGTTGCTCGATATACATATCGAAAGTCTCGCGATATTTATGCAATATTTTGTTTATGATGCGTCCGTCACCGTTTCATTTCCACCGATTCATTTCCTGACTCTCCTTCTCCATAAACAACATGAAATCAAGGAGAGGTTTAACTTTTCATGCTACAGATTTCCCACAGTGGTCAGAAAGAACAGGGGAGACGCTTTGTTTTTCTCAAGAGTCGCTATTCGCTTCAAAGCTAATCGCCGTCACTCTCTCACGTCTCACTTGCTCTACTACCACACAGTCCGCCCACACACACACTTGCCCCGGCCGGCTCGAGTTGGCCGGCTCGACGCGCACAAGCATAAACATCAGGCCATCTGGCAACTTCATGCGTTTTCACTAATCGGATATCTGATTTATCAAAATACGATCTTTAATTCCCGCGCTATATGCAGATTCAATGAGGAGTGCGCGTAAGTTACGTCACCGAAAGCAAATGGGCTGCATACGATCATCAGGTAAAATAAGATCATTCATTTACTTTTAATGAAGATAACTGTGTAAAAGCGTCTGTGACTTACTTTCACTTTGATTTGCCATAGTTTGCGCGTTGGCATAATGAAGAGATGCTCAGCTGATCTGCGTGTTGCAGTCGCGCGCGTCGTCAAATCTGGCCATAACATGACATTAAGCCTGTAACGTTCTCATTTTTAGCGTTTTTGGAAGGAGTCAATTTTACATATGTGGTTTATTCAATAACGAGATACATTTACATTTGTCCAGTTTCGTCTGGAATGCGGCCCTGACCACCTCCTGAAGTGGTTTGAGCGATTAGATTCAAATACAGGTAACGTTACGTCACATATGCGTTCCACAGGGCATTTACAACTGGTCTTTTCACGATCAGATAGCTATCCGGTCAAAGAAAACGCATATAGTGGCGTTTATGTTGCATATAGTGTGTTCTATGGACTTGCTTATTTATTGTCTTTTACACTGACTGTGTAGGCCTACACAACTAACATAGTAAAACATGTCCTGTTCTGTAGACATGGTTATTATTTATATATTCATGCTGTACCAGTCCAATATGACTGTCAGTTGAAATAAACCTTATGTTGTAAGAAAACTTGTTTTATTTATTAATCTTTTTTATGTGTTTTCCTATAACTTTTGTAGTTTTACATCCATTTAAAAATATCGAAATTAATATCGATATCGCAATATTCATTATCGATATCGCAATATCACATTTTTGTCAATATCGTGCACCCCTAGTCTGAAGTCCGGCTACGCGAGACTATGTCCAACCCAGCACTATAGGAACTACCAGTGACGTAAACAGCTGTTTACAGTAGAAAATTAAATTGTACTTCTGATGGAACGAATTGACACTGTTTTTCATGTTTAATATGGTAAAGCTGCTTGATATTCAGCAAACTATTGTATAAAGTGCTATATAAATAAAAGTGATGGGATTTTACACTAGTGCTGAATTGCAGAGCTCGTGCAAATATATCAACGTAGCTATGACCAGTTGCTTTTCTTATGCTTTATTTAAAAAAATGCTTGCTGTTTTCTCAATTTTAGTGTGTTTATTTTGTATTTACGTATCACGTATTTACATTTTTTAATCTAAACTTCGCTCTCAGCAGTGTGGGCGACATCAGATGTTCGCTAACAGTATAATCCTGCTCACGAATTACGGACTTCGTTTTACCCATAAACGAAGAACAAAAAAGACCTTCGTCTTAAAGGACAACTCCGGCGCAAAATGAACCTATGGTCTAATAACACATTGGTACCTAATCAACCGTTCTCTGAGATTTGTTTTCATCATAATCGAATGTAAAGAATTTTATCTCTAAAAACTGTTTAGCGTATAACCAACCCGATATCATGGCAATTCGTACGAAATTAACAAGGTGGCTAATTCGTAATAATTCGTACGACCTCACTGGTACGAATTAGTGAGATTTTTGCTAAATCGTGTTGGCCAATTCGTATGAATTTCTACCCCTGACCCCACCCCTAAACCTACCCATCACGTGGGTTTAGACAAATCGTACGAATTTGTACGAGTGAGGTCATATGAATTAGTACGAATTAGCCACTTTTTAATCACTCATACGAATTCATACAAATTGGTCGTGAGATAGCGTTGGTATAACGCTAGTATATACGGCATAGAGTAATGAAAAATAAAAATCGCTAGTCAATACTGTACCACTAACAAGACTCAAAATAGCCCCACACTAACACAGTAACATAATGAGGGTCCATACATGCAAACTGAAGCATTGAGAACTTTGTAAAGGCCTGTACACACCGGGACGAATATCAGCACACGTTATTCGTCAGCATTTTTCAAAGCGTTTTTTGTGTTCACACCCAAGCGATTTTTCGCTGACGATGAGCCGAGTGAACATGCAAATTCATTCCCTGACATTAGATGGCGCCCATTTGCTCTGCAATACCACTCATAACAGTTCTCTTTTATCAAGATGTTTGTAGTCCCTGTCGCGTTTGTCATATAGTTCTTTATGTTCTAACACCAACGAGACCAGCAGGTCTACATTCATCTTGCCTCGCATCTTCCTTGTCTTATTTCTTCCTGGCAGTGTAGACGGCGTCTTGGCGTATATCTTCTTCGCCATTGCATATGTGTGCTCAGCAAGACCGTTTTGTGTTTGAGCGCCCCCAAGTTGTGTTTTACTGTAACATTAAGGAAGCTCCAAACATGTGAGCAAAAGCGCCAATATCATTGGTCGGATAGTTTTTGACGCAGTGCGTCAAATTAAAAAAACGAACCCGGGGCGTTTTTAAAAAAATGACACTTTTACGCTCACACTGGTGCCCTTTGTTTAGTCACGAGGCATTAAATGTCCGCGAATAACACGCGAAATTCGTCCCGGTGTGAACAGGCCTTAAGTGTACAGACGGTTTAATAAGAAGATATTTTAAAAAGACAGTCCACTTCACATAAACAGGCAGGAGCCATCTTGGAAAACAGTCTCGACCAGTCAAACCAAACGCCGCGTTCATACAGTTTAGCGCACTTAGCACGGCATTCGTGGTTTACGCACGCAACCAAGTGAAACATGTTTATGTATTTCTGCTCAAGTTGCAACATTGGGCATCAACCACACGGAAAACACTAATACCTTTTTTTATATTGTTAACTTTCTCTGTTTAACAGTTCTAACTAAAATCATATATGACAGGACTGCTATTTGACAAAACCATATCATATAATGATATGTAATTTTCGTCTCGTCTTTGTTCGTGAACTAAAATGTCCATAGATTTTAGCCCAGTCTTTATTTACCGAACTGCATTTTCGTCTCGTCTTTCTTAGTCTACGAAAATTATTTCTGATTTACTCCCAGTTATTGTTTATTCGTGGGGATTTTAGTCTCGTCTCGTCTAGTTTTCGTTCGGTGAAAAATGTGCGTTGACGAAAATATTTTCGTTTAGTTTTCGTTAATGAAATTAACACTACTGCTACACAGATTGTAAACTGATGAAGATGGAGAATGGGAGCGATGTCTGCTCAGGCTCAGTGCCGTCAAAATAAAAGTCACTGCGCTGTCAAAATAAAAGTCCTGCACAACAACCAGACATTTATTCATTTAACAGAAACTTTTATCCAAAGTGAATGATGTAGAGGGGTTAGCATGTTTGGGTTTGAGTTAGTTCGCTGTGAGTGTTAGCGATGTCATGCAAGACGTACTGTAAGTGAGGGCTTACATCCTCTTAGAGTTCCTAATGCCCTAGTAGCAACATTTAGTTTTCGAGGACCGTCCTGCTGGCTAGTTCCTATAAGTGAGTTCCAATGACTACCGGGTGAAAAACACCTTTGGTCTGAGGTCCTTCCCTCTCTGTTTAATGATCGCTATACCCACACCAGGATACATAATATCCTAGATTGGACGAGAATCTCTCTAAATCAATATTCTTTATTGTTCCAGTTACTGCCACGGCGACAGCAGTTTAATTTAAGACATTAGCATATTAAGAGGTGTTTCAAATGAATAATTACTCTCCAAGATATATGTTCCCAGGTTCTAATGTCCAATTACAGAATAAAATAAAAACACAGAACTTGCAATTAGTTTAATTGGATTGCAGTATCACTGAGGACTAAAACAAAGAGAGCAACAGTGTGATTTATGGTGTCACAATTAAATTACTTCAGTTATAAAGACGTCATGTTCACCGCCCGAGGCCTGCGAATCTCTCTCCAACTTGAATCATATATTATTACACATTCAGCCAGTGTCATCTTAAATACAGTGATCTTGACTCCTTCTGCCATTTTGGATTAAAAATGTTGTCATTCTGGCACTGCCTTTCGTTGGGAAAAATACATTTCAGCCATATACCTTTATAAAGAGTACTTATTACGGAAATAATTCACTTTAAAGAGAATATACGGTCACATTACTTCGATGGTCCAGTTTGCACAGACATGTCAACTAGCAGTCATTGTAGTACTAATATCTGCTAACACTTTAATTTGATGCTCCCCAACAGACATTCAACTGACTATTACAACTACAAGTCAACTTACACCACTAACACCAAGCGGTCTAAGATATAAATGTCTTTCTTTCTTCAGTCGAAAAGAAATTAAGGTTTTTGATGAAAACATTCCTGGATTTTCTCCATATAATGGACTTCAATGGGAACCAAACGGTTCAAGGTCCAAATGAGAGTTTCAGTGGAGCTTCAAAGGGCTTTAAACGATTCCAGACGATGAATAAGTGTCTTATCAAGCGAAACGATCGCTCATTTAATAAATAAATAACAAAGTTTAAGTTTTATAAGCTCAAATGCTTGAGTGAACCAAATGACACGAAAAAAGATTCGTTCATTTTGATAAATGAGTTCGAACAAGAGAGTCACGAACGTGCGTCAGAGAACAGAGCAAGATGAGCATTGAAATGCAATGCTTTCTTATAGTATCTTACAAGACAGTGTAACTTGGGTTTGGATTCTCTTAGAGTCGCTCGAGACCAGACTACAACAGACCAATGCGTGGCACTCACAAGCCTTGTCTCCACTTTCATCTGGTAATGTGATTCAAATGTGTTTTCCTGGTGTTTAGTTGAGCGGTGACATGGTAGGTCAAACTCATGAATGTGCACATATTCAGACACACGCAAGACCAATCACAGAAGGAATTAGTTTGTCCTTGAACGCGCTAGACAAACAATATGCAAAACAAAATTCAATCCTATGAAAAAGTAATTTTAAGTGACCTCAGAAACATGTCATTGTAATGGATTGTTCAATGCCGATTGGCTCTTGATATCGTCACATTCCCACAAATGGAAGCGTAAACATGCAAATCGTTTCCTTTCATTGAAATGCATTGTATTCAAGCCCAGCAATCTGAGAATAAAATATGATTCATCTGATTGTTGTAATAATATTGAAGCATTTTTTGAGATGACAAAGATGACTGCAGTAGGCTTCATTATGTTTCCCGATATTTTCATTTCTTCATCTACTAATACTATTATGAGAGAGCATTATAACTTTTATTATTAAATGAATCAAAAGGCAGTCTCAAACTCATCACACTCTTTGGAAAGCCATTATAATGTCTGAAGAGGAGATTACTTCAATATACTGATATTATAATGGTTTCACACCTGAGATCTCTTTACACTCCCAACACAAATCTATTATGCTTCTGTAGATAGATAGATAGATAGACAGACAGACGGACGGACAGATGGATAGATAGATAGATGAAACTCATTAAACAAACTCGTTTTAAAATTGAGACCCCAAAACCGAGGTGCATCCATCCATCCATCCATCCTTCCTTTCATCCATCCATCCAACCATCCATCTGTCCATCCATCCATCCATCAATCCATCCATCCATCCTTCCATCAATCCATCCATCCATCAATCCTTCCATCATCCATCCATCCATCCATCCTTCCATCAATCATCCATCCATCCTTCCATCCTTTGTTCCATCCATCCATCCATCAATCCTTTCATCAGCATCCATCCATCCATCCATCCATCCATCCATCCATCCATCAATCATCCATCCTTCCATCCATCCATCCATCCTTCCTTCCTTCTTTCCATCCATCCTTCCTTTCTTACATCCATCCTTCCATCATCTATCCATCCATCCATCCTTCCTTCCATCCTTCCATCAATCCATCCTTCCTTCCTTCCTTCCTTCCATCCTTCCTTCCTTCCATCCATCCATTCATCATCAATCCATCCATCCATCCATCAATCCATCCATCCATCCATCCATCCATCCATCCATCCATCCATCCATCCATCCATCAATCCTTCCATCATCCTTCCTTCCATCCTTCCTTCCTTCCATCCATCCATTCATCATCCATCCATCCTTCCATCATCCATCCATCCATCCATCCATCCATCCTTCCATCATCCATCCATCCATCCATCCTTCCATCCATCCATCCATCCACCCTTCCTTCCTTCCATCCATCCATTCATCATCAATCCATCCATCCTTCCATCAATCAATCAATCCATCCATCCATCCATCCATCCTTCTATCCATCCATCCATCCTTCCTTCCTTCCTTCCATCTATCCATCATCAATCCATCCATCCATTTCAGAGAGTAAATGCAACGTGCCGTTACATCCATCCTTACATCCATCCACCCTTCCTTCCTTCCATCCATCCATCCATTCATCATCAATCCATCCATCCTTCCATCAATCAATCAATCCATCCATCCATTCATCAATCCATCCATCCATCCATCCATCAATCCATCCATCCTTCCATCTATCCATCATCAATCCATCCATCCATTTCAGAGAGTAAATGCAACGTGCCGTGCCATCCATCCTTCCATCCATCCACCCTTCCTTCCTTCCATCCATCCTCCCTTCCATCCATCCATCCATTCATCATCAATCCATCCATCCTTCCATCAATCAATCAATCAATCCATCCATCCATCCATCCTTCTATCCATCCATCCACCCTTCCTTCCTTCCTTCCATCCATCCATCCATTCATCATCAATCCATCCATCCATCCTTCCATCAATCAATCCATCCATCCATCCATCCATCCATCCTTCTATCCATCCATCTTTCTATCCATCCCATCCATCCATCCATCCTTCCTTCCTTCCTTCCATCTATCCATCATCAATCCATCCATCCATTTCAGAGAGTAAATGCAACGTGCCGTTACATCCATCCTTACATCCTTCCATCAATCAATCAATCAATCCATCCATCCATCCATTCATCAATCCATCCATCCTTCCATCTATCCATCATCAATCCATCCATCCATTTCAGAGAGTAAATGCAACGTGCCGTGCCATCCATCCTTCCATCCATCCACCCTTCCTTCCTTCCATCCATCCTCCCTTCCATCCATCCATTCATCATCAATCCATCCTTCCATCAATCAATCAATCCATCCATCCATCCATCCTTCTATCCATCCATCCACCCTTCCTTCCTTCCATCCATCCATCCATCCATTCATCATCAATCCATCCATCCTTCCATCAATCAATCAATCAATCCATCCATCCATCCATCCATCCATCCATCCTTCTATCCATCCATCCTTCCTTCCTTCCTTCCTTCAATCTATCCATCATCAATTCATCCATCCATTTCAGAGAGTAAATGCAACGTGCCGTGCCATCCATCCTTCATTCCTTCCATCCATACATCCATCCACCATTTCAGCAGCTGTTGCACACATGCTCCACTGTGTGTGTGTGTGTGTGTGTGTGTATGGTTGTGCCGGCTGTCTGGCACTGATGTATGACTGTGTGTGAGTCTCGTCAGGGCAAGATCAGGTTATGTCAGAGTTGGCGCGGTGCGTTTACTCTCTGAAATGTTGGGCGCCCTGTGCATTTACTCCTGCTGCCAATCATCTGCTATCTAAGCCCGCATCCACTCCGGATGGAGGAAGGTCAACCGGTGGGATTGTGTTAGCAAAGACAAACTCAGCTTCACTGCACGACTTCTGGTGGCTACAGCGGCCAAGAACTGGGTTTGGTTGGACATACACACATAATCTTATAAAATAAACAGGCCAGAGAAAAGGAAGGGACCAATAATCAACCCCTTCAAGCGACACAGCATGTTTTCCACAGCGTTTCAACTGCAGGTGCAATACATCAGCTACATTTCACACAATTACCTAAGCAATAGCTAAGGATACATATCAAGAACTGAGACTAAACCTCAATTTTGAGTAAAAATATCAATGCAGTATACATGAGGCAAGTATAAAAAGAAGAAACCAAAAAAGGTTGAATCATTTAAAATTGTACTGAATTATACTGAAGACAAAAACAACCAAATTATTTGACATTACGGTCTGTTTTATGAGCATTTAATAAAGTTTCCTGTTTTATAAGATCTCCTCAAGTGAAAAGCAAACAAAAAATAGGTTCTGAAATACCACAGTACTTCTGTGAGATCTCAGAAATAAGGTTGTGGACTTTAAAGAGAACTGGAGAACTGAATTGGAGTCCTGAGTTCACACTGAAATCTAGGGGTGCACGATTCAGAAAATGTCACGATTCGATACCGATTTTTTGTCTCGAGATTCGATTCAAAATCGATTTTCGATTCAAAAACGATTCTCGATTCAAAAAACGATTCGCAGGTCTACATAAATGTAGTTTACTTTTTCCTATGTGATTGATTGCAGTAGACATAATTTAAAAGAAAAGTTTGATATTACTTTATATGTCTTCATACAAAAATAAAAACTTTTGCAACTAAAATGTGCGAAGTGCCAAGCTTTGGCCAGCTTTTAAATACATTTAATTCAAGTTTAAAATAAAACTTAAATAAAAAGCTTTTACATTTAGCTTTAAAGTGCTGTAGTCAGATCAAACAAACAATTATGCTAAATGTGGTTTAAGGAGTAGGTCTACTTCAGCTACCAGGTTGACTGTTGAAATGAACTCGACTGGGCACATTGAACTCCCTAAAAATATATAGGCTAGGCTACTAATTTCATAGAACCCTTGCGAAAATATTTTAAATAGATTTAAAAAAGCCACCGCTACTGGTAACATCTATGGTTAGATTGATTTGTTTAGATCCAGTGAAGTCGTTCATAGGCGCTGTAATTTGCGGGTATCTCCAGTTAACTAGCAGTTTTTGAAATCAAGCTGAGCGCTCGTGTCCGCTGCAATCAGTGTCATGGATATACAGCGTTCTCTGTGGCTCGCGCAGTCTTCTCTCGGACGCGCGCTTCAATCTATCGCCGTTGTGGAGACTCCGGTGAAATCTCAAAATAAAATGCACACAAACGTGATGAACATATTCGGTTTTGATGAGAGAGAGAAAAAACTATACGAGTGCGGTTTAGAGCCCGTAACCTCTGACACGCTTGGCAAAAGATCTACAGAACTCAAACATAAGATCTGCGGATCGATGCATTTATTTACGGGTTGAGCAGAGTGGCTGCACAGTTTGACCAGCGGGCGGCAAGAACTTGCAATGACTATTTATCAGACCGGCCCTCGCAGCTTTGAAACCATAGAAACACTACCGGACCACCGGTAAAAGTCCCGACTTACCCGATTGCCACTCCGCCCCTGCACGCCATTAAAAAATATAGCCTATATGAATCGATTTTTGGAATTCTATGAATCGATTCTGAATCGGTAAAGATTGAATCGCGATTCAAATGTGAATCGATTTTTTTGCACACCCCTACTGAAATCCTTCAGTTTCCAGCATGGATCATGTATATTTGTAGGCATAAACCCAGTAACGAGTCCCATCGTCCTGAAGTCAATGTTTTCAAGAGTCAAGTTTTTTGTATGGGTTTTTGAGGCCTTAACTAAGCTCTAAGGTTTACACAAGCACCAGATATTTTCACATTTGATTCTATGGCATAAATCACATCAGTAATAATACCCTGTTGTGATTTTTACTTGTCTTGAAAAAGACAATTGTCTAAAAAAGTATTTTCACTAGTCACTACTCACTAGTCCACTTTCACATCCGCATTGTTTGTAATCACGCTCTTGCAAAATATTCTAAATCAAAATTTCCAACACATAAGTTTTAAATAAAGATTTAAATAACGAATAAATATGGTGGTGACACTGAAGTGGGACCATGGTGTAGTTCATTTATAGGCTACATGTAGCTTTCTACTACTAGTGATTGTAGTTTTACTTAATCCTAAAAGTTGTAAAGATTATCACGAAGAACAAAACTTGTAAGAATTGTTGGTCACAGAGCTAACGTTCTGCAATAATCCAAAAGCCAATGGAAAAATACTATTGCATTTCTGTCGAGGGAACCAGGGTGATGATAACTGATCTGAGGCTCTCTTAAACTGAAAACGTCCTTGTTAGTCCAATAAAAGCTTTAATTGACACCAGGCTCAGCAAACGACTCGCTTTTCAAAGTGGGGAACTATGACATCACAGAGGATAAAACACCACCCCCCGCAGAAGAAGATCCACGCCTACTTCAACACGGCCGGTTTAGCCCCGCGCATTACACGCATAGCTAAATAACTTAGATTCCTACCTCGTGATCACAAACCAGGTCAAACTCATTATAATATGCAAAACTGTTATCCACTCACAGCAGTGGGCGTTTACCTCCAAGTCTTCAGTGCGACACGCCCATCGGCTAATCCCACCTGAAGATGAAGGTCATATGGCGGTGGATGGACAGGGATGGAAGTGGTGGGGAGGATAAAGGAGAACGTCAGCGGGATCACCTGTGAAAGTAAAACGGAGAGTTCAGAGTCTATGTACTCCAAGTGTCAATCATTGATTGGCCAGACCAATCAGTATGTATGAATGACATGGCATTATAGTCTTCCTGGTAGAACATTCACTAAAAGCTGTCACTTCCAACAAACATTCGCAAACAGCATCGCAGAGTTGTGTGGTTGCAACGACAATCTGCGCATCCACAGCCGCATTTTGAGAGGTTTTTCCGACAATTCAGGGCCGAGGGGAGCTCGTTACTGTCTATGGAGCTCGTTTTGCACATCATTGCATATATGCGCAGTGCTTTCAGTTTCAGTTTTCAATTCCATCAAGTGTTTATGTTCTCTTCTCTCGATTGGATTATGAAAGGAATAATCAGATTGAAATTTCGGATCGATTAATGTTTGAGTAGCCAATTCGATAACTAATGTATTATTTGGGTACAATATATAACCTGTTGCCTATACTGGGCTGCGCGCGTCCGTCCGTCCGTGTGTGTGTGTCCATACCTTAGCATACCGACAGTCTCTGTTCAGGATCGATTGGTTCATGGAAATTGGTGGTCTTGTTTTTAATATGTGGCTCCAGAATCGCAAGCAAAGCATCAAACTGTCCCACTGACATCCTGAGGTAAATTTTGAATCGCTCGGGATAAATTCGCAACTCCTTGATAAGGATAGGCAATTTCAGGATTGTATGTGTAACGGGTACCGTGGCGACGGCACCCGTGAGGGACAGATTATACTCCTGTAACACAGGAGAGAAACGAGGAGACAGTCGTGTCAGTTCAAGCTCTCTGGAGTAATTTATTCACAATATGCATTAACAAATATCTGTTTCTCAGAGTCACATTTTTAAATGTATTCTTAACATTATAATGACTTTTAGTGTTCATGTCAATTCACAATCTGCAATGAAATAAACTTCTCAATTTCACATTCATGTTCACTGACTCTGTATTTCTATGTTTCACACTATTCATCAAAAAAGAAATACAAAAACCATAGAGATATGCATCAATTACTTCTCTTAAATGATTATCATTTCTATTCACAGTATTTCAGCAGTATTACATTGCTGCAAATCACTCTCAGAATTATTAATAGACTCCAACCAACTTTAAAGTCCCCGTGAACCGGAAGTTGCAAACGATTTTTCTCCAGTGCTGTGACGTATTTCCAAGTGAAACGGAATATTGAACAGAGGGCAGGGTTTTACTATAGCGCTCTTCCTCTCCATCTCTCGCTCATAGACCAACGCCACTTTTGCGTCATCGAAGGGTAACGCCCCCTTTTGGGGGAAAACACCTCTATACTGTCTATGGGAAAACAAACGGATTCCCATGAGAACAGAACTCGCACTAGATCTGCAAAGTTTCTTGATAGCAAAAATGGCACAAACTTAAAGAAGCTAACGTTACTGAATACGGGGTTACAGAGGTTTCCCTTTGAAATGGTCGAAAACTGGATTAATGACCCCACACAGCGGCCAAATATGGACTATTCAGACATCTAACGATACCACTATCTCGTGTAATCACCAAGTAAGTAGCCTTTTTTATTTATTTATCATTTACACACTCACAGTAGCCTTTTACAAACTACTAGACGATGAGGCCATTAACTTGATTTAAGCTATTGACAGTTTTGTTGTCGACTAGCTATTAGAAAGACTAGCTGTTAGCAGCTAACGTTACCTTATTAGACTATGTCAATAGCTTAAATCAAGTTAAATATGATCCATTCATCGTCTAGTTTGTCATACTGTGAGTGTTAATGAAAAAAAAAGGCTAGCTACGTGCTTACTTGGTGATTCCACGAGATAGTTGTAACGTTAGATGTCTGAATAGTCCATATTTGGCCGCTGTGTGGGGTCATTAATCCAGTTTTCGACCATTTCAAAGGGAAACCTCTGTAACCCCGTATTCAGTAACGTTAGCTTCTTTAAGTTTGTGCCATTTTTGCTATCAAGAAACGTTGCAGATCTAGTGCGAGTTCTGTTCTCACGGGAATCCGTTTGTTTTCCCATAGACAGTATAGAGGTGTTTTCCCCCAAAAGGGGGCGTTACCCTTTGATGACGCAAAAGTGGCGTTGGTCTATAGCAAACTAACGGTTTGAGGGGAGTGGTTAAGCGTTTCCCCACCCAAACTGTGAAACCTACGTCATCAGAAAAAGAAACCGTTCCAGACCGGAAGTAACTTTTCAGATTTTGATTAAAGATTACTAAGGTAAAACATTTTTTAAATATATTTTTACTTGCACGGATTAATTGTTCACCACAAGAATAGTAATATGCGCTAACAAAGTAAATAGGTTCAATTTTGATTTCACGGGGACTTTAAACCTTGTTTAACACATTAACAATTATCAATCGATCTTTAAACCACATATATAGTACATTAAACAATACCTATTAAACTTTAAAGCTTGTAAAATACCTTCATGTGCATTTTGTACAATGGAAAGTATATATTTTTAACTGACACGCTCACTACGTTACATGTGCGTTCTCAGTATAGGCCGCTAATCGTTCGAGCTTTTCTCTCTCGTATAAATCAAACTCAAAACCAACCCCTGATGAACATCACTTCTCTAACACTATTCACTTATATTCTCAACACATTTCAGCATGGTTAAATTCAACTTTAAAGTGTTTTTATACGTAAACCCACCTGTAACACAGGAGAGAAACGAGGAGACAGTCGTGTCAGTTCAAGCTCTCTGGAGTAATGAGAAACTCACGACTCGCACAAGCTTAACACCCATCACTCGACTCTGCCCCTAACGGTCAGGAGTAGCATTGCACACTTTTCACTTTTTTTCTTTTAAAAGGAATCAAATTTAGAATAAAACCCTTCTGAATGTTGTTTTTTTTTTCAAAATAACACAATAACATCAAAATGAAACAAATAATTTTGAATATATTTAACATACAATTTCAACATTTTTGTGATTGTCACATATGGACGTAATATTTTCTCTTTCTTCTCTTTTCAATAAGAGAGAGGACAACAAAATCATCCTCACTGCTTGACGAATCCATTTTGTATTTTTGCGTTTTTCCCCGCAAAGGTTTAATAAACACGCATCGGACTCAGTGTGGTTTCTGGGTTTCTGTGCGTGGCGAATTTTTAGGCTGAAAACGCATACGAAAATTTCGTACTCAGCGTGCAACGGCCTTAACCCTGAACAATGCGATTTTTCTCCAGTTCCCATATCTGAGACAGGAACCTCAACGGGACCGGACTTGTGTCAGCTGTGTGTGTGTGTTGTGCCACTGCAGCAGGAAGTAGAGCTGCTCTAGATGCCTGCATTGTCATGTGACACGTTCCCATTGAAGCAGTGGTGTGTTGTGAGGCCTGTTATTTTTACCCAGCGTGCACCTGGACGGGCCCGGGCCTGCTCGGTCCTCCATCGCACGGCACCCTCAGGTGTTTTTAAACCCCGTCATCTTCATTCTCTTTCCCTCGACGCACAATCGCAGCAGCTGCAGACGCCTGTAATCGGTGAGTTCGGGGGAGTTCGCAGCGTCTGATGGCTGTGCATTATCTCTCTTTCTTCTACTATCGGCCCCGAAAAAAATCATTTGTAAACTCCCGGGTGTAATTACTGAGAGCCATGATTAATTGTCCCATAAAATTAGCCTTGGTCTCGCTTTCATTTTTACTGCGTGGAATATTAATTAATGTTAACTCTCTCCACCCCCTCCTCTCGTACCCCCGACTCTGTCGCGCTCTCTCTTTTCTTAAGCACGTCTTTTGAATATTCAACGTCGCAGTGAAAAATAGCCAGGAGCCGAAGCAGCGCATTAGCATGTCCGCGCTCTCGAATCACCCCAAAAAATACAGAGCTCGAATTAAAAGATGAGCTTCGGGTCGTAAATATCCTCTCAGAGGTCAGCGGACACAAGTAAGCAGCTACTTATGCAAATGTGGGGAAATATGCTAAGAGGAGAGCCGGTGTGTGTTGACACGTCGGGCGCCCGTCCTGCTCGAATGCGCATGTTTATTTAACCCGTCTGATAAACGGCAGGTTGAATGAATCTCATAAAGTCGTATTCTGCGTAGTGCCATAATGTGCGCAGCGCAATGTCACCTTGAATGAAGCGTCTTCCCAAAAGAATACATTTGTGTAATAATATGGTAATTCACACTTAGATCTGAATCTTATTAATATTTTAATCTTACTGTAAGCATACAGCCGATCAAAGTGCAGCCATTCCCTGAAAAATGACTTTTTTTCTGACAGGAAAATTATGTATAAATTTTGGCAAAATAAATAAATGTTTTTTTTTTTTGGTTTTTTTTGTTCCCTTAGACTGTACGCTTAATAAATACGCTTGGGGAATTTACATTTAATTGACTTAATTTAACTGATTTTGACGCTATATGTGGCAGTAAGAGTGCAAACATTTGTAAACATGTTATTTATTAAAATATACACTATGTTTAAAAGTTTGGAGATGGTCAATTTATTAATATCATAAATACAGGCTGAATGTGTTTTTTCCAAAATACAGAAAAAATACAGATATATTGTGAAATATTATTGCACGTTAAAACTGTTTTTTTTAATATATATATATATTATTTAATGTTATTTATTTCTGTGATTAATTCAAACATTTCCTATTATTTTCTATGTTGAAAACAGTTGTGCTGCCTAATATTTTTGTTTTGTATTTTTTTTTTCCAGGATTCTTTGATGAATAGAAAGTTCAAAAGAACAGCATTTATTTGAAACATTTTGTAACATCACAAATCTCACTTCTTTGCATATATATATATATATATATATATATATATATACTGTGATGTAGACACAAAGTGAATCTGACTGTGGAAGTATGGCCCGCAGAATACATGAATATACTGTAAATACACCGTTTTTTACAGTAATATGAATAGTCAGTATCACACTTTCAATTTGATGAATAAAATCAGATCTATATGACTTTATGTGCATGTGTGTGTGTGTGTGTGTGTGTGTGTGTGTGTGCATTGATCAGTGATGCGTGCTTACAGCGATTCCCTGCTGAACACAGAACAAAGGACAACCTTTACTAGCCAATAGGCTCGAATTTATGTACAGCAAACGGCACCGCTGGATCCCAGGAGAGCAAATCACCTCTGTGCAGGAACAGTGTGTGTGTGTGTGCATGTTAGTTTGTTAGTCTTACACTAACAAACAAACACACACACACACACACACAAACAAACAAACACAAACACACATGCACATATGTTTGTTTGTTTGTTAGTTAGTCTTTGTGTGTGTTAGTTTGTTAGCATTAGTTTGAGTGTTTGAGTGTATGTGTGTGAGAGTGTCTGTTTTGCGGAGAACAGATTTTTTACATTTTTTAAAAATGTAAAAAAAATATAAAAAATGTAGAAACAGATAGTTTGTGCGGTGTGTAAATGTCTCTCTACATGTACAACACTGTGGGTCTAAAAAGAAGCACTTGAACAGGGAAATTGAGGAAGTCTGGGTCACTTCCTGTGTGTGTGTGTGTGTGTGTGTGTGTGTGTGGCTTCTTTCCACAGGGATATTTGGCAGCTCTCCACAATGGAAGTGTGTTTTCGAATCGAAACCCCTCCTGGAGCTCAAACCTTTAATGGCTCCAGAGTCCAGATAATATTGATCTTTTTGTGGGAGAAACCTTTAAATGAATGAGCCAATAATTATAAACCCAATGCAATTCATTTGATCACAATCAAACCAGCCCTGAGCAGCCTTCATTACAGCAATACAGCCAGTCCCAGTCGCAATACTCTCATTTTAATCATTCAGATTCGTTATGCATATTGCATTGGACTTCTACCACTGACATTAATTAGACTCCAGACCCATCTAGTTTACTGTCTCAATAAACGCCGGGTTTCATTCACACACAACTTTGTTCCAAAGCTTCATAGGAGACGGAGTGCACGACGAGTCAAAAATATTATAATTTTGTCTACTTTCCTGAAATAGAAGGTTATATTTTCAATGTATATGTGCATTTTGTCAGCTATCATTTAATATGGCAACAAGTATTTGATTTGGTTGAATTTTCACACAACACCCTTATGAAAAGTAGAAGAACACTTTACACTCTAAAAAATGCTGGGTTGTTTTAACCCAACTTTGGGTCAAATATGGACTAACCCAGCCGTTGGGTTAAATTTTTACATTACATTTTTAACCCAACATTTCGGGTTTGTCCATATTTGACCCAAAATTGGGTTAAAACAACCCAGCAACAACCCTGAATGTAATGTTTTATGGCACGTAACTGCAAGTTAATTGCAATTAAATGAAAATGTAGGTAACACTTAATTTTACTGTGTCCTTGTTACAAGTTATATTAGTTACAGTAGTAACTAATTACAGACATACAAACTTACTCCTCCTAACCCTGACCCTACACTCTAAAAAATGCTGGGTTGTTTTAACCCAATTTTGGGTCAAATATGGACAAACCCGAAATGTTGGGTTAAAAATGTAATGTAAAAATTTAACCCAACGGCTGGGTTAGTCCATATTTGACCCAAAGTTGGGTTAAAACAACCCAGCATTTTTTAGAGTGTATATTAATTAAATGTAGTTAATATTACTTATCACTTAAATGTATAATTATATTGTAGTAGCAGAGAGCTTAAAATAAAAGTGTAACCTAAATGTATATTAAATGTAATTAGTTGAACTTTAGTATTTTTGACCTACTTAAGTAATGTGTAATTTCATAATATTGACTTTTTTTACATTAACTTGTAGCCTATTTACTTGTAATAAAGATAATTAAAGAATGATTTAAAATGTACTTTTAGACGTTTGTGTCTAAAAAAGTGTCGTTTTATTAAAGTGTACTTATGAAACATAGTCAAGTCTACTATTTTGGAGTACACTTATGTGCATTAATATTAAATTATTTATATATAAGAAAGTAAGTCATAAGGGTCTGGAACAACAAGGTTGAGAATGTAAATTATGTCTGAATTTTCACTAATTAACCTTAAAAGGTTCCACTTAATGTACAATTTTGTTTAAATTTTCTATAAAATGATTGTTGGTTTAACTTAAAGTAAGTTACCTGATTGACCAACCCGATCTCACGGGAATTCGCGCAAATTTTACAAGGTGGCTAATTCGTACCAATTCGTACGACCTCACTCGTACGAATTAGTAAGATTTTCCTAAATTGTACATATTTGACAAATTAGCCAATTCGTATGAATTCATACGAATGACCTACCCTTGACCCCGCACCTAAACATAACCGTCACGTGGGTTTAGACAAATCGTGCAAATTCGTACGAGTGAGGTTGTATGAATTAGTACGAATTAGCCACTTTTGCATCACTCGTACGAATTCTTGGTCGTGAGATAGCGTAGGATTGACTTAAAATATTGAGTTGATTGAAATATTGTTTTTTACTTAATACAATGAAGGAGATTTAATCAACAGAAACCCCAAATGTTTTCTGATCCACGTTAGTTATCTACATTGACTTGACAAAAGATAAAGACTTGTGGAAACACTTTACAATAAGGTTCATCGGTTAATATTAGTTATTATATTAACTAACATGAACTAACAATGAGGAATACATTTGTTATTTATTAATCTTTGTTAATGTCAGTTAATAAAAATCCAGCTGTTCATTGTTTGTTTATGTTCACAGCGCATTCACTAATGTTAACAAATACAGACTTTGATTTTAATAACATATTAGTAAATGTTGAAATTAAATTTATTTAAAAAAAATAACTATTTGAATGAACATAAAAAAAAATCATGGAAAGGATTTCCACATGATTAACATGCTTTATTTCGGCATTATGCAATTCTGTTCAATTTAATATACTTGCGTTGGGTCAACTTAATTTATTAAGGTTGATTCAACTTATTTACTATGGTTGGGCACAGCTTAATTTAATAGTGTCAGCCCAACTGGTTTGCAATGTTTTAGATCAACTGATATGATTCAGGTATTCTTATTCATATCATCATTTATCCAATGCAATATAGCGTATTTTAGTGTCACACTACTCAACTTTTAGACTATAGCCACCTATTTACTACCAGTAGCACTTTTGTAGCATCTTAAATGCTAAGATTTACAAGTGAGTTTTCCTGAATCAGTCTTCACCCTAACCAAATGCTCTGCTCTTCTCCACAATGGTAACCCACTGTAATTTAAATGGTCCTAATGATTTCAATGTAATTGAACATTAAACACAACTACGCACTATCAAGTCTTCCCCTTTTCTCATTTTGTCAAAAACACATAAAATAACACTTAATTTCTATTTCTATTTAGGCTATATTTCAACATATGCAAAGCATGCTGGGAACTAACAAGCACCGCCCAGTTTCAGTTAATTGTGTTGCTTAAGCTCATCTTAATTAAGCAATTTGAACAAGCAGCAAAAATCTTTTTTTCAGAGCTGTAGAAGGATTGTTCATGTTAACTAATAGGGCTGGGTATTGAGAAAAATTTCACAATTCGATTCGATTTCGATTCACAAGCTTGCAATTCGATTTGATTTCGATTACGATCCGATTCGATTCTATATCGATTATTTTGGATATCAGTGTAAGACTGGAAAAACTGGTTAAAGAGAAAATATCTGACCAGTGGCCTCTAAAGACAAAAGGCATTGCTTGCAAATTAACATTTGACACCCTACCCCCTTTTCTCTGAACATCTTATCTGCATCTTCTCTCTTTCACTCTCTCAGTCAATGATACTGAAAACTCACACAAGAATATGGTTTTAATGTGAATCTGATAATCTTTAAGGATTGTTTAGAATCATTTTGATGGTCTCAGGGTGACTGGTAATAATGTCTCATTCCCAAAGTAATAAAAGAAAAGGTAATAAGATTTTTAAGAAGTTTAGGAAACACTGTCACACAAAGGAGTGTGGTCTTTGAGTTAACACCTTCTGCCTTGTTGTCTGAATGCAAATTACAACCAAGCAAATGGTCTGCCCCTGATAAACATGGAAGGGGGATTCAGTAACTTTCCATTGAAACCTGGAGATTAACATATCAGGTATAGGTCTGGCTATTTAAAGGGTGCAGCGGGAGAGTTCGAGGCTGCTTTCTGTATTCAGATCAGCCCGTGATGTTGTGTCTTCAAGACTCAGCTCATGTAATATGTTGGGTAAAGTTCTTTGTTCTAAAACATTTGATGGTTTGCTCTGATTATCTTGTGGAATTCTAATGATACATTTACCTGACATAATAAATTGTTATATTTGGCTATTCTAACAGACTTTGACTTTATTTTCATTAAGTTAAAAGTAATAGTCAAGCATTAACATATTTAATGATGCACAGATATCATTGATAAACCCTTTTCATTTTATGGAGTCAGATGAAACGAGTTAATACATAAGAATAAATGTATTGCATTTAATTAAAAAACACTTTGCTTGGAAAAGACGGAACGCGCTTGAAACCTTCACCACGAATCGAATTCCTCAATTTGGGTCGATTTCGTGGCCCTTTTTACATCAGTTACAATAAATGGCAATTTTTCTCAAGGGAATCAAATCTCTTAAATGCTGTAAACTATGGGAGTCTAGTTGTAGCATAGACTTCATTAGCCTAATATGAAGGTAATAATGAACTGTTTTATAGCTATACAAACACTTAAATTACACTTTTATTTATTTTTATAATAAGAAGATTATATGTTTAAGAAGATTAGATTATATAAACATTTAAATGGTGGCTGTCATAAAAACTTGCCAGATTTATTAAAATATGCATTAAATATTGAAGAACATTAAGATTATAATGCATATAATATGGTGTATATATTTAGCAAAATGCTCCTCTCTAGAGTTATTTTTTCTAGCTGACTAACGAGTTTATGTGGGTTTTCTGAGGTAAATATGACGATACATGACATTGATTACAAGCTGTTTAACTGACGTCTTTCCTCGATTGTAACGCTGAATGTGACATGATACGGATTTCGATAAGCTGTACTCTATCTTTTAACACACTTTCAGATGCTCATTCATGTTTATTTGGCGCTGTAACTGGTATTATTAAGCCGGAAGAGAGATCAGCGCTGCTGCTTCTCTAGAGCGATCTCACGCCACAGCGCCAAAACGTTATTTATGTTTTTGAATTTCTAAAGAAAATGGACGTAATTTGAAAATTGAGACTTTGTTTCATATCAATAGTAACAAAGGACAAAGATTATTGCGATTTTTTGGATGCGCGCAGCCGCGATACAATGATCCATTCATTCAAATGAAACAGGATGACTAATCGATTCTTGAGATTTAAGAATCGATATCGGTTCGTAAAAATGAGAATCGATTAATATCAAGCAATCGATATTTATTACCCAGCCCTATTACTAATGTTAACTACTGAACCTTATTGTAAAATTTGTGATAACAAATCATAAAAATATTTAGTTTACTGTGAGGCTTGTAAATTGGAAGACATGTTGAGGATCTGTGTGTCTGCAGGCCACAACAGCTGTGTTTTAAGGTCAGTCAGGTAAGGATGCTGAAACTTTGGGAACTCCACACACAGGTGCACCTGTGATCTACTCTTTGGCCCAGAGCTATCATAGACATGATCCACGAGCAACACATGAGCCACCAGATGTCTCAAACATCTTGATTAAACATCAGACTCAGAGCTGAAGCTATCAATGCAGTCTGACCCGTCAATTCAATCTGCAACTCATAGTACTAATGCACCATTTTAATTTGAATAACCAAATCCCAAAGGAGTGTGCTGTCAGAGAACATACAAATGCAGACACGCCAATGGCCAATAATTGTTTCCTTTGTGGCTTTGTTGCATTTCCTCTTAAATTCATATGTAATAGTGTAGCCTAATAATCCAACAACACAAATGCAATAAACTCTGATCAATGGATGCAAGCAAAGACACATGAGGACTCTGTCAGCGAAGGGAAGTCACCGATTTATCTCCGTAATGCCTCTCGGCAGGGCTCTGCCTCTAAAGAGAGCGGATGACTGAAGATTGCCCAGCGCAGAGGACGTGATCGCACCTCCATGGTTTTTACTTTTAACAATTTAGAGCAATAACACTATTACTGCATGTCTCTCAACCTTATGGATGAATTTCATTTAGTGTAATGAGATGGATGATCTACTGCAGAGATAGTGAGTTTACAGTATGTGGGAGGAAGTGAGGTCACAGAGCAGAGTTCTGACACAAACACTTACGGGACAGGAAACCTGCTCTGAGTTAGTGTGTGCTCAGCATGATACAGCATGAACCCCTTGAGACAAACAGTACTAAATTTGCAATTCAAAACTTGTATATAATATACAGTAATATTAATGGGAAAAAGCCACTTAAAGAGAGTACACTTTCAAGACTAAGTTTCTTAACAAGTCTTTAAAAAGTCTAATTTAAGGTGCATAATGTCAAATTAAGTGCATTTTAAGCATTTATAAATGCAAATAATGCATTTTCTGTATTACAGTATATATTATAGTCATTTTTTTTACCGTGCTTTAAATAATTATTCTATTGTGTCGACTAACATTACAGCAGATGTAAAGTGCTTGATTATCATTTTACCTGTATGTGTTATTTGATTATATTTAAGTTAATGTATTTTAAATGTCTTAAATTGTATTGTGTGTAAATACAAATCCATTTCAATGTATGACATAGAAGTTTCAAAAGAAATTACTAAGAAATTTTACCATACAAGCTTGTCAGCACATTCATCAGTGCACCTTAGTCATATTTCAAGACAATAGAATTGTGAAATTACATATAAAGATGTTTAAAAAACAAACAAATTGCATTTGATATGAATGTAAATTATAATATATTTTCATTATATGAGGACTGAGGCGGAGCCGATGTGATGAAAGTAGAGTGACAACTAACCAAGGTGAAGTCGGTGGTACGAGGGAACCCGGTGGAGCCGGAGGGACAAGGAAAACGTTGGAGCAGGTGGGAAAAGGGAACCCGGTGGAGCCAGAGGGACGAGGGAACCCGGTAGAGCTGGTGGGACGAGGGAACCCGGTGGAGCCGGAGGGACAAGGAAAACGTTGGAGCAGGTGGGACAAGGGAACCCGGTGGAGCCAGAGGGACGAGGGAACCCGGTGGAGCCAGAGGGACGAGGGAACCCGGTGGAGCCAGAGGGACGAGGGAACCCGGTAGAGCCAGAGGGACGAGGGAACCCGGTGGAGCCAGAGGGACGAGGGAACCCGGTAGAGCCAGAGGGACGAGGGAACCCGGTGGAGCCAGAGGGACGAGGGAACCCGGTGGAGCCAGAGGGACGAGGGAACCCGGTAGAGCCAGAGGGACGAGGGAACCCGGTGGAGCCGGAGGGACGAGGGAACCCGGTAGAGCCGGTGGGACAAGGGAACCCTGTGGAGCCGGTGGGACAAGGGAACCCGGTGAAGCCGGTGGGACAAGGGAACCCTGTGGAGCCGGTGGGACGAGGGAACCCTGTGGAGCCGGTGGGACGAGGGAACCCGGTGGAGCCGGTGGGACGAGGGAACCCGGTGGAGCTGGTGGGACAAGGGAACCCGGTGGAGCTGGTGGGACGAGGGAACCCGGTAGAGCCGGAGGGACGAGGGAACCCGTTGGTGCCGGTGGGACGAGGGGACGAGGGAACCCGTTGGTGCCGGTGGGACGAGGGAACCCGTTGGTGCTGGTGGGACAAGGGAACCCGATGATGCCGGAGGGATGAGGCAACACGTTGGAGCCGGTGGGACAAGGGAATCCGGTAGAGCCAGAGGGACGAGGGAACCCGGTGGAGCCGGAAGGATGAGGGAACCTGTTGGACCAGGTGGGACGAGGGAACCCATTGGAGCAGGTGGGACGAGGGAACCCTGTGGAGCCGGTGAGATGAGGGAATCCGTTGGAGCCAGTGGGATGAGGGAACCCGGTGGAGCCAGTGGGATGAAGTAATCCGGTAGAGCCGGTGGGACGGGGGAACCGGTGGAGCCGGAGGGACGATGGGACGAGGGAACCTGGTGGAGCCCGTGGCACGAGGGAACCTGGTGGAGCCGGTGTGATGAGGGAACCGGTGGAGCTGGTAGGACGAGGGAACCCGGTGGAGCTGGAGGGACGAGGAAACCTGGTGAAGCCAGAGGGACGAGGGAACCCGGTGGAGCCGGAGGGACGAGGGACCCTTTTGAAGCAGGTGGGACGAGTGAACCCGGTGGAGTCGGAGGAAAGAGGGGATGAGGAAACCTGGTGAAGCCAGAGGGATGAGGGAACCCGTTGGAGCAGGTGGGACAAGGGAACCGGTGGAGCCGGAGGGACGAGGGAACTGGTGTAGCCAGAGGGATGAGGGAACCCGTTGGAGCAGGTGGGACGAGGGAACCTGGTGGAGCCGTAAGGACAACCTGGTCACAAGGTAGAGGGTCTCTGGTGGAGCCAAGGGTGGGAGGACACAATCTAAGCCGACAGGTCGACGGGCGGAGGTGGAACGAAGGGAACAGAGGCTGGAGGCGGAGCCACAGGATCCTCTCCCTCAGCTCGACCTGAGGTTTCGCGTCACCGCGAGGCGTCACTGGTGAAGGCGAAGGGCTAAGGGCATCCAGCAGAGTCGGGGCTGGAATAAGATGCCATTCAGGGCTGGCATCTGAATTAGATTTCACAATTTTCCTGATAATTCTATTGTTTATAACGGCAGCTATGCTAATTATTTCCCATCTGATTTCTGCTGTTATCTCGGACGTCAGTTTGTATGCAGCCTCTAATGGAGACTTCAGATGCCCCAACACCTGCGATGAGATTGCAATAGATAACAAACATCAAACCAAGTGGTTGTTTCTTTTAAGAAAGTACGCTTATTATGCAAAACAATTTAGGTTTTAATTGGGTTATCAGTGGATTTGCAGTGGAACGCCTGTGTGACCTAGAGAGGAACGGACTACTTACATCCACTAAAATCACTGCCAGATGATTAAAAGTCATTGAACAAAAATAACAAAAACAGTGAAGTGAGTGAGAAGTTCCTGCAGTATTTGAACCCAGACACAGAATATCTAATTTAATGGCATTCATATTTTTTGTAAGTGCAACTGAATTGCAAATCAATCAATCTGTCAAGATTACCATTGTAAATCTAAACCTGCAGAGTCTACAGTTATTCACTACCAATTTAATTTCATAAAGCATAGTATTACGACACTGGTGGGTGCGCATGCAGGGGAGACAATGTATCCAGTCGGAAGTGAGGAAGTAAGCACTATTACAGCTTTGAATGTCAGTGTGGCATTAGCTCTCTCTCTCTCCGTGTGTGTGCTGAGCGAGCAGAGTGAGTGGTGAGCTCAGGGTGCTGCAGGCTTGTAAATCAGCATATTTGCTCCCCAGTGAGAAAATGCACCAATCAGAGCCTGGACTCGATCCACTCGGACACACCCACTTCACAATTACCCCTCCCCAACTACGGTAGACACTACTCACCCTGCAGAGAGCCTCCACACACACACACATCTGCAACCCATTAACACACTCATAATGAACACTCACATGAGGGTCCGGGGACCTGATCATTGCTTTACACACACACACGATGTACTACCATACTGTATTTCCTGTATATTCTGCAGTATGTATACTGTGCACAAAGTGTGTATTGTAGATAGAATAACCTTATGACTTTTCATCTTAATGCATCATTTCATTATTGTCTTTGAAATATGGTTACAGCTGAATATACTGACAAGCATTTAAGGTATAACATACTTTAAATGTAATTTCTACTGAAACGTGTATATTTAAATATATTCAGAATGACACATTTATAATGACGACGTTACTATTTAATACATTTAAAATATATAAACATTGCATACTATATCAAACAACTTAATTGAAATGAAAACCAAACACTTTTTAGTTAAGCGTATAAAATAAGCATCCCTGGTTCCACGTTCTTACGAATAATACATTTAAAATAAAAAATAAGTTGTTGTTTTTCTACTAATGCAAGGAATGTGACTATTATAGCACAATATAAATGTTTGTCGTAAGTGGTCCTCTCACTCTTATTTCCAACAATAAGTCCCATCCAGCGTCCACATGCCCACCACTAAGATGACGCTGCTCTTCTCTTTCTCTGTGTCTCTTTCGCTCGCTGGCTCTTTCGCTGTAATGTTTGTGGCAGTCTGAGTGTCGGTCAGATAATGAGCTCCATAAAGCCATCAGACGGGTGGGATTAATGTGGGCATGATGTGTCCGCCGTAACTCACCCGGACCCCTTCCAAGTAGAGTTACAAGAAATGCTTTTCTCCCACATTGATCAGGGGGAACCACAGAAATATTAGAGTGTTAAAAACCTGCTAAATGCCTGCAGTAACTCTCTCTCTCTGTGTGTGTGTCTCTTTGGGGCTCGGCCAAGTTCTGCTTGCTTTATGAAGCCTGCCAGGTTAAATTCTCCAGGAATAATGTCTGCTACTGAAATATGCTTCACGACTTACACTTCAATTCATAAAATATAAGATGTAATGAGACCGAAGCGAAAATCCATGTGGTCAGTGTGGGCTGTGTCTATAGGTTAATTTTGGAACGGCATAACACTGTTTGACGTATGTATATTTCTATTTCTTTATGAATGGAATTCTCATACAACAAAAAAAAAAAAAAAAACTTTTTTTAATATACCAAATAACTAAAATCTGATTTTACTGTTATAATACACTCTTAGAAAAAAAGGGTTCATATATGAAGCTTAGGGTTCTTAACACACAAAAAAAAAAGTCTATTATGTCAATACAGAACCCTTTTGGCACAAAGGTTCTTTATAGGCTATTATTCATTCATATATTACATTATTCTGCAACATTTTGTAGTTGTAATTAAATTATTGTTTATTAAACTGTTGTAGTAACTTAATATCACATTTTAATCATGCTGATTTTTGGTGGAGAAAAACTGAAATTTGATATTGATCAACTACATGAAATGATATAAATATATACATTTTCCAACCCCCATATCTTAAATTTTGTGATCCTTCACATGCATTCATAAATACATTTTTGGGTCTTGATGTTTGTCAATAATACGAAATATTTAATCTGTAAAATATAAAACAAATGATAGTGAATGAACCCGAACCTTTTTCCTGGTTACAAAGAACTCTAAAGTGTTCTTATTATTAAACCCTTAAAAAGGGTTCTGTATAGATCATTTTAGGGGTTCAAAATACGTAGTGCTGATAGAACCTTTTAAAGTTCTATATAGAACCTTTTCGTAGGAAACGTTCAGGGTGTCAGTCCAAATCCCAAAAAATTTGGTGCATATCCAATTGAAATCTATATTTAGCAAGTGCGAATGAAAACAAAAACTTTTTTGCTGCAATCGTCATGCTGTTTCGTTATAGTCTGTGAGGCTGTACACACTACACTATATAGTATGCAGTATGTCAGCGGCATTACTTTCATTCTGACCAGACCCAATTATAGAAATGCGGGCATTTCTACACACCCAGTTGTAAATGAATGGGCATCACGATTGGAGCGTTTTATTACCTTAACATTACCATAAATATGAAGTCCAAATTTGAATCAAAATTCAAATCTGATTTGGTTGGGTTCAAATAGTCGGTGTCTCCGAGCGGCTTCCTTTTGACAAATGAACGCGACAGACAGTGGATAATAATTTGACAGGTGACAAATGTGTGGTTGTGATAGCATCTGAAAGCCGGGCTACCTGAAATATGACTTATTCTATTAAAATAATTCACCCAGGATATTGAATGTTATATTAAAGACCTTCACAATTGGATAAGAGCAGCTTCCATAAAGTGTGTGCAGTTTGAGGGGCCGCCGGAGAGAAATACGGCCTGTTTTAGGTTATTTGCTGAATTGTTGTCAGTTGTTCACGATGATCCGATATATGCTTTCAGCACAAATATTATACAGTCAGTATTCATTTTGAAGAGCGTCTTTACATCTGCCAAATACTCACAGCTATAAGCCGATGTTTTAATAACAGAACACTTTGACAATTTGATACAGCTCAGCTAAGACAAACAAATGCAGAACTGTTTTATTCCGACACCAATCGCATGAAGTTCGTCTGATACAACTGGACCGAATCCAGAAAAACCAAACAAAAGTAAAGCACATACTCGTGTGTGTGGCAGCAGACTGAAGTCATTCACGTTGCGTGTGTAATGTGTTCGTGTTACTCCGGTCTAATGCCGCGGTATGCTGTGTTTAATCAAGGCTGTGTATTTGCTGTGGGCCGTTGTTTAGAACGAGAGGCGTCCTGTTTGTATGGGTTGTATGCTGATGTGGCGCGATAATTCAAGATTACTAAGATATTGCTCCAGGCAATTAGTCCATCATGCTTTCATCAAACATGCAACCCTTTAAAGGATTAGTTCACTTTTGAAAAAACTATTGCTGATAATTTACTCACCCCCATGTCATCCAAGATGTCCATGTCTTTCTTTCCTCAGTCGAAAAGAAATTTAGGTTTTTGATGAAAACATTCCAGGATTTTTCTCCATATAATGGACTTCAATGGGAACCGGATGGTTCAGGGTCCAAAAGATAGAGTTTCAGATGCAGCTTCAAATGTCTTTAAACGACACCAGACGATGAATAAGGGTCTTATCATGCGAGACGATCGGTTATTTCAAAGCTTATTCCAAAAATGTAACTTTTCTAAGGACAAATGCTAGCCTTGCTCTATTCTCTGAGGCGCGTTTGTAACGTCACGTAATACGTAATTACGTTCAAAAGGTCACGGGCGACGTAGCCGGAAGTACAGAGTCAAAATCGTCCGACATCGTTGTTTTTCCTTTTAATTCCTTTTTTTGTAAACGGTGTTTGAGTTAGTTTGCACGTTCAACCTATGCGTTCAACTTGTAAACACTGACTCTGTACTTTCGGCTACGTCGCCCGTGACCTTTTGAACGTAATTACGTAATACGTGACGTTACAAACGCGCCTCACAGAATAGAGCAAGGCTCGCATTTGTCCTTAGAAAAGTTACATTTTTGGAATAAGTTTTGAAATAACCGATCGTTTCGCATGATAAGACCCTTATTCATCGTCTGGTGTCGTTTAAAGACATTTGAAGCTGCATCTGAAACTCTATCTTTTGGACCTTGAACCATCCGGTTCCCATTGAAGTCCATTATATGGAGAAAAATCCTGGAATGTTTTCATCAAAAACCTAAATTTCTTTTCGACTGAGGAAAGAAAGACATGGACATCTTGGATGACATGGGGGTGAGTAAATTATCAGCAAAAGTTTTTTCAAAAGTGAACTACTCCTTTAACCCTTGTGTTACTCTTGTAAGTTATTAAACAAATATTTCATTTTTTACACTCAATGGCCACTTTATTAGGTAGATCTTGCTGATGGCACACATTCAACAAGGCTGGAAACATCTCTCAGAGATTCTGGTCCATATTATCAGCATGATGCGAATCTCCCGTTCCTCCACATCCCAAATACTGGACTGAGATCTGGTGACTGGAGGCCGTTTGAGTTTAGTGACTCACTGTCATGATCAAGAGACCAGTTAGAGATGATTTGAGCTTTGTGACGTGTGTGTTATCCATCAGAAGATGATCCACTGTGGTCATGAAGGGATTGACATTGTCAACAACAATACTCAGATAAACCGTGGTGTAGTACTTGAGACTCGGACTCGTCTCGGACTCGGTCTCGAGACCATATTTTAATGGTCTTGGTCTTGTCATGGACTCGTGTCCATTTGGACTCGGAATTGACTCGTACTCGAACATTTTTTTTTTAGGACTCGGAATTATTCCCGAGTCCAGTCGAGTTCAATTCAAAATATTTTTCATGATTATTAATGTATGTTAATCAAATATTTCTTTAAATTTATTGACACGCCCAGTGATTGGTGATTTTCTAGTGCGCAACTGCGCATGACAAATTGTAATAAAATTACTTTTAACACCACCTACTATGTGGCCTTTTTACCCTAAACTGATCACATTTTTTTAACTCTAAGTAAATTCAGTAAAAAAAAAAAAAGTATTTCTCTAAGTAAATAAAAGTAAATTAGGTAATCAACCCTCACTGGTCTCGGTGTCGACTCGGACTCGAGTGAGGTGGTCTCGACTACAACACTGCTGTGGTGTTTAAAAGATTGGTACTAAGAGGTCCAGAGAGTGCCAAGAAAAGATATAACACACCAATAGAGCACGAGCAGCCTGAAGCGCTGATACAAGACTGGATGATCATGCTTTCACGTGTTTACGCCAAAATCTGACCCGACCTTCAGCATGGTGCAGCAGGAACTGAGACTCATCCGACCAGGCAATGTTTTCCAATCTTCTAATGCCCAGTTTCCTTGAGCCTGTGTGAATTGAACCAGTAACCGGTGTGTGTCTTTTGGTGCTGTTGCTCTTCAGCTTCAAGGTTTGGTGTGTTGTGTGTTGTTCAGAGATGCTCTTATCCACTTGTATCCACTTGTCTGGTCATTCTCAGTGGTGGAATGTAACGAAGTACAAATACTTTGTTACTTTACTTAAGTACATTTTTCACGCATTTTTACTTTACTTAAGTAGAATAAATAGTGCCTACTTTTTACTTTTACTTCGTTACATTTTGCAGCAATTATTCTACTTTCTACTCCACTACATTTCTACAACTTCTGTTATATTTTCATTGCATTTTCTGATCAGTTTTTTTTCCCCCTGCCAAAACGTAATCTGACCGTCCGTCCGTTGCACGTTTGTCTCACCAGTGACGTTTGGTTGCCATACATCAACTAAATGCGTCTCGCACGCAGTGTGTTTATCGTGCAATTTATACGCGAAAATTAGTTTTTACGTGGATAGGAAACACACCGTGTGTAATATACGTTTGGTTAGGATAAATGGCAAGCCAAGAGGTTCAGAATTACACCATTAATTAATCGCGTTTACTGCCAAACATAGTTATATAGTAAGAATAAGCATGGTTTATATTGCCTAATTGCAAGCTTGTTTCAGAAATGGGGACAACAATTTTTTTTTTTCCATCATTATTGAACATCATTATAGGAGTATTAGGTTGAATTAAACGTTTTATTAATCATTAGAAAAAAGTCATTAAGAGAATCAATTGTTATGCAAGTACTTTTACTTTTAATACTTAAAGTAGGCAGGTAATTTTTACTTTTTACTTAAGTATGGTTGTCATTGTGTTACTACTTTTACTAAAGTTAATATTTATCTGGTTATTTGTACTTTTACTTAAGTACTGAGATTCAGTACTTCCTCCACCACTGGTCATTCTCCTCTGACCTCTGACCTAAACAAGGCATTTTCTTGCACAGAACCGACTCTAACTGGATATTTTCTCTTTTTCTGACCATTCTCTGTAAAGGCTTGAGAAAGTTATGTGTGAAAATCCCAGTAGATCAGCAGTTTCTGAAACACTTACACAGATTACATGCTTTGGCAAGCACATAATAAAGTGCATGTGTCACATAAAAATGATGAGTGAAGAGGAAAAATGCATTTACTTCATATTTTAATTCAAGTTTATTTGTATAGCGCTACATACTGTTTTACAGAAAAGCTCATTGTAAAGATTAGTGTATCAAAGTAATGTCCGCAGGGAAGTGATATCCAGCCATAATCCTGTATATGCAATGCTTAGTTGACATCATGTACTGTCATGCGTCATTTATTTATAACGGAAATAAGCTTTAAGACCCAGACAATGTAATTAACCAGCAAAACCTTGACAAATACAGCCTTCCATCACCTCTTTCTCACACGTTTCTCTCTTCACAGAGGAGCAAGGGGAAATCCTCGTACACAAACCCACCGGTAACAAGTGAAGCGCACCCATGTGTTTGACTGTAACTTTGAGGTGATTGGGGCTGGAGAAGTGCCAAGGCTTTATGGGATGCAGCACATGATTTATGTGTGATGTAAAGCTGCTCGGGGCTGGAATGATTTGCTTGTTTTGATTGGCTGCAGCTGGGAATTCCAGCCAGCCGAAACGTATCGATACCAAAGAGCTCGCTCTCAGCCTGTTGCTCTGTGCTTCACGTTTTCTGCACATGTCAGAATCCGTTTTCAATAAACAGCTGTATGTGATGAGTTTGCATTTCTACGACTGTTGCGAACAAGATACAATAAATGCGTCGCAAGATGAAAACAAAAAATGTTGATTACTCTCACACACGCAAAATTCAGATGAGCTCCTCTGCGCTGCTTTGTGTTCGGTGCTCTGCATTGATTTACCACTCTGGGATTTATGTAAGCAAGGAAACTAGAAGACCAAACCCATAATTTACAAAATAAAACCAACAGCCTTATTTGCATAAGATACTCCTCCTGCCAAACACACACGCAGATACACTGTATAATTTATGCAGGTTGTATTGCCATGTATGAGGTAACTCTCCTCTCTTTTTTAATGGTCTTATTCACATCTCCAGGATCACTGTACAGTATAATTAATACTGCCTGACAAATTGGAGTGAAGAACAGATTTCTGTGGACTGTTCTTCTGAATCCTTTCAGATATGATGTAGAAATGCTTAAACTTTCCGCAGTGTGATCAAATAGCAAGACGCAGAATCCCTTGTGAAAACGAGTACATTTTAGTACTTCCCATAGAAATAATATATTTTAAAAGAATATGAACTGAAAGTAATATTTTCTGACACTTAATTGTATGTAATTTGCGATTAAAAAGTGAACAAAGAATATTAAATGGAAGTAGTTGAAGAGGGCTTTTTTTGACGCACTTAATTAGGACTTAAGTACATCTTTATATGTAATTTCATTATTACTTCTATTGTCTTTGAAATATGGTTAAAGTGTACGGCTAAATGTACTGACAAGCATTTATGGTACACTAAAATATGTTTACACTGTTTGCACTGATTTAACTGAAAACAATATATCTGTTGTGATTGTTTTGTCTCTCGATTCACACAGTAATGTTTTTTCTAAGGCAGGTTTATAAAAGTCTTGATGGAATTAAGGCCTAATCCTGGCTTAATCTAAGCGCTATCTGTGAAACCAGGCATAAGTGTGTTTAGAAGCATGATAGAGTACTCTTTTTAAGTACAATTAAGTTACATTTTAAGTACATTGCAAGTGCACGTTTAATGCACTTTTTTCACCTTGAAGGATCAAAAGCAGAAAAAATGTTGGTTGATCTTACTGCCTGTTCATTCGTCAAGTTGAGCGCAATGCATTGTGGTCCGCAGCATTCCGTGCAATGTGCTCTCTTTTACACTGCACATTTTGGCAATGCAGTAGATCATCCAGATATTACATGCATACAGAAAATGTGCTTACTCCACACCAGGGCGAACAACTGAAACATTAGCCTTCCTCATTGAGGTCTGTGCTGTAGCCGACTCATCGGGTCTGTGGAAGAGGAGTCCCAGCCATAAAATGTTTGTTTCAGGACCTGTGATTTTGCTGGACATGATAAACACATGCATACATAGTATGCAGTATGCTACACTAGCTACATTTACAGCTGACCAATCAGAACAGTGTAGACCAATCATGTCAGAATGGTTCATTTGACCAATTAGAGCAGAGTAGACCAATCACAGCAGACTAGACCATCTGACCAATCAGAGCAGAGTAGACCAATCACATCAGACTGGGCCATCTGACCAATCAGAGCAGAGTAGACCAATCACAACAGACTGGGTCATTTGACCAATCAGAGCAGAGTAGACCAAACACAACAGACTGAGCCATGTGACCAATCAAGGCAGAGTAGACCAATCACAACAGACTGGGTCATTTGACCAATCAGAGCAGAGTAGACCAATCATAACAGACTGGGTCATCTGACCAATCAAAGCAGAGTAGACCAATCACAACAGACTGGGTCATTTGACCAATCAGAGCAGAGTAGACCAATCATAACAGACTGGGTCATCTGACCAATCAAGGCAGAGTAGACCAATCACAACAGACTGGGTCATTTGACCAATCAGAGCAGAGTAGACCAATCATAACAGACTGGGTCATCTGACCAATCAAAGCAGAGTAGACCAATCACAACAGACTGGGTCATTTGACCAATCAGAGCAGAGTAGACCAATCACAACAGACTGGGTCATTTGACCAATCAGAGCAGAGTAGACCAATCACAACAGACTGGGTCATTTGACCAATCAGAGCAGAGTAGACCAATCACAACAGACTGGGTCATTTGACCAATCAGAGCAGAGTAGACCAATCACATCAAACTGCGTTGTGCATCTTCGGAAGTGGAGCCGCGCGCAAAGTTACAAAAATGCTGTGCGAAATGGGGTCTCGTGATGACGTAATGTTTGTCGCGCGCCACTTCGTGCTGCGGTCCAGAGTATAAACCAGGCTTCACGGAAGCTTGTTTCTGCCATGAAATAAATAAAACAGGTAATTGATAAACATTTAAGAATTTATTTTCTCAGAACTGCAAGATGGAACTAAAAATAAATTGAAAAAGGTAGAATTGCGAGATATAAACGTTCATTTGCGAGTTATAAAGTTGTAATTCTGACTTTATTCTCGCAATTGTGAGTTAATATCACACAATTCATATTTGTTTCTTGCATTTGTGAGTTTATATCCCTCAGAATTGTGAGATATACACTTGAAGTTGAGTTGTGGCTAAACTCTATATAGAACGCTATATGCAAAAACGGCGCTATACTACGCACATGGCACCCGTTATCGTTAATATAACACGCGCTGTGAGGGCTAAGTTTAGGTGTGGGGTAGGGTCTGCGTGTCATATTCACGCTAAAGGATTTATAACGTCTTGGGTTCGCGTGTTATATTAACGATAAAGGGTGCCATGTGCATATTATAGCGCCGTTTTTGCACATGGCGTTCTATATGACGTTAAAGGATGAGAACGGACTGGAAGTGTAGTTAGCAGTTGACTTTTTTTGTCAGGTATAGCTTCTCACACCTAGACTCAGTGTGAGGAAAATAAAAGGGTAACAAGAGGATATTGTGATCGAGAAGAATTAGTGATTGTATTTTGCGAAAGAGTTCTCTGATCTTGTGAGCAGGTTTTTAAACAGCAGTGCTGAGCTTCAGGGCTTCAGTTTTGCCAGCCCAGGCCTTCATTAACCTAAACCTCTGAATCCTCATTATGAAGGAACAGAGCCGTGAGGCCGCGAGATGCTCGTTCTGAAAATGGTGCTTCTGTAGTCCTGCCATGGGGCACAACTAATGTCTAATGTTGATGCCATCTCTCCAAATGGGCTGGCAATGACCGCATCAGAATTCAGCAGATATGCACGGTCTCCAGTCCCACTGGCATGTCGCTTTTTTCCTCCCAGTATTGGCAGATGTACACTAAATCAACTTATTGCCCAAGCCCAAGCATTTTATTTATAGATTTGAATAGATGGTTTGATCGTGTTGATTTAGTCGGCGAGGTCCTCGGGCAGCTCTTGGTTTGTTCTCATCACACACTGTTGTTTCGTTTAATCTGAGAGCTGCATGAGATCAATGGAGCGAAGAAATCTAGAGTGTATCAATAACAGGAAACAGAAGAGAAGAGAATAATGAAGCGTTTCAGGGGCCTGCGGGCGCCAGGCTTACTGAAAGAGAAACAGTCGTTAACACAAGGCCCACCACTGAGAGAGAGAGAGACAGGATGAGTGTGTGTATTAGGAGTGGGTGTTCATAGTCATTCAGTTGTTGTTCTACATGCATTTGTGCATTGTTGTGTGTTTCAACAGAAGAATAGTTAGAGTTTTCTAAAAGAAAGAAGTGATTCTGAACTGCCAAAATGAGACTCAGGTCTGAGATCAGTCTCACTTACTGTTACAAACCTATGTAACAAACATACATAATGTCAGCCTTTGACCTTCATTGGTTGGCAGAGAACAAAGTCTACATTGACCCTCAAACGCTGTAGTTGCAGCTGAGACTGGAAGAGTTTGATCCGTGTTGTTCATGTCGAGAAGACGCTGTTTTCTGCTACCAAAGCAAATCCACTATGCTGCACTTCAAAAAAGGATAAGACTCGCACCATAGTTACTGTTTGTGTTACTGTGTATCAAGTGTTGAGGAAGAGCTGAAATTCAGGTATGCTAATGGAGGGTTGGTTTCCAAAACTCGCCGTAAGTGGTCAACCATCACAACAGACTGAGCCATTTGACCAATCAGAGCAGAGTAGACCAATAATAACAGACTGGTCATCTGACCAATCAGAGCAGAGTAGACCAATCACAACAGACTGGGCCATCTGACCAATGAGAGCAGAGTAGACCAATCACAACAGACTGGGCCATCTGACTAATCAGAGCAGAGCAGATTTCTAGTAAATTTCTAAAGTAATTGCAAAGAAATTGTAAGTGACGGAATAAAAATTCCTTCAATATTTTTCTATTTACAGATTCTTCTATTTTTTTACAGTGTAAAAGCAAAGGCCCTACTGTGAGAGTTGGACCCATCAAGAGAACATGATGTCAAATGGAGACGTGCACATTGGTGCACACACTCTTCTGATGATGTCAATCCTGGAATTTGACCTTAAGTATTAGCATGGACTACGGATGTAATTGTTCTAGGCTACTCAAACACATAATCGCACAAACTCACACCCAGTGCCTTGCCTTCGTCTGCGACACTGAGCTTAAAGACCATCTATCAGAACTCACTCAGTGTGCATGTGTGTGTGTGAATGAGACAGATTACAGTCTCTCACATGAAAGGAAATTAGCTTATCCTTATGAGGAGCAAATGAGGAAGACCAGGACACACACATCAAAGCACCACAGGATCAAATCAGCCAAATGGACTTCATCTGTACCGAGCTTAAAAGAGGCTCCCTTCAGGACTTTTTACTCTATCCTGCTTTGGTTTTGTTGTCCTTTTACAAGTTACACCACCAGAGATGATTCACACACACACACACACACACACACACGTTCATATTTTATGACACTTAATTACAGTAATTCCTTCAAATACTTTAAAGTGATTTTCTCAGGTTTAGCTTATTTTGATATGTTCTGTGATTAACAGATTTAAATCCCAAACAACAGCCGCAGGCATTAAACACATGTAGAGAATGTATATTTGCTGTTGGGATTTTTCTGAAGCCTCTCTTATAGTGAGTATAAAAGCAGCTTGTGGCGGTGGAGGCAGATATATGTGTGAGCTCATAATTAAACTGGCTTTTGCTGTTGATATTCAGCTTTAAATTAGCTTGCAAGCGAATCTTACAGTAATTAAAACTCTAGATTCATGAATCATCAAGGTTGAAAACAGTCCTCAGAGCATTACCTGCATCTGCGTCCTCTCTTTACTCTGAATATGTGAGGCGCTTTACCAATAAATTATTTAGTGGGGATGAGTGTATATTGTAGTCATTAAATGCATCTTCAGAGATCAAATACAGAATTGGCTGAAATTTTCTGGGGAACTGACCAAAGGACACTGCACATAAAACACAGAGAGAGAGAGAGAGAGAAAGAGAGAGAGAGAGATCAGCAGGTTCTTCTCAAACACATGACATCGATCACCGCATGACATCATTCTCCTCCACAGCGAGCTCAATGCCCATGTGTACAGATCACACCGAAGAGCTGAGCCAAGACATTCTCAGGCTATATACAACACACATGCTGATCCTCATTTTCACCATCACACAACAAATAAACCACTGAAGTACATGATCATCCACATAATGTGACATCCATACACGATTATGATCTATCACAATCATTTCATCAGCAACAACTCATGGCTCTCTCACAATACCTTTATTAAGAGTTAATATACTCTAAAATAAATGACAAAAATACCTGATTTTACTGTGTTACACTGGAATCTCATCCTCTGCTTTGTGCTGATATATCTCATCCATAGTTACTTCTTTCAATCTTGAAAAAACTGAAATTATATAATACTTATGCATTAATATATCAGGCCCAACTTTTTTCTCAGCAACTTTGACTGAAATAACCACTCGTTACAACCGAGGTATGCAGCAAAGCCACAACACACACAACCTTGAGGCGGATGGGCTACAACAGCAGAAGACCCCACCGGGTACCACTCATCTCCACTACAAATAGGAAAAAGAGGCGACAATTTGCAAGAGCTCACCAAAATTGGACAGTTGAAGACTGGAAAAATGTTGCCTGGTCTGATGAGTCTGGATTTCTGTTGAGACGTTCAGATGGTAGAGTCAGAATTTGGCGTAAACAGAATGAGAACATGGATCATCATGCCTTGTTACCACTGTGCAGGCTGGTGGTGGTGGTGTAATGGTGTGGGGGATGTTTTCTTGGCACTCTTTAGGCCCCTTAGTGCCAATTGGGCATCGTTTAAATGCCACGGCCTACCTGAGCATTGTTTCTGACCATGTCCATCCCTTTATGGCCACCCTGTACCCACCCTCTGATGGCTACTTCCAGCAGGATAATGCACCACGTCACAAAATCATTAACCCTAACCCTAACCAAGCTCAAATCATTTCAAACTGGTTTCTTGATCATGACAATGAGTTGACTGTACTAAAATGGCCGCCACAGTCACCAGATCTCAACCCAATAGAGCATCTTTGGGATGTGGTGGAACGGGAGCTTCGTGCCCTGGATGTGCATCCCACAAATCTCCATCAACTGCAAGATGCTATCCTATCAATATGGGCCAACATTTCTAAAGAATGCTTTCAGCACCTTGTTGAATCAACGCCACATAGAATTAAGGCAGTTCTGAAGGCAAAAGGGGGTCAAACAGAGTATATGGTGTTCTTAATAATCCTTTAGGTGAGTGTATTTTTATATTTTCACCAAAATACAGCGCTGTTTTGCACTGCTAAGCAAAACCATAAGCATCACCCCGACAAAAACCCTACAGGATTTTTCAATTAACATTTTTGCAGAAAATATTTTCTGGGTCCAACAAAAGTTTATGATTCTTACACGTTTGGTTCATCATGATAATATATACAAATGAAATCAAGTCTTAACATTTTGAAGCATAAATACAATCACCAGAAGTAAAAAGCTAAACGTAAGTTAAGTTATAAACAAACTACATCACAACATTATTAAGCTTTGCAACAACTCTTTCATTCTTTATTAACCCTCTGATGGTCGTCCTTTATGAGTCACGTCCTGGGCTTTCCCGGTCAGAAGTGACCGGAGGCCTAAAAATGAAACTTCTTCCATCCGAGTAAAACCAATGCAATTTATTTTTGTTCTATAATATTTATTCTTTTTAATTTTGTATTTTGAGACAATTTGATTGAATTTATTAATATTTATGCAATATTTATGGTCTATTTTTTCAATGGGAATATATATATATATATACAAAAAAATTATATATATATATATATATATATTGTACAAACAAAAATTCAGAGAAGTTTTGTTTTTTGTAAATTTCCCATTCATTTCCTATGGGTCGGTCATTTCTGACCGAAAACCACGAGTGTGACTATTTTTTTATGACCACTTAGCATGCTCGGATCATGATCTCAATTTTTTTTTGAATTCACGTACCAAATGACAAAAAAGTCCCCAAATATCATAACCTTCCGATGAAGCTGTGATTTTTAATAATTCAAAAGAGAAAATTATTCGGTCAGAAGTGACCGAGGTCCATAAGAGGGTTAAAAAACCTTTTACCTGAAAGTTAAAGGTGCAGTGTGTGATTTTTAGTGGCATCTAGTGGTGAGGTTGCAAATTGCACCCGGAGGCCGACAGGACGTGATGTCGTCTGAGACAACAGAGCAGCCAGTTAAGCAATGAGGTTTCTTTACAAAGATGAATTAAGAAATTATGTTTACTTTATCATTAAGCAAAACAATATTATTGCGAATATTGTTACGTGTTCATGATTGTGTCAATGTTTTACAGCTGACTTTAGCTAGCTTCTTTGCATGAAGAACAACACAGTGACGAAACACGCTTGTCCATTTAGGGCCACTGTAGAAACATGTCGGAACAAAATGGCTATTTCAACGTACCCGCGGTGTGTGTAGATAGAAATGGCTCGTTCTAAGGTAATCAAAACATAACGGTTCATGACAGTTCAAGTAAAGTCTTTATACACCACTGAAAACATAGTTATGTATATTATATTGCATTTCTGTCTACAGATCCTCCGAAATATTACACAATGCACCTTTAAGATAGTTTGCAAGAGTGTATAAACACAATGAGGCTGTGAAAGAGACTAGTGAGTAGATGAGTTTACCTGTTCGGTGTGGCGTTTATTGTTCCCGACTACCTCTGTAGTCATATTCATACGGTTGTTCGAGAAAAGGGTGCATTGTCATGGATAGATGGGCAAAGAAGGCTGCAACGTAGCTGACAAGCGGATACAGCAACAGTCTTTACAGAGTAAAACAAAAACAAAGAGAAAATCCACATGCTGAAACAGGTAAATCCACTAATGAGTTACTTAGGTGACAAACATACACTCAGGAAACAGTGAGGACGTAAACAGAAGAGCAAAAACTGTCAAAATAAAAGTCCTTGAGTGCATATAAACCAAATTCAATGTCAAATCTTGTGAAAATATCTTGAGGTTGTTACCTTATTTCAAGCATTTAACCAAAAACCTGTTTAAAAAACCCTCTGACTTTGAGGTGATGGTACTTATTTCTGGCAGTGGTGGAATGTAACGAAGTACAAAAACTTCGTTACTTTACTTAAGTACATTTTTCACGTATCTTTACTTTACTTAAGTAGAATAAATAGTGCTTACTTTTTACTTTTACTTCATTACATTTTGCAGCAATTATTATACTTTCTACTCCACTACATTTCTCATCATGCAACTCATACGCGAAAATTTGTTTTTACGTGCATATGAAACACACAGTGTGTAATATATGTTTGGTTTGGTTAGGATTATGGCAAGCCAAGAGATTCAGAATTACACCATAAATGAATCGCGTTTACTGCCAAACATAGTTATTAACATATAGTACTAAGGATAAGCATGATATTGCCTAATTGCAAGCTTGTTTCAGAAATGGTGACATTTTTTTTCCATCATTATTGAACATCATTATAGGAGTAGGCTATTAGGTTGAATGAGTAAGAATTAAATGTTTTATTAATCATTAGAAAATAGATTATACATTAAGATTATAAATTGTTATGCAAGTACTTTTACTTTTAATACTTAAAGTACATTTAAAATAAAGTACTTTTTACTTTTTACTGAAGTATGGTTGTCATTGTGTTACTTCTACTTTTACTAAAGTAAATATTTATCTGGGTATTTGTACTTTTACTTAAGTACTGAGATTCAGTACTTCCTCCACCACTGATTTCTGGGCTTTAAGACTCTGTTGGGAGGAAAAATTGTGTAATAAATCTATCTCAAATAAACAAAATGCAACCTTTTAGAACAAATAAACGGAATTTTGTGAAATGTATTAAATATAATTTAAAGAGATAATGTGTGAAAAGAGACTATTAACACAATTACGATGTTTATTTTTCTTGCATTTAAACAATTTCCAAATTCTTATTTGAAAGTAAGTCAAGCAGCAATATTTGAGGTCTGTCTAGATGGATATAGACGGACGCATTATCCCATGGGCAGTCACTTTAACAAATGGATGACAATAAAAGACCATAACAGTGAAATATTCTACACATCAGTCTTACAGTAACATCACTGTCTGGACAATATACTGACCTGTACAGTAGAGCCGGTACAGAGCACATATCAGACAGTGACTTAATAAAACACTCCATCAGAGAGAGAGAGAGTTTGACAGCGCTTCATCTGGACTCAGCCCAGCTCAGGAAATGAAAGCTGATGTGTGTGTGTGTGTGTTCTTTACACTAACAGATGCAACATATTTCATGATCCACAAGCCTAGTATTCCTGTCTGTGTGTTGGATGTAATGGTGGTTAGAAAGGCGTCTGACTTACTGAAACACACACAGGTCTTTGAATCTACCGTACAGTTTCACCCAGGGCCGAATCGCCCTGTGTACCTGTTTCCCCTGGGTAATGTCATATGTGACCCCTTCACACACCCCTTCTAATTTCATTGGAATATTACCCAATTCGTCAGCCCCTATTCATTGCTTTTACAATTCAATTTATTATATATATAAAACACACACACACACACACACAAAAAAAACAAAAAACACTTGGACCATCCATAAGACGCGTTTCGCTGTATACGTAGAATTTTTTTTAATCGTATTGGCGTTTTGCCCACACAGATCCGGCGTTTTGGGAGAGTGAAACCACTATTTTTTGAAACCAGGTCCCAAAGTGGATAAATCTAAAAACGACACCCTTGCGGTCATCACATCACATGTAGGGTCAGTGTTGTAGTACTCGAGACTTGGACTCGACTCGGACTCGGTCTCGAGACCATATTTTAATGGTCTTGGTCTTGTCATGGACTCGTGTGCATTTGGACGCGGAATTGACTCGTACTCGAACATTTTTTTTTTTTAGGACTCGGAATTATTCCCGAGTCCACTCGTGTTCAATTCAAAATATTTTTCATGATTATTAATGTATGTTAATAAAATATTTCTTTAAATTGATTGACACGCCCAGTGATTGGTGATTTTCTAGTGCGCAACTGCGCATGACAAATTGTAATAAAATTACTTTTAACACCACCTACTATGTGGCCTTTTTACCCTAAACTGATCACATTTTTTAAACTCTAAGTAAATTCAGTAAAAAAAAAAAAAAAAAAAGGATTTCTCTAAGTAAATAAAAGTAAATTAGGTAATGAACCCTAACTGGTCTCGGTCTCGACTTGGACTCGACTCTCTATGGACTCGGTCTTGACTCGGACTCGAGTGAGGTGGTCTCGACTACAACACTGGGGTGCGCCACACGACATCTTCGTCTTGGTTCGTATACAGCGCACAAAGTTATGCGCAAGCTCAAAGTCTTCTTCTCCGTGTATAGTGTATCTCTGTGGCAGAATTACAGCGGCCCATACTGGTCTGGCATATATACTACACCGTTTTCAGACAGTTTCAGTGGTTTCGTGTGTACGCCGATATTTTTAAGACGACGCCGTGTTTACAGATTTTTGAACCTACATTGTTTGAAAGACAAGGAGGTGTATCTAAGGGCCCGTCCACACAAAGATGCGTTTAGCTGTATAGGTATACATTTTTTATCGTATTGGCGTTTCGTCCACATGGATCTGGCGTTTTGGGAGAGTGAAACCGCTATTTTTTGTTTACAGATTTTTTTGTTTGTTTTTAGAACGAGGAAAAAAGAAATATCGGGTAGGGAACGCGCCGGCTTCGTGTGGACTAAGGCTGGGTATTGAGACAAATTTCACAATTCGATTCGATTTCGATTCACAAGCTTGCAATTCGATTCGATTTCGATTACGATTCGATTCGATTCAATATCGATTATTTTGGATAGAAGTTACAATAAATGGCCATTTTTCTCAAGGAAATCAAATCTCTTAAATGCTGTAAACTATGGTCTATATATAGTTTAGTTGTAGCCTACTAGGCTTCATTAGCCTAATATGAAGGTAATAATTAACTGTTTTGTAGCTATACAAACACTTAAATTACTTTTTTATTTATTTTTATAATAAGAAGATTATATGAAATATAAACATTTAAATGGTGGCTGTCATAAAAACTTGCCAGATTAATTCAAATATGCATTAAATATTGAAGAATACTAACGAGTGTGGACTAACGAGTTTATGTGGGTTTTTTGAGGTAAATGTGACGATACATGACATTGATTACAAGCTGTTTAACTGACGTCTTTCCACGGTTGAAACGCTGATTGAGCGAATCAATGTGACATGATACGGATTTCGATAAGTTGTACTCTATCTTTAACACACTTTCAGACGCTCATTCATGTTTATTTGGCGCTGTGACTGGTATTATTAACCCGGAAGAGAAATCAGCGCTGCTGCTTCTCCAGAGCGATCTCACGCCACAGCGCCAAAACGGCAAAACTCTATTTATGTTTTTGAGTTTCTAAAGAAAATGGACGTAATTGGAAAATTGAGACTTTGTTTCATATCAATAGTAACAAAGGACAAAGATTATTGCGATTTGTTGGATGCGCGCAGCCGCGATACAATGTCCCATTCATTCAAATGAAACAGGATGACTAATCGATTCTTGAGATTTAAGAATCGATATTGGTTTGTAAAAATGAGAATCGATTAATATCGAGAAATCGATATTTATTACCCAGCCCTAGTGTGGACGTGGGCTAAATTTGCTTAAATTAAATTTCGCTGGATACAAATTGGTGTAGAATTTACTTTGAAACAGTTTCCACTCGTAATTTCACTTATAATTACTTATAATTGCAAAATAAACAGCAAGTAGCACATTGAATTCTTAAGCAGAACGACTGAAATTTTATTTTCGTGTAAAGCACTCCAATAATCTTGTAAACTTAGTAAAAAAGATTTCTCAGTGTACTCTGGTGAGTCTCACAATATATATATATATATATATATATATATATATATATATATATATATATATATATATTATGAGTGTCTTTCTCTTCAAACCTGTAATACGGTGATGTATCCCCTCCTTTTGAAAATAATGGTTGGATTTTTCTGACAGCATATTTAATATTTAGTATCACTTCAATTGTTCACCACCGTAATGAGAACAATTTATTGACCCAAAGCACAATTTGCTGACGTGTGTCTGGTGCGGCTGAGCTTCGGTTACAGTCTGAGGGAGACACTGTACAAAACAATCTTCACAAACGTCTAAGAATTTCCACACAGAGGAAGACTTTTTTGCCCAGCCTTATTTATTTGAACCCGAATACACAGCCACAACAGACACACGTCAGGGGCGTCACAGAACGCGGATCCACAACAGAACTGGAAGACAATACAATGCTTGTTTTTGTTATTTTTGGACCAAAATGTATTTTCGACATTTTCAATGGAGGGACAGAAAGCTCTAAATCTAAATATCTTAAACTGTGTTCCGAAGATGAACGGCGGTGTCGGACGACATGAGATTCGTTAATTACATCATTTTCCTTTTTGGGTGAACTAAAGCCTTTAATAAACCCTTATCTTGCACAAAATAAGCAAACTGACATTCCGCACAATCTGCATCTTTATTTCGAATGTATACAAATGTCATTTACGTCTTTTAGCTTTTCAAGAGATTTAACGCGATTGCGGAGACTGCGCATGTGCTCTTGAATGTTTGTAATAACCTTTTAATTAAATGATAAAACATACCGAAATTTCCAGAACACATGACACCTTCTCCAGAGAATGTCCTTCATATCTGGTTCCAGTACTCAAAGCTGTAACTCTTGAATGTGGTATCCAAACACTGCTTTAGGGTGACAGTCTTGGCAGGAATGCATGCATACACACGTGTTTAGTATAAGGCTTGAGTTTCAGTATTTATTTATTTTATGTTCCTTCTCTACCTGCACCTGTTTCATACACACACACACATCTACAGTACAGATTTGACCCTCTCTCGCTCTCTCTCTGCAGCCCACAGTGAGCCAGATGACGTCCATCAGCATCTCTATAATTATCTTACTCTGACACAGAGTAGGTGGAATTAGATTCCTGTATTAATTATAATCTAACACCATAAACGCCCTGCTGGGCAGAAGACGCAGCTCTCACTCAGTTTGCCAGATTGAGACCCCCTGGCAAGAGAGAAAATACAATTGTGGGTCCACTTACTCGCCCCCTCTCCCGCAACGCGCTGGAGAAGCGGTCCAACTCACACTTACGTACGCCGAGACGGGATCCGCTTATAACAGCTGGTCTTGGATCAGCTTCCTGTCCTCCAGCTGGGGCAGTAACAATTTTAAGACATAAAGTAAAACTGGGAAAGCATGAAAGAAACATGGCAGCTCAGGCAATGGATAAACAAGGCCTGCAGTCACACTGTACTAACTTATATGATAGCTTTGTGTGAGCGACGTGTAACGGAGGCGAGCTAGTGAGAGCTGTGAAGGTAAACCTCAATCCCTTGATCTCAAGAAGCACACTAGCGACTGAAGCTAGAGACTGCGGTCTTGTTAGCACGGCCAACACCCATGCCGGAGATGCTGAGCCCAGGCGTGAGTGAGGTTTATGGGGGTGAGTGTAATAGAGGTAAACCTCACTCCCCTGATCTCAAGAGGTGCACTAGTGACTGAAAGACTGTGGTCTTTAGCATCCTTGTTAGGGCGCTGATGCCGGAGATGCCGGTTCGAGTCCCACTCGGAAAAGTACGAGTAGGACCAGAGGGGTAAAATTGGTGCCGTGACCCGAACGTGAGTGAGGTTTTGGGGGTGTGAGTGTAACGGAGGTGAAGTGCACTAGTGACTGAATGATTGTGGTCTTTAGCATCCTTGTTAGTGTGCCGATGCCGAAGATGCCGGTTTGAGCCCCGCTTGGAAAAGTACGAGTAGGACCAGAGGGGTAAAATTGGTGCCGTGACCCGAACGTGAGTGAGGTTTTGGGGGTGTGAGTGTAACGGAGGTGAAGTGCACTAGTGACTGAATGATTGTGGTCTTTAGCATCCTTGTTAGTGTGCCGATGCCGAAGATGCCGGTTTGAGCCCCGCTTGGAAAAGTACGAGTAGGACCAGAGGGGTAAAATTGGTGCCGTGACCCGGACGTGAGTGAGGTTTGGGGGTGTGAGTGTAACGGAGGTGAAGTGCACTAGTGACTGAATGATTGTGGTCTTTAGCATCCTTGTTAGTGTGCCGATGCCGAAGATGCCGGTTTGAGCCCCGCTTGGAAAAGTACGAGTAGGACCAGAGGGGTAAAATTGGTGCCGTGACCCGGACGTGAGTGAGGTTTTGGGGGTGTGAGTGTAACGGAGGTGAAGTGCACTAGTGACTGAAAGATTGTGGTCTTTAGCATCCTTGTAAGTGTAATGCAGGCCAGCTAGTGAGAACTTTACAGGTAAACCTCAATTCTCTGATCGCAAGAGGCGCACTAGCAACTGAAAGACTGTGGTCATTAGCATCCTTGTTAGCGCGCCGATGCCGAAGATGCCGGTTTGAGTCCCGCTTGGAAAAGTACGAGTAGGACCAGAGGGGTAAAATTGGTGCTGTGTCCCGGACGTGAGTGAGGTTTAGGGGGTGTGAGTGTAATGCAGGTCAGCTAGTGAGAACTGTGCAGGTAAACCTCACTTCCCTGATCGCAAGAGGCGCACTAGTGACTGATGCTAAAGACTGTATCTGTGTTAGCGCACCCGCCTCCCATGTTTGGTTCGAGTCCCGCTTGGAGCTGATCAGTAGGACCAGAAGGGTTACAAACAGACCAAAAGTCGTTTTTCACTGAAAATCTTCCCTTCCATCATTCAAATTTGGATCTTTATTTATACACTTGAGATAATATAAAGGTGCAATTCCCTACTGTTAGATGTACACTGTTCTAATAGCAACCATTAACCATTGAAGACTATTCAAAAGTTGCCATTTATTCAGTTTATTCAATAAAATGAGCAGCTGCCACTGGGATTAATGGTGCTCTGCGTGTTTCAGAGCAAAGTGTGGAACTGTGTTCACTTGCATGTGAGCAGCGCATGAATTCAGTTTGTTTGTTAAAAAGTTTCTTTTTATTGAATTTACTTCAATAAGTCAGTTTATTCAATAAAAATTCAGTGTCTTGTTTTGCATTAAATGCAAACTTCTTCTCTGCAAGTGCTGAGAGATTGGGTTATAATGAGCATTTCAAAACGCAATACTTGCCAACCATCTTCCCTTGGCAATGAAAGTTGTTTATAAATCTGTTGTCAACAAAAGAGATGCTTTACGCTCTCCATGCTTTTTTTCAGTCAAAATAGTATCATTAAACCGTCAATAGTCGTCATTTCACCGTCTAGGCTAACTACCTGATATAGTCTGGCTATGAGTAACCCACTTATAGCCAAAATAGACTTGAATTTGGTTACATGTTGTTTTTGCCAAAATAACTTGCGAGATGTATAATATTCCATCATGTTAGCAAAGTTAACAGTGATAACAAGGCATTTGGTTTAATTTCTTTGAGACATTCTATGCGTAGCCATGATTGATGACTAGACTATTCTTGGGCTATGATTAGACATCTATCACATTTTCACTGACAGCCCAGATTTCGCCTTGTTTTAGCCTAGACGTCAGGGCTGAGTTTGGACGACTTTTAGACTTCTTTTAAACGCAAAATTGCTTGCTGGGTCCCTATGAATTTGTACAGAACAATATGATTCATACAGAAATGTAAGATTTTTAGAACTAAAGTAAGCATGAATGTCCACCTCTAAACCTAACCATCAGTGGGGCGTAAGCAGATTGGACGAAAACGTACAAATGAGATACAATGTACAAATGTACGAATATATTCATACGAATTAGCCACCATTTTGTTGATTTAGCCAGCTCTGTCATTATTTCTACCTGTATTGATGCACTGCAGTGGTTCAGTGTTCACATCAGAGCTGTTCTTCTGTCTCTGCAGCAACATTAATTGTTCAGGGAGCTTCTATGCAGCTAAGATTACAGAAACCCCAATATCTCTCATCTCATCATCAGTTGTTTCATTCGCTCTCTCTCTCAGTTTCTCTCTCTCCAACATATATCCACGGTCTCTAGTGGCCTGTTATATTGTTGAGTAAAACACTTCTAAACTGGATGCATTGTTCCTGCAGTTTAGCTTAATATGTTTCCTCTGTCCGCTCTGTAGTGGATTGTTTGGAGTGTGGAGCCCCAGAGGAGGCCACACACTCCTGCTCCTTTAGCTCCTCCATATGCTGTGGACCAAAATACCTGGAAGATGCCATCAATAAATGGGGTAGACTCATTCACAACAACCTTATTGCCCAAAAGTTTGAAAGCACTTTCTGCGTAGGAGTGTTTTCCTGTAATCTTTGGAACAGTTTCCATTCCAGACGATCCGTTGTAATGATGTAAAGCTGCTAATTTGGAAGCTTTTTACGTAACTCGGCCGAATGTGATTTTAATTGATCACATTCTGAGAGCGTTTTCCATCTCATTCACATGTCATGCCATCATCTGGAAGGTTTTCTGCTAACCACTGCTCCATTTCAAACCCATTTTCACTTGATGGTCCATGTGAAGACAGCATCAGCTGGAGTCATTTGTTGTGTCATGATAATGTGGAAAAAACACTTGTTTATGGGGTGGAGCTTGTCAGAGACCACCAGTGAAAATGCTTCTTGTTTTCTAACAACATTTTTCATCACAAATTACATCGTCACCATTAAAAAACAAATAAAACAAGTGAAAAGCTGATAATTGATATGGTTTTCAGAACCCTTTAATATTTGGTTTGTCTCATTTAGCTTTAAATACCCATTAATCATTTTACATAATGTAATAATGGCATCTTATTAGGTTATATTATAAGGAGATGTTGAGTGACAACTGATATTTTTATGCATTTTATGTTAGTAGTCTACTATTCCACTTTGTCCCAGTCAAGACTAACGCTATCTCACGACCAATTCTTACTATTTTGTGATTAAAAGGTGGCTAATTCGTATGTATTTGTACGACCTAACTCTTTGTACGATTTGTCTAAACCCACGTGATGGGTATGTTTAGGGGCGGGGTCAGGGGTATGTCATTCGTACAAATTCATACGAATTGGGAAACTCGTAAAATATGTACGATTTAGCAAAAATTGCACTAATTCGTACGAGTGAGGTCATACAAATTGTTACGAATTAGCCACCTCGTAAAATTCGTACGAATTGCTGTGAGATCAGTTCGCTTTTCGCACTGTTTTCCATTGCAGACAGTACCGCCACAAATAGTACCCGGTCGTCATAGCGACGCCTTTTGTTCCTCGCTGCCCTATCAAGCTCTCGCTGGATCCTCTCTTCGGCAACCAAACAAAGGAAAGTCTGCACCTCCTCGTTTAACCACCGCGTATTCTTCCGAGTTGCCATAATAATAATAGTAGTAAGTTTAGAAACTATCTTTGGCCAAACTATTTAAAAATGGCGAGGATATTCTGGATACTCCATATGGCGCATGCAATGATGACGCAGTGAATGGTGACGATCCTCTCTGACCAATCAGCAGTCGGCATTGTTTTCACGTCACATTTTAGTACCGGCTCAGCTCGTCTTAGCTCGCTCAGAACCTCACCGGAGGTGATACTTAAAAAAGTACCCGAAAGCAGGTACAGGTACAACTTTAACACAGTGGAAAACCAAACAAAGGCAAGCCGAGCCGAGCTTGTGCTGTAGTGGAAAAGCGCCATAATATTGTGTAGGTCCCACCCCTGCTGCCACAAAAATCCTAAGGGGCCAAGGCATGGATCTCTGAACATGTCCTGTGGTCTCTGGCACCAAGACATCAGCAGCAGATCCTCCATGGCCCCCATGGATCAGATTTGTTGCTCTAGCATGTCCCATAGATGCTCAATTGAATTGAGATCTGGGGAATTCGGAGGCTAGGGCAAGACATTTATCATGTTCCTCACACCATTCCTGCATAATTTCTTCAGTGTGGCAGGGTGCATTATCCGGCCACCAGGGAACACCACTGCCATGAAGAGGTGTACCTGGTCTGCAACAATCTTAAGGAAGGTGGTACGTGTCAAAGTAGCATCCACACGAATGCCAGGACCCACGGTTGCCCAGAGCATCACCTTCTTCCCATAATGCATCCTGCTGCCATCTCTTCTCCAGGTATACAACACACATGAACCCAGCTCTCCACCTGACCTAAATAAATGTGATTCATCAGACCTGGTGTCCTTTTAGGAGTGGTCATGAGTCATCACCAGTCTACGGCTACGCAGCAAACTGAGTTCCACAGTGTGACACCTTTCTAGCATTGAGTTTTCAGGCGATTGTGCTGCACAGTAACTATTCTGTGTGACCAGATCATTTTTAGGTCTAAACTCTAAAAATAGAAAAAATCCAAAAACTGTTTAAACTGCAAACATGTTGAAGATTAGCCGATGGGCTGTCGATTCATTAATTGATAAGCTATTTCCTCACAGAAAACGGTTTATTCAGCGTAGTGAAGCATCTCCTCCATTGACATCCATTTCACAAGTGCTCCTCTGATTGTTGATTGCTGATGACATGATTGGATAGATTATTTGTATGTAATAAACGGCCTCTTATCTCATTCAATGCGCACTGTAGCGTTAGCAGTTGCTTTTTTTAGCCAAGGTTAAGGCCTGCCTTCAAGTGGCTTTGCCTATAGTATTAAAGGGGTGATGTCAGGGGAGAAATCAAATTTTCCTTGAGCTTTTGACATCTAAGAGGACATCATATAAAAAGAATATCCTGTAAGTTTCAGAACTGAAAACGTCCTTGTTAGTCCAATCAAAGTGGGGAACTATGACGTCAAAGAGGATAAAACACCACCCCCGCAGAAGAAGATCAACGCCTACTTCAACACGGCCGGTTTAGCCCCGCCCACCGATTCGCACATTACACGCATAGCCAAATAACATAGATGCCTACCTCGTGATGACAAACCGGATCGAGCTACCGAGCAATACAGAATATTTTGCAGTGCCTGGTTGTGGAAGAAGACAGTCGCTGCATAAGCTTCCTCTGGATTCCAATAGGACTTCATGGATAAACTTTATTTTAATGACGTTCCAGCTGATGAGGGTAAAACATTGTCCGTCTGTTCGCTTCATTTCACTGAGGATTGGTTTGAAAACAAGACTGGATTTGCAGACCGATTAAGAGTAAAGAACGGTGCTGTGCCGTCTATATTGAATCTGACAGGAATGGTGCAACACACGGACTCATGTATGGGCGAATCATTCCGGTCGCCATTTTACAACATTGGACGTTTTCGAAACAATTTCCCCCAAGTGCATCGACGGGTGAGTCGAAACTCATTATAATATGCAAAACTGTTATCTACTTTTACTTCCAAGTCTTCAATGTGAGACGTCCATAAAAACAGAGCGTATTTGAGCTAGGCTCAAAACTAGGTTACAACATAGCCGATTACTTATTCATTTTGATGTTTTTGAATGCAAAAACCAAGCGAACGTCATCAGTTGACCTCAGACAACAATATAATACAATTTAAAAAGCCAGTTCATGACCCCTTTAAAAATCTCACTGATTTACATTACAAGCAGGCAAAATTTCATCTTAATTTTTGGCCAAATAAATAAAAACAAATGCACCGAAGTGCATATTTTTCTCAGTTTGGGCCTCTGAACAAAACTGAGGTGTTTTTTTCGTCCTCTTGTATAGGGTTAATAAGTATGGGCTGTGTTTCTACTGAATATCGTGCACTCTTCTGTACATAATGCATAATAATTAAAACTGTTGTGTAACAGGATCAAAATCGAATTGTTTGCAATCACAGTTACTTCCGACTGAAAAAAACGAAAACTCAGAGTCAGAAAAATATGTCAGTATGCAGATTAGTAAGTTAGTATAATTAATGCTTAGTATGCTCTTATGAACATCGCCACACCAATTAAGCCTAAAACACACTGAGAAAGCTTTCTGTCAGCATTCGCGTTCACCTCCAAGGCACTTGCTTGGCTGGCAGAAACCTGTAGAAGAACGTGTTTTGACATCTGCCATCTTGTGTTGCTTCCTCTCACACCAACTTTCAAGCAAGCAACATGGCTAACATGGATCAATCTTGAATGCTCCCGTTGTTATCAACAACACTGCCTACGGATTAGGCTTTATTTGGACGCCTTCGAGACACCTTTGTTGAATATAACTGCAGTTCTGTTGCATTTAGCTGGCCCTCATTAGCCTGAACAAAACCTACATTCACAGAGGTCCACACACACATCATTCCTCTCACAGGAAGTTCTCCTTTACCCCCTTCTGTGAAACCTTCCATACACACTTATCATCAGGCACACACAGTCATGTGCTCTTACACACGTCACACACTCCCTCTGTCTGTATCTGTGTGTTGAATGCAGCTGCAGGTGGGGGGGTGGAAGACTAATGTGTTGGCCTCATGATGGAGGCTTTTCTGCCCGTATGTGATGAAAAACAAAAATTGCTTTACTAATGAGAAGCAAATGCATGTAATAAACTCCCTCTCTCACCTTTTCCTTGCCTACAATAAATGTCTTTTAGTACATTCAAATGCTGCATTATTAGGCTCAAGCACAGGGTTTTTACCAGCCTCCTCTACACACACACACACACACAATACAAGACTTCTAGCTTTCTATAAAGCTAATTATGATAACTAATTGAGTGTTTTAAGAATAAACATAATACTTTTTTTATTGGGGGGGTATTTTTTTGTCCTATTTTGGGGGGAAAGTTTGTTCCCACTGTGTGTCATTTGCTAGAGAATATGTGTGCAATATGCATATGTGTATGTGTACATATTGTTCCAACCTAAGCACATAATAAATATTATTCACAAACATGCGCTGCACTCAAGCTCATTAGCCTACTGACCTGCTACACACACACACACACATTGTGTTTTCACATTGTGACTTTCCATAGACAAAATGATTTTTTAAACTGTACAAACTGTATATTCTGTCCCCTTACACTAACCCAGCCCCTAACATACCCATCACACACACACACACACACACACAGTCTGATTTTAGGCTTTTCCTCATGGGGACCAAACAATGTGACATTTTGTAGGGTTTACCAGGACATGGCCTACACACACACGCACACACATTGGGTTTCCATGTTCAATGGGGACTTTCCATAGACATAATGATAGGCTACTGTAATAAAATGGTGTTACCACGGTAGCTTATTTGTTTACTAAAACAACGGAGAAAATGTACTTAATCTGTCTGTTTTGAAATTAACTCACCTCAAAGTGCCCATCTTCAGTTTTCCCAGTTTGCAAACGCTGGTTAACTTTCAGGCTGTGTTCTGCCGCAACTGGTGAAGTTCTTTCTGAATTAATGTAGTGAAATGAACAATGTCTGTACACACATTTATCACGCGCGCTGTTTACACACTGTGTGTGTGAGCGCGTGACCTCCTCCGCGCGGTCTCTGGCCCGACTGGGGTTTGCTCAGGTGAGGAACACCTTTAATGGTTTCACACACACACACACACACACACACACACACACACACACACACACACACACACACACACACACACACACACACACACACGTAACGCATCTCATTCCCCGTCTGAAAGCTGCGGAGGCCAGCAACCCACCGCGAGGCATGATTTATGAGATTTTTCCCTCAGTGTGTCTGAATTAGTCAGCTCCTGAGATGTGGTCAACACAGAAGCTACCGTAACTCTTCCAGGCTATGTGTTTTGGGACATTTAATTTAGGAGGAATTTCATTTGGATATTTCCTTAAGCATTTCCACATTGCATGAATATAGTTGGCCTATGTGCCACTATACTGGTAATAGCAACCCGGTCATCCTAAATGCGTCTATAGCATGCATTGTGTTTATCTTGCAATTTAATATGAAAGGGATTTTGTACATAGTGCATATGATACGCACGGGTAGGTTTAGTAGTTGTGTGGGGTATGTATTACGTTTGGGTAGTTAGTGGTGTGGGGTACGTGTGTAATACACGCAATAAAGTACATCATATGCACGCAAATACTGCATATCAGATGCACGTAAAACTCATAAAGTGCACGATAAACACAATGCGTGCAATAGACACACATTTTCATGAGGTCAGGCTGAGCTATATTACATTCCAACTTTGTTCTTGGAGATTTTAATAAGCAATGATTTCGTTCATAATGACATCTAATGCCTTTTCATCGCATATTCAACATAACTTGATTTATTCCCCTTCCACCAGAGGGCACAGTTCTGCTAATAACACATGCAGTGAAACACACTTGTATGTCAGCTGAGCTAAATCTCATAGAACCAATATAAATGTGTTTATTTTTCATGAACCCATAAACACTAGTGTAGGCTACCGTCTGTCAAAAAAACATTCGTTGAAAGAAACCCAATCTCTGGGAAGAGCAGCGTTTACTCTATGAAAGATCCGTGAGATCATTCAGAAGCAATATAGAAACCAGTGAGAGATTGGATGTTAAATATGATGTTTGATTACCATACACCATTTAAATGATGTTATAAGGTCCTTCAAAGACTACCAGGCATTACCATAGTTTGTTTTCATTGTATATTTTCATAGAAAAAAGTAACATCTTATGGTTAGCATATTAAAAAAGTAATAATCTTACATAAACATACCGAAGTGGAAATGCCATGTTTTTGGGCATGCCGTAGGAATGTGGTCTTCAGTACCATGCTATAACTGTACCTCAAATGTTTTACATTATATATTTTTTTATAATAGTACCATATATATATATATATATATATGTTGTAAAATTAAGCAAAAACATATACCAGTGATTTCCATAATGTTCTGTAAAGATAAACATTTATATTTTGAGATTTTATGACAAGGCTTTAATGAAACATATTGACCAAAGTGACTTTTATATTGAATTTTGGATATTAACTATTTGATTGCCATATTCAAATTGCCATATTGTGTTATACGGGCCTTCAGAGAATACCATGGCATTATTATGATTTTTGAAATTGATTTTCCGATGTTTCAAACATTTCAGTGGAAAAGTTTGATTATATTACCTATATAAATCCACTCTCAAAAAACTGTACTGTAATTTTTTAGTACTGTGGTCTTTTTGGAAGTACTTTATGAATTCAGTACCATACTATATTTTAAAATACCATGGTATTATTGCAACAGTAAAAAAAAAAAAAAAGGGTATTTAAATGGTACTGTAAAATACGTCAGCAAATACCGTGTTATTACCATGTTGTTGTTTTTTTTACCATTTTTATTAATAATACAACAGTTATTTTTTTTAAATGCCAAAGCCCTTTTACAGAGCTTTACCCGGCACACATTAGTAACTGCAGAGTGCATGACCATCAGTGACCACTAGATGGTGCTGTGTGAAGAGTTTTCCTGATGATGATGATGGTGGGGGAGGTGTGTGTGTGTCTTTAAACCTGCAGTGCTCACACATTCTGCCCTTATATATTTGAGCTCGGGAATCTCCTACAGCTTTATGTTTCCTCGCTACTTTAACTACAACCACGAGGACTCTTATGATTTCTCTGTGCAAAGCAAGACTCCTCATGGGCAAACAAAGATAATGGCTTGCCTTCTCGTAATGTGTGTGTGTGTGTTATATCTGCAGTAAAATGACAGGATGTGTACTGCTGTAGGGCTCTCCGAAGGGATGGGGCAGGAATGAGACAGAACAATGCGGGGGGCAGTGAAACCCATCAGCTAGAATAGAACGAGCCCTCCACCCTTCTTTCATCCCTCCATCCCTCTCTCTCTCTCTCTCTCGCCTCTTCCTTCCTCTCCTGCTCCGTATTTCACACCCCTCCGTCCCGAACAATCAAACGGCTGGCCGGGGCCTCTGCTCTGGGACCGCATGAGGAAATCCATAACAATGTCATAAGTACAGATGCCAAAAAAGAGAGAATTTATCCCGTTTTATGTGAATACACTCGACTGCAACGCTTGCGTTTATTGCGGCGAGTCTGGCAGAAAGACGGATGGCTGTTTGACTGCTCAACATGTTTGCTTTGAAAATAAATCCACCCCGTAGAGCATCTGATCAGTGTGATATAATGGAGGTCTGTTGGCTGGTGACAGCAGGTAATGTTTACGGCACAGGAACGCGCCGGTTGTGTTATTAATGAAGGAGCTCTGTCCCTGTGGTGGGTCTGATTCACCGGTGTGTAATCGGCAATGATGATTAGCCTAACCTTTAGACATGCATCCGAATGAAGGCGTCTTCTGCTTCTAGCAGCGTTAGTGTGTGTGTAATGTTAACACAGTCTCATCCCAAAAAAAGTCATATAACTGACGTCTTGGGGCGTATTTTGACCATACGTCAATATCCGCCTTTTTAGGGCCCCCTTAAACGTCGGTAGATGGCGATCCCGGGCCGTCATACAACTGACACTTTACCTTTAACGTCAGTTAGGTGACGGGTTAGGTTTAGGGTTAGGTTTAGGTATGGGGTAGAGTTAGGATCCCATAACCTCATCTACCGACGTTTAAGGGTACCCTAAAAGGCGAATATTGACGTATGGTCAAAAGACGTCCCAAAACGTCAGTTATATGATTACCGGGTTGGTAATGTGGGGTGTTTCAACCCGATCTTACGACCAAGTCGTACGAATTCGACGAATGATTAAAAAGTGGCTAATTCGTAACAATTCGTACGACCTCACTCGTACGAATTAATACGATTTTGCTAAATCGTACATATTTTACGAATTGGCCAATTCGTATGAATTCGTACGAATGACCTACCCCTTACCCCGCCCCTAAACCTAACCATCACGTGGGTTTAGACAAATCGTACGAATTAGTATGAGTGAGTTTGTACGAATTAGCCACTTTTTAATCATGCGTCGAATTCGTACGAATTGGTCGTGAGATAGTGTTGGGTGTTTTGAATGCTGGTGAACTACACCTCTGCAGAAAGCATTGTCCCGTCTAGACGGGTTTCTGCCTCGTTCTCTGCTGGTCTTTTACAGCCCGACATAAACAGAGCCACAGGCAGCCAGTTCCACGCTACTGGTGTGAGCTTGTGTGTTTCTCAGTGTCTGTTTGAGTTTGTGAGGGGCTTATTGTATATATTTGCTGTATATCTCTTTGTTTTCTTGTAGCTCAGCTGCTAGAGCCTGGTGCTGGCAACTCCAAGGTCATGGGTTTGATGAACACACATATACAATGAATTGCTTGAATGGAAGACGAGTGCTAAAAGAAATCTGCTAATCAAAGAATTACAACTTTCGTCTGAGTCCCCATCCATCTTTGACTCGTTCTCCTTCTGATCTGAGCTGCTTCTTGTCTATTTGAGAGTATGATTTAGTGAAGTGAGGTCATTAGGAAACCCCAGTGCGGACTCGGATTGTTTCGTTTGGCTGTAGTTTGCGGCTTGGGAGATTTCACTGTGAGATTTGGCCTCTCTGGACAGGCACTTCCTGCTCTGGGACCTTCTTCAGTTTACTACTTCCTTCTTGTGCAGACAGCAGGACCAATGGGGTGTCAGATCACTGTCAGATCTCTGTATATATTTGTCAGGCTGTTGAATAAGGGTGCTGATGTCTCACACAGCCAGACTCCAGCGACTCTGTCTTAAAGTCCTCGAGTGGTGAAAATCAAGCTTTTTTTTAATGTGCTTTAAGAGAAAAAGTGTTAAAAGGGTCGACAGTATTGCTAAGTATTTTCTCCTTTAAAACTGCAGTGAACCAAAGGCAGACGGTGTGGTGTTTCTGACGACACAAACTACCTTGTAACCAATCAGATCCTCAATGAGTGGATCTCTGAGCTGAGCGAGTGAGTGGGGGCGGGGCTCATTTACATATTCATAGAACCACTAAATGAGGCAAGGGTGTCGAGTTACATTCAAGCTATTTTAAGGCATGAAGATTTTTTATCAAGGAAAAAACATTTAAATATGTTTTAAGGGATACAACAGGGGGACTTTAAAGGTACAATATGCAGGATTTTTGCAGTAAAATATCCAAAAAAAAAACACTAGGTCAATGTTATATATTTTGTTTAGTTGATTACCTACAATATCCCAAATGTTTCCAACTATTTGTAAATCGTAAGAAAATTGCGTTTTTTAACCATGGAAACGGGGCGTGTGAGCGGGGGTGAGGAGTCGCCAGTCAATGGCGTCATATCCCCCGGTTTCCGCCAGGTTTGACCTTGTAATGCAATGGTAACCATGGCGACAGACGTGGACAACTGGGTCGGTTATGCCCGTTAAGCGTTCTCAACAGCGTGAGCGTCCCTAGCAGGGTTTTGTTCAAACGTTATGGAGCATAGCAAGCTGACTTTGAGACAAAAAGAGGACTAGAACGAAGATCAACATCTTTGGAGATGCCGAGAGCTCCACGTCCGCGACTAACTTCGACTTGACGGAGTGTTGCATGTTACTCCAGCAAACAGGTGAGCAAATCAATGTATATAAAACTAATCAATGTTTTATAGTTCAACATGATGAAAAGTTAGAATATGATCTGTATGTTATTCTCTAATGTTAGTCTCATATAGCCAACAAACAACCGAACTAAAAACATTCAACACACTCAAATGCCGTTTAGTGTGATGGTGAAACTGTTAGAGCAAGTGAAACAGTTTAATTACTCTAATAAACTGACCTGTGTGAGTAATTCAGCGTGTAGTTCGCTAGAATTAAATGTCCGTATTCCCTTATATCCACGAGACTCGTGTTGCGTGTGGCGCTGGTATACGTCAAGCAATCCCGTCCTGCTTCATACTACAGTCATGTTAAAAACATCACTGTATTCACTCATCCATAAAAGATCCATCAGATTGACGACAAGATCCATAATTCCGCTTAATGCGGAATATACGTCATTAATGTACGCCTTTGCTATTGTAAGAGGTTAGCGACCCATGGTGGCGAAACAATCTTGCATATTGTACCTTTAAGGCCTAATATAATGATAACTATATTAGCATTCACACCAGCAGATGTCTCGTGAGCTAACACATTCCTCATCACATTTTTCCGAGATAAATTAATCTGAGCTGTTATCCATATTCATTTTATACAGTCTCTTACTGTATATCAACAATTATCCTGTTTGCTCTGGTCCTACTTAGTCAAATGAACTCACATGATCACGGGAAGTATGGTTAATATTTTACGTAGAAAGTTTTTCTAAAATTTCACTAATAATGCTCCATATATCTGCATTGATTTTAAAGTAAAAGAATTCTGTATTTTTAATGTTTTAAGTTGTTTTAAGGCATGACCACATTCAAAAAAGTTCAATTTTCAATAGTCTAGCAATGTATGAAGCACAGAATTCACTTTCAAACCAAGTAACTTTCTGTTGTTTCAGCGGCAAATTCCTGTGATCAACTGGAACTGGTATGAAATCTGCATGGGAAAGGCATGAAATGTGTGGATTCCTATAGAAATGATCAAATTTCACCTTCAAAATTTAGCAGAACAACAGTAAATATCACCCCTGTGGTACTTCCACAGTTTGTTTACTTGAATGTAAGACTCCATTAAGTTTTCTGAGCTGCCTGTGAGCAGTAATATTTTCCTCTGGGCTCTGTTACAGTAACTGGCTTGTGTTCACAGTATAATATAAATCAAACAAAAAAAGTTGTTGTGGTCTGGAGACATTTCAACAGTCATTTCAGTGGTTTTCTAGAGATAGATCGCAGTCAGCAACACAGTGTGACAGCATGAGAAAACTGAGAACAGGAAGCCGGACATGATGATGAAGGGGGCACTCACTTTTACAGGTGGAGAGACGGAGGTGAAGTTCTGGAGGAAACAGCTGTTGGTCGGATGCCTCAGGAAATACAGTGACACAGAAGCATATTTGCTCTGGATGTCTCTGAGTTCCCTCATAAGGAGATCTGTGTGCATGATGAAATTGACACCTCAGTCTACATGCCCAATGATACCTTATTCACATCGTACTTGAACATGTCCGTCATCCATTAGTGTTTGAGTCATGTGAGCAGTCTGTGACCGTCCATCCTGTTGCAGTTCATCATGTGTGTGTGGTCCAGTCACGACCTGTGTGTGCGGTTTCACGTGTTTGGGAGTTCAGTTCTGTCCTGTGTGTATTTGTGTGTGTATTACACAGGCGGAGAGAGTAAAGTGGGTTGTGTCCAATTTCTCTGCCAGAGCAAATTCTGGCATGAGACTGAGAGGTCAGATGAATCAACACACACTCGCTCACACCTTCGCTACATGGCCACCAGCGGTCAGATAATGTGTTAGATGCTGGTGTTTGATTATCCAATATCCATTTCACAACCCAGAAAATGTGTCTATGTTAAGATTGGAACAGTTTACAGTGGCAGAAAATGGAGTCCAGATTGGTATTAGATATAAATATACTTATTTTGAATCCAATTCTGTGTAAACACCTTAGAGCAGTCCGTTCAAATGATGAGTACAAACATCACGGCTGCTATCTCTTCTGGTCAATTCAATTTAAATGCATTGCATTGTGGGATGCAATAGTATTCAGGGTAGGCTGTTGTTTTGTATCCACCTTATTTTTAACGTATAGAGAGGGAGTAGCCTATTTTAACTTCGATGTACAAGACAAAAAAGCTGTTTGCTAGCCAACTGGTTTGCTATAATGTTTAATTTTAATATCGTAATAAAAAACACACTAGTTTGTGGCGCACTTACCGTTTTCCGAACTGTTGTTCTTCTAGTTATTTACCTATAATGGCTATATAATTCATTTGGAAGACTTGAACATTCACAAGAAATACCTTACTTCCACGTTGCACTGTAAAAAAATAAAACTCTAATTTTTACGGTAAAAAAATGGAAGCCAGAACTTTACCGTTAAAAATAGGGTAGGAACGTTATTGGTTTTACGGACTTAACTTAAAATTTACAGTATGAAACCATATGTCATTTTCTGATTAAATGTTGATTTACCAACCTTTTGATAAATTGATTGAATTGAAATCTGTTTTCTACCATTGTAATACACTCACAGCCAAAGCTGGATCACAAGTAGTCTTCCATAATAAGGTTTATACTAATATAAAGAAGCTGCACAGTGTCATTCACACACACATTAAACACCATCATGGTAACACACATGAAATAAAAAAATGCAATAAACATTAATTTAACAACATTAAATGTCACATAAAATGTCCCATGTACATAACTGATTAGAAAAAAACAAACAAACAAGAAAATTATGAAGAAGCCGTTATTTCAACAAAAATACATCAAATGTGAAGTGTCACGCAGGGAATTGTGGGAATGTCAATTTATGGTTTTTCTTTTTTTTTTTTTTTTTTTTTATTAGATTTTAAATTGACAATAAACACGCCAAAAAGAAACAGAACAAACAACAACCTATCTACCAATCCATCCACCCACCCACCCCGCGGTCTCTTTATAATGGGGTACAAAATGGGCAGATAAGTCAACAGAAAAACAGTCACAGGAAATATAAAACATTTAAAAAAAATAAATAAATAAAAATAAAAAATAGAGAAATGGGGTAAAGTGTTCAAACTGAGTCCTGAACATTGCTTTGCGCAATATACTTGGAGACCTTATCAGCGGCTGTTGTCCAAATTTTTAGTGTTGAGATTTGAGCCAAGTTCACCCGAGCTGTGGATATTTCTAATATTATAATGTCCTGAAGTTGAAACAACCACTTGAATATATCCAAGGTATGTGGTGGGAGCCAGTGTTGAGCTAAGAGTTTTTTTGCAGACGTTAAACCGGCAAGGTAGACAATTTTTTGCAGCTTAGAGAAGTCAAACTCAGAGTCATCATTCAGCAATAATACAGATGGTATCAATTTATGGTTTTTCAATGTAAATTATACAATGAGTTGTTCTTTTCCACTTCCAAAAACTAAATTTAACGGTGTTTTACAGTAAAATTTAAATTATACAATGAGTTGTTCTTTTCCACTTTCAAAAACTGTAAATTTAACGGTATTTTACAGTAAAATTTAAATTATACAATGAGTTGTTCTTTTCCACTTTCAAAAGCTCTAAATTTAACGGTATTTTACAGTAAAATTTAAATTATACAAAGAGTTGTTCTTTTTCACTTTCAAAAACAGTAAATTTAACGGTATTTTACAGTAAGATTTTAATTATACAATGAATTTTTCTCTTTCACTTTCAAAAAGAGTAAATGTAACGGTATTTTACTGTAAAATTTAAATTATACAATCAGTTGTTCTCTTTCACTTTCAAAAAACAGTAAATTTAACGGTATTTTACAGTAAAATTTATTTTACAGTAAAATTTATGGAAACTTTCTGTCAACCAATTAACAGTTTTGCACTGTTTAATTCTGCACTTTTTGGCAAGTCTATAGACCCCTTTTGCGCCGACGTCACAGTTACGTCACGGCGCTAGCTGCAGGCAAAACAAAGTGAAAACTGGATGCAGCCAATACAAAACAGCACCGATTCGGCTACATAATAAGGAGCTTAAATTATTGTTAGTATTATTAAATGTCATCTTGTTGTGTTGTTTGGTGCAAGAATATGCTGTATCTGGAATTTTTATTTCTAGAAAATATTCACATCATTAAAATCGCACAGTAATGTCACTCTTTACATTGTCGTCATCTCGGCGCTGGCTCTCCAGAACTGCGGATCATACACACAAGTCTTGTACAGGACCATATAGGCATCTAAAGATTTATATGCCCTCAGTTTCTCTTTACGATCGGTTTCTCTGTAAGGTAGGTGTAGAAGTCAGACCACTCAACCGAGGTAACGTAACGTTAATCCTGTCAGATCGTCCATGCATTGAGGGAGCGTGTAGGCGGCTACGGGTCGGCCAATCTGGTTCTGTCCGTTAAAAATAACTTTTGGAAATAACAATCGCAGTCCTGGACACTCAGTGACCTCATACATTAAGATAAAATCGGATTTTCTCTAGTCATTGTTAAAAAACAAGCTAACAATACTTGCTAACTAGCATTAGTGAAGCGGCCAGAGGGATCGTTCTGCCTCCACCTAAGCTCCGCCCACAAAAAAACGTCACCATGTTTACCAACTGAAAAGGGGTCTAGGCTATAGGTCATCTGATACTGTACTACAGAAATAATGAAGTGCGGTATAGCATGCTTATGTAGTACGCAAAAAGTCTGGAGGAATGGTTAAACTGCGCTCTGATTGGCTGGCTAATGCGATCTTCATTTTGGATTATGCCACTGCAGATGTGCCTCTGCGCCACATTTTCAGTGTGAATTTGCCATTAGAAAGAGGGAGAAGTAGTGTCCTTAAAACGTCTTCAGCATGTTGAGCAGGTGTTTAATCTCAGTGTGCAGGTGGATACGCTCAACAATAAAGTGCCAACAAATCACTGTTTGCCTCCTTTAAAAAAACGATTTACCACTGAATGTGTGTTTAAGCAAAATCAAAGCCTTAAAACCATTACCGTTTTGCAGTTTGCGTCCTTAAAGTAATAGTTCACCCTAAATCTGTCATCATGCACTCACCCTCACGTCGTTCCAAACCCGCACAACATATTTTGCTCTGTAAAATACAAAAGGAGAAGACTGACAGCCTCAGTCACTATTCACTTACCTTGAAAGTAAGAAAACATTTTCACTTGTCACAGGACTACATAAATCCTGATCTCATTGGATTGGGGCGGAGCTGATCAGTGTGTGCATGTTTTTCTATCCCGGTGGGGATTTAAACATCGAGAGACTCGTGTCACTGTGGACCTAAAGTGAGGAAACAAGATTATAAATCATACAGAATACTTTTTTTAATGTAAAAATGCAAAAAAAGTTTTCTGTTATGGGTAGGTTTAGGGGTTGTGTGTGTGTGTGTGTGTGTGTGTGTAGTGAGAAGGTTTACGGGTAGGGTTAGTGTAAGGGAACAGAATATACTGATAGCGAACTAGACTGTGTGTGTGTGTGTGTATTCTGCAGCACTCACTGTTCTCTCAGGTCAGGAGTTATGGAGCTCATGGGTCTAAAAACACACCCCGCCTGCCGTTCCGTGGCCCTATAAACATTAAAATCTGCTTGTTAAATTTTACTAAGTGCTGAAATGTCCAGCGATGGATTCTCCGACTGTGATCGCCACTGAGATTCACCTCGAGTCCATCATCCAATACTGGGAAATCTGTACGCTAATATCCAATGATGAAGTGCTCTTTTTTGAGGATGAAATGTGGACACACACATACTTCCATTTACTTGTCTTTCCCCTCACAGCAACTGTTTAGCATTTTTAATTTATCACGGAGACATTATTTAGTGTGTTCATTAAGCTGTTCCCCATGGGGACGTTGCACTTCATATTTTGCTGTTCTTGTTGTTCCATGATGAGGGCAAATCTTGACCCGCTCACACACACTTCACTCTCACCACTAGGGGGCAAAGTAACGCCAAAAATCTCCTCACCTTTTTTTTTTTTTTGGCAAAGTGACAGAGATGACTTTTTCATTAAGTCATTAATAAACTAAATATAATATTAGCATTAATATAGGAGTCGTGTGAAAACTGTATACACATAGTTTATCAATTATCTTAGTTCACTGTTGTCTGCAAGTGTAACAATTATTTAGCAAATATATTTAGTTATATAGCCTACTTTCTCAAATATCCATCATTCGACTGTAAAATATGCATTTTGTGTGTATGGGATGTCACATGTAAGGGGAAATTTCAGGATTTGAGGGTTATAAATTAAACATCACACATCCCTCATTAACATCAGCGCTGAGAGTGAGTGTGTGTGTGTGAAGTGGACAGTATTTTGACATCAGATCAATAAGACTGTTTTAACATTGAACTCACATAACAGTGTATTGATTGTTGAGGTTGTATTTGTGTCCATTTTGTCATTAAAAACACAAACCTAATTGCATACACTGACGAATAATGCACATGCTTCTCTTCTTTCTGGATCGGGCGGATGAAACACACAGGCATGTACTGTCCTGCCTCAACCACAAACAGCTGCTTAATTATTACTGTCACGTGATTCACAACCACCGAGCTTTCATTTGTCACATATACTTTTTTGTGTATTTTTTTTTCTTATATAAGTGATGTTTTTTGTTGATGGGTAGGTTTAGGGGAGAAAATATACAGATTGTACAGTATAAAAACCATTATGCCTAGGGAAAGTGTGTGTGTGTGTTTTGTTGTGATGGTTATAATGTACGCTGCTGAGATTGCTGTTGACATCATTACTCAGGAGTCTCACTGTTCACATCAATCTTTCAGCTCATACACACTCTCTCTCTTTCTCTCTCTCTCTCTCACTCACACACACACACACACACTGAGGGGATTTTTCATCTTCGGGTTCAGGTGAGGGTCACATGCACTTACACACAGTGTCTTCTGTAATATGACACATCCGCCACGGGTCCACTAATGCAGTGTTTCTCAACTGGTTTTGCTTCAAGACCCAGATATTAAAGTGGACATTAACTGGCGACACAACGCAGTATCACAAAATCATGTCCTCAACATATCAAATATTAAAATAAACTAGAGGCTGAACTACATGCACAGTTATATAAATAAATAAAAAAACATCCTAATATGTTGTTAGTTGCATTTTATTATTTACAGTAAGCATTGTTTTCCCCTCTGATAGCCTTGCACTAATGTACCTTTAAACGACTTTTCTTTCCCTCGCTCCTGCAGAGTCTTAAATTACACCTCTAAGTGCACACAATCGAGGTGAAACCATTTTATTTGAAACGACTGTCCATTTGAGCTTAACAGTGACTGTATACGGTAGTAATGTGCTCCTGATGTCCCGGATGAAGAGGAGTCGTCCCACTGTACACAGGAGACCCCCTCCCTGACGGCTCGGAGTGTGTGTGAGGAGATCATTAGCTGGATGGCAGGTAGCTGTCGCGTGTTACATGAGCAATCATTAACACTCACACTGAAACACACTGAAGATGTAATGTAACACTGTACTTTTCACACATCATATTCTCGGTATTCTGAGACAAAAGTCAGAATTGTGAAATATAAACTCATAATTTGGAGAAAAAGTCAGAATTGTAAAAAAAAAACCCCTCAGAATTCTGAAATATTAACTCATTATTCTGAGAAAAAAGTCAGAATTGTGAAAATATAAACTGATAATTTGGAGAAAAAAGTCAGAATTGTGAAATATAAACTCATAATTTTGAGGAAAAAAGTGAGAATTGTGAGAAAAAAGTCAGAATTGTGAAAATATAAACTCACAGTTTGGAGAAAAAGTCAGAATTGTGAAATATTAACTTATATTTCTGAGAAAAAAGTCAGAATTGTGAAATATAAACTCATAACTTGGAGAAAAAAAGTCAGAATTGTAAAAAAAAATTCAGAATTGTGAAAATTAACTGATTATTCTGAGAAAAAAGTCAGAATTGTGAAAACATAAACTCATAATTTGGAGAAAAAAGTCAGAATTGTGAAATATAAACTCATAATTTTGAGGAAAAAAGTCAGAATTGTGAAAATATAAACTTATAATTTGGAGAAAAAAGTCAGAATTGTAAAAAAAAGTCAAAATTGTGAAATATTAACTCATTTTTCTGAGAAAAAAGTCAGAATTGTGAAATATAAACTCATAATTTGGAGAAAAAAGTCAGAATTGTAAAAAAAAGTCAGAATTGTGAAATATTAACTTATAATTCTGAGAAAAAAAGTCAGAATTGTGAAATATTAACTTATAATTCTGAGAAAAAAAGTCAGAATTGTGAAATATTAACTTATAATTCTGAGAAAAAAAGTCAGAATTGTGAAATATTAACTTATAATTCTGAGAAAAAAAGTCAGAATTGTGAAATATTAACTTATAATTTGGAGAAAAAAAGTCAGAATTGTAAAAAAAAGTCAAAATTGTGAAATATTAACTCATTTTTCTGAGAAAAAAGTCAGAATTGTGAAATATAAACTCATAATTTGGAGAAAAAAGTCAGAATTGTAAAAAAAAGTCAGAATTGTGAAATATTAACTTATAATTCTGAGAAAAAAGTCATAATTGTGAAATATTAACTCATAATTCTGAGAAAAAAGTCAGAATTGTGAAATATTAACTTATAATTCTGAGAAAAAAGTCATAATTGTGAAATATTAACTCATAATTCTGAGAAAAAAAGTCAGAATTGTGAAATATTAACTCATAATTCTGAGAAAAAAGTCATAATTGTGAAATATTAACTCATAATTCTGAGAAAAAAGTCATAATTGTGAAATATTAACTCATAATTCTGAGAAAAAAGTCATAATTGTGAAATATTAACTTATAATTCTGAGAAAAAAGTCATAATTGTGAAATATTAACTCATAATTCTGAGAAAAAAAGTCAGAATTGTGAAATATTAACTCATAATTCTGAGAAAAAAGTCATAATTGTGAAATATTAACTCATAATTCTGAGAAAAAAGTCATAATTGTGAAATATTAACTCATAATTCTGAGAAAAAAGTCATAATTGTGAAATATTAACTAAAAATTTGGAGAAAAAAAGTCAGAATTGTAAAAAAGTCAGAATTATGAAATATAAACTTATAATTCTGTGAAAATAGTCAGAATTGTGAAAATATAAACTCATAATTCTGAGAAAAATCAGAATTGTGAGGAAAAAGTCCGAATTATGAAATATAAACTCACAATTCTGAGAAAAAAAGTCAGAATTGTCTTTAATTGTGACTGTCACACAATTCTGACATTATAACACTCTTATGTTTGCATTCTTGGGTTACTGGCTGGCCATTCCTCAAACTGCTGTCCTTCTGTGGAAAGCTTGTCATGTAAATTGCTCTCTTCTCTTTGTTTGCTGTCACTGACCGATTTATTATCTTTTCCCCGAGATTCGGAAACCGAACGGTGCAGCGAGTGAATGTGGCTGCATCTGTACAAAGCTCATGAATATTTGAGGTTATGATTATCATGGTTTATGGTTGTCTGATGGAAACACCATTAAATAGTGCCATGTTGTGTCACAATGTACACAGACGGCACTTTTGCAGAGAATCCAGCAAACAAACAAACAAATAAATCGCATTACAAGCATATTAATCAAGGGTTAAAAAGAATCCAACCATTATTATGGCAGTGCGTTTACAGTAGCGCTGTTATATTATGAGCATATTGGCTTTCAGTGATGTTCATGGACATTAGTGTGAGTTTGTTTAACTCTGCAAACTTTATCATCAATCAGGGATTTACTCTGTAATTTGTTAAAACTGGCAAAACAGCTTTACTCAGCACCATCATTTATCCGTATTCGCATGCAGTTGAATACTAATTCAATAGCTGGAAGCAAATGATGAGACAAGAATGTGTGTGTGAGAGATAGAGAGAGCTTGTTTTAGGAAGAGAGGACTTTGTGACCCTGCCATGAACTTGCTCACCAGAGCAGAGGTCATCTGACAGGTCAAAGTTCAGAAGTCATGCTGGCCTCAAACCGAGCGCAGATTTTAGCTGAGTACAAAAGGAGAAGACAAATTCACAGTCAAAATCAAACAAATGGCAACAAAGCATAGATATAAAGAATTCTGGATCACACACACTTGTAACAATTTAATTGTTGATATCTGTAATTGTATTTTCACTAGTGAAATGTCACCCTAGGCTGCCATTCAAAATAAATTGTTGATATCAAGAAAATTGAATTTTTACTAGTAGAAATATCATTTTTGATATCAATAATTACATTGTTACACTGTAAAAAAATATTGATAGTAACTTAAAAAAGTAAGTAACCTGGTTGCCTTAAAATTTTAAGTTCATTGAACTGGAAAAAGTGAGTTAATACAATGAAGGAGATTAATTTAACCATCAGAAACTCAAAATTATATGTTATCTGAACTAAATAAATTATTTAAGTTGATTTGACAAAAGAAAAAATGTTGTGATTACTACACTGTAAAAAAATATTGTTGGTTTAACTCAAAGTAAGTAACCTGGTTGCCTTAAAATTTTAAGTTGATTGAACTGGAAAAAGTGAGCTAATACAATGAAGGAGATTAATTTAACCATCAGAAACTCAAAATAATAAGTTATCTCAACTAAATAAATTATTATAAAGTTGATTTGACAAAAGAAAATATGTTGTGATAACAAATCTTGAAAATATTTTTACAGTGTAAAAATGCAAATTCCTGATATCAATAATTAAATTGTCACTAGTTGAAATGTCTATTCTTGATATCAACAATTCAATTGCTACTAGTAAAAATTATACTTTTTGATGTCTGAAAATGTATTTCTGATATCAATATTATTTACGATATCTAAAATGGCTTTCTTACTAATAACAATCACATTCATGATATCACAAATTGACATTGTCACTAGTCAAAATTGAATTATTGATATCAAAAATGATCATTGTTACTAGTAGCAATTAAATTGTGGATGTCAAGAATAGGTATTTCAACTAGCAACAAGTCCAGTGAAATATGAAATATTAACTCATCTGAGAAAAAAAGTCAGAATTGTGAAATATTAACTTATAATACTGAGAAAAAGTCAGAATTGTGAAATATAATCTCATAATTTGGAGAAAAAAGTCAGAATTGTGAAATATTAACTCATAATTCTGAGAAAAAAGTCAGAATTGTAAAATATTAACTCATAATTCTAAGAAAAAAAGTCAGAATTGTAAAATATTAACTCATAATTCTGAGAAAAAAAGTCCGAATTGTAAAATATTTACTCATAATTCTGAGAAAAAAAGTCAGAATTGTGAAATATTACTCATTCTGAGAAAAAAAATCAGAATTATAAAATATTAACTCATAATTCTGAGCAAAAAGTCAGAATTGTAAAATATTAACTCATAATTCTGAGAAAAAAAGTCAGAATTGTAAAATATTAACTCATAATTCTGAGAAAAAAAGTCAGAATTGTAAAATATTAACTCATAATTCTGAGAAAAAAGTCAGAATTGTGAAATATAAAAAACAATTGAATTCTTGATATAAAGAAATAAAGGTTTTTACTAGTAATAATTGTATTGCTGATATGTGAAATTGGAATTTCAACTAATAAATCAATTCTTGATATCAACAATTGGTTTTGAATGGCAGCCTATGGTGACATTTCACTAGTGAAAATACAATTGTTGATATCAAGAATTACATTTTTGATATTGATTAAAAATATGATTAAAAGCATGATTAAAAAGTGTCTAATTCGTACTGATTCGTACGACCTCACTCGTACGAATTTGTACGATTGTATAAACCCACGTGACGGTTATGTTTAGGGGCGGGGTCAGGGGTAGGTCATTTGTACGAATTCATACGAATTGGCCAATTCGTAAAATATGTACGATTTAGCAAAATCGTACCAATTCGTACGAGTGAGGTCATGGTTTAACATTGGAGGCCTACATAAAAAGACAAGACTTATAGATATGTGTACATCATTATTGTTTTTAACTCATGTGCCTCATAATCTTGAATCAGAATATCTTCCTCTCCATCTTCTCTTCTCTTCTCTTCTCTGAGGACGAGGGCGGGGCAATAACCTGTCACTCACATGAGATCCACCAATAGCAAATCACAACCATCCAATCAATTCCACACTGACTAAATCAAGCCCCGCCCACATTTGTTCTTGTTTGTAAAGCCTTTCACTCTGATACGGTACAGTAGAGAAGAAAAGACTATCACAACTTCCGCTTTATGCCGACTGTAAGGAAGTATTAATAATGACATAGCTATGCATAAGACATGTCAACTTCTAAGAAACAGGGTGCACATGCTTCAGCGTGTGTGTGTGTGTAGGAGTGACTCTCAGAGAGAGAGAGAGAGAGAGAGAGAGGATCTCATAAAGCGTGAGTCCAGTGTTTGATCTCTGATCTTCTTCACCGCTGCTTATCTCTGCGAGCTCTGGATACGAGAGGGCAGAAGGGCAGGAGCTGTATCTCCAGTGTTGAAGGATCACAGGTGATGAAGGGAAGGATAGAGGGAACCTCGCACATTCACAAACCCTCTCCAGACGTCTGTGCTGCCTTCTTCTGTGTCTGTCGTCTCTTTCAGGTCAACTATACTGTGGTTGTGGAGAATTGTTTGAAGGGAATCTGGTTGAAGTGATTATAATGAGTATAATGTTGAAAAACTTCTATGTTTTTTAGCCACTGGGTTGGGAACATCTGTAGTAAGTACATAGGATGTACATGAACTATAAATGTTGTTTCTTTTTTAGTGATGTGAAATAAAAATGCCAAAACAAACTGCGAAGTGGACCAGATTTATGCTGTTTCTCAAAAAACAGAAGATTCTCACTATTAACTATGACTTTTGCCTCAATAAACTCCTAATTATTGCCTAATAGTTATTAAATAGTTGTTAAGCTTAGGGATTAAGGGATAAATGGCCATAAGACATCAATATGTTCTTTATAAGTGCTAATGAACATAGTAATATGCATGCTAATAAGGAACTTAACAGTGTGAATTGGAGACTGTTACCCATTATTTCCCCATTTACTCACCCTCATGTCCTTATGATTCTTCTTTTGTGTATGTATTTTGTTCATACAATAGAAGTCAGCATCCCAAGAAGTCATTTAACTGACGTCTTGGGACGTCTTTTGACCATACGTCAACATCCGTCTTTTTAGGGTACCCTTAAACGTCGGTTATATGACGATCCCGGGCCGTCATACAACTGACGCTTTACCTTTAACGTCGGTTAGGTGACGGGGTAGGTTTAGGTCTGGGGTAGGGTTAGGATCCGATAACGTCATTTAACCGACGTTTAAGGGTACCCTAAAAAGGCGGATGTTGACGTATGGTCAAAAGACGTCCCAAGACGTCAATTATTTGATTGGGATGAGACTGTGTTAACCAAAACTGTTTGGTTTCCAACATTGTTAAAAATATGAAAGTCCTCCATGCAGGTTTGTAAGTTAACGCTTACATTTGTGGGTCCTTTAAGTCCTTGTATTGAAGTGGTCAAGCATTTATAACTATTGTGTGTACAACAGCATGTTTTCTTAAAACTGTTCCCTTTAAAAAATGAACATGTAGAGCAAAATGAATAGACCCTTTTTATATTTCCGGGGTTCTGCAGGAGCGAAGGAAGTCGTCATAGTTGGATAAACTTCTAAAGCGATGAATGAGAAATGACAGCAAATTGTTGGATTCCCATTAACTCCAATAGCAAAAGAAGAAAACAAATCAGTGACAGAGTTTCAACCACTTCCAAAAGAGGAGGAAACATTTGGAGATTGATTACCTTGGTTAGAATAGAGAGAAAAATGTCATAATATATATATATATATATATATATATATATATATATATATATTTTTTTTTTTTTCTTTTAACGAAAATATGAAAAACTTTACACTTTTTTTTCACATTCACAGAAATATTCCTGCTCAATTTGACTCTAATGTACTGTATCCTGCATGCGGTCGATTAACACAAACAGGGTTTGAGCGCCTGTAAAAATGCAAAACGCATTTACAGTAAATACACTTATGGTAAAAGTAACTTAAATTGTTCAGTAAAACAAAATGTTAAGTTGTAAGGACACGTCGGCCCAACGACAGAATCGAACAGCGCGGGCGAAGGAATAAAAATGCTGGGTTGTTTCACCTCAATTTTGGGTCAAATATTGACAAATCCAGCCATTTGGGTTAATTTTTTAATTACATTTTATCAAAAATTGGGTTACAACAACCCGAGAATTTTTTTTATAGTGAATGCGTATCTTTTCAGCATTCTGTGAAGTTCACTTGATTTATTAACTTCTAGAATTTAGTTTCAATTTTACTTTAGATCCACGCTTAATCTGACTCTAATTTCAAATGAAATATCAAATTTAGTGTTTCTAAACATTGGTTGTTGATTTATTTAGATATTTGATTATTCTGGGCATCCCATACTTTCAATTATCCGGTCATTCGGGACCAAATGCCTCTCGTCACGCACCCCGGGTTAAAAATATTTTTTCATGATTTGTTATCTTTTGTCAAATCAGCTTTGTTCAGATAACACTATGTTTTGACGTTTTCATCTCCTTTGTTGTATAGAGTGCCGAAGACGTCACTCTGTAGGCCAAAACGCGGAAGTGAGTTAGCGTTTTAGCACTCCCGGTTCCCTCACTCTAAAGTCTATGGGATTTTTGAATGGGTTTTTACTAAATTGCCTGAAATAAGGTCTGTGGTGAACAAAGCCTCTAAATATTTTCACGTTTTCATCTCTGACATAAAACACACATGTTTTTTTTAAACTTTATTGTGTCTGCTTGTGTTTTTTAAAAACTTTATATAGGCTTCAAAATGTGTACATTTTGGATTAACTTGTAAAGATTACCTTGATAGACAAAACGTGTAAAGGTCACAACTCTTTGTTAAACACAGATCTTATTTTTTGCGATTTTCCAAAAGTCTATGGGGAAAAAAAAAGCCAGCGCAGTCTCATCCCACGACGTCATATAACTGACGTCTTGGGACGTCTTGTGACCATACGTCAACATCCGCTTTTTTAGGGTACCCTTAAACGTCGGTTAGATGACGTTATCGGATCCTACCCCAGACCTAAACCTACCCCGTCACCTAACCGACGTTAAAGGTAAAGCGTCAGTTGTATGACGGCCCGGGATCGTCATGTAACCGACGTTTAAGGGTATAAAAAGGCGGATGTTGACGTATGGTCAAAAGACGTCCCAAGACGTCAGTTATATGACTTCTTGGGATGAGACTGTGTTAAAAAAGCATAGCTTTTCGATCGAGGGAACCGCTATACACATACACGCCACTAGCTTCCGAGTTGTCCTACAAAAGTGACGTCATCACTTCGGCACTCTATTAACTCAAATTTTTAACTTCAGTGAACTCAAAATTTTAAGGCAACAAGGTAACTTACCTTTTTAAGTTAAACCAACAATTCATTGGGAGAAAAATGTCTCCATGATTTCAGGAGTGTCCAGACTAAATCATATATATATATATATATATATATATATATATATATGAAGAGTTCAGATGCAAAAGCCTCTAAATGCCATTTGAAATTTTCTTCTTTAATGATGATTTTTATCAAACTTGTATATTTAAGTTCAGTAATTTCACTTAAATAACAATTAATAGGTAATTATCATTGCCATTTAAGTGAAATCACTGAACTTAAATATACAAGCTTGATAAAAATCATCATTAAAGAAGAAAATTTCAAATGGCACTTAGAGGCTTTTGCATCTGAACTCTTCATATATAAATTGTCAGGTAAAAATGTAGCATGCCAATTACACAATTCGAAGCCAATTCAGAAATAATGAATGCATAACATCAATTGCTCAAAGATAACTCTAATACCTGACAGAGACGCACAGTAGTGCGTGAGTTTTCAGACTGGATTGGACTGGACTGAATATTTCTGGATACAGATTCCCAACTGGCTGCTCTGCCACCTCCCCTTTAAAACCCAGACCAGAACAAAAGGGTTGTAAATATTTACTGCCTGGTTTCAGGGGTAAGGAAAGGATTCTTGGATATCTTAAAAGAGACACCACCCAAAAGGAGAACAAAATTCTCCTACATTTTCAATCTTTCTCATAATACCAATGACTGCAGTGAAATTGAGATCATTTTCGCTATGAGACGTTTAAAATGATACTAAACATGAGCGGGGAAAAACAATAGATTCATAAAATACATCATACGTGGTATTAGACATTTTTAAAGAACGTTCTGTGACTTGAATCGGGGAAACGAAGTAGGGGAGAGAGGGGGATGCTTAGATAAGCAAAGAGAGACGTTTCCTACACTCTTTCTCTGAGATCTTCTCTCCAGATAAGTGAGTTTTATTGTTTTATTGCAGTGTTTGATCTCAGATTTTTTTCTTAGCAGGAAGTCTTACAAAGTCGTCCAAACAGCTCTGTCCACTAGGGGTGAAATCTGTGCTCAGATCAGTGTGTTTGTCCCATATGTAGAGTCTGAAGGGCTTCTCTGGATGATGGAAAGCTCTCTTAATTGGCCAGTTTTCAGGGATATGTCATTGTTGTAAATTGTGATTTTCAGTAATGTTTCCCCTGATCCATGACTGTGCTGTTCTGCTGCTGAAATCCAAATTAGCACCATCTACAATCATTTTCAGCAAGTTTGGTGCAGTAGTTGTGAAAACCACAGGTTTGGTTTCCCAAAGGCCCAAGTTTAATCCCAATTGTGGGCACCTGTGATTGAACCTCTGCCCTTATATTTGGAAACCAGACCTGTGGTTGTTTAATGGAGCTGTGCTCTTAACTATTCCCTAAAACCCCCTTATTTTTAACCACTGGAACTCAAATTGGTCCGCCATTACTGGGGTTATATGCTCCTTGTAGTTGACAGCTCAAGCTCTTAATAATAGGGCTACAATGTTGTGGAGAAACTTGTGGTTAAAGGATTCTTCAACAGACAAGTTTGAAACAGCTGATTCTGTAATAAATGTGTGTTGTTTTACCCTGTACTTTGTATGCCCAATCTAACAAGAGCGGCTGTTTTCAGGCAACCTTAACCCTGTGCTGAACCCTGTAGTTAATACACTGTAGTTATGATTTTATCATCAATCAACAAGCAGGCACCTAACACACACATGCACAGCTCCCAGCTCTGCCCTACAATTTAATTGTGCCTGAACCCTCATCAGTTTCCAGAACAATCAATCCTACCCCGTCCCTTCGTCCCCAGCAGGACTGTGCTCTTTTCATTACACAGTTCAGGCTGCTCTGCGGGTGTCCACGGTGCCTGGTCCAAATCCCCAACCCTAGACCCTCACCATTTGTCACCTATAGGAAAGAAAAATCACAAATGAGATGTCGCAGTTTTTTTGTCGTTGAGAGAGCAACTGGAGATTTTGTGTCTTCTGATAGTCTCACTTGTGTCAGAAAAGATATCTCAAAGGCTCTGTTTACACCTTGTATTAAGATGCGTTTTGGTCAATCAGATCACACAGCCCATTCTCATCTCAGTCAGTTAAGTGACGCCTTGGGAAGCATTTGGACATGCTTCAATATCTGACGCTTTAGGCGCCCTTTAGCGTCAGTTAGATGACGCCCTAGGATCGCGTGTACCCTACCCCCACCCCACACCTAAACCTAACCGCGTCCTCTAACTGACGCTTTCCTTTAGCGTCAGTTAGATGACGCCGTAGGATCACGTCATGTAAGTGACGCTAAAGGTCGCCTAAAACGTCAAATATTGAAGCATGGTCAAAGGTGACGCCTTGGGGTGAGAATGCGTTGGATCACAAGTAGATTAGGAAGACACATTCCCGTTCACACCTGGTGTTTTAATCCATCTCTTTACTTTACCTGTATTGTGCTCTAATCAACCAAAACGCATCTTAATACAAAGTGTAAACAGGGCCTGATTTATATAATTTATAATTAATTTTTATAATTTGCTTTATTTGTTTGTTTGCTCCTGTGTAACAGAGGCCAGCTAGTAGTTGCTGTGCGAGTAAACCTCACTCCCCTGATCTCAATAGGCGCTCTAGCAACAGATGCTAGAGGCTGCAGTCTTTAGCCTCCTTGTTAGAGCGCCTGACTCTCATGCCGGAGACCCGGGTTCGAGGTCGAGTGGGACCCGGGTGTAGGGGTTACACCTGTAATGTCCTGTATGTTACTTTGTGAATTAATAGTATTTGTTTGGATTCTCCTGCCTCATGTGATTACTTTATTTTTTTGCAAGAACTATTTTATTTTATTTTTTGTTTTTGCAAATTTAATTTGCATGATTTTGTGCAATCTGCTCATGACCCACTGTGGGTTGAGTTCAAGGATCGAGTTCACTGTAAAAATCCTATACAATTTATATATAATGATTTCAGCTAATTAAATATATGTGTTTTAACTGTAAATTTAATTAAATAAAACATAAAATATTGGTAACATATTTTTCCATTGTAAAGTTCTGGCAATTTTCTTACCGTAAATTTCACAGATTTTTTTTTTTTTTTTTTACAGTGTAGGGGTTAATTTTAATACAAAAATCACCACTAAACCAGTTGATTTCATTGAAGAAAACTGAATTTAGTAAAGAGAGTCTAGCTTTCTAATTTAAATCTTACGTGATCGAATACCTTTTTTGGTGCCATTGCATTTTTCACAAATTTTCCAGAGGTACATTTGAACATCTCACTCTAAACATTTATTTAGTGCCCAGTGAAGCTCTCTCTATCTCTTCCTCCTCCGTGTATGCATTCTGGTTCAGCATATGTATCTGTTATTAAGACATATGGCTGCTTTATTGCTGCTAACAATACCAATCAATACTCATGAAGCATGCAGAACCGTCACCTACCACAAATCTCAGGACCTGAGCGGGAACTGACAGAGATCATCTCTCAAACACACTCTCACAGACATTTACTGCGCACGATAATTCTGCGCAAGCAGAGAGAGAAACACTACACACCACAGAAGCTGAACAGCAAGATTCATTGTTGCTGGAACATTTTATACTTAATAAAGGAAATGGTACATGACTCAAGCTGTCTCCTTACGAAGAGAGTGTGTGTTTATGTGTGTGTGTGGTAAATCCATCATAATAGTGTAGCGCAGAGCCGCCATTTTACCTTATGTGTCAGTTATTGTCCGTCAACTGTTGTGTGTGTGAGAGAGTAATGATGAAATCTCTCTGTAGTTCGAGATCAGAGGGTCAGAGTGATGATAGATGCTCACTTCCTGCCAAAGGGCTGCACTTCCTTTTTCTCTTGGGCATGCATGCAATCACATTCACACACACATACTCGTTCGCCTCTCACGCTCTCTACTCTCCCACACATCACACACCTCCTCTCAACCCCTTTGTTTACTTTGCCTTTGATGAAGAGATTCATCTTTGGCACGTGTGTGTGTGTGTGTGTGTCTGACAAATTAATAAAAGCAAATGTAAATATGTGTCTGACGGTGGACAAATTATAAGACAAAAAAACAACTCTAACAAGTAATGTTCGTATGTTCTAACTTAAGCTTCACTTTCATGGGTTCCCCTTTTTCTCTCTGCTTTATTAACAGATTAAAAACTGAGAATAGTTAGAATAAACTATAAAAGAATATAAAAGAACAGACAAATAAAAAAAAGTAAAATAGTAAATTAAAAAATAATAAAATAAAATAATTGCAAATAATTTAAATAATCAACTACAGGTATCAACGACAACACAACGTATTAAAATACAAAATATATAATTAATTATTGACTATAAAAATTGAACACACCGAGGCAAGCCTCTTTTTCTCTTAATCTTTATTGCCATCAGAGTTGAGTTGTCTTGCTCTTCTGCTTTACATCATTGCCATTCCGTTGTCCACATTCCTTCACTATCAGCTCACATACACACACATACATATAATTGCCCTCACATACACAACATATAATTACACTTGCAGGAACACAATCTCAAAGACTGGCATGCTCTTGCCTTTACTTTCATCAGAAGGTTAGTTTATCTCACTTTCTTAGATCTCTCTCTCTCTCTCTCTCTCTCGCATAAAAATTGAAATACATATATTTTTTTTCGCCTTTTATTTTTTATTTTTTATTTTTTTTCTTCCATTTTTTTGAGTTGGAAGGTATTCTTTGAAAGAAGAATTGAGTATTTTAAGTCGATCGTGTAAAATAAAATGTAATTTAAAAGCCAAAGTCTCTCTCTCTCTCTCTCTCTCTCTCTCTCTCTCTCTCTCTCTCTCTCAAGATTCAAGATTCAAATAGCTTTATTGGCATGGTTAAAGAAATCTTTACATTGCCAAAGTATTCAGAACACTATAGAATATAAATAAGTAAATAGTTAAATAAAAATAATAAAAATAAAGTAAAGTTGTTTTTTTTTTTTTTGTTTTTTTTTTTTTTCTTCGTGGAGATAAACATTGCAATAAAAAGTTAAATCTACTAATATTTACACAGTGTCTCTAGGTGTGTAGTTTGTAGTCTCTATCCTGCTGGAGGCTCTTTCTTCGTGACAGGACTTCACGTATCTGGCAGCCAGGTTAGAGCTCTCTCTCTCTCTCTCTCTCTCTCTCTCTCTCTCTCTCTCTCTCTCTCTCTCTCTCTCTCTCTCTCTCTCTCTCTCTCTCTCTCTCTCTCTCTCTCTCTCTCTCTCTCTCTCTCTCTCTCTCTCTCTCTCTCTCTGTATGTGTTGCAGTACCACTTGCGTCCAGTTGGAGGAGTCTGTCCTCATCTGTGAGTTCACTGTGACTGGGAACGAAGCGATTAATTCGTTTAAATGAACCATTTCTTTTCAGCTGTGTCGTATACATTTTTTGTCAATTACCGGCGTTGTTTCACTTTTTATTGTCGACTGCACTATTTTTTAGAGATGTTTATGGAGCCAAGAGGTTACTATTCACTCAAATTGTACCCACACATGTTTTCTTGATATTATAATCCAGTGATAAATGAGCAAACGTTTGACTCTTTCAAAACACGCTTCGTTTCCAAAACGGACATGTTATGGGACATCGTTATGCCTGAATCTAACACAGACTTCTAACAAACACTTGTAATAGCTAATTCCCAAGTTCAACCTCGAATGATTTGTGTTCTGTAAAGTACGTTTAGCTCAAAGCAAATGACTGTCAAATATTTGCCAGGGAGAAAGTGAGTGTACATGTGTCTTAAAGCAGAAGAATGATGAGGAAATGGTCTCTTAACCATCCCGTCTCTCTTCTACAAGACCGGGATATATGGAGTGCAGTATTCACAGTGAAGTTTGTGATTTCAGATTAAACGCTTCTCCTCAGTCAACACTCACTGAGAGTTATGTGTTTAATACGGTTCAGACTGTCTGCACTCGCCTCAGTAAACATCATGCAGTTTGAAGCGAGTCAAATGTTTGGATAGTCAAATGGCAAAATATAGCGTGGTTTAGTGTCTGTAATAGGCCTATACAGGCCTAAATAGACTACAATTACTAAAAACAATGATACAAAATAAAACATTAAAGGAGTAGTTCACTTTAAAAAAAAAAAAAAAAAAACTTTTGCTGATTATTTACTCACCCCCATGTCATCCAAGATGTCCATGTCTTTCTTTCTTCAGTTGAAGAGAAATTAAAGTTTTTGATGAAAACGTTTCAGGATTTTTCTCCATATAATGGACTTCAATGGGGTCCAAACGGTTCAAGGTCTAAATGAGAGTTTCAGTGCAGCTTTAAAGGGCTTTAAACGACACCAGACGATGAATAAGGGTCTTATCAAGGACCCTTTGAGTTATGACTCGAAAAAAGATTTGTTCATTTTGATGAACGAGTTCAAACAGGAGAGTCACGAACACTCATCACAGAACAGAGCAAGGCGAGCATTTGTGCTTATAAAACTTATTTAAAAAAAAAAATGTATTTATTAAATGACCAATCATTTCACTAGATAACACCCTTATTCATCGTCTGGAATCGTTTAAAGCCCTTTGAAGCTGCACTGAAACTGTGATTTGGACCTTAAACCGTTTGGTTCCCATTGAAGTCCATTATATGGAGAAAATCCTGGAATGTTTTCATCAAAAACCTTAATTTCTTTTCAACTGAAGAAAGAAAGAGATGGACATCTTGGATGACATGAGGGTGAGTAAATTATTAACAAAAGTTTTTTTTTTTTTTTTTTTTTTAAGTGAACTAACATGGCAATGAAAATGTTGATAGGCCAAACAACATAACGAGCCTGATATGGACGAGCCTGACTTACTGCTTATGACATGTTGAAAAGCAGTATTCGGAAATGTGTGTGTTGATGTACAGTAAGCTATTGAGCTGTAAGACGAGCAGTGAGCGGCTGTTTTAGGAGTCCCTGTAGTGTTCTTATCTGGCCTATTTGACAAAAGACAACAATAATAGTCAGATTGTTGTTTCAGTAAAGTCTATCCTGACCAATACAACATGACATTTCCTCACAACTCAACTCACTGCACAGTTCATAATTCCTGCTTAATCCTGCTGAGCCAAAATGTAGGTCTCTAGTGTGTGTGCTTCTCTCGTCGGAGCAGACAAATTATGTGGAAGTACATTGGCAGACACACTTTCCCCATCCAACACACACACACACACACACTCACTCCAGTGCTGCTGAAAACTGCTGTTTTATTCACATTTGTCCCCTTTTATATGTACAGCTGCGCATCAAGTCTATCGCCATCATCATCATCACATCTAGTCCAGCTATTTTAAAAAGCAATGCTACAAAAAGGGTTTTTCGCAGTTATGGAGGTGAATATTTCACTGCACTCTAAAAAATGCTGGGTTGTTTTAACCCAATTTTGGGTCAAATATGGACAAACCCGAAATGTTGGGTTAAAAATGTAATGTACAAATTTAACCCAACGGCTGGGTTAGTCCATATTTGACCCAAAGTTGGGTTAAAACAACCCAGCATTTTTTTAGAGTGTGTACAGTTTTTAAAAGAACCCCTTTAGTATGTATAAAAATAAATGTATAATGGAAATGTTACATGTTTTCGGGGAAGCATAGATACCAAGTAGGCTAATAACCTTTCTAAAGAACTGAACTGTACTGCAACAATTGTGACCATATTGGGGAACATATTAATGAACTGAGATATTTGTCAGTATATAAACTATAACTTATATACCGCTCAATTATAGGACATGGTGATAGCAATGCCATGGGTTTTATTCCCAGGGAATATATGAACTAAAGTAAATAAAATGTAACTTATACCTTGAATACAATGTTAGTCACTTTGGATATAAAAGCGCCTAAAAACCTGGATTGTTTCAACCCAATTTTGGGTCAAATATGGACAAACCCAGCCATTGGGTTAAAACTGTAAATACATTTCTTAACCCAATGGTTGTGTTCGTCCATATTTGACCCAAATTTGATTATTTGATTATTTGATTATTGTTCTTACTTCATTATTATTTGACATTAGTCATTTTTTTCCCCCTGAACATAGCACATACTGAACCGTGACCTCAAAATGAGTGCATGTGGAGAAGACATGGTGTAACTGTACTTAGGTTTCATGAGACAAAATATAACTATATGATTCTTAAAAATACAATTACAGTTACAAAACACACGCAGACACTCTCATGTGCATAGTCATTGTAACATATGCAATGCACACACAAAGACTGCAGAGGTAAATGATGTCATTTGTCTTCAAATGTCAAAATCTAGGTCAAATCACGCTCTCCTCTGCACGATCATATACAGTCCGACACATTCGTCTGATCTCGCCGGCCGCGCTGTAATCCGATCCAAACACACATCCCCTGCAGGATGGGTATATTTAACCCTCGACGTCTCCTCGCATTACCGCGGCCATTATCTGTTAGTTAAAGTCTGGGATTGGTGTGTAGGGTCCTCTGCCTCCCTGACCAGCTGCTGAACTCTCACACACTCCTGGAAAACACGCAGCTCGTTTGTCACGCAGTTCACTGACAGTAAAAGGTCATCGCCTCCCATCGCTGCGAGCCAGAAACAGCGGCCTCCATATTACCCAGCACAACGGATTTGGTTAAGACTGGGAAGACACACACACACGCACGCATGCACACACTCCGAGCTTTATCTAATCTAGGCCACCTGTCTGTGCTTCTACCTCCCATGGTGGCAGGGGGACGTGAAGTGTATGACTCTGTAACAATGCTCGGGCTCATACAGTCATCTGCTCATCACACTGTCACTAAATGAGCACTGAGACCCTTATTCTGCTCGCAAGACACCTCCGAATGGACACAGAGATGAGCATTTCTCACTTTATGAATAGAGGCAGGTTGTATTCTCTCTCTCTCTCTGCAGTGGAGAAATCTGTTTGGACATTAACTAAGCAGAGTGAGACTCTGACACTGGTCGCATCTCTCTAAATGTGAATATGCACGCGCGATTGATAAAGCACGATTTTTCTTCCAATCTGAATGCAGTGCGCCTAAATATAGTGTGACAACAGAACAGAGCGGGTTTACTGTACGACATGAGATTTTTTGGTTACACTTTATTTTAAGGTGGTGTATTGTACTCAAATAAGTACTGGGAAATATGAATTAACTACATGCACTCACTATAGAGTTACAGTTTGCGTTTGGTTTAGCAACCCGGTCTCATCCCAAGACGTCATATAACTGACGTTTTGGGACGTCTTTTGACCATACGTCAATATTCGCCTTTTTAGGGCCCCCTTAAACGTCGGTAGATGAGGTTATGGGATCCTAACTCTACCCCAGACCTAAACCTACACTGAAAAAAATGATTCTGAGTGCATGTAAATGTTACGTAGTTAAAATGTGTAATATTAACAATAAAATGTTACGTTTATATCTTTACATAATATATCTGGTTTTGAATGTATCTTCTTTTGTTCAAAACACAAGACAATGTGCATATTTTTACCTTACAAAATTAATCTAAGTAATCTCAGCCAATCTTTTTAGGCACACGTGTCACCTAGTGACCAGTATAGAATAATAAGTTAACCAGGTCCCAGCCGCAGAAACCAACAGACAGTCAAAATCAGGTACCAAAAAAATATACTTTATTAAGGGAAATACTGATACGTAGAAAAAATAAAAGAGTTCACTAAAATCGAGTCTGATATCTTTTTGACAGATATCGAAGTTGGGTGGCTTCTCTGCAATTTGCTCCGACTGTCCTCCCTCAAAACCGTGGAGCAGACACGTCCCAAGAGTCACAGCAAGCGTCAGACCCACAGAAAATGGGCACGGTGCTCTAGGCAGCAAACGGCAAGCGTCCAGGAAGATTCCGATGTAGGCAAGCCAGCCTTCACAGCAGTGCTGGGTTCGTCACAAACTACGTGTAGCAGAGGGGCCCTTTAGGCGACGATAGCGAGCGTTGAGGGAGTTCCGAGGATACCCACACGATCTTCAAGGATCACCAGACACTGAAACCACCAGCTGGGTATAACAGAGGCTAGAAGAAAGCAACCACAATGACCACCAACACCATAAGTACCAAATGGCCACACACTCTCACTGTGTGGAAGAAAAATATAATTACGGCCCTTCAGGCAGTGATAGCGAGCGTTGAGGGAGGTTCGAGGGTAGCCACACGATCTTCAGGAAAACGGCAGACTCTGGAGCCACAAGCTGCGTATAGCGGAGGCTGGAAGAAAGCAATCACAATGACCACCAACACCATAAGTACCAAATGGCCACACACTCTCACTGTGTGGAAGAAAAATATAATTACGGCCCTTCAGGCAGTGATAGCGAGCGTTGAGGGAGGTTCGAGGGTAGCCACACGATCTTCAGGAAAACGGCAGACTCTGGAGCCACAAGCTGCGTATAGCGGAGGCTGGAAGAAAGCAACCACAATGACCACGACAGCCACGAGTATCAAATGGGCACGCACTCACACTGTGTTGAAGAAAAATAGAATTACAGCCCTTCAGGCAGTGATAGCGAGCGTTGAGGGAGGTTCGAGGGTAGCCACACGATCTTCAGGAAAACGGCAAACTCTGGAGCCACAAGCTGCGTATAGCGGAGGCTGGAAGAAAGCAATCACAATGACCACAACAGCCACGAGTATCAAATGGGCACGCACTCACACTGTGTTGAAGAAAAATAGAATTACGGCCCTTCAGGCAGTGATAGCGAGCGTTGAGGGAATATAGTTGTAGTACATCAACGTTCCGACGAAAGGCCTTGAAACCTGGACATCCTTTGCAGAGCCGTAGAGCACCCAAAGACACAATCGCAGCACAACTGCAGCCAGACAAAAAATCTACATTCTCTTTTCCAAAGAACCAGCTTTTATATCCTTCAACCAGGGCATGAGTGGTTGTTAGGCCATTAGTTTGCTAATTGAAATCATCATCAATTGCAAGGCATAGGCAATCATCAATTCTTGTCTATTCAATCAGTGACAGGAAGTATAGTCCAAATATGGGCAGAGAGGAGCAATGTAGTAATGAGTACCAAATAAACTAATTAAGTCACATTATTGGGAGAGGAAGTAGTCCAAATATGGGCATTGTAAAAAAACAGGAAGTGGGTTGCCAGGTTTGTACATAACACATATCTAAAAAGAGTCAAATAGGGCAGAAGTAATAGAAACAACAAAACCCACTACAAATTCTGATGCATACGTACAGTGAATACCCACTACAAATCAAAGTGCAAATACGTTTCCACACACAGTAAAACCATCACACAGTAAGGCCCTAATGTCTCTAATTAGGCAGAGGGGAAAAAAAAAAAGAAAGAACTGAGCCAGCCTGTGACACACGCACTCAACAAACAATACCTTGTTTAATTTACTCAGTGCAAAAAATTACTCCCCTTCCTGTTTTTTTGGTCTGGAAACCCATTTCAAACGAAGAGGAAGCCTACACGTGGAGAGACTGAACTCAAGGTAAGAATAAAGTTAGAAAAGTAGGCTAACAATTAAGGTTACTTGGGTTTGTACATTCTTTACAGTGTTCCAATTGTTGTACAAAAATTAGGCTTTAAATGTAATTTGAAGATTGCTTTGTCGTACGTGGATTTTAATTAAAACTAGGTTTAAGATTTTTTTAAACCTAACCCGTCACCTAACTGACGTTAAAGGTAAAGCGTCAGTTGTATGACGGCCCGGGATCGCCATCTACCGACGTTTAAGGGGGCCCTAAAAAGGCGGATATTGACGTATGGTCAAAATACGTCCCAAAACGTCAGTTATATGACTTTTTGGGATGAGACTGTGTTAGGTTTAGGGTTAGTTACTTGTAATCATGCATAATTTACTGTTATATATAGTAAGTATCTGTGGTAATGTGTAATGTTTGATGCTGCAGAAGACGAGAGGGTAATGGTTAACGGGATACTTCACCTCTGGAAAGATGAATGTGTATTTAAAATGGGTCATTTATGTAGAAGAAATTGAATTTGGAGTTTTCTAGACTGAGAAAAGCCAGAAAATGTATTTTTGGCTTATGTGGATGAAAGACAACAACTCCCAGAATGCACTTGCTTCGCTGCCCTAGGAGGCCACGCCTACCGGTAAGAGAGTGCAGTCGTTAAACAACAAGTCTAGCCTACTAGTGAATCTCGTGATGAGTCTGCCGGAAAATTTGTTTCGAGATCGCCCAAAATGTCCGGGATTCGGCTTTTGCGTTCTACAGTCGCCATTCATCATGTTTACTGTGGCAAGCGGGACGAGTGAGGGTCGCGAGGCCGGTGGCGTGATTACCGATGAGCGACACCTGTGAGACGCACCGGTCTCGGATCTCTCACTGAAGAGCGGGAATTTTCTTAGCAATGTTAAAACGCACATCAACCGATCACTTGTTTAGCGTTCATGTAAACACTACACTCAGATCCACCAATCGGAATGAATGTCAGAATAGGAAAGAAAGGTGATTTAAACAATTTTGAGCATGGCATGGTTGTTGGTGTCTGAGTATTTCACAATCTAGTCAGTTACTGGGATTTTCACACACAACCATTTCTAGGGTTTACAAAGAATGGTGTGAAAAGGGAAAAACATCCAGTATGCGGCAGTCCTGTGGGCGAAAATGCCTTGTTGATGCGAGAGGTCAGAGGAGAATGGGCCGACTGATTCAAGCTGATAGAAGAGCAACTTTGACTGAAATAACCACTCGTTACAACCGAGGTATGCAGCAAAGCATTTGTGAAGAAGACACAACACACACAACCTTGAGGCGGATGGGCTACAACAGCAGAAGACCCCACCGGGTACCACTCATCTCCACTACAAATAGGAAAAAGAGGCGACAATTTGCAAGAGATCACCAAAATTGGACAGTTGAAGACTGGAGAAATGTTGCCTGGTCTGATGAGTCTGGATTTCTGTTAAGACATTCAGATGGTAGAGTCAGAATTTGGCGTAAACAGAATGAGAACATGGATCATCATGCCTTGTTACCACTGTGCAGCTGGTGGTGGTGGTGTAATGGGGTGGGGGATGTTTTCTTGGCACACTTTAGGCTCCTTAGTGCCAATTGGGCATCGTTTAAATGCCACGGCCTACCTGAGCATTGTTTCTGACCACGTCCATCCCTTTGTGGCCACCATGTCCCCATTCTCTGATGGCTACTTCCAGCAGGGCTTCAAATTGGTTTCTTGAACATGACAATGAGTTGACTGTACTAAAATGGCCGCCACAGTCACCAGATCTCAACCCAATAGAGCATCTTTGGGATGTGGTGGAACGGGAGCTTCGTGCCCTGGATGTTCATCCCACAAATCTCCATCAACTGCAAGATGCTATCCTATCAATATGGGCCAACATTTCTGAAGAATGCTTTCAGCACCTTGTTGAATCAACGCCACATAAGGCAGTTCTGAAGGTGAAAGGGGGTCAAACACAGTATTAGTATGATTCCTAATAATCCTTTAGGTGAGTGCATACAATGCAACAATATATTTAGTTAATTATTGCATAGTGGCATTTGTGACATCTCTCTATGCAAGTGCTTCTTTTAACTGGTACACTTAACTTAAAGTTTAACCGTATATCACATAAATACACGGTGTATCTTATGAATATTACTACAGCAGTGGAAATCATTGACTTAATCAAATGAGGAAACACTTCAAATGGTCTGTAATTTAGATTTAGCTTTGCATTACATAAATTAAATTTTATAATCAAATAGAAACATATTTTATTCTTTTTTTTCCACTGTATTTTTGAATAAAAACAGGTTTGGTGAGCAGAAGAGACTTCTTTCAAAAGAATCTTTCCTCCCCGAACATGTGAACGTGATGTGTGTCGTGGAGTTCATGTGTGTGTTTGCTGCGCCAGAGGTGAAGTGACTGTGTATCTGTCAGCCTGAAGGTGCATCTGACATCATCAGGTCATAACCCCTGACCTCTGACCTCTCTCTGGTCACACACACAAACACACGCCACCATGTCTGAACCCACTGGCTTCATCAACAACTGTATGACTGTTCATACAGTTGAGAACTGTTCAGACACTTTATTATACTATATATATATATATATATATATATATACTATATATACTATAGTAATAACAGTAAATTTTGCATAATTGCACGCTTAACTCAACCCTAATCCTAACCATAAACCTATAGTTAGTACATGTTGTTAATTAAATTTGCTCAGTGCATAAGGACACCTTAAAATAAAAAGTGTAATCAGTGCAACCAACCGACGGTTACACTTTTAATACATACAAATATTAATCAGGTCATAATTGTGTATTAACACCCAAAGATGTTATTATATATTTTGAGTCAAAAACGACGTCTGTAAATTTTATGATTAATCTTATGATTTTATTAGGCAAATTTCACATTCATAAAAGTACATTTAATATTTCTAAGCCTTCTTTAAAGGTTTTTTTTTTGGCTGATTTTATGTTGTATATTGAATCTCTTAAATGTATAGATAATAAGAAATGCTCTGACACAATTGTATTTGCTAAAGAATTGAAAATAATTGAACAGTGAAGAATTATATGTTTCTCTTCTTTCCTCATTACTGTCTTGGATTGTAATTTCTCGTAGCTATTATATTTATAAATAGTTAAATTTAGCCCTTATATTTAATTTGTTTTTTGTTTTTTTTGTTTTTTTTTATTTAGTCTCTTATTCATTTATGTTAAACTATTTTTTGGAAAATTTTGGATTGTTGTCTTTTTGGATGTCATGTTATTGTTTGTATGTTTGTATAATGTCTAATAATTTTTTTTTTTTAAATACATACAAATATTTCTTAAATATATACATGTGTGTTTATAGTGTGTCATCTGTGTGTTTATTTTATTTTTGATGCGATTAATCGCGATTAATTGTTTCTCAGCCCTAACATGGTATACAAATCACTTATTGAGAGTGTCCTAAACGTTTACATGCTGTTATGGAAAATTAAATAGAGTATATGAATGTAGCATGTGAACCCGATCTCACGGGAATTCGTACAAATTTTACGAGGTGGCTAATTCGTAACAATTTGTACGACCTCACTCGTACGAATTAGTATGATTTAGCTAAATCGTACATATTTTACGAATTAGCCAATTCGTATGAATTCGTACGAATGACCTACCCCTGACCCCGCCCCTAAACATAACCGTCACGTGGGTTTAGACAAATCGTACAAGTTTGTACGAGTGAGGTCGTACGAATTAGTACGAATTAGCCACTTTTGAATCACTCGTACGAATTCGTACGAATTGGTCGTGAGATAGGGTAGGAAGACCACAAGGACGGAGACATGAGATTTCAACGACTTTGAAAAACTGCGATCAAGAAGGTGCTATGAGGTCTAAAACACGTTTAAGAGTTCAAGTCAATGGTTTATTGAATAACAGTTGAAGTTATGGATTGCATATGTGGATGTGTGTTTATATGTATAAGGTGTGTGCAAGTTATTTCTGTATTTCTGAAACATGTGGGCGTCTACACAGAGATATCTAGCTCCACTTGCACCTTTCACTGTTGAGTTGATCCTCTTTAGATATGCTGATGTGTAGTTCTGCAGATGTGTTAATGAGGTGAGAGCTGTTTTTGTTCAGTGACTGGTGAATCTCTGGTGTCGAGTGTAACATCAGAAGAGCAGAACTGGAATGTTTGTGGTTATGGGTTGTGTGAGTCAAACCAAGTCAAGTCAAGTCACATTTATTTATATAGCGCTTTTCACAATACAGATTGTATCAAAGCAGCTTCACAGTGATAACATGAAAGTAGTACAACACAGATCAATAATATTGTTAAATATTAAATATTAAATATCCCCAACTAAGCAAGGCAACAGAGGAACCAAAACTCCATCAGATTGGATGGAGAAAAAAACTTTGGGAGAACCCAGGCTCAAAAAACACTATATAATGCGGATGGAGTGGCTTCAGTCAGACTAGTGCTGGATCAAGGTCACACACACACTCTCTCTTTCTGTCTCACACACACACACAGCATTGAGACGTGTGTATGATTCACTGCAGTTATGTGTGTGTTGACAGATGTTCAGTTATGACAGGTTAATTGTAACTCAAGCCCAACCCTTTTAAGATATTTTAGAAAGGAGAAAAAAACAACATTATTTTTTTTGAGTAGTTAATTAGTGTCTTGTCGATAATTGATTGTAGAGTTTCTAAATGTTTATAAAATGGTAGTCATAACTTATTTTAATCTTTAAATTTGTATTTGTTTTTTATTATTATCATTAGAAAAGATGATATGCTGTTTGCAACATTTGCAGCAGATTTACACTATGTGAGCGTCACTAAAAATGTTTTACAGTTGTTTTTTTTCAATTGCGTACACACTAAAATTAAATTAGCAAAACCTTACACTTAAGGAGCAAAACACCAGCCTAGATTTGCTGAAGTGTAAGCAGTGTCAGCTTCACACTTTTGGCAAAACTTTACACACAGTGATTTGCAGAACACACTTGTATGCTAAGCTCACCTTGTATATTTTATATACAGTACTGTGTGTGTCTGTTTTCCTCAGCATAGAATGCCACTGAGTAAATTCATGTATTTGAGGCAACGACTGAGGGAAACTGAAAATATAGGGAACTTATTAGTAATTAATAAATAGCTAGGTATCAAATAATTCTGCAGGAATTACTTAGAAGCAGGAACAGTATTCTAAAGTGAAAATATAGGGAACCCATTAGTAATTAATAAAGAAATATCAAATAATTATCCAGGAATTAGGCTACTTATAATCTGAAACAGTCTTCTAAAGTGAAAATATATGGAACTTATTAGTAATTAATAAATAATTATTAGATTGTCCTACGGTAAGTAATCCGTTCAATTAGGAAGCAACTATATCCACTGTTCATGTTGTTTTGTTTAAGTTTGATCTGAAATAGTAAGTGTCGTCTAGTTTTGTGCAGAATAAGCATTAGTTGAAAGCAATTGTGCTGTTACAGTTTTTTTTTTTTTTTGGAAACTGTGATACAATTTATTTTTCAGGATTCTTTGATGAATAGAAAGTTCAAAAGAACAGCAATTATTTGAAATCTTAACATTATAAATGTCTTTACTGTCACTTTTGATCAATTTAACACAATTTTTTTTAATTAAAAAAAAAAAAAAACTTACCGACCCTAAATGCTCCTCTGTGATGTAAAAGTATATATGAAGAGTTCAGATGCAAAAGCCTCTAAGTGCCATTTGAAATTTTCTTCTAGAATGATCATTTTTATCAAGCTTGTATATTTAAGTTCAGTAATTTCACTTAAATTACAATTAATAGGTAATCTGTAAACATTGGAGTAGGATTTACTTGAAAAAACCTTGCTAAACTATCTCACTCAGAAAATGCTAGTAAATTTACGAAGATTTGCCAAGTAAAAACCTAAACATATTTATCAGTAGCTTTAATTAGAAATCTTTAAGTTAAATTTCCTTGGAATATGGAATTAAGTAAACTTTACAAAAAATCAGCTTGTAAAAGGTTGATTAATATCGATTTCCTTTGCCTTTGTAATACATTTCACTAAAACAATAATCTTGAATTATTAGTCATATATAGTATGTGCTTTACTTAGATCATCTAAGTAATTTATATATACATCATGTCAGACATTAAGCCTCATGTGAATGCAAACACCTCAATACTTGGTAGACAATACACACTGGCGGTAACATTTGATGGGTCGTTTTTGTGTTTGAATGTGTCGTTTTGAGCAAACAATTTACTCGAAATGTCACAAAATGGCAATTTACTAATACTGACAACAAAAATCAATGATAAAACCGTGTAAATACAGCTGGAAACTAGTGAAAAATGAGCCTCATTGATTATTCACAGCCCATTCTCACCCCCAAGGCGTCACCTAACTGACGCCTTGGGAAGCATTTGGACATGCTTCAATATCTGACGCTTTAGGCGCCCTTTAGCGTCAGTTAGATGACGCCCTAGGATCGCGTGTACCCTACCCCCACCCCACACCTAAACCTAACCGCGTCATCTAACAGACGCTTTCCTTTAGCGTCAGTTAGATGACGCCGTAGGATCGCGTCATGTACGTGACGCTAAAGGGCGCCTAAAACGTCAAATATTGAAGCATGGTCAAAGGTGACGCCTTGGGGTGAGAATGCTTTTTTATTCAAGGTCCAGTGCATGATGGGAACCCCAGTATCAGAAAACTTGAGTAATATTTACTTAATTTTATTGAGTTGATATTCACACTTTCATACTCGCTTGAATTAAGTACTGATTTGGAATTTATTTAGTTTTTTAAATTCTTGCCTGAACTAACTTTTTCAAGTAAATTACATTGGGTTTTTTCAGTAGTATTTACTTCACCAAAAAATCATTTTTTACAGTGTATAATCTTCATTGCAATTTAAGTGAAATTACTGAACTTAAATATACAAGCTTGATAAAAATGATCATTCTTTCAAATGGCACTTAGAGGCTTTTGCATCTGAACTCTTCATATGGAAGCTTTGCAATTGGATGTAAGATTACTCTATAGATCTCTAAATTAAATATTCTTTATTATGAAATGTGTGTTCTGTTTAGGTTTAATCTGCGAGTGAGAGTTGTCCAGTTCAGTGCAGATGAGCATGAGGCGGTCAGTGAATGGACTGTGGGCAGTGTGTGTGTGTGTGTGTGCAACAACTGAGGCCCAGATTACATTCAAGAGACACATATTTTCAGATCTCTTGTTGCATGAGCCTATTTTATGGTCCCTGCAGCCATAAAAACAGAGCAACAAAAGCGGGCAGAATTACATTCATCCTGATAGAGGACAGCAGACTCACACACACACACACACGGCCCAGTTACACACATCCCAGCCTGTGTGTGTTTGCTTGTATGAATCTCTGAGTCCCTGGGGAGGACAGTTAGTCCAGAACTACTACACTGGCACATTTTCTCCAGCATGCATTATCCACACAGACAAACAAGAGCAGCTGAGTGTGTGTGTGTGTGTGTGTGTGGATGGAGGGCGTGCTTTGCGGGCGGAGAGAGGGGCGAGAGGTGAGCTCTGGTGGTAATAAAAGCATATGCTGGCTGTTAACTGAATGAGAAATAAAGACATCACAATGATCCATCTTCATTACTTCTCTTCCCCTCTCCTTCATCCGCACCAGAATCTGTTTCAGCGGGTCACGTGTTGTTCAACTATCTCCCTCTGCAGCTGCCTGGCTCTCTGGTTAATGGAGGTGTCCTGATGTTATGGTTGGACTTGGCATCTGCGTGAGGAGAGAGAGAGAGAGGTCCATGTCGAATGACTGCAGTTCAAGGGCGTTATGGAGATGGTGCCGCTTTCCCTGAAATGAACCATCACCACCTGACACATCCTAACAGAGACGTTTAGACCAGAGCTGAGAGAAACCACTGTTCACACACACAAACACACACACACACACGCTCTGTCAAGGCCAATACCGCTTGTCCTGTACAATCAGCTGCCCAGTAGAGTGCTCTTGTGTGTTCACATGCTCACAAACACACACATAAACACATTTCAAGGGAAGGTTACTAGGAAAATGAAAATCATTCTGTTTTTGTTTAAACCATTACATTAGGAAATAAATAAATACCACCAACATGTATGCTTACAATTGCACACACTCACATATATATATATATATATATATACACTCACCTAAAGGATTATTAGGAACACCTGTTGAATTTCTCATTAATGCAATTATCTAATGGCCAATCACATGGCAGTTGCTTCGATGCATTTAGGGGTGTGGTCCTGGTCAAGACAATCTCCTGAACTCCAAACTGAATGTCAGAATGGGAAAGAAAGGGGATTTAAGCAATTTTGAGCGTGAGTATTTCACAATCTGCTCAGTTACTGGGATTTTCATACACAACCATTTCTAGGGTTTACAAAGAATGGTGTGAAAAGGGAAAAACATCCAGTATGCGGCAGTCCTGTGGGCGAAAATACCTTGTTGATGCGAGAGGTCAGAGGAGAATGGGCCGACTGAGTCAAGCTTTGACTGAAATAACCACTTGTTACAACCGAGGTATGCAGCAAAGCATTTGTGAAGAAGACACAACACACACAACCTTGAGGCGGATTGGTTACACCAGCAGAAGACCCCACCGGGTACCACTCATCTCCACTACAAATAGGAAAAAGAGGCCACAATTTGCAAGAGATCACCAAAATTGGACAGTTGAAGACTGGAAAAATGTTGCCTGGTCTGATGAGTCTGGATTTCTGTTGAGACATTCAGATGGTAGAGTCAGAATTTGGCGTAAACAGAATGAGAACATGGATCCATCATGCCTTGTTACCACTATGCAGGCTGGTGGTGGTGGTGTAATGGTGTGGGGATGTTTTCTTGGCACACTTTAGGCCCCTTAGTGCCAATTGGGCATCGTTTAAATGCCACGGCCTACCTGAGCATTGTTTCTGACCATGTCCATCCCTTTATGGCCACCATGTCCCCATCCTCTGATGGCTACTTCCAGCAGGGCTTCAAATTGGTTTCTTGAACATGACAATGAGTTGACTGTACTAAAATGGCCCCCACAGTCACCAGATCTCAACCCAATAGAGCATCTTTGGGATGTGGTGAAACGGGAGCTTCATCCCACAAATCTCCATCAACTGCAAGATGCTATCCTATCAATATGGGCCAACATTTCTAAAGAATGCTTTCAGATCCTTGTTGAATCAATGCCACATAGAATTAAGGCAATTCTGAAGGTGAAAGGGGGTCAAACACAGGGTTCACACCTGTGAGTATATTTATAAAAAAGTTAGTTCGAATCGTTTATTCTGATTGGTCAAGAGCTGTGCTTTATTCACGATAAAACATGGCTATGACCGCTGCACCCAACGGTTCTATGTTGTTTTTATTCGAGCTTTCATGCATTTTACACATTGGAACGTTATTGCTGTTCACGCTCAGGGACTATTTTTTCTAGCGGAAGGAAGGCTTTTAGTGATTTTACGTCAAGAAAGTGGCACTAATAGATTATTTTTTACTTTAATATTGTGTGGCAACCGTTTTATAAAAGCAATAAGGTACTCGAGGCAAGTGCTGTATCGTGAATAAGTAACGGCTGAAGGGGTTACTCCGCTTCGCGTCGAGCCTAACAACGCCCTTCAGCCGTTACTTATTCACGATACAGCACAGCAGTTTTTTGTTTACATTAAATAATGCTACTAAGAATGAGAGAAGATATGGATATGCTTAATGATGTCACCCTGAGAAAAGAAGTCTTAACGATCCTATGTAAATGAGATGAATTCCTAATGTAAAATATATATTTTTAATGATCAACTTTTCAATTTGACTCAAACATGCTTCTATCTGTCTGTCTTTCTTTGGCTAATACCCAGTTTTACCATAGTAACAACAGCAAATATACCATTATGGGTTTGCATGGTACATTTTCATAAGTGATTTGAACTTTTTAATGTACCCTAGGGCAAGAAAGCAAAAACACCCTCAGCTTGGAGAAAATATTGATGTGGTTTTCAGGGCAATTAGAGAATGTGTGTGTGTGTGTGTTTGCAAAGCGTCCATGTATAAACTCTCGTAGTTGAGTGCAAAGATGCAGCAGGGCTTTATCTGTCTGATCGCGAGTCTAAACGCCACACTGACACCATAATTATATGATTTATATCATTGTGCGATTCTCAGACAGGCACGGCACCTCTCTTCTGCTGATTCATGAGGAACGCACTCAAGTGGCTTTTGAGGGCACATCAAAGGAATTACCTTGATTCATACGCTTCGTGTTTGTTTAAATAAATGCATGGTGATCAATCTCAAGGCCTTCCCCAAAGTTTGTTTGGCTCCAGACAGACTGAGGGACGGAGTCAGGTCTCATCTCACTTCACAACAGAACTCGGTCGGTCCACTGGGTCTTCGGCTAAGAAAAGACCCAGAAACAGCTCGCTTCAGCTGAGTGTATGTGCAACTACTTTGTTTTCCGTTCTAAGAGCATATGACCTCAAAGAGATCGCCAAACTCTGCCAGTTCCTCCAGGGGCCGGCAAAATAGGTGTGCGAACTAAAAATAAATGTGTTACCGTGCAGCGGCAGTCGGTTTAGTCACTGAGGAGGTTTTTTTTATCCTCCAGCTGCACTCAGGCGGGTTTTGCCTCATGGTTTGGAGGCATACATTAATTATCACGCTCACAGGAACTGCCCTGCCTCACTGCTGACTTACTGCCCTTCACTGCCTCCACTCTGAGGGGGTTTTAAAGCTGTCATTTAATACAGTTCGGGCGGTTAGGCCTGGAGACGGGGCTGATGCTGCGTATGCAAATTGAAAGATACCTTCTGAGTGTCGAAATGAAAAGGAGGCGATTCATTAATCACTGAGGTGTGTGAAATCACAGTGTGTGAAAGTGATTTTTAGTACGAAGGAATTCTGGGATCGCGCTGGTCCCATGGTGGTGTGTGACTGCATGTGTGTGTGTGTGTGTGTTTGCTGGGGGCTGCTCGCTTCGTTGACAGTATCTCTTAGTATCTGGACACAGCGCCACCATTGCCACCGATAATATTTGTTTATCTCAGGCGTTCTTGAGATGCTGCTTGGCTCTCCAGCGAGTGTTGTCGCAGCAGTCGTACACACTCACGGTTGTCCTCCATCTAACCCGTCTCACTCGCTTACAGGAACTGACCCGCTCTTATACACCGCTCATGTTCACTGTGTGTGTCACTGAATTACAACAGCTGAATTGAACTCAGTTCAGTTCTTATATAATGGTATGAATGCAGGCAGATCAGTAATATTGTTGATTATTAAGTGTCCCCAACTAAGCAAGGTGACAGAATGGAGAAAAAAAATCTGATCTGGATATCTGGATCCAGCTAACTACATCATGTGTTGTGGTCGTGTCTATGCAGGTCCACCATCTGATCTGGATATGGCCCGGATCCGGCTGACTTCATCATGTGTTGTGGTCGTGTCTAGATGCAGGTCCACTATCTGATCTGGATATGGCCCGGATCCGGCTGACTTCATCATGTGTTGTGGTCGTGTCTAGGCACAGGTCCACCATGTGTTCTGGATATGGTCCGGATCCGGCTGAATACAATATGTATTGTGGTCGTGTCTAGATGCAGGTCCACCATCTGATCTGGATACGGCCCGGATCCGGCTGACTTCATCATGTGTTGTGGTCGTGTCTAGGCACAGGTCCACCATGTGTTCTGGATATGGTCCGGATCCGGCTGAATACAATATGTATTGTGGTCGTGTCTAGATGCAGGTCCACCATCTGATCTGGATACGGCCCGGATCCGGCTGACTTCATCATGTGTTGTGGTCGTGTCTAGGCACAGGTCCACCATGTGTTCTGGATACTGCCCGGATCCGGCTGACTACATCATGAGTTTGGCCATGTCTAGGCACAGGTCCACCATCTGATCTGGATATGGTCCAGATCCGGCTGACTACTTCATGCGTTGTGGTCGTGTCTAGGTGCAGGTCCACTATCTGTTCTGGATACGGCCCGGATCCAGCTGACTTCATCATGCATTTGGCCGTGTCAAGGCGCAGGTCCTCCATCTGATCTGGATACTGATGGCTGTAATTAGGTACTAACTGACATGGAAAATTGTAGTAAAAATTGCAGTGCTTAATAGAATAATACATTAATAAATAAATTAATAAACTTTTGACATCTGAACATGAATAATTACATAAAGAAATAAAACAAAATAGAAACACAAAATAGATGTAATGAAGTTCCAGAGAAATATCTTCACAATCCGCTATGTTGTTGTTATATCTATCAATATGTGTATTACAATTATAACAATTACAATTCTAGAGAAAGAAAAAAAGGACATAATTGGTAGGAAAGCAGATACAATTTTAAAAGCTTGAAACCAAATTTACAATGTGAAGGTAAACATTTGTAGAAACTTGTAGAAATTACAAGTACCTGTGGGTAGTGTGTCTGCTGGAAAGTTGAACTCCAAGAAGTTTTTTTTTAACAAAAATGATGGTAATTTCAGCATAAAGGGACAATATGATTCTAAATAGAACTATTACTATGTGTAAAGAACCTTTAAAGAGCCCTCATTTTTTAGAGCAGAAATGGAACATGTTCGCTGCGTACATTAACTCTTTACTCAAGGCCAACTGGACTTTGCAAATATTCATAACAAGCAATTGTTTGCAAACGTCCAGCAGTGTTTCACCCTTCCCCGTGCTGCGAAATCATCCAATCAGAAGGTACTCAGTGTATCATTTCACACTCTACTGCACAGCTCAAATGAGCACGGGCAGAAGAGGAGAGTGACTTCAGCCAGCCAAACGAAACTAAAACAAATCCTGCGTATCAGACATGCTCCAGTGCATGTCTGATTCATCTGGAGGGGTAAACTGTTTTTCTTTTAGGTGTTGCAGAATGCCTCCAAGTGCTCGCTGTTATTGTGTGTTGCTCATGTGCCACCGAGATCGTTTCCAACTGGAAAATAATATCAAACCAAACAACAACACCTGAAACCATATGAAATGAAATTAATCGAGTTACTGATTTGGAAACTCAAGCCATATGTGGAAAATGAACTACAGAAGGATTTGCAGGTAGCACTTGAGAGTGTGTGAAGCAGAGACGTTTATCTTATTCTAATTACAGATTCAAATGAAATATTTAGAACTCACTTTGTTCCTTTTAGTTCGAATGAAGTTTCTTCTCATTTGTTTTTTTTTTTGTTTTTGTTTTTTTTTGTATGATATAACTGTAACAGTAGGGAATCAGTACATGTTAATGCATGCCTTTAGTATCGAGAAATTCATGTCATTAGTATAAGGAAAAGGGTTTTTTCTGATAGAGAATAGAGTATTTCTGAAGGAAATACTCCTTTTGTCACAAATTTTGCATTTTGCCGAGATTTCGTTAATTTAAAAAAAAAAGTGAAGCCACCCTTTGGACCGCCAAATGTAAGGTACTCATGTTCGACTCGCGTGGTTATGCCAACACTTCCGGTAGACGCTTCTTCATTGGTGTTGTTCAGCGGTTTCTTCTTCCGCTCGGCGGACTGTGAATATCGAAACTAGGAATCGAAATTTTAACTTTTGAACGATTCCGGGAAAAACGAAAAGTTAGTCCCGATTCCAATCGATACTCGATTCTCGATACCCAACCCTAATAAGAAATGACATAGGCCTAGTAATCTTTGTCTGACAAGACCACTGGTTCGAGTAACATCACTTGAGACGTCACGTCCCTCAATGCTCCTTTAGCACGTAGTTGTTTTGCTAGACTAACTATAACGTGGGGATACTAGTCTTTCTTTCCTTTCAAAGGGGAAATTTTCCTTGAGCTTTTGACATCTAAGAGGTCATCATATTATAAGAATATCCAGCAAGTTTCAGAACTGAAAACGTCCTTGTTAGTCCAATAAAAGCTTTTATTGACACCAGCCCCAGCAAACGTGGGGAACTATGACGACAAAGAGGATAAAACACCACCCCCGCAGAAGAAGATCAACGCCTACTTCAACACGGACAGTTTAGCCCCGCCCACCGATTGGTGCATTGCACGCATAGCTTAATAACATAGATCCCTACCTCGTGATGACAAACCAGATCGATCTACCGAGCAATACAGAATATTGTGCAGTGCCTGGTTGTGGAAGAAGACAGTCGCTGCATAAGCTTCCTCTGGATTCCAATAGGACTTCATGGATAAACTTTATTTTTAATGACGTTCCAGCTGATGAGGTAAAACATTTTCCGTCTGTTCGCTTCATTTCACTGAGGATTGTTTTGTTAACAAGACTGGATTTGCAGATGATTAAGAGTAAAGAACGGTGCTGTGCCGTCTATATTGGATCTGACAGGAATGGTGCAACACACGGACTCTGGGTCGAACATGTATGGGCGAATCATTCCCGTTGCCATTTTACAACATTGGACGTTTTCAAAACAATTTCCCCCAAGTGCATCGACGGGTGAGTCGAAACTCATTATAATATGCAAACCTGTTATCCACTCACAGCAGTGGGCGTTTACTTCCAAGTCTTCAGTGTGAGACACCCATAAAAACCGAGCGTTTTTCAGCTAGGCTTAAAGAAAATAGCCTATTACTTATTCATTTTGATGTTTTTTAATGCAAAAACCAAGCGAACGTCATAAGTTGACCTCAGACAACAATATAATAAAATTTACATATTTGTTATGTTGATCAAAAATGTTTAAACTGAAATGCATTTACTCTGTAAAATTTTGCCACATTGCGCCAAAGATTAGTGCAAATAAAGTACAAAATGTAAACTGATGTCCATATTTCTTATTCCTGTTGAATCCCATGCAGTCTCAGCAGCACTTTACTACATTACACAGTTTAGGGATAACGTGGGCACAGTTTAACTAGGGAAGTGATGCCGATGGAGGGAGTGTGATGTTCTACTAGAAAACACTCGGTCTGGTCATTCATGGATGACAATTTGACACATGCCACCTTACTAAACATTGTTGCAGACGAGGTACATCCCTTCATGATTCATGACACTGGTGTTCATTGGTGGAAGTGTATCTTATAGGATAATGCAGACAGCCATACATTTACATTTATTCATTTAGCTGACGCTTTTATCCAAAGCGACTTACAATGTCAGAGGTCGCAATTTATACTTCTGCGTAGGGTGTGCGCAGTAGGTACGGCGTAGCATACGCACAGACGCGTCCCATATCGTGTACCCTTCGCCGTAGCCTGACGCGCACCTCCTCAAAAATGTAACTACACGTCGCGACGACGCGGACCGCAAGATCTGTGATTGGTCGGCTTGGTAGCATCGCATTTCCTCCTACGCATTTCCACACGTACCATCTCCTCCGACGTCTTCTCTCATTTCTGCCTTTCAGTTTTAGTAATTTCACTAAAATTAACTGTTTTTCCACCTCAATAAGCTCCAACTCCAACATGATCCGCTCTCTTTCAGCCGCTATTGCTTGTAGTAACCTAGCCGCGAGGAATCTAAACACGGCCGCCAACTAGCGTTTCGGAGCAGTACTGCAGAGCAACCTGAACCCAGAAGTATAAATGCTCACAATGGTGTCGCCTACGTGCGTAGCCAACGCCGTACACTACGGTGTACCCTCGACGCAGAAGTATAAATTGGCCTTAAGTGTCTTGCTCAGGAACACATTGGTGTCTCACAGTGGATTCGAACCCGGGTCTCTCACACCAAAGGCATGTGTCTTATCCAATGCGCCATCACCACTCCACAATAAATCGCATTACTATAATGTGCGCATACTGCACACATTCTTCAGGAATGGTTTGAGGAACTGGATGAAGAGTTGTCCTGGCATCCAAACTCCCCAGATCTCAATCCAGTTGAGTATCTTTGGGAAGTGTTGGACCAACAAGTTCGATCCATGGCGGCTCCACCTCACAACCTACAGGACTTGAAGTGCTGCCAACGTCTTGGTGCCAGAAACCACAGGAGAGTCTCTTATAGAGTGGCAGCACGCAGTGGACCAAAAGCATACTATGCAGGTGTTCGTAATATTTTGGCTCATCTGTGTATATACAACGCATTCTCACCCCAAGGCGTCACATTTGACCATGCTTCAATATTTGACGTTTTAGGCGCCCTTTAGCGTCACTTGCATGACGCGATCCTACGGCGTCATCTAACTGACGCTAAAGGGCGCCTAAAGCGTCAGATATTGAAGCATGGTCAAATGCTTCCCAAGGTCAGTTAGGTGACGCCTTGGGGGTGAGAATGGGCTCGTATATATCAACACATTCTCACCCCAAGGCGTCACCTTTGACCATGCTTCAATATTTTTTCAATATAACTACGGCGTCATCTAACTGACGCTAAAGGACAGCGTCAGTTAGAGGACGCGGTTAGGTTTAGGTCTGGGGTGGGGGTAGGGTACACGCGATCCTAGGGCGTCATCTAAACGACGCTAAAGGGCGCCTAAAGCGTCAGATATTGAAGCATGGTCAAATGCTTCCCAAGGCGTCAGTTAGGTGACGCCTTGGGGGCAGTGGTGGAATGTAACGAAGTACAAATACTTCGTTACTTTACTTAAGTACATTTTTCACGTATCTTTACTTTACTTAAGTACAATAAATAGTGCCTACTTTTTACTTTTACTTCGTTACATTTTGCAGCAATTATTATACTTTCTACTCCACTACATTTCTACAACTTCTGTTACATTTTCGTTACATTTTCTGATCAGTTTTTTCCCCTGCCAAAACGTAATCTGACCGTCCGTTCGTTGCACGTTTGTCTCACCAGTGACGTTTGTTTGGTTGCCATAGATACAGTATATCAACCCGGTCACACTAAATGCGTCTCACACGCAGTGTGTTTATCGTGCAACTCATACGCGAAAATTTGTTTTTACATGCATAGGAAACACACCGTGTGTAATATATGTTTGGTTTGGTTAGGATTATGGCAAGCCAAGAGGTTCAGAAATACACCATAAATTCATCTCGTTTACTGCCAAACATAGTTATTAACATATAGTAAGGATAAGCATGATGTGTATATTGCCTAATTGCAAGCTTGTTTCAGAAATGGTGACATTTTTTCCATCATTATTGAACATCATTATAGGAGTAGGCTATTAGGTTGAATGAGTTAGAATTAAATGTTTTATTAATCATTAGAAAATAGACATTAAGATAATAAATTGTTGTGCAAGTACTTTTACTTTTAATACTTAAAGTACATTTAAAATAAAGTACTTTTTTACTTTTTACTTAAGTATGGTTGTCATTGTGTTACTTCTACTTTTACTAAAGTAAATATTTATCTGGGTATTTGTACTTTTACTTAAAAACTGAGATTCAGTACTTCCTCCACCACTGCTTGGGGGTGAGAATGGGCTCGTATATATGTATGGGCAATGGTGTGTGCTGTGCCACAGAGCCTCTCTGCTGCTATGCTTGAGTATAGAAGAGTGACGGCAGGTTAATGATTATTGTAAGTAATGTGGTCTGATGTCAGGACATCACAAAACAACACACACCATCCCCTCCTCTTCATTCCCAGACCACACCTCCTGCGCTGAGGATGATGGAGAGAAAGTAGCAGAAACAGAGAGAGCGAAGGAGCAGTGGGAGTTGATGTGTGTGAAAACGGCTCTCTCAGCTCTTTCTGTGTGAAGATGCACGACCATCTGCGGGAATACGCGTGCACGTCTGGACGTCATTTGTCCAGTGTGGAGTGATATTATGTGAGTGTGTGTGTGTGAGAATGCCAGCAGTAGTTCTGTCAGATGATGTATGTGTTTCTTCAGTGCTGTGATTAGTGCTGTGGTGTGGGGGAGCTAGACTCACCTCATCAGTTCCACTCACTGTCACACACACACACACACACACACCACAAACATCATCACACAGATAAATTTACCAATCTAAATGGGCACATGCCATCAATGCAGGCCAACGCTAACCCTGTGTAAATCTTCAAGTTTTTTAGATTTAAAAATATTTATTTTATATAACAACACAGATTTGTCGCATTACTAACTAACTTTGGAGACAAATGCTCCTTATAGACAACACATTCTCATCCTAGGGCGTCATCTAACTGACGCTTTACCGTTTTACCGTCTGACGTTTAGGTCTGGGGTAAGGTTAGGATTAGATAGCGTCACCAAACTGACGTTAAAAAACGTTGGATGTTAACGTATGGTCAAAAGCGTCAGTTAGATGACGTCTTGGGATGAGAACGGGCTGTTATAGAACAGCCCAGTAAAACATTTTATGTTTTAAATGATTATTATTTCCCCTTTGACCTCACTTTTCTAAGACTCTGAGTGTCTACTGTCATTTTCCTCTAGCAACTGTCCCTGTTGACAACATGACATCATGACTTTTGCGTAAACATACACGCCACTTTCGAGTCAGGTGGCGTGATATCTCTACGCATTTTGAGCTATCCGCGTGTATGCGTGTATGTCTACGCCATTAACGTCCGCGCCATTAACCCCAGTGACGGTTAAGTTTAGGTATGGGGTTGAGGTAAGTCATATCTTTTTTTTTTACCTAGGATGTTAAGGGAACAGTCATAAATGCCATTAACCAGTGACGGTTAGGTTTAGGGATGGGCTTAAGGTAAGCCATATATTTATATAACGTTAAATCAACGGCGTTCATAAACACGCTGAAAGGCGATTATGCGTCTTGATAGCACGCCAAAAATGGAAATACGAATTGGCGTGGCATACACACGCTACTTCATGAGATCAGTCTGCTGTTGATTCTCTCTCTCCCTCTTTGTATGTGTGTAACAGGGAGAGTGTGTAAGGATCACTGAAGCGACTGGAGGTAAGTGTTGTCCCTGCATTTGTCTTAATTAATCTTTAATGAAACGGCCTTATCTTACCTCCCGCTCTCTCTCTCTCTCTCTCTCTCTCTCTCTCTCTCTCTCTCTCTCATAAATGAAAGATGGAGCTAAGCAGAGCTGGTCTGAGTGTATTATTAAGGTTGAGCTGCTCATGAATCCAGCAGGTCTCCTGGCCCTCACGTTCACTGCATGCTTTCCTTCTTCCCTCTAATATTAGACCAGAGGTGCTTCCTCCACTCCCAGGTCTGGTTCAGGTTCCTTCTGATATATCCTTTTAAAGATGCAGTAGCTTATGTAATTTATGTGAGACTTTATTGGGTTACACAGTAACGCTTCCTTTTACAGTACAGTACTTACGTTTACTTACAGGTTAATGGTAAGTACACACAGTAGGTTCAGGGTTAGTACCCAGTTATTACCCAGTAATTGTAATTACTAAGTACATAGTATGGGTAACAGGACTGTAAAAGGAAGCATTGCCGGTTACGCTTTATTTTAAGGTGGTTGTACTTACTCAAATATGTACTGAGTAATATTAATTAACTACATGTACTTACTATATAGTTACAGTTAGGGTTTGGTTTAGGGTTATTTACTTGTAATTATGCATTACTATAGTAAGCACATGTAGAAAATGGTGTACACGCCACCTTAAATTAAAAATGGTCCAAGTACTGAACCCTGTGGTACGCAATGGGTAACTGGTGTGTAATTGAAGTAAAGTCGTTCTGTAAAATCTGGTAGGTTCTGTTCTGGAGGACATGGACCCTGTGAGATCTCATGCAACCACAAAAGATATCAACAATTCCACGCTGATCCATGTTTTCTCTGCAGGGCTTGTTTTATAATCAAAAAGTTATTCTTCACTTTTACACATTCTCTCTCTCTCTCACTCTCTCTCTCTCTCTCTCCTGTTCAGCGAGGCCTTTCAGGGTCTGTGCCTAGTTCGTCAAAACTCTGTCACACAGCCATTCTTGCATCACATCCCAACAAAAGCACTCTAAGATAAATCAATCGCCTGTTTTTCTTCAGAGCAAAATCTATCACTCAGAATTCTGCAACATACATTTATCACACACATTGCTGACTGTTTCAGAGCAAGCAGAAAGGAGAATCTCTTTGCCTTGGAAACGAACTTCACTGACTTGAGAAGATTGAATTAATTGTTGTTTTACTAGAAATAGTCTGAATTAATTGTTGTGGGTGCATACAGAGAGATGGATAGAAGCTGAGATGCGTGGTCACTTTAGCGAAAATTTCAGTTGAAATTTCCTGGGTAAATTTTTTTTTGTTTTTTTTAAGTTTTTGCTCTCACACGAAATTTCTGATCGCGTGGATATCTATTGAATAATGACAAATTCGTCAAACAACAGTAAATGTGACTGCACCCTAAAATGGCAGCAGATTGTGAAATGGGAGATCAGTTTATTACAGGATGCTTTGGGAATTAAATACGAGACAACAAGTAAAAGTCATATTACAAGAGACTTCCAGAACTTACGGTATCATTTTGGAAAATAGGCATATCTTCACCATTTATCGCCATCAGGACTATTTTGTCCTTCACAGACTGAGCAGTCACAAAGGGGCATGTGGTAAATAAATGACTCTTGACTTCTGCAGTGGAGAACAGCATGAGAGTAAAAAAATCACTTTATATCACAGCAGTATAGGTGATGGAAATGTAAACTTGAGTTCTTTCATTACACGCAACTTCGGCTGCATTACAAATGATTCAGTGTCGGAAAAACACAACCTTATCAACTGCCGACATCAACAGACTGATCTCATGAAGTAGCGTGTGTATGACACGCCAATCCGTATTTCCATTTTTGCACGCTATCAAACACGTATAATCGCTTTTCAGCGTGTTTATGAACGCCGTTGACTTATTGACGCTATTACTGTATATATAAATATATGACTTACCTCAACCCCTTCCCTAAACCTACCCGTCACTGGGGTTAATGGCATTTATGAGTCTTCCCTTATCATCCTAGGAAAAAAATATCACTCCACAGATGTAGATCTAAATTTTGCTTCGTTTCGCTTGGACATTTGACGGCGTACACGCGGAATCACAGGGACATTAATGGCGTAGACCAACCTGATCTCACGGGAATTCGTACGAATTTTACGAGGTGGCTAATTCTCACGACCTCACTCGTACGAATTAGTACGATTTTGCTAAATCGTACATGTTTTATTCGTATGAATTCGTACGAATGACTTACCCTGACCCCGCCCCTAAACATAACCGTCACGTGGGTTTAGACAAATCGTACAAATTCGTACGAGTGAGTTCGTATGATTTAATGCGAATTAGCCACTTTTGAATCACTCATACGAATTCGTACGAAATCGGTTGTGAGATAGCATAGCGTAGACATACACGCCAGCCCGTTCTCATCCTTTAGCGTCACATAGAACGCTACATGACAAAACGGCGCTATACTACGCACATGGCACCCTTTATCGTTAATATAGCACGCGAACCCAAGGCGTCATAAATACTTTTGCGTAATATGAGACTACCCTACCCCACACCTAAACCTACCCATCACAGCGCGTGTTATAATAATGATAACAGGTGCCATGTGCGTAGTATAGCGCCGTTTTGTCATATAGCGTTCTATATGACGCTAAAGGATGAGAATGCGCTACCCTATCTCACGACCAATTCGTATGAATTCGCACGAATGATTAAAAAGTGGCTAATTCATACTAATTCATACGACCTCACTCGTACAAATTTGTACGATTTGTCTAAACCCACGTGACGGTTATGTTTAGGGGCGGGGTCAGGGGTAGGTCATTCGTACGAATTCATACGAATTGGCTAATTCGTAAAATATGTATGATTTAGCTAAATCGTCCTAATTCGTACGAGTGAGGTCGTACAAATTGTTACGAATTAGCCACCTCGTAAAATTCGTACGAATTCCTGTGAGATCGGGTTGAAATGCGTTGTACACGCGGATACAAGCAGATAGCTCAAAATGCATAGAGATTACAAGCCACTTGACTCGAAAGTGGCATTTATGTTTACGCAAAAGTCATGATGTCATGTTGGAATGGCTAAAGGTAACACTAAGATCTCTAAAATGATCACAATTAGCTTTAACATAAATTAATTTATATGCCGGCCCAAGCTGGTTTAAATTAATTAGTTGGTTTAGCCAGTGGACCGGCACAACCATATTGGTAATAGAATAGTCTTTCTGAGGAAATTTGTTGGACGAAGGGAGATTTGCTGGTTAAACACACCGGCATCCACAACATTTGCTGGTCTTTTCCACAGAGGAGTGTGTGGTTTAATCCTTTTCAAGTTATTACCAGGAGTATAATCATTTGCAAGTCCATTTAGGATATATTCAAGATCAATATAAATAGCTTCATGACAGTTATGGGTAAAGCAGATGTGACAGTTGCCGCAAAGAAGTAAAGTAACTCAGTTTGTTTGTCCCTCTCTACAGAGAGAAAGATGAAAATTATAATAATAATAATTTAAAAAAAAATCTGGTGCAGTGGTTCATGGAAGCTGGAGGGAAGGTTCATTTCACCCACACACACACACACACATACACAATGTGTGGAAATTCTAATTAATGTGTTAATGACAGTTGGACCTGTGGTTAGCTAGGGAGTGTATAATAAATTGTGATAATAAAAATGCATCACTGAACCCTTCTGAGGGTTTATTTAATGTAGTTACAAAAATGCCAGCAGCTGATGTGGACCAGAGAGCTTCCCCGTACACTTCATTTTGAACATCAGACCTCACACTGGGCACACACACACACACACACACAGATTCTCCACACTCGGTTGCAGGTGTAAGGTGAGTTTGTAGTATCAATTAATTACGTGTATATTTCAGGGCTGTTATTTTGGCTGTTAATTTCCATGAAATATTACTGTAGCATTTTATTCAATATTTTCCAGTAAAAATATCTGAACAAAAAAATATATAATTATTACGTTTGTTGGTTTACCTCATTGGCAAATGATGTTCATTGCTTTTTTTAAACAATATTTCATGCATATTCTCAAGTAAAAACCTTGCTTTGTTGTTTTATGAGAAATCAACACAAAAAATAACATTTATTTTTGTTTCTTTCCAATTTTGCAGTTCAGTTCACACAGCGGCCATGTTGGTTGCAACCTGGGCGGACCATGTGACGTCTTTTTCAGTAAAGGGACCAGCTTTTTATTTGAAAGACTTCCTTGAGATTTCACGGCTGGATGCTGATAAATTACTGAGCGCAATGAAGGGCGCAGGCGGGTTAAAGGTGCCAGAGTTTTGTACTCTTTCAGTTTGAATATGAACCGTTAGCAACAGTTGAACCAAAGCCGTGCAGTACAGAGAGAAATGTCTGGAAACTTCCTCGTCTTTGATGTGGGACAAAGCCTCTTCTGTGGAGAGAAAACTCCTGGAACACACACACACACATTGGCTATGTTCGCAATGCAATACCAGCATACAATAAATACCATATGTGAAACAATATACAATAATTAAAAAAATTAAAAAATCACTGGGCATGTTATTGCATGTTTAATGACTTACTAATCCAAGATGGTGCATAAAAAAAATAAATAAAGTATAAACACCTGCTGATCTGAGAAGATAATGATTCAAAATGTAAGAAATAAATTGTAATGGTTGATCCTGCTTTGGTAAACGTGTCACGGCAAATGCATGTGTACTGGATTATGGGATATTTTAACAATGGAATTCCATGCATACAGAAAATTCGCCAGTTTGCAATTGGAATATCATATACACTACTTCATAAATAGTAAGAATATATATGTAGTATGATCTACAGATCACTGTTGGCCCTTTGAGTAGTGATGGTAGTGATGGACTGCAGGTTAGTCCCAGTAGTGATGGTTCTCAAGATGACTCTGACGTTAGACAAGAGCCAGACACTGACATGTCTGAGCATGTCAAATACTCCTGAAGCACTTGAAAATATGCCTAGTAGACTGAAAACACACTTCTGGAACTAAATGTGTTTTTTCATTATCTGGAGAAAATTCAAGATGTGCTCTGCACATAGTGCTCTGATGCTGTTTTTAGCGATTATTACATGGTTGTTTGAGTGTTAGGGTGTGTTTCCCGTAAAATGACGTTAAGTCACTGCTTAACTATCATCGTACGATGCATCGTTGAAGAAATCAACAAGTCACGGCTATTTCCCGAAACAGTATTGTCGTAAATTTGCCGTTGAACCACTTTGTTTAATGATAACATGCAGGTGGTGGAGTAATAACTTCTTTTAATGAATCTGTTTGAGATCAAATGAATGCTATTTTGCTGAAAATTACATACATGGCAATAATTCAAATTTTTCTCAGTTATTTTGCCTTATTTTCATAATCAATCATTGGCTTGTTCTATGTACTTGAGCATGTTCGCACATGCGCACTCTCCAAAAACAACGCTTTAAATCTCTTGACAAACTAAAAGATGTAATATGTATTTTAAATAAAAGCTACAGATGGTACTGAATGTCCAACCCGATCTCACGGGAATTCGTACGAGGTGGCTAATTCATAACAATTCGTACGACCTCACTCGTAAAAATTAGTACGATTTTGCTAAATCGTACAAATTTTACGAATTGGCCAATTCGTATGAATTCGTACAAATGACCTGTACAAAATTTTGATGTATTCTAAATAGTAGTGAATGTCAGCTTGCTTATTTTGCTCAAGATAACGAATTAGCCACTTTTTAATCGCTCGTACGAATTGGTCATGATATAGCGTTGTTGCAACCACACAACTCTGAGATGCTGTTTGCGAATATTCATTAGGACTATAGTTTCGGGAAACAGCGACTCATTGAACTATGCTGATAACGAAGGAACTTGCGACCATAGTTGGCTAACGATGCTTTCGGGAAATGCACCCCTGATCTAACGAATTTTACGAGGTGGCTAATTCGTAACAATTCGTATGACTCCACTGGTACGAATTTGTACAATTTTTGCAAAATCTTACATATTTTACGAATAGGCCAATTCAAATGAATTCGTACGAATGACCTACCCCTGACCCCGCCCCTAAACCTACCCATCACGTGGGTTTAGACAAATCGTATGAATTCGTACGAGTGAGGTCGTATGAATTACTACGAATTAGCCACTTTTTAATCGCTCGTACGAATTGGTCATGATATAGCGTTGTTGCAACCACACAACTCTGAGATGCTGTTTGCGAATATTCATTAGGACTATAGTTCCGGGAAACACCGACTCGTTGAACTATGCTGATAACGAAGGAACTTGCGACCATAGTTGGCTAACGATGCTTTCGGGAAACGCACCCCTGATCTGACGAATTTTACAAGGTGGCTAATTCGTAACAATTCGTATGACTCCACTGGTACGAATTAGTGCGATTTTTGCTAAATCTTACATATTTTACGAATAGTCCAATTCAAATGAATTCGAATGACCTACCCCTGACCCGCCCCTAAACCTACCCATCACGTGGGTTTAGCCAAATCGTACGAATTCGTACGAGTGAGGTCGTATGAATTAGTACGAATTAGCCACTTTTTAATCGCTCGTACGAATTGCTCATGATATAGCGTTGTTGCAACCACACAACTCTGAGATGCTGTTTGCGAATATTCGTTAGGACTATAGTTTCGGGAAACGGCGACTCATTGAACTATGCTGATAACGAAGGAACTTGCGACCATAGTTGGCTAACGATGCTTTCGGGAAACGCACCCCGGATCTGACGAATTTTACAAGGTGGCTAATTCGTAACAATTCGTACGACCGCACTCGTACGAATTAGTGCGATTTTTGCTAAATCTTACATATTTTACGAATAGGCCAATTCAAATGAATTCGAATGACCTACCCCTGACCCGCCCCTAAACCTACCCATCACGTGGGTTTAGCCAAATCGTACGAATTCGTACGAGTGAGGTCGTACGAATTAGCCACTTGTTAATCGCTCGTACGAATTGGTCGTGATATAGCGTTGTTGCAACCACACAACTCTGAGATGCTGTTTGCGAATATTCGTTAGGACTGTAGTTTCGGGAAACAGCGACTCGTTGAACTATGCTGATAACAAAGGAACATAGTTGGCTAACGATGCTTTCGGGAAACACACCCCTGATTGGTTGTTCACTGGCAAGTCAAAAGCTCCTAAAGTCTTATTCACATTGGACATTGGATTTGTCCCTAACTAAAGTAAAATGTTTTTATTTGAAAATATCATAAGTATGACTCGATTGCTATGTTGTATTAGTGAAATTAGACTAAGTGACCAGAGGCGGTGTAATATCAGTAAAGTGCCTCATGTTCACAGTTCTTTGCATCTACCATGGCCAGTACTGGGCTGCTTTGAGAGGTTTTTGCTTGTTGATTGAGATGGTCAGTCTCTATGTGGATATGCGCAGTCAAGTCAGGCGCCTGGCTCTCAGAGTACCGGGTTCAAGCTTGGCCTACAGGCAGACTGAACATGCTCCGTGACACCACTTAACCCTCCAGCTCCATCCAGGTCGTCTTGCCACAACATTGCCCTCTATGTGACACTGGACAGCAGCGCTGAGAGCACAAAGCCGGCCTGTAGCCCGCAGCTCTCACACACACAGTTCAATCAACAGTCCTTCATTTCAGATGAGAAACTGTGAACTCATTAGGGCTTCAGTGACCACCGCCTCACCCTGCTGGGGTCACTATCTGGACCAGACACTGGGGTCAGAGCAAGGATTCTCTCTGGGATGGATGGCTCGGGTCATTGTGCGGGCCACAGATGAACAAAACCGACGAGAGAAGCTGAAGACAAGCGGAGATTATGATGGACGGAAATGAGATTAATTGTGTTTGTATAATAAATCACACAGGGATAACATGGCAACAAGCACACTCTCATCCACATCATCACTAAGGAGCTTATATTCTGAAACACTGATTCTTGAGCACTTTCAGGAAGAACTAGTGGCTGGATTTGATTTACGGCGTATTTTTATTTTTATTTTTTTGTCAGATTAAGATACGTACCCAGAAATGGGCTCAAACAAATCAAAAATACATCCATTTAATCATACGGAAATATAATACAATAATAATGAAATACTAATACAGTATTTTCTTTTTAATCTTGACAAATAAATAAAATACATGTAAAATTGCCCATTCAATGAAAGTTAGACTGAAATGTGTATATTCTGAATGCAAAGAACATTTTACAACTTGTCAGATTTGTTTTCATTTCACCAACCTTTTCCCTTCCCCTGCCGGGAAATACTATTGCAAAAATTAAAATAAAGAGTTGTTAATGATAGCTAGTGAACAGGCTAATGAAATCTGCTGGCTGCTGACTAATTTTGATTTCCTCACTGTTCATTTGTATTGTATTGACTGGCAAGGAGTATCCAACCTTCATTAAAATTAAATAACAGTTGACAGCAATTATTATATTTATCTGCCTTCCAGAAATTTTGGAATCGACTCAATTTCACGTTCGATTCCTTTCTAATTGCAAAAACAGCTCTCTCTCTCTCTCTCTCTCTCTCTCTCTCTCTCTCTCTCTCTCTGTGTGTGTGTGTGTGTGTCAGAGATCACGTGTGATTATAGAGACTGATTTGAGCAATGTTGGCCAGCAGTGTCATTGTTGACATTGAACTGCAAATGAAAAGATGAATCGAGGAAATGAAAGAAAATGTGTAAATAAATATGAATTCATTTTTCAGATAAAATATGATTCATTGTTCATGATGGTAACCCAGACTCAAAGGCAGATTTAACCCATCCAAACACAATTCAGGTGAGTAAATGGCACATAAACGGTCTTTGAATGAATACTGGTGGATAACTTGCACTTCTTTTCATTGTAGTTTGAGAATGGTGATGATGACAGAAGAGCTGGATGAAGCGCACACTTCTTTAAGAGCACTGTCTGTGAATATAATCTTACTCTACAAGTTTCAGGCATGCAGACGAAGGAGATCGTTGGAGAGGCGAAAGAAACACAAGGGAATCAATGCAAGAGATAAGCAAGCTGAAACACAAGTGGAGCAGGTAAGAAAAACTAGACAAAACATTGGAAATGGGTCAAAATCAACAGATTAAAAAAAAAAAAGTATTTTAAGACATGCAAAATTGTATATTGTAACATCAATTGTTTGTCTTGAGTATCACCTGAGGCTTTTCTTCACTTTTTTGTACATTCACTCATTATTTATTAGAAGTTACTGATCAAATAAAACATGTTTTTTGTTGAATTGTTGAATTTTTTTATGTTATGACTGCTTTATAAGCTTACCTGTAACTGGGTCAAAACTGACCCAAGACTGCAAAAGGTGTCATTAGATTTGGAATGAAACGCCTTCCCACTCTTGAACGCAGAACACGCATGAAAACAAGAGGTGGGATTTATCGCATGAACCAATCATACCTAATCTTTTAGAGGCATTGTCTCCTCTTACGTGACTTTCCCCCATTCATTCTCAATTACCCCCCATTATACCTCGCTTTAGGGGGTCTGTAAAAACTCAATCGCCTCAGGGGAGGCAAGAGAGCCGCTGTACCTTCACCTGCTGGTGTCTCTGTTGGACACCGCTTCTTTAGAAAAAACAGTGATTTTCAAGAAATGATTTTAATGTCACATTTTGAATCATATGAATCATTTTCATGTCCATTATTTTGAGGAGGCACTGCCTCAGGAGAAATGCCTATTTAGAGGCAGTGCGTTTTCATCCCAAGGCGTCATATACTGGCGCTTTTGACATTTCGCCTACATCCAACACACATGGCGGCACCCTTTAGCCTCAATATGAGACGCAGATATATATGGGCCAGATGGCGCCTCCCAGAGGTCTAACCCTAAACCTACCCCAGAACTAAACCTACCCATAACCGAAGCGTGTTATATTGACGCTAAAGGGTGCCATGTGCGTTGGATTTAGATGAAATTTCAAAAGTGTAACTATATGACGCCCTATAGGACGAGACTGAGAAAACACCCCTGGTCAACCCTGAAATAAAGCCAATGACTTGTTCTCTAAAGGTTATACTCGCCCACAGATAGTCTGTATAAGACTATATTTGATTCATAGGCCATAGACTTCTTTATACCTGTAAGTTCATATAAGCAATGAAGAACGAGAATCTAGTGCAATTTTACAAGAGAAAGAAGGCGAGTTGTTTTTTCCCCTTTCTCTATCTTAGTTCCCATGATACTGCAACAATTACTCCCTGCCTGCTTGGCGGTTGTGTTGTTTTAGTTGAGAATGTTTGTTATCCTCTCTCTCTCTTTCTCTCCTTCTCTCTCTCTTTCTCTCTGGCGAACAGTATTAATCATAATAGAGAGTGTTATTTATCACCTGCCAGTCCAGAAATGATCGTTTTGGCACCGCTGGGCAGGACAACCAAACGCACCAAATTAAATAAAACATTTAACCACATACACACATGAACACACCAGGTTTCACACCACATTCACAACTAACAAACAACTACACAGACACTCTCGCACATATTCTTTCTGTGTTCATCCCATCTCTTTTCTCTCATTCCACTGATTAATGGGTTTTAAAGCCATGTCGCGCAGCACATGTTTATATGAGTTTTGATGTTTGGTCATAAGCTGTATGGTTGGTAAAGTACACTGAAATTTATGGGAATTATATAGTGGGGTCCAAAAGTCAGAAACCAGTGAATTCACACTGATCTTGGACAAGGACAATAAAGTCTTGGACTTAGACTATAACACTGAACATTTATAATACACCCAGGCCTGGTTTTACAGACAGGGATTAGATTAAGCCCAGATTATTAGATTTAAATTCATTCAGGAAGTTTATTCTTAAAAAAAAAATAATTCCTGGTGTGCATCAGTAACATTATAAGATCTGTCAGTTTAAGTTGCTTTCAGTTAAAACAGCTCAAACGTGCATTTTAGGCTTGAGCCTTGTCGGTGAAACCAGGGGAAAGTCTTTAAAGGGATACTCCACTTTTTTTGGAAATAGGCTAATTTTACCACTCCCCCAGAGTTAAACGGTTGAGTTTTACCGTTTTCGAATCCATTCAGCCAATTTTCTGATATTTAGAAAAATATCGGTAACCAGACAGTTTCTGGTCTCATTGACTTCCATGGTAGGAAAAAAAATATACTATGGAAGTCAATGAGACCATAAACTGTCTGGTTACTGATATTTTTCTAAATATCCTACCCTATCTCACGACCAATTCGTAAGAATTCGTACGAATGATTCAAAAGTAGCTAATTCGTACTAATTCACACGACCTCACTCGTACAAATTTGTACGATTTGTCTAAACCCACGTGACGGTTATGTTTAGGGGCGGGGTAAGGGGTAGGTCATTCGTACGAATTCATACGAATTTCGTATGAAATTCATACTAAATCGTACTAATTCGTACGAGAGAGGTCGTACAAATTGTTACGAATTAGCCACCTCGTAAAATTCGTACGAATTCCCGTGAGATCGGGTTGAAATATCAGAAAATCGGCTGAATGGATTCGAAAACGGTAAAACTCAACTGTTTAACTCTGGGGGAGTTGTAAAATGAGCCTATTTCCAAAAAAAAGTTGAGTATCCCTTTAAGCTTTAGACTGGAGGAAAGTCTGTCATTGCACATGTGTCTCTTCCAAACAGGAAAAAAGAGAAGGATGGAGGGAGAGCGAAAGAAAGAGAGGCAGTGGAGTGACCTTAATGTAAAACTCTACTTAATCACACTGCAGCCAGATCAATAGAGAGTCCTGGGTGGCCGTCCATAGGGCCGTTAGCAAACGCAGTCTTGCAGGGAAGGAGAACCTCTTTGATAACCTCTAGAACTGAAAATACACAGCATTTATTCTTATAGATGAAACACCTCCAAACACTGACCTCTGAAGGCATTCCTTTGGACTGTATTTCAGATTAGGGGAGTGTTTGCCGAAAGCATCGTTGGTCGCAAGTTCCTTCTTTGTCAGCATCGTTCAACAAATCGTGTTTCCCGAAACTATAGTTCTAACAAACATTCGCAAAAGGCATCGCAGAGTTGTGTGGTTGCAACCATGGGCGTCAGTTTGGTTTGAAATGTGCTGGGGACAGAGACGTACTCGGAAGGGCATTTTCAAAAGTGCTGGGTACAATGACACGCATTCATTCTTTTTTTTCTCTTTTGAGTAGGTCATGTTTTGAAAGACGATGTCCTGTAGCTTTCTGATGTACATAAATAAAAATGAGCACAATGTCCGAGTATAGTGAGTATATAGAATAGAGTATATACGCCCTTTAAATCATATGTAAAGTGATGGTCCAGAGGTAGAATTTTTGCCTAGCGTGTCGGGACTCGGGAGGTTCGAGGTTCTAATCCGCACTCGTATATAGTTTTTTTCCCCTCATCAAAACCAACAATGTTTATCAATGGTTGAATTGATATAATTATCAGTGGTTGTATATGTTTTGATGAGGGAAAAAAATATACGAGAGCGGATTAGAACCCATGAGAAACAGGGACACGTTTGTGTGCATTTTGAATTGTGATTTCCCCGGAACGAATCACCGCAACGGATTGAAGCGCGTTTCCGAGAGAAGACAACGCATTTCAGTGCTAGATCGCCTGTTATTTAACAAACAAATGAAACGATTGCTGTTAACTGGAAATGTTTTATTTGCATTAGTACATCTGTGCCGCGAGATGTTTCAAAAGTGGTGAGGACAAAATCGACCCTGGCAAAAAGTGGTGGGGACATGTCCCACCCGTCCCCCCCGTAAATGACGCCTATGGTTGCAACGACACTCTCGACCTGTAGTTAGAAGCAGAATTTCTTGTTAGCCAACACATTCTCATCCCAAGACGTCATCTATCTAACGCTTTTGACCATACGTCAACATCCAACGTTTTAGGGTACCATTTAACGTCAGATGACGATCCTAGGACGCTTTACCTTTAGCATCAGTTAGATGACGCGGGTAGGTTTAGGTCTGGGGTAGGGTTAGGATTAGATAGCGTCATCTAACTGACGTTATAAAACGTCGGATGTTAACGTATGGTCAAAAGCGTCAGTTAGATGACGTCTTGGGATGACAACGGGCTGTGTTTGCATGACATGTGGACTTAATAAATCCTTATCTTGAGCAAAATAAGCAAACTGATATTCAGTTCCAACTCTATCTTTTATTTGAAATACATATTTACATAGTTATTATTCCACCGCCTGCGTGACATTATTAACCAACATGTTGAACGAACAATTTGCGCCTATATGGTTTGGGGAAACAGTCGTGACTGGCTTGATTCCTTCATACTCTGGTAGCGAAGCATCGAGTCACGACGTTGTACGGGAGACGCTCCCCAGAAAAGCAATTTTCTGTACTTTTTGGTATTTGTGGGCACATAAGGAAATGATTTGTTTTGGTGGCTGAATGCACTGTTTTAGCAGATGGAGGTCAGCTGTTCTTAGACACAGATTGTGAGATTGATTTGTGGGACAGTTTGTCAGGGATTAATGAAGTGCTGCAGCTCGGCACACAGACGCTTTCTTTCCTGCTACATCTCTCTCACTTCAGGACTATCCACTCAAAACAGGCTCTGGTTCATCTCTACACACTGCCTTATTCTGAGGTAGAAAGGAAGTATGTTCACGTAACCCCATCTTCAGAGATGCCTCCTTTAGTGTATCTGAAATGTTGCTATTATGGTGTCTTGGAAGACAACTCATTTTCCTTAAAGGGATAGTTCACTTTGAAATTAATTTTTGGTATGTTTTGGTATGTTTGGTATGTCAAACCGTTGTTGTCTGTCAGTCATACACTGGAGGCAAAGGGGGTCCACCAAAGAGCATGCACAGAGAAGTCCAAATTAAACATGATTTAATGACTCGTAAATGTAAGTACACATTGATGGCCTAAGACACGAAACGAGCGGTTTGTGTGAAAAAACGAACAGTATTTATATCGTTTTACCCCTTATACTCACAGCCATGACAAAGTGATCTGACGGCACGGGCGCTTTGCTCTGCGCATGCGCTGGAAGTGATCGCTTGCGCGCCTACGTCACTCTTTGTTTATACAGAGATTTCGGATGTTTTACCTTTCACTAAACATATTTAGATATACGGGAAACCGCTTCCATTGCGGTTTCGTATATCTAAATATGTTTAGTGAAAGGTAAAACTTCCGAAATCTCCGTGTAAATATTGAGTCACGTCACACGTAAGCGATCACTTCCGGCGTAACATTGAACTGATTGAGTTCGGTTCAGTTGGACATTGAACAACTGATTCAGATTACTTGGATTACACGAGGTAAAAACGATATGTTCGTTTTCTCACAAAAAACGCTCGTTTCGTGTCTTAGGCCATCAATGTGTACTTACATTTACGAGTCATTAAATCATGTTTAATTTGGACTTCTCTGTGCATGCTCTTTGGTGGACCCCCTTAGCCTCCAGTGTATGACTGATAGACAACAACGGTTTGACTGAAAAATGTCAAAATTGAAACTACTGTGGAAACAAAGACACCTACATCTTGGATCCCCTTGAGGTAAGATAAAACATACCAAAAATTAATTTCAAACTGAACTATCCCATTAAACTGCCTATTCAAAAGCAGACTGACCCCTCACGATGCAGTGATGAGGCTCAATATACCGTGGGAAGGGAATGATACTCGTATAACACAACACTATTAGGTTTAAGCCAGAATTAGTCTACATCATATGTACAGTCACTCATTATTCTCTACATTGGTGCAAATTATTCTGAACGAAGGAACGTATGAATGAACGATTGTTTGATCAAAGTGTTTCCAAAACATCAGTGATATTATAGTAGAATGAAACCTGTTGCAAACCTTTCTTTGCCCTGGCATTATATCCCAATAGCAGTGTTGGGTATGTTACTCTAAAAAAGTAATTAATTACCTCTTCAACAGTGTAATTAGATTACTGTACTAATTACTCTCTCTAAAAAGTATTTAATTACTTTTAATTACTAATTACTTTCAAAATCCCATATCAATCTCAACCACATGAATCTGTTTTAATTCTTTCAAATAAATGCTATAAAATTGCATGAATTATCCTTAAACAGACCAAGGTGGAGAAGGTTACATTATAAAAACATACTTTTTATTATCAGACAATACATTTTGATGTTAAACCCACTATTGTTTTATGTCTGATCTCATGACATTTCACACTTTATTCATACATATTTTACAATAATTCATACGAAATTTAGACGCCTCATAAAATGCATACGAATCGCTGTGAGATCGGATTGATCTATACACAGTATTTACCTCAATTACATCAGAAGTAACTGTAATTAAATTACAGATAAATGAAGAGTAATCCCTTACTTTACATTTTCAAGGGAAAAGTAATTAAATTACAGTAACTAATTACTTAGTAATTAGTTACACCCAACACTGCCCAATACCCAGATAGCAAACTGACATTGAATCAACGTGGAAACAACGTCTCTCATGACATTGAAACAACGTTGATTTTGCTCATCGAATTAACGTTGAACCAACGTCAGACGCGGCATTCTTCAAAGCTAAATGAAAATCGAAAATTGGTTTGCTTTCATAACGTTGAAACAACGCGTTGATTTCAAGTTGATTTTCCGTTAGTTTTGAAAGAATGACGCGTCTGACGTTGGTTCAACGTTAATTCGATGAGCAAAACAATGTCAGATCAACGTTGTTTCGATGTCATATTTCCACGTTGATTCAATGTCAGTTTGCTATCTGGGTAGTGTACTCAGTTCAACACTGATCTAATGGCATTTCATACCTATTTTAAATTTTGGAGAATTGGTGGTTAATTCGTATGGATTTGTATGTTTTCATACGATCTGCTCACTTCCCAGTGATGGTAATGTTTAAAAGTTGAGTTAGGGGTGAACCCTGTTTTACCCTAAAAATCGTACATTTTAATACAAACCACATTGTCCAAATTCATGCAAAATTGCCACCTGGTAAAATAGTTACCTTTTCCTGTGAGATAGGGTTGATCCAGTCTTACGCCATACAGTCCTTCTGAAAGAGATCTCATTTGTGCATTTTAGACACAGAGAAAGAGAGGACGAGAAAGAAAGAGGGAACGAATGAATGAATGAATGATAGAGACAGAGTATCAGAGACAGAGAGTGGTTGCGATTGCACCAAACAAAGCCACTCAGTTTGAGGCAGTAGCAAAATACTGAAAGAAATCCATTGTGTTAGCTCTGGTTCAGCTCTGACAGAAATTAAATTGTGTCCAGAGACTTTTTTATATAGCAGCACAAGGTCTGAGACAATATTGCCAGTGGCTCAGAATCGGCTGTCTTCGCACAGATCTCTCTCTCTTTGCAAAAACAGATCGCACCGCCTCATTCCTCGCTGACTCTAAACTCTCATTTATCTTAGACATAAAGTTCCCCAAATGACTGAAATCTGGAAATGCTTATAACTTGATTTCATTTTCCAGCAATGGTTATGATGAGGGATTGTATAGCGTAGGTTCAATCCAGTTGTTTGTTGTTTGAACCTTGAAGGTTTACATTTAATTAGTATTTAATCTATATTATGTTTGCTTTATGGTTTCGTTAGATTAGACTCTCTCTTTCATGGCAGGTTCTTTGTCAAGTTTGAGGAGTGTCTTTTGTTTCATGAGGTCTAAAATCAATGACATTATAATGTGCTTATATTTGTTCCTCCACACAGGAAATTATATGCTGTTTTTTATGTATTTAAAACATCTTTGATCTGAAACTGCAGGCACGTCTTGTGTCGTTGCTTGCTCTAAACATGATAACAGGGTCGTGCATGTGCATCCCACATGTACAGGTAGATGTGAGGTCGAGCCTGATTCTCTTTTGCGTTGAATGAATTGGAGCAGCTGTGCTGAAAAACTCACACAGCAGTGTAACCACACTAAGACACAGTGATGTAATCAGCACTGACAGCGGAGGCTCACAGATCAGAGACTGAAGCGAGAGAATGAGTGATGATAGTGGGAATGGAGTTTATAGCTTTATATTAAAATAGCACAGAGACATGGCGGAACAGACAGAGAGACCACAGAATAAGACTGATTATGCTTAGAGAGATAGAGCGAGTGTGTGGCATGCATGCTGCATCAGAGTCAGACACGTAGGCTGTGTTGTGTTGTTCATGTTATGCATTTCTCTTTGATCTTGTGATGTGTCTTGTATCCACAAGTTTCCGAGGGGCGCTCCTGTAAAAAATAAAGTGGGTGAAACTTCCGGTGAGGCGGCGGAAGTAGCATTCCAATGGTATTTTGTGTGTTAGTTAGCGAAGAGGCTAGCTGTTTTTCGGAGAATTATTTTACTATTTAAAGACGCAAATCTTTATGAGAGATGGTGTTACGGAGCTCAGGGACAACATGTGCTGTTCGCGGTTGTATGTATAACAGCACTAAACTAATTCAGTGGCTTAAACGGGATTGTTTTGAACATAAGCTGAAAACGAAATCAGAGTGATCCTGCCAACGACTGTAGTTTCCATCACCTCCCAAAAGACGACGAATCTTCCTGTGTACATTTGTTTAAATTCTTAATATTCTATAAACTCTCTCAGCATGTGTTTGGCTGTTCGCTACTGATGTTGCACCTAAACTCAGGATCAAAGCCTGTGTTGACAGAATACCAAATGTGCCAGTTAATGTATTCAAGTAGCACATTCATTTATAATTTTGAATAAACTCCAAAGCACAATGACTAAGTGTGTGTTTTTTATTTTAATTGTTTGTCAGCTCGCACAACTGTCTGTCACCATGCCTTGATGAGTATTGATTATTAATAATGTTATTATAATACTCCCAATCAACTACTGCGGAGGGTAAAGGTACTGTTATTTCACCCTTTTGAATTTCGTTGAGGTTGTGTTCCCACATCGTTAGCTAGTTTGGATCGCTATAACTTGAATGACTGTCAACTGTTGGATGAACGAGTGTCAAGCATGTCAAATCGCGCTTTGTTTACTTCCAACCGAAAGTCGCGCCCACTTTTGACGCAAGGCCTCATGGGGCGTAGGAAACTTGTGGATATTTTTGGGAGTAAGGTTTACTGTCACAGCTCTTATACCCTGCTGAAAAGCCCAGTATTGCTGCTCAAAAGTATAAGGTATGTTTTACATGCTTCGGGTGCTGGTGTGCTGTTGGACCAGCATGTGTTATCTTTTGGGTGGCTACTCAAAACTCAGAGCGGGATTCGATCCACCGTTTCCAGCATGGGAGGTGGACAATCTAACAAGGATGCTAGGATGCCCTGTGCCGTGTTGTGATGTGATGCCCTGTGATGAAATGAAATGTGTGATGTATTATACTATTTTGTGCTCTGATCTATTGCTATAACAAAGTTAAAGAGGTGGGAAGTTAGTAAAGTTTGTAAAACTACAAACACAACAAAACAAAAGTTAAGCGGCAGCCCCTCAAGGACAACTGCCACAAATAAACATAATAAAACACCACATAAATGTCCTCTCTCGTCACTCCCCATTTTATCCTTCTGGAGTTCCTCCACGGGACTGGAGACCGGTGTAACTCATTTTCACTCGCTCCGTTCCCACAGCTCTTGTCCACGCCCTGCTTTCTTCAGTTGCCTTGTTTTGTGATATGTTGTGCTGTATTGCCCTGTTGCTTCATGTTTCACATTATTACAATATATTAAATTATATCAACAATGACGTCATGACTTTTGCGTAAACATACACGCCACTTTCAAGTCAAGTGGCGTGCTTTCTATACGCATTTTGAGCTATGCGCGTGTATGTGTGCATGTCTACGCCGTTAAATGTCTGAGTGATTCCGTGTGTATGTACAAAACGAAATGAAGCAAAATGTAGATCTACATCTGGGGAGTGATATTTTTTTCCTAGGAGGTAGGGGAAGACTCATAAATGCTATTAAAGGGATAGTTCACTTTGATATTAATTTTTGATATGTTTTATCTCACCTCAAGGGCATCCAAGATGTAGGTGTCTTTGTTTCCACAGTATTTTCAATTTTGACATTTTTCAGTCAAACCGTTGTTGTCTGTCAGTCATACACTGGAGGCTAAGGGGGTCCACCAAAGAGCATGCACAGAGAAGTCCAAATTAAACATGATTTAATGACTCGTAAATGTAAGTACACATTGATGACTGAACCGAACTGAATCAGTTCAATGTTGCGCCGGAAGTGATCGCTTGCGTGTGTCGTCACTCAATATTTACACGGAGATTTCGGAAGTTTTACCTTTTACTAAACGTATTTACTAAACGTACCGAAATCGTCTTCCATTGCGGTTTCCCGTATATAAAAATATGTTTAGTGAAAAGTAAAACTTCCGAAATCTCTGTATAGAGATCACTTCCAGCGCATGCGCAGACCGAAGCGCCTGTGCCGTCAAATCATTGTGTCATGGCTATGATTACAAGAGATAAAAACGATATAAATACTGTTCGTTTTCTCACACAAAACGCTCGTTTCGTGTCTTAGGCCATCAATGTGTACTTACATTTGCGAGTCATTAAATCATGTTTAATTTTGACTTCTCTGTGCATGCTCTTTGGTGGACCCCCTTTGCCTCCAGTGTATGACTGACAGACAACAACGGTTTGACTGAAAAATGTAAAAAAAGAAAATACCGTGGAAACAAAGACACCTACATCTTGGATGCCCTTGAGGTAAGATAAAACATATCAAAAATTAATTTCAAAGTGAACTATCCCTTTAACCCCAGTGAGGGGTAGTTTTAGGGACGGGGTTGGGGTAGGTCATATATATATACAGTAATGTAACGTTAAGTCAACGGCGTTCATAAACACGCTTAAAAGCGATTATGCGTATTGATAGCACGCCAAAAATGGAAATGCGAATTGGCGTATCATACATACGCCATTTCATGCGATCAGTCTGATTATATAATGTGTTTTCATGTTGTGTTGTGTTGTGTTGCCCTGTACTTTTTTTGCTGTTTATTTAGTACTCTGCATATGTGCATTAAAATAAACAGCGTGTGACATCACCAGTGTGTGTTCCCATGGCTGCGGTGATGTGTTAAATGGGCTGAATTGTGTAATTGTGTGTGTAGGTCCAGGGGCGTCTCTAACAGCGCTCCCAAGCTCTTTCTGGACACACCTCATTGCTTTACTGGTTCCCGGTCGACATTATTTGCCTCATATTCTTCTTATGACATACCTAAAACCACATACACCGCCTACACCAAACCTGGAAGCTGTTAAAGATGCTCACTATATTTAAGCTTTAAATTCATTTAGCATAAAAACCATTCACTCGGATAAATCCAGCTACCACCATGCTGGCGACTGGTGCTAGCAAGGTGGAACCATGTTTCTTTGACACTCGGGGGACCAAACAGATGGTGAGACACACAAACACACACTCTACTGGACATTGGAGCCCTCACACAGGCAGACATATTGTTCTTCGATGTATACGAGAGGGATAATACTAAACAGAAGCGAATGTGTCAGTCGTGTACACGCGAAACTCCCCTCCCCCATCTGAAAACAATACAGATTGTTGGAGATGTTGATTAATGGCGCAGATATAAAATGTAAATGTTTGCACTATTGTACGTGTCCTCTGCTGTTGTGTGGAAATGCGGGTCAGACACTTTAAAGGTAGCATGGTGCTGAGCAGGAGGGAACAGGATCAGCCAGGGGACAGCAAATGTATTCAGATTATACTGCCGCTCAGGACGCATCCCAAAATCTCCCCGTTTGATTTTAGCTCATTTATCATTATTCTCTTTGGCAAGCACAATGTCATCCTCTCCCAGAAGAATTATAGGATTGCACTGCAGAAGACAAACAATTTACTGGCACTTTGCCTCACTGAACAACACTGTCTGCCTGCCAGCTCCCATCCATTTCACTGTTCGCACTATACACACACACACACACACTGTTTGAATGGGCACCAACATAAATGCACAACACACACTGAAACAAACATCTTGAACCACAGACACAAACATATGCGTACGCAGCACAGACCTGACTCAACCAAGCTAAACATTTGTAACAAACAGCATGTGTAATCACGTGTGGAGGTTTCTGCTAAAGGTCATGCCTTTCACTTTCCTCGGAAGATGAATACTCAGGTTTGGTTTTTCACATTGAAATGTTTGTGTGTGATTTTTTTGTGATCCAGTTTAATCAACGCTATCTCACGACCAATTCGTACGATTTGTCTAAACCCCAGTGACGGGTAGGTTTAGGGGCGGGCGAGGGGTGGGTCATTCATACAAATCCATTCGAAACACGTAAAATATGTACGATTTAGCAAAAATCGTATGAATTCGTTTGAGGGAGGTCGTGTGAATTTGTACGAATTAGCCCTGTAGTAAAATGCTAACGAATTTGCGGTTACTAAACCGCTAGTCAGAGCCTGACTCCACCCACTGGCAAAATTTGAAAATGCTGAAAAAGTGGGCTGACCCCAGCAGAGATAGAGGGTACGAAATAGATGCTAAAACACCCTATCCTAATCATAATTCCAACTCCTGACTCCCTGCAGTGGTTTTGACGACACAAGATGGTTTTTATATTGCCAAGGGCGTAGCTCGTGTGGTGAGCTGAAACCTGCGTACGTCACAAAGTGCGGAACATCCAATAGGAAAATTCAACTGCAGTAGCCAACCTGAAGAGGGCAGCACTAAGCACTTTTACACCATATATTGTAGAAATAGAACACTTTATAAACAAATGTCAAAAAAGTTACTCGACTCAATGACTGGTATTAATAAAGATCCATTCTTACAGATCATTAACTAAAAAAAGTTGGTTAAGTGTTTAGTTACTCTTTAATATACTGAGACAATTACAAGTAAGCTATTCATAGGTTGGTTTTACTGAGAAAAATAAACGGCATTGCTTTTTGTCGCTATAGAGTCAAGGTAACCGTGATTCCCTTTCAAGGGAACTTCGAGCTGCGTTGTCAAACGCAATGGGCTATATGCACGCATAAGTTCCGCATTTGACGTAAGGATGCTCGTCCATTTCCGGTTGTGTAGATTAAAGCGGAGGAAAACCGGAGAAAACGGGATTATGGCAGAGTCTTCAATATTTCCTGTCCTCCCGTCTTTGAAACGAAATGTACATACGTTTAGATGTAATTTTATATATAGTTATGTTTATTTAATATAATTTAAAAAAGAAGCATAAACACAACGAGGGGTGTCTGTTTTATCTGTTTTTGTGACTAACGTTTCATTAGTATAACCATGGAGTATAAAATTCAATATAAATTCTCGGTATTGCATTGGACTCTATGATCGGCGGAAGTTATCCAGCATCCTTAATCCTTCACCGGAAATAACGCCGTGCATAGAGCCCATGGGAACGCTCTGCGTGATTGCGTCGTGAAGCGTCTGTACAATCAGTCCAATGAGAGAGTAGGACGTCAGGTGACGTCATCGACCAGGAAACTATAAAGCACCCTTGAGATCAGACCGCGACAGCTTCTGTAGCCTTCAGCAAGCGATCTCTGTCCTTGTCTATTTATTGTTGTTTGTCAAAGCCAAGAAAAGAAATATATATCACTATCTGTATTTATGGCAAGCAAGATTATAGACGCTGTGTGGTTCCCTGCCCTCGTTACATCACGGGTGGGGACACACATCAGCTATTTGTTTGGGAGTGGAGCATGCCAGCAGTGAGTTCTCGAGGGAGCTGACTGTGGGCATTGCGAGAAGCTGTCCGCGAGGACGCTCCGCTCCCGCCGGGCGTTCTCCGAGGAGGACGGTTTGGTTCGCGTTCCCGGCGCGGGTCTCTCTGTTGCCGAGGCACGGAGACGACTCGCATTTCGGGGTTCGCAAATGGATCTGACAGCGGGGGTTGGGACGAGCTCAGCTCTATCTCAGCTTTCACATGCCAGATCTGGACTGCGATTTCCAGTTCCGAGGAATTGGTATCAGTAGTGTTTTGTTTTAAAAAGAAACAGTACAAAACAAATAAAAATGTTAAGAGAAAGCTAGGCAGATGTTTGACATTTAAATGAATGAATAAATAAGTCAGCTCATATCTGCTGAATAAAGAGCAGCTTTTAAAAGGAGGTTTTATTTATGCTTTTGCCAGTTAAAATTTTGCTGGCTAGCTGAATATTATGAGATTGAAAAATAAATAAGAGTTTTTAGATTAAATTTATCTTAAAAAACTAGAAAACTCTGTATCTCAGCCTCCTCGTCGGGGTTTATATTTTATGTGTTTAATCCCCATGATGTCTAATTATAGCAATATTTGGGTATTTCAGTGCCTCGGGTTAAAGAGACGCTTGCAAGCTTTCTCTCTCCCGAGTCAGTGTCATCGTTTTTAACCCCGACGTTACCCACCCATCATAAATAATGAATACATTTTTATTAGGCAGCCTGGTGGGTATGGAATGAGTGTGAGGAGCGACTCTCTGAGGAGGGTCGCAGCGCTGCCAGTTCGGTTGTTCCTGCTGGTGGCCACAGAATTATATGTATATACTGTATATGTTTTTCCGATATAAAGATAATGGGAAAATAAAGATATAAATATGTCTGTTCTTCTGGATGCTCCGCTTTCAAGAAAACTATGAAATAATCCATTCATCGGTGTTCCAGAGGTTTCTTCCTCACCAATGTTCCTGAGACTGCTGGACGAGAGCAGTCTCGGCCTATGAAGCTCCTCGCAGCACAAGGTGCAAACAGAACAGACTATAGCCAGTTAGAGATATGCAAGATCTGAGGACTGGTTTATCTCTAAAAAAGCTTGGACAAAGGAGAAGCCCTGACGCTGAGGCGGTCAGGCTTCTAAGGGTGGTCCCCTCTGGGGTAGGGACGGTTTTGAGAAATTGTTTCTCCTCAGTGCCCTTTGGGGCGCGACTCTCTGAGGAGGGTCGCAGCACTGACGGTTCGGTTTCCCTGTCGGTTTGCCGTTTCAGGGCACCAAGGTCTCAGTGTCCCAAACGAGCCTTAAAAAAGAGCAGTCAGTTCGGTTTCCCTGCCGGTTCGCCGTCTCAGGGCGCCGAGGTGCCTGCTTTATCCAACGGTCCTCCGAGGAGGGTCGTAGGAACTAAGCTAGTTAAGAGATAGGCAAGATCTGAGGACTGTCATCATCTCTAATAAAGCTTAGACAAGAAAATGAGGCTATCAGGCTTCTGAGGGCTCCTCCGGGGCAGGAACGATTTTGAGAAATCGTTTCTCCTTGGCAACCTCTGGGGTGCGACTCTCTGAGGAGGGTCGCAGCGCTGCCAGTTCGGTTGTTTCCTGCCGGTTCGCCGTTCAGGACACCGAGGTGTCGGTGTCCCCATACGATCCTCCGAGGAGGGTCGTAGAGCGGTCAGTTCGGTTGCTCCCTGTCGGTTCGCCGCTTCAGGGCACCGAAATGATTGTTCAAGCAAATCCAGAGGCCAGTCTTGAGAGACTGGTTCCCCTTGTAGAATTTCTGGCAGCGTAAAAACTACTGCCACACATTTCTCAGTGGGTCCTGCACACTATAGAAAGGGGTTTCAGAATTCAGTTCGGTTCTTGTCCGCCCAGATTTCAAGTGGTCCTCCTCGTAGTGGTGGACCCGAGCAGGCTTTGGTTATGGAGCAGGAAGTATTGACACTTCTGTAAATGGAGCTGTAGAAGATATTCCTCCTCCCAGCAGACAGCCATTAGCCATTAATTAAACAGCAGGTTTCAGAATCTTAAGTTCAATATGCTTAAATATGATTGTGTCACAGATTCAGTCCGAGGACTGGTTTCTCTCATAAACTTAAGGGACGCTTACTTATCTTTCCATCCTCATCACAGGAGGTTCCTGAGGTTTGGCGAAGCATACCAATATCGGGGTTCTCCTATTCAGCCAAGGTTCTCACCCCACACCTTTGTTTTCAATATGCGTGGATGCAGCTCTGGCTCCTCTGGACTCCAGGGCATTTGCGTATTATACCGTCAATGATTGATTGATCCTAGCTCAATCTGAGCATGTAGCAGTTCGGCATTGAGATGTTGTTCTGTCTCATTTTAAGATGTTGGGGGTTGTTGCTCAACGCCAAGAAGAGTGTGCTCTGAGGACCACTTTTCTAGGTGAAGCCTCTTACAGCAGTAAACGGGGTATATATCATGGCAGCTGCGTCCAACGTAATTACTTTTGGCCTTCTGTACATGAGACCCATGCAGTGATGGCTCAGGACCAAGGGGTTTTCTCTGAGGAGAAAAACGTTTTTCGCATGATCAAGGTCACGCGGCTTTGCCTTCGTGCTTCGGTCTTGAGGAAGAACCTTGGTTCCTCGCCCAGACCCACTGTTGGGGGCTTCCTGTCGACGCATAATGTTATCAACGGATGCTTCCCTCACAAGTTGGGGGGTATATCTAGGCCAGTTACTCACTGTCAAGCACTTTTTAGACTGGTGTCTCTCATGGCAGCTGTGTCCAACGTAGTTACTTTTGGCCTTTTGTACATGAGACCCATGCAGTGATGGCTCAGGACCAAGGGGTTTTCTCCGAGGAGAAAAACAATTCGCATGATCAAGGTCACGCGGCTTTGCCTTCGTGCTTCGGTCATGTCGAAGAACCTTGTTCCCTCGCCCAAGCCCAGTTTGGGGGCTTCTTGTCGACGCATAATGCTATCGACGGATGCTTCCCTGACAAGATGGGGGTGATCATGAGTGGTCGCTCGGCGAATGGTACTTGGCAGGACCATCTACCTTTTAGCACATACTTGGCTAAAAGTGATGGCGGTATTCCTGAAAATCTCAATACTTCCTGCCAGACCCTAGAGGTCACTATGTGTTTGTCCTTTCGGATAAAACACTGATGGTCTCGTATATCAGAGCAGATATCCTGTTGAGGCAGGGGCTGAGGCCCAGGGAATGGAGACTCACCCCCGAGGTGGTGGAGCTTCTTAGGGAGAAATAAAGTCAAACTAAAGTCAGTCGACATTTCACATCGTTGGTACAACGCATTGCTCTATTTGGTTCTCCCTCACACATCCAGCTCTGCTTGGACTGGATGTGATGTATTAGGTGTGGTTAACACTACACCGGTACGCATTTCCCGATATCTTTGCTCCTGGGAGTTCACCCTCATTTGGAGTTTGGATACTGTGACTTGGCCTCTGAGGGGGCCCGGCTCATAGAATCCTGTCTCTCGACTGAGGTCGTTGAGACCATTCTCCAATCCAGAGCTCCTTCCACGAGAGAAACTATATGCATTGAAATGGAAATTATTCTCCATCTGGTGTGGCGAACATCACCAAGATCCTGTTAACTGCCCTGTTGGTACAGTTCTTGATTTCTTGCAAGACCATTTCTCTGCTGGATTATCTCCTTCTACCTTAAAGGTTTACGTGGCGGCTATATCGGCCTACCACACCCCTCTGGGGGGTACTTCTATCAGGAGAGATCCTCTATTACTAGTTTTTCTCGGTGGTACATGAGGTTGAAACCTGCACTGCACTCAGAGCACCGGCTTGGGATTTGGCCATTGTACTTGAGGGTCTGGCTCCTTAGGTCCCAGTTTATTTTTGGGGGCCTTATAGTGCTGCAGGCCTTTTAGCCTCCACCTTTTAATACCCCAGATCAGGAACGATTGAACCTGTTATATCCAGTTCGGGCATTAGATGCCTACGTTCACAGAGCTGCCCTGTGGCGTAAGTCTTAACAATTATTTCTCTGCTTTGGGTCACTCAAGAAAGAGTCCCCTGCATCTAAACAGGTTATGAGCAAATGTATAGTCGAGGCTATATCATTAGCTTATGAAGCGGCTGAACAGCTTTCACCTATGGCTGTTCGGGCCCATTCTACTAGAAGTATGGCGGCCTCTACGGCCTTTATTCCGAGTGTTTCCCTTCTTGATATTTGTAATGCGGCAGGATGTTCTCTCTGCATACATTTGTCAGATTTTATGACCTTGGCCTCTCCACTCCTGGGGCTAGGTTGCTTGCTTCTTAGTGTGCGCAAGGACTTCACACAGAACGGGCATTTCTCAGCATGGCGTAGTGGGTATGGGGTTCCCATCGCGTTTGACAACGCAGCTCGAAGTTCCCTTGAAAGGGAACGTCTCAGGTTACGTATGTAACCCTGGTTCCCTGAGAGGGAACGAGAGCTGCGTTCGCCTGCCATACTTCCTGCATGCCCTGATCGACTTGCTTCAGGCCTTTCACAGAAGCTGTCGCGGTCTGATCTCAAGGGTGCTTTATAGTTTCCTGGTCGATGACGTCACCTGACGTCCTACTCTCTCATTGGACTGATTGTACAGACGCTTCACGACCCAATCACGCAGAGCGTTCCCATCGCGTTTGACAACCCAGCTCTCGTTCCCTCTCAGGGAACCAGGGTTACATGCGTAACCTGAGACGTTTTGCCATGTAAGACATGTTCTGTCAGGACCACTATCGTCAAATACGATTGACCATTAGCATATAGTTTGGATTGGCGATATGGTTCTGGTCTGGGCAGCCCAGCATGGATTTTTTTTGGGATCCAGTTAAATCAACGCTATCTCATGACCAATTCGTACGACTTGTTCTCAGTGATGGGTAGGTTTAGGGCCGGGGTCAGGGGTGGGTCATTCGTACATATCCATTCGCATTTGGATTGGCGGTCTGGTTCTGTTCTTGGCAGCCCAGCATGGATAAGAACAGGAGAGCAGCAATAACCCCCTTTAGGGAAAACAACAGAACCAACATGAATGAATACAGATATCATTCATTCAAGATTTTAAGTACAACATAATTCGAGAATGTATTCTGATTCAAGGGCACTCAGAAGCCCAAACCCTGACTGACGAGAGGAGCTGGGGAGGGAAGAGGATAATTAGCTCTTGAGAAACGCAATAGCTATTGACAATACTGAAGGAGCTCATATATCTATACAGTGATAGGCGTCAGACGTGCAGTCACTGATACGAGATTGACTAACTTGACCTGCCGGGACTAACGCAACGCTTAATTTCCTGGATCAACATATTTGTTTGACCCTGGAACAACATTCCTGTCCAGAATTTTAGTCCTAACCCTATCCACACCTTACCCTAACCATAACACCCCTAACATCAGAGCGAAATGAGGTGAATGAGGCCACGTCCACACAAAGCTGATTTTTTTTCCTCGTTCTAAAAAAAATCCGTAAACATGGCGTCGTCTCAAGAAATATCTGCGTGCACACGAAACCACTGAAACCGACTGAAAACTGTGTAGTATATATGCCAGACCAGTATGGGGCGCTGTAATTCTGCCACAGAGATACACTATACACGGAGAAGAAGACTTTGAGCATGTGCAAAACCAGAACCCGTCTAACCCCATTGTGTATCATCTTGGTTGCAGTTCCACTAGAATTCCACTGGAGGTGATCGCGGGCGAGAGCAGAATGAATGGGAGTCAATGGGGCTAAACGGCTGAAAGTGTCTCTTTCACCTGCTTGTCGTTAAATCAAAATAGATTTTATTGTTGATTCCGCAAGTTCAATATAGATTATAGGCCAAGAGTCGAATGAACGAGTACTTATGTCCTTTTGATTACTTACAGGTTAGGCTGTTGTTGGCCGGAACACGCTAGCATTCTGCTATTGTGTGACGTCATCACAGTTTTGAACGTATTTTTAGAACAGATAAGTGAACTTAAAAATGCAATTTTCAGCTGAGTGTATTATCTTAGCCCTCCCTTTTGAATCCAACTTTCAAATTACTTGACAAAAAATGACATCCTGAGAAAAGTGGATTTCTGGGGGTGAAACCCCATTGACTCCCATTCATTCTGCCCCCGCATGGACAGAGACGTGTTACTGCAACCAGTCTAGAAACCGGAAGTAACCAGCCAGTGCCAATTCTCTTCAATTAGACATTCTCTGGCATAACCTTGCACGCTGTATACGAATCAAGAAGAAGAAGACGAAGATGGCGTGTGATGCAGCCGACACGTGATATCGTTTCACAAAATATACGGATTGGCTGTACACACGAAACCGCAAGGGTGTAGTTTTCAGATTTATCCACTTTGGGACCCGGTTTAAAAAAATAGCGGTTTCACTCTCCCAAAACGCTATTTCAAAACCAGATCCAAAACAGGATCTGTGTGGACGAAGCGCCAAAGCGATAAAAAATGTATACGTATACAGCGAAACGCGTCTTCTTGTGGACAGGCCCTGAGAATTCAGAAGCCCTCAACTCTTGTTATAAGCCTAAACTTGAAATAAACTTTAATCTTGTTCCTCAAATCTGATTGGTTGATTAGAATGTTGTTCCAGGATCAACAGAGATGTCGTACTTACTGAAATGATGTTCAACGTCAGAAAAGTGCTCTGTGATTTCAGTTTGGTAACAGTAGTCATGTAGAAATAACAGTTCACCTTTTAGGTACGTGAATATGCTACCCTATCTCACGACCAATTCGTACGAATTCGTACGAATGATTCAAAAGTGGCTAATTCGTACTAATTCATACGACCTCACTCGTACAAATTTGTACGATTTGTCTAAACCCACGTGACGGTTATGTTTAGGGGCAGGGTCAGGTCATTCGTATGAATTTATACGAATTGGCTAATTCGTAAAATATGTACGATTTAGCTAAATCGTACTAATTCGTACGAGTGAGGTCGTACAAATTGTTACGAATTAGCCACCACGTAAAATTCGATAAAATACGAATTCCCGTGAGATCGGGTTGGAATTTCAAAGAAAATAGTAAGTGTGTAAAATGTGCTGCAAAGATCAGGAGGTGAAACATGAACGGTGAGCTTGGCTGCATTTCGTACTGCAAACTCCCTGCTGGTTTCTGCCGCAAATGAGCTGTGAGGATCTGCCGCGGGCCGAACGAGTGGAACGGTAGCAGGAACGGGATGGGGGGAGGGAGGGTTTGGTGACAGCCCAGGTCCTGCTCACCCCCCACCCCCAGTGTCCCGTGCTCGCTCTGTCCTCCTCAGACACTGCATTCTCCAGACATTTACATTATTCAAAGATAAATGCATTGTCAATTCTGTGTCTCCACACACTAGATATGTGCGCGGCTCCACTCCCAGCACTGCCAAGGGTCTCTCACCCCTGCTGCCCACAAGACATGCTACAAATGAAATCAAATGGATACTGCTAGAGTGTAGAATAATTTAACCTCACAAAGTGTGCGTGTGTGTGTGGTTGCACTATGATTAAAATACAACGTACCAAAGCTCTGTGAATTTATCACTACAATGTCACTTAGAGTTTTTGCCCTAGATTGTGTAAGAAATGGGCAGTGATTTCAGACTTGTGGTTCAATATATCTCTATGTCATTTCTTGTCATGTGTAAGCGAGGTTGTCCCTGTGAGAGAACATGATATTGATTAAGTGCATTACTATGTTCTTGCCACTAACAGATAATAACCTGTTCACCCTCCTTGTGCATACATTATGCATCGAATTTGTATGGTGACGTATGGTCTTTCGCACTACAGTCTACACAAACACAATGCTCTCTCTCTCTTTCATGAAGATAAACACCCTGTTTTTCAGTATTATGACATATCCCCCTAATGCTCCATTATCATCAAGTTCTATGTGTGTGTGTGTGTGTGTGTGTGTGACAGAGGGAGAGAATCCGCTGAGAATCAGATTTCCTAATGAAGGCAATCTCAGAACACTCCTGAGATCCCCTGCAAACGACATGGGCTTTTTTTCAGCCATTTTGTGTGATCATAACATGAACCATAATGGACCCCGTCTGCCCACCACTAATTACCCATCCGGCTCACACCCAAAGACGAGCTCCTCTTGCTCAACCCAGAGGACTAGTCTGAACAAGAGCTCAGTGGAAAGGGCCCAAGAGATACAAGGAGTTCTTAATGTAAATTAGTGTTTTATATTCTATTTCTTGCAGAAATAGATGGTACTCTTTGCAGATTTTTTGGGGGGTTAAAAATGATCCAAAATACATATTTGAGAAAATACATAACCAGCCAGTTTTTCATAACTCTCTGCTTGCCGTAGCTCGATTCAAAGCGGTAAACTTATAAAAATGTTTACTCCAGTGGAACTGGTTGATTTCCGCGGGAGATCCGAGCATGTCTTTGCGTCATTACGTCACATCTGTACACGCACATCTGTACACATAAAGAAGAGTCTCGGCTAGTATAGGCTATATGGCGTGTGATGTTGGAGGTGGAGATTTATAACCGTTTCTCACAGCACTTGATATAATTAAACGTGTCAATTTGATCCCGGTGTTCTGTCGATTTTTGCTGCCTTGTCGAAAAATGCTACCGTAGCGCGAATTGATCACAGAATGCCGATTAAAGTCGTATGAAATACAATTATAATACAATTCTAAGTTATGAGTAGCTACTGTATACTGTAGACTACTGTTTTTTTTAAAAAAAAAACGGTGTGAAAAGTAAAAATTATCATAAAATATTCATCTTTGACTGGTCAAAGTACACCTTTCCTCATAGTAACTGAAACTTTCAGTTATTCTTTTTCAGCTGGCTGACCGTAGAAATATTCATATGGTAGTAAGCATTTTTAAAGGGAAATTATACATTATAACAGGAAAATGTACCTTTTGAAAAATAAATAAATAAATAACTGTGAGTCTGCACATGCGCATAACCGATAAGTAGCAAATCTCGATGGGTAGCATGAACTGTCAGAACACCGGATCCAGAAAGGTTCAAACGAAAATTACGACAGATTCATCCGCTGTAAAATGCAAGAGACTTCGGAGTGGCTACAGAAAAAAAAAGAGACTGCAACCGGACCAATGCGAAAACAAGGACATATACCGGAAGGACATTACATAGTCACGCAATGCTGACGTTGTTAACATTAACAATTTGAGAACAAAGTATAATTTGCACAGTTTTGCGTGATGTGATAACTTATAAACAATTGTTAGATTTAATCACCGCGATTTACTGCAATATCACAACAAGAACAAAAGTGGATGTTACTTATAGTTCAGATGACATTTTCCAGCGAAAAGTCTGTTGGTCATACTTCCAAAAAGAATAATCTGTGATTCTGAATGACAGTATCCATACCGGCGCACTGACTGACAGCCCAACCCGATGACACTAAATGCGTCTTTATAGCACTCAAGTGAACTGTCGTGTAATTTATACGCTAAAGTGAGTTTTTACGTGCATATGAGACGCATTGGTTGGTTAGGGTAGGTTTAGGTGTGGGGTGCGTGTGTATACGCAAATGAACTGCGTATCAAATGCACATGAAAAACTGCGTCTCATTTCCACCTAAAAACTCATTTTCGCGTATAAATTGCACGACAATACACGATGCGTGTTATAAAAACGCATTTAGCCCCCGTGAGAACAGCAAAAAATGTGTTCATCTGCGCTGTGCCGTGTGAAGTACAACTCACGTAAAGTTGATGATTCTGCGAATAATTGCAATTGCAGATTTCGAACAGAGATGGCGACAAAGAGAAAAAAACGCCAGACTGCAGCTTTAATATTTTGTATTTTTAGGGGATTGTTTGTACTATATTATATTTACACTGTGAACTGATAAATCTTGAATGCTTTAGAGGACAACCTTAAGTTTGATCTCTTTTCAAAGAGGACACTTGGCAGGTTCTTGCTGAAGTGAAAAAAAGTTGTAAAAAAGTTAGTTTAAAAAAAGTCAGAGAATTTTCTACGCTATCTCACGACCAATTCGTACAAATTCGTACGAGTGATTCAAAAGTGGCTAATTCGTACTAATTCATACGACCTCACTCGTACAAATTTGTACGATTTGTCTAAACCCACGTGACGGTTATGTTTAGGGGCGGGGTCAGGGGTAGGTCATTCGTACGAATTCATACGAATTGGCTAATTCGTAAAATATGTACGATTTAGCTAAATCGTACTAATTCGTACGAGTGAGGTCAGACAAATTGTTACGAATTAGCCACCTCGTAAAATTCGTACGAATTCCCGTGAGATCGGGTTGGAATTTTATGTATTGTTATGAAAAATGCACAAATATACTATATTCAAAATCACGTGTTACTCTAAAACTGCAAGAAAATCAAAGCCATAAATCTAAACGAGTTGTGTTTGAGCTTTTTATCTCAAAAAATGAGCTTTTGTTTGGCCGCAGTACCAAAAGTTTTCACTATAAAATGTGTTACCCATTCATTTCCAATGCGGAAATTTTTTGAGTGTGACTATTTTTTACAGGACCGCTTAACCTTTTCGAGTCATGTCCATGATTTTTTTTGTGTTTGTGTTTACATTTATTACTAAAACCTTTATCAAGTTTCGTACCTTTCCAATGAAGTAAGAAATAATATATATATATATTTATTTATTTATTTTTTTTTTTTCAGCCAAAAATGACCAAAGAGCACCAGAGGGTTGAGTTTATATATGTGCAACAATAATTCTCAAACCTCAACACACACTAAATTAACTGGTTTTATTCAGACCAAACATATTATTTATTGTATTCATTTAATCAATTAATTTATGAATTTGCACGTGTGAATGGTACTAAAATGTTTTATTTTTTATAAAACATGAAGGGTTACCCCTAAACACAACCATCACTTAGATACACTTAGATTCTTAGAAAAATACAAATCCATGAATTAGCCACCAATTTACCAAAACATAAAATAGTGCAAATTGCCATGAGATTGTATTTGTTATTTTATAGATCGTCTTTGATTTCCATTTCAGATACCTGATACTTCAGTTTGCTCTCCCTTTTCAAACATTACATGTAACATAATATAAAATATCAACACATTTCCAAACCAGACATATGAAGTGGATCCACAAGTGTCAGATCTAACAATCACAGAACCAATCTCAGGTTTCATTTTCATAAAGAATCCGTGACTGGAGGGCTTATTATGGGTTATTGCAGCTTGTATCTGTCTACTGACATGCAACCTGACCGGCTCTCTTGCTCTGAAACAGATCTGATGTAACACAGAGAAGGACATTGTTCTGTAGTTACCTGTGGAAGTGAGGAGGATAGAGATCCTCAGGTTAGCACTCAGAACGGATCTCTCATAGGTGTCTCCCGCATGATAAGACGTTTAATTGCCCATTTTTAAACTTCCTTTTCGAAGAGAAAGACTGTGACGTTTAAAACCCAAACCAATGAACGAAGCTGTCCGCCAGCCATTTTTCATATTTAATAGTGGGAGGCCATTTTACAGAAATAACGTGTCTGGGATTACAAATGGAAAGCAGAGAGATTCATTCTTTATCAAGCAGACAGATTAAATTCCAAATCCTGTTACTGTAATAGGTGCACTTGTAACTCCACATAAATTAGGGCATTAATTCAATCAGACTCTGTTTTAAAGAAAATAACACATAGCTCAGAATCCAGCGGTGTAATTTATAGCAAAGCCAGGTTCATTTTCCAGAACAATCCATTTCTCGGCACGTCTGAGGGCTAATATGATGATGTTGTAGTGTCTGAATCTCTCATCGCAGAGCCAAATATAAGACAAATGAAGATGTGTTTTATTCCTTCATAATTTCCCACTGAGAATGCCATAAAGGATGACATCCATATGGATTGAGGGTGGGGGTGGTGTTTGCACACTGAGTGGTATAGTGCTTCTGTAATTTATGGCATCTTTCCTGTATGATCAGTTTGTCTGTCAGGTTGGTGAAGGAGAAAGGAAGGACCAGCCTCAGAAAGAGAACGAGAGAGAGAGAGACATTGGCTGGGTTAAACATCCTAATGGTAAAAATAAATCAAAATTATCAACTGTTGGTCAGTGATATATACACTATGCTGAGAATCTTGCACATGCGTGGAAAAACATACATGGCATACTGTATATACATACACATATATATATATAGTAACACTTTACAATAAGGTTCATTAGTTAACATTAGTTGTTATATTAACTAACATAACCATGAGCAATGCATTTGTTACTGTATTTATCTTTGTTAACGTATTTGATAGAAATACAGCTCAACAAGATTTTAATAAAGGATTAGTAAATGTTGAAATTATCATTATCAAAGATTAATAAACACTGTATATGTGTAGTGCATTATTCATGCTAACTAATGTAAATGTAATGTAACCTTATTGTAAAACATGATCGTGATTTTAACGGTAAAAGACTGTAAAAATGCTACAGTAAAAAAAAAACTATTAATTGGTTAACAGAACCTTTCCTTACTATATACGGTAAATAACTGTGATAAATGTAATGGTAAATTTCATGTAATTTTACTGTAAAATACCGTTAAATTTACAGTTTTAAAAGTGAAAATGAACAACTCATTGTATAATTTACAGTGAAATAACATAAATTGTCATTCCCACAATTCCCTGCGTGACACTTGATCTATTTTTGTTGAAATAACATTTTTGCTTAGTCTTTTTCTAATCAGTTATGTGCATTAGAGTTTTATGTGACATTTAATGTTAATAAATTTCATGTGTGTTACCATGATGGTGTTTAATGTTTGAGTGAATGACACTGTGCAGCTTCTATAGTTGGTTGTCAGTGTATTACAATAGTACAAAACAGATATTAATACTTCAATGGGTCGATCATTTAACATTATATCAGATTTTATTCAGTTTATTTCTGTAAATTTTCAGTTAAGTCTGTAAAACCTTGTTACCGTAAGGTCTTGCTACCGTATTTTATACGGTAAATTTCTCTGCAAACCACAGCTGTCGGTATTTTACCATACATTGAACACATTTCAATTGGAGATGTTCATATTCCACACTTGGTTCATGTGTTATATATATATGGAAAACATTTTTGTCAATTTTTCTTCCTTGTTGCAATTTAAAACCAATTGTCATAACACTGTTATGAACACTATATAATGAATACTTATTATATATGGCTGTGTTTGTGTATGCAAACTCATAGCTAGTAACTATTAGTCTTCATTATTTTCAGACAACTCCAGCATGATGCTGCGCCCCAAATGAAGGGCATAATGTAATGTGATGATGTATGGAGACCTGCTAACATTAGGCTTTTCACTCATTTTCATGGTCCTTTTTTTCTCACGCTAAAAAGAGTCATTGGTGAAAGGGCATTGCTTTACAACTAAACATCACAAAATTGCTGTTTCAGCAATTTTACAGCAAATCCAGCAGACGCGTCTGACCTTTTGTGACGACTTTTAGGATGAGCAGGCCAAAAATACTCTTTCCTGGTAGAACCAACTATACACCAGTCAAGCTTGGCTATGTAATCATTAATACGGACTGTACTGTTCCTGAGCTAGTAACACTAGACTCCTGTTATATCAAACTCAGGGCACATGGGGATAAAGAAGGACTTGGCAATGCAGTTCTTGAGTTATTTCTAGAATGTTCTACTTCATACCAAACTACAATTTTATCTTCTCATCTTTTTTTTATTTGAAAGAAGATCAGGCTTGCTATTTGTTAACACATAAATTCTATCAGAATCTTTATATCAGATAATCTGATATCTTGAATGCATCGCAGTCCTCAATACATGTCGACAGAATTCACATTACCAGTCTGAACTGACACAGAGATGTTCATCCGCACTTGGTTCATGTGTTCAAATTATTCTTTACAAGAACTCTTGGGTGAGAATGCCTTTTTTATCATTAGTTTATGACCTAAAAAATAAGCACACAGTGATTCACTTTTTATAAAATTTTGATAATTTGAGTCGACAATAACAACAAACTCCTGAGTTTAAAATGATCTAATCACGTCACAAACCATGGAAATTATAACTCTTTGGTTACAATAATTTGCTCATCTAAAAGCGGTAATCTAAGAAGTGGACTGATGTGATTGAGTGAAATATAGCCAGCTTTATATAAGCTCTCTGCTCAGTGTAAACATAAATCAATTCAAAATGAAAGCTCCATCAAAATATAAGTTTAAACAAATGCACAGTTTTATTATCATTATATAAGTGCACTAATAGTGCAAACTTGCAGCCTAAATGACATTAAACATACTTTAAAAATTAGTTGAATCTTGTATAATTTATAAAAAAGTTGAACTTATTTTCACGAGTTAAAGCAATGAGAAAACACATGAAGAGTTCAGATGCAAAAGCCTCTAAGTGCCATTTGAAATTGTCTAGAATGATGATTTTTATCAAGCTTGTATGTTTAAGTTCAGTAATTTCACTTAAATGGCAATGAAGATTACCTATTAATTGTTATTTAAGTGAAATTACTGAACTTAAATATACAAGTTTGATAAAAATCATCATTAAAGAAGAAAATTTCAAATGGCATTTAGAGGCTTTTGCATCTGAACTCTTCACATATTGTCATAACTTATTGATCTTATCATTTTTTTTTTTTTTTTTTTACATTAAGCAAATCTATAAGGGCATTCAGACAGTAAAATCCACACCATGAGGTTCGGATGAACTGTCACTGATGGTTTGATTTAGTTCTAGAATCGTGACAGCGAGAGCAGTGTGATGGAGCAGGCCTTCCTTCTCTCTCTATTCGTCTGCTTCATGGACCTGTTCTGGAACCAGATGAGTCTCGCTCGGGTGCACAGCGAGATATCTTCTAGATTCGCCCAGGTACTTGTGGGACTGAAACTCCTTCTCCAGTTCAGGGAGTTGTTTGGTGAAATTAGTGCGGCATGCCTGTTACCTGCAAAAAAGACAATTGTAATACGGACATCATTTATTATATAGGTTGGCTATGCAAACGGAAAACGTTTTTGCTCCCATCTCCAAGACTTGCCGCGACCCACCGAGACTGAGAGAAACTTTGGGACCCGCCACACTGCGCGTTAGCATGCATAGTTGTTGTGTCGCTTTGCCTTAAAGGGGTACTCCACTTTTTGGGGAAATAAGCTCATTTTACCACTCACCCAGAGTTAAACAGTTGGGGTTTTTTTTACCATTTTCTAATGTATTCAGCCGATTTTTTGATATTTAGAAGAATATCAGTAACCAGACAGTTGGTCTTATTGACTTCCATAGTATATTTTTTTCCTACTATGGAAGTCAATGAGACCAGAAACTCTCTGGTTACTGATATTCTTCTAAATATTAGAAAATCGGCTGAATGGATTTGAAAACGGTGAAACTCAACTGTTTAACTCTGGGGGAGAGGTAAAATTAGCCTATTTAAAAAAAAAAAAAAAAAAAAAGTGGAGTATCCCTTTAACTAACATATTTCTCCAGAGTTATGCAATGCTCGTTGAAAAGGGTTCCGTGTTGCATGCGTATAGGCTAAACATCTCAAAGCGTTCGGGACCCGTGTGAGCCAACACTAGCATTTCTATCATAACGCACTTGAAAAGAACCTTGTCCGAGGTTAATCGGGTGTTGACATGATGATCCAGAATGCTTCTCGTCAGTCGGGTGCCTCCGGGGTAAGACGGGCCGCAGTCTTTCTCTGATCCTGACAGTGCTTGGCCGTGAAAGTCATAAAGTTCCCACCTGGGTAACAGTTGAAGAACGAGGTCATTATATCTCTTAAAGCACCACTTTAAACGGTGAATGATAGCTCGCGTCGCCTGTCTTCATTACTGTACTTTGTGGCTCAACATGTAAATATTGCCTACAACAACGAGGGGAGGGGCTTCCCCTTCCTCTGACCAATCGAGAGCGACCCATGTGTTGAGCCTATAGTGCTCAGTGTATATCGTTGGACTATTATGCTTTCACATACCCCTTTATTCCCACCCACCCCAACATCTTTGCAAGAAACGATTTGCTTTGCAAACTGAATTGTTTTGCAGGATTGGCATTCAATTAAAATGCATGAATTAATATACCAAACTATAGCCTAATCTAAAATGGTTGATAGTTTTGTCGTGCATTTCAATATTGTGTGCTTTGTAGCCTACGACAATCATAAAAAGTTAAAATAATAAATAAAAGAAATGCTTCTCTCATCATTAAATCGCGTGATGAATTGAGTGCTTGGTTGTGCGGTTTTTGTCTCTTTTGAGCTGAAGATAGACGCAGCGCATCTGGCTTCTCCCCTCGGAAGACTCGGAACTGCTGTCGAGGAAAATTGTGCACAATCAGTGATTGATGAGCTCAAGCTACCAAATACCCATGACAACTGCAGCACTCAAACTGCGACTCCTTTTCTGTAACGTGTTATCGAGCGCCTATTGTAAGCCGATACAGAGTGAAATAAAGCGTAATTGGTCACATTTGTTTAGAAATATACGTGGGATCAGTTCATTGGTTGCTTTATTTCAAAGCCCATAACAAATAATATGAGCCACCGCGCGGTTCAGCTTTCTCAGAACTTATGTGGAATTAATTCTAGAGGAAATTAAGTCAAAGCGTGCTTTTCTGAATCCATAAGACAAGCACGGGATTAAATCCCAAATTTAACAGATCGCAAATGACGCCTGGTGTTTTAGACATCGATGGACAATGAACTGAAAATCCACTGCCTGCTAGTCCAATTTAATAGGCCTGTTTGTGGCTGTGTCCGTCATTGAGATATATGAAAAAGCATTAGGCCTACCTAAAATAAGAAGCATCTGGAGCTCTTTGATCCGACTTCCAATTGATGGTCCAAATGAGCTAAAAATGGTCTTGTCCTAATCTCTCTGTGAACCGCAAAAGTAAAATAGGCACTTTGTTTATTTTATTTCTATTTCTCAAGTTGTACATGTTAGCCCTTAATGCCGAAGAGGAAAGATGTAAGGACTCACTTTTTTATTATAACTTTTTTTTTCATGTACCTATTTATTAAAATTCTACCTGTTCATTATTGCAAATAAATGTTCTTTATTGGCAACAACGGAACCACGAATAACCTTTAACATCCATGGAATATTTTCATTCCACAAAAGGTTTGTTATCGTGGAAACCGATTCTTTATAGATTGTTAAAATTAAGAAATTACTCAAAGAACGGATCACTGAAAGGTTATTTGTTGAACTGAAAATGGTTCTTCAATAGAATCACTGAGGAAACCCCCTTTTGGAACCTTAAGAGTTTATATGTAAATCAAATATTTATTTATTTATTTATTTTATTTTATTTTATTTTTTAAGCAATACGATTAAAATGTAAAATCCAACCGGTTTATAAGTAGGCAAAACAGGAATAGAAATGCATATAGTCTTAAAAATAAGCGGGTAAAAATATGATCATGAAAGAAAAGACTATAAGAAGAGGTATAATTTCAATTTGCGCAACCAACAATTCATTATTGCTTCCATTAGGATGAACAAACCTGCATATAGCCACGGGAAACTAATCTAATGTCACATTGTATAATAAAAGACCTTTATTTTCCACATTTTGTGCACCATTGGAAAACTTTGAATCTGTGTTCAGGATACATTTTCTTTCCCGTGCAATTTTTTTTCTAGTCGTGATTAAATATCGATATTTTATTTAGAACCGACATTGTGGGAATATTTATATATATGTCCTTACCCTTAGTGGTTAAGACCTTTGCAGCTCAATCTTTCTTTCTTTCCAGCTTTGAGTTGTCTCTCATCCATACCAATACCATTGAAGCCAGAGTGTGTTGTCACAGTCTCTCTCCCTCTCCCTCTCCCTCTCTCTCTCTCTCTCTCTCTCTCTCTGGACAAAGTTTGGCCTCTTGCAGTTTGAAATGTGTTTCCACAGTTGAGAAAGCAAAAAGCTTTGTTCATAAGGAGCTGGAATCAGTAGCGAGACTGAAAGCGACGAGTTTTTGATTAATGAGCTTTGAAATGCCTCGCTAGGGGAAGCCGGGAAAGAGCCTGTTCTGTTAGAGACGGCTTGCCAGTGCTTACAAAAGCAGTGCCGCTTTAGGCTATTCATTACCACATTATAAGGTGCATTTTAAAATACATAGACCTATATGTATTAATGCATGCGCAGTGGTGTAGGTTAATGTTATATAGGTTAATGTTATATCAAAGTGTTTATAAGACAAAACACTTGCTCTGTATCAGAATTGTCATTCAGATCCAATTAAAAAACGTGATTAGTAATACTTTAATCTTGAAAAATTGCTACAACAATAGTGCTCAAGAAAAAAATGCCAACATTTTAAATCTAGATTTGCACATGGCACCAGTTTAGCAAAGGTTGGCATTATTTACATTTAGGTATAACCAGAGGGGAATGTATCTGTGAAATCTCCCAATTTCCCAAATCATATATATATATATATATATATATATATATATATATATAACATTCGTTAATCTGTTTCAAATTATATGGTGATGAGCGTCTCTTAATATTACCAAATTTTAAATGATTGCAATGCCTGGTGAGGTTTGCTATTGTGTTTTGTGTACAGCCGGGTGCGCGCACATTCACGCGCATCTGGATGGGAGTATGAGAGAGAGAGAGAGAGAGAGAGAGAGAGAGAGAGAGAGAGAGAGAGAGAGAGAGAGAGAGAGAGAGAGAGAGAGAGAGAGAGAAGGTGCCTCCTTTGTTTACAATCCTTATGTTTCCAAAATGGCGCCTCCGCCTTGTAAATTGGGCGATATACAAGTTGGAAATCTATTCATATCCACACAATAATACGAAGATGCTAATTTCAATTGATCCTAAATATGAAAATGCATGATTGATGTAGCATTTGTAATTGCATTTGTTTAGCTTAAGCACTTTATTTACAAAATGTTTAACACAATAAAATATAACATTTCCATATCGCTACCATTTCATCATTTAATGCATGGACAGTGCAACTCACAAAATAACATTTATAATGGACGTGAGGATGTGTCGTAACGTGCTGGTGATTGTTCATTACCATGGCAATAATGAAAGATTGCCAAATTCCCAAATGCAGCCTATAATAACAATAATTACAATTTCGAAATTCTTGTTAATTCTTCAGTTTCACAATATTTTATTACTGAATGAAGAAAGAAATACACCAGTCCCACATTGCATCACCTTGTTTTGCACCAGTTCAACGGCTTCTGCTCAAAAATAAATTCTACAACTGTTATATAAATAATATACATGAGAAGATAAATAATGTGCATTACAAACGACAAATAATAAATATAATACTCGGTCAATATAAACGCTGGATGGAAATAATAAATAACGGTATTTGTAATGGAGAAATAGAAAGAACCCGTGAGAAGAACAAAGACGCAATGGTTCTTTTCCTCTACAAATCCCATCTCTATAAAGACGGATGCCTATACGGTCAAATCTACAGAACTTACCTTCAAGTAACACGTTATGGAAATTGCCCTCATTTCGCCAATACGGTTCTTCCAAGAACCAAACAACAAACAACCGCGTGTATCGTCAACAGTCAAGAGAAATGGACCACAGCTATTTTTTTAAAAATAATTACAATCATATCAGTAATAGTCATATCAATAATAATAATAATACAGGATAATACGGTTTGTTTCTCTCAGAGTGTAGTTTTATAAATTAGTTTAACTAGTGAGGTAATAAAAGAGCGACTTTGCGCTTGGGATCCTTACAGATGCGTGAGTTTGGGCGCATCGGGCAGCCTTCCCTGAGACGCGTGGTGAGAGCTGAGGTCTGTGTATGTGGGGTGCGGGTCACACGGTCCGTGGTGGTGGTTACCCGGAATCTGAGCGGCACAGCTGTAGTCCACACTAGCGGATGAGGGATGGGGAAGATGACCGAGGTTGAACATGGGGCCCGAAGCTGGCATTGAGTCAACGAAGTTTCCCCCGACGTACACAGGGCTACTTTGTAAATTCGCATTGGCAAAGCTGCCGTTGCCCTGCATGCTGTGGTGCTCGTACTCTGTTCCCGGGTACCTTTTCTGTTGCGGTAAGCAGCCGCCCAATGGCGCCGTGTAGGCTGCCAACCCGTACATGTTCTGTTGCGGTTTGGCGAACGACGGCGGAGATGGCGCGTCGTAGCTTAGGCTGTTCGGAAGCTGACCAGAATATCCAATGTGATTCGAGCCACTTAACGGCGGGCTTCTGTCCGGAGAGTGTCCTAGGGGGGAATGCATTATGCCTTTAGATTTCTGATCTTTTTTGTACTTCATCCGCCTGTTTTGAAACCAGATCTTTATTTGGCGCTCGGTGAGATTGAGCAGATTGGCCATCTCCACTCTTCTGGGACGGCACAGGTAGCGATTGAAATGAAACTCCTTCTCCAGTTCAACTAGTTGGGCGCTGGTGTAGGCAGTGCGCACTCGCTTCGAGGCAGGGCCAGGTGGACTCTTGTCATCGCAGGCTTCTCCTGAACACAGGGAGCAGAAATGTGCAATGGATTAATCGTGTAACATGATTTCAAGGCCAAAGAAAGGCAAACAAAATGATAATAGCTGTCTGCAAGTGCAGCTCTGGGTAGATTTCGGGTTGGCCACACACATACCTGCGGTCGGGCAGTTGGTGCTTTTCTGCTTTGCGTTTTGGCGGGACTCTTTCATCCATGGGAAGATCTGCTTGGTGATGACTGGGGTGGCAGTGCTGGAGCCAGTGGAGCTGGGGGATTTCTTTTTTTGTGTAGAGTTGGTGTTTGGACTGGGTGAGCTGGCTGCTAAAGGAGCGGCCTGCTGTTGCTCGCTGATACTCTCTGGCTGGCTGTTGCCCTGGCTGGCACTTGGTCGCATACAACTTCCATTGATGTCTCCGTTTTTATGTGCTGGTGGTCGGACTGATGTGGTTTGAATGGGGCAGATTGAATTTTGATAGTCATTCTCTATGCTGGAGGATGAGAAGCCTTGGTGTGTAGAACCATATGTATAGGAGTCAGATTTAGGGTACGAATATCCTCCGAAAAGTCCAGCATTGTCATAATAAGTGGCTTTCTGCATTGTGAAGGTTCAAACTAAGAGAGCCCGTGAACTCCTGTTGCATGGACTTGTCAATCACGTGATTGGGGCTTCCCACAGATTTTCTGTCCTTTGACCTGCTGAGAAAGAAAATGAATCAGTTTTAGCAAAAGATTTTGCCATTTTAACTTGAAACAATCGTTGAGGTGAGATTCCAAACACTTAAAAACATCCATATTTGAATTTACAGATTTATAGTCCCTTTCAAGTCTTAACAACATGTAGGCGAACCAGACCCCACTGCAAATGAAAACAGCCCGTAGCATTTTCACTTTTTAAATATGAGATGGAAATACATTTCTCTGAACTCTGCAATTTCTGGTGTCAGATGTCAAGCAATATTCCCTATTCCCCCTAACTTTTTAGATTTCATAAATGTGGTCTTTTTTATTGTTTCCTTTTTTTTTTTTCTTCTTAATGCCAAAGATAATGGGTGGTATTCATTCTATGTGGCTTCCTCAGCTGGACTATTAAACTTAGCATTAGTTTCTTATTGTTATCTTGTGAAAGTGCCTTTAGTCAAAACTTGTTGCTCTGCCTCTTTGCAAATCAGGTTGGGAAAAGGCCAAATTGTACACAGTATTGCACCATTGTTCTTTATTTTTTATGTTTTAGAATGTTTAAAACATAAACAAATCACCATTCACCATAGTAAAAGATCTCATGTTGTGATCAGCCATTTTTCGCAAGGCCCCTCTCTCTCTCTCTCTCTCTGTTTTTCTTTATTCTTGACTAGTCAAACCCCTTCATCTTTTCACTTTCAGAACTCTAGGCAAGAATGACACAAGACGGTTAAAATTTAACTTATGCTAAAAGTACCCCATTGAGTGAAACGAGACGGCAGCAGAAGGAGAATCAGCATTTCTCTTCAAACAATATCCCATTCTTCCCCGACTCGTTGCTCACTACTAGACATCTTGGGGGGTCGTTCAATAGAATAGAACATAAAACATTCTATATTAAATATATTCGTATATATTCGATAGAAATATCTACTCGTAGCATAACGGGGAGAAATGAGACGTTGGTGGTCCTGGAATTACATATTTAACGTAGTTTGAAACCACTTAGAGATTCGGGCTAATAGTTTGATCGGTTCACATTAATAAAGTTAATCGATTGATTTTTGTTGAATTTTGATATAACTGGTCTGTTGCTCTTTGTGAACATTATACGAAATTACAATCTTTATAAACAAAATGCATAGGCCTACAAATGCATTTCCGCGAAATAGATTATAAGAAAGTTGCCTAAATAACCAAACGTCTCTTTTTTGTGATTTCTATAATATTGTACCTGATACATGTAAACCATGTATAATGTTTAGTTTATTATATTAGTTTATTATAAAGCCCTTTGGAACACTATTAAACTTTAAATTGGTACTTAATCTTATGACATAGCTTCGATGTTAGGCGTGTTTCCCGCCGATTTGAGTTTTAAAATCAGATGGATTACCGAGAATGCGAATGTAGCAAAAGTCCTTCCACAAACTGAGAGCATACACCACACCAAACAGATTTCTTTCTTTCTTTCTTTCTTTCTTTCTTTCTTTCTTTCTTTCTTTCTTTCAAGATAGGTTTTCGCCCAAGTGACTGTAGCTCGTGCTCAATACAGTAGTTATTAGACGGCCTGAAGCTCCGCACGATACATATCAATGCACCTGTCATTGTAGAGCCCGACTAAATTTATGAGTGGCCATGCTAGAGCCGTAAATGCCTCACAGAGGGGCGAGAAGAAAAGCACTCCTCAAGACTTGGGACCATCAGAGTGGTAAAACTCTAAGCGTAGGAGGATGGCTGGGGGCAAGAATGTCCCGCTACAAGCAGATCCCACAGCCCGCCGGTATAAATCCAGCTACTGCACTAATTCACTCACTCTTGTCTTCAACCTTCTTTAACTACATGTAATGGAACATACTTTGACCAATTGCGCGGATAGCCGTGGATTTTAGTAGAGGATACTAAAAATTAAGAAGACAGTGCGGTTCGGATGGGAATATTTGTTTTGGTTTTTGCACGCATGCTTTTTGGTTTTGTTTTTTCTCTATATCAGCGAGATAGCATTGCTATTGCATGTTATATTTCCTACTTTGCTCTAGATGTAAGTGTACACTTAAAATTGCATGGGAAAAAACATGTAAATAATTGTTAAGTTAAATTGTTAAAATGTTGTCTAAGCTCAGAGCGACACATGAATTTTAATTTAACACGTTTTTTTTTTTTCTTTCTTTTTCTGGCCCATAAGTTTTAATGGGCTGTGTTGCAAGCAATGAAATATGGCGTCACAAGAGTTATGAGTAAACGACAGGTTATAGCTAAGTAATACATACTATTGTTTCACTTCAGTGCAAACTTAAATATATAGACATCTCTTACCGCAGTCTGTGGTTTCCTCTCCCCTCTTTCTCCTCAAGCAATCTTCATAATTTATACGGCAACCTAAAGAATAAAAATGATTTTAATTGTTGTTCTTTTTATTTCCTCCAGCTCCCCGTTTTTTTTTAAAAAAGGGCTGTTCTAATAGATTCAATGCGTTATACTGCCGAGTATGTTACGTTTGCAAAATGACAGCTATGGTTGAGTCTTTCATTCTGAATGTGAATTCACGGCCATCAGCGACGATACCACACATTTATAACATATTTACATGATGTCCCGTTTATTTAATGAACTAATTTATTTTCGCCCCTGGAAGTTTAGACTGGTTTTGAGAGAAGTAAAAGATGTAGTTGCATGAAAGAGAGAGAGGGAGTGAGAGAAGAAGGGGGAAAAAAACGACATAAGCGATTTTACACAAAGAGATGCTGGCCAAAATATTTAGCACTCATAAGCCTTTTGGGTGACCTTTGGCTTCCTCTCCAATAACTCACTGATTAATGAACAACGGACGGAAGGGACTCAAGTCACAATGCAATCCACACCACACAACTTTTTCACCGGTGATTTTAAAACCAAGCGCGAGCCTGAAGACGAGATTTTAATCCTCATCCTACCAGACAGACGACCTGTTCTGTTTCACTCTGAAAATCCTTTCGAAAACATGAGACGAGGACAACACCTTTCAACTAGCCTATGGGATTAATACTACTATTACTATTATTGTTATTTGCCGATGGACCGCTACGTTGGCAAATGTAACTAAAACAAGAGAATGCACGTATAGCCTGTGTTTTAAACTGGTGTGTCACGTTCAAAGTCTTAATAGGATAAATGTAGCGAACAAGTCAGCCGAACAAGGTCTGCCTTTATCAGGCGAGCGTGTTTTCGCCCACGCACTCCCACGGTAAGTTTGGTACTCATAATAGAACAATGGGTGGTAAAGAATAATGGACTCTGGAAGTCGGGTTGTAAATATATACATGTATATATCTGCTACTAATTTGCATGCATCTCTTTTGTAGAAAAACTGTTTTATATGCAATCATTTTAGGCCCTAGTGAAGTTGTAATGTAAATAATGTGTGCATTAATTAGCTTAGCTTAATGGAGGGAAAAATCCCGAATCATCTCACAAATCAAGTAAATCGAAAACATATACGTTTGTGATTGAGCCTCGACGTATTGGTAAGATATTGCAAATGCAAGGACAGAACTGAACGTTTTGTGAAATGCATATGAAACAGTTACTATTTAAAAATAGGCTAATCAAAAGCGCTTGTCTGAAAATCTGTTATTTATTTGTAATAACCATTCCGGAAATAGAGCTCAATTGCAAAACGGGCTTAGAAGACCAAATTTAATTTGGAGATAAAAATATATAAGCCTGATATTATAACCACCATATTAGTTCTAGATTGTCATTGCACAGCATGCTTTTGTGTCAAAAAATCAACTTTACATCTTAATTAATATTTTCATCTTAAATGAATTTTTGCTCTTATATCATATGCTTTCCATTCAAAATGCATGTAATGTTGTTTGAATCCAAATAATTTGGAATAAATTACAATCCAAATCAGAGACACTGGTTTAAATGGAAACATGATGCTTAAAATAATACCCTAACCCACATATGTCATGTCTAAAATCGCATTGACTATAACACAAATTAAAGTGATTAACGATCTCACAATGTATGACACAGATGTTTTATCATGTGCATGGCTAACTCAGCTACCACAATATGTAAAATGAAATAGCAACTCTAAAACTGCATGACTGAAATGACCTTGCATGTAAAACCTCAAAAAAACAGACAAGGTTGCGCAAAGCTGAAAAACTATAGTCTTGCAGTTTTACCTCTATGTCTTCAAATCGTACTTGCTTAGTTGGTAGGCAATGACATTAATAAAGATCAGCTGCTTTGAATGGAATAAATCATATTTTTACGCCGGCCTAATGTGTAAACCCACGCTTAAAGGTTACGTTTTGTCGTGCAATTGCTTACCTGTGATGTCAATTTATTATATAGCCGTGCTTCTTAGTCTCAATATATCTCAGTACAGCTGCTCGGATATATCCTTCACCCTTTGTCTAAAGACAGTACTGTCTTAAATCTGATCTCGCGCTTTTCCAGTCATTTCCATATACCAATGCAGACAGTATTCCCGAAAGAATGGGAGCCACTCACTCAGCTACCAATAAAAAGCCAAGAAGGTCTTCTTATTCCAAAACGAAATATTACTAGCAATCAACTTCCCATTGGAAAAAAAATGAAGGTTTTACAGAGGCAGGCTCACCGAACCAGTCGACATTACTATATTTCGGAAACCTTATCATGACAAATACAGGCGCTGCCTTAAAATACAAGCATATTTGTTCACGTGATCCCGATCGCAGATTGTCCTGATTGAGACTGCTACTCCAACCAGCTTCACCTCACAAATACATTTAAAAAGCAGGAGCACACTAACATTCCCTCCAGCCGCACATCATTGTACAATGATTTTGCACAAGATCTCAGTCACTGAATCGGAGTGTGTCATTATAAGGCAAATGCTATTGCGGTTTGTTATAGCTTTGCAACCCAGGCTTAATAAAAGAATAATAAAAACAGACGTTCAAAAGACACACAAAACATTTGTTTTATCGTTATGTTGTCTTTATTTGAAAGACCATTTTTTTGTATAATCCGCGCAATCATTAGATTTTTATTCTTCAGTCCATTGTGCTTAATTAAATATCTTATTTTTATTTATTTCCTTTTTATTATTACTATTTTTATTTAACACAGTCTTATGGGCATGTGGATCGGACAATCTTTGAAAGCAGCAACATTATGGTTTTTATTTCTTTAAGATTATTTAATATGTTCCTTTTTGCTCGCTGTTTTGAAAAGAAATCCGGGAAACCTCTGAAATATTGTTTGACTATTATGGTTTCGGCAATGACAGCAATGTATGACCTCGTCAGCCAGAGAGATTCATCAAAATCATCCCAAATTCTATATTGTTCTTCTCAAAAAGCAAGAGTGTGTATTGATCCCCATATGTGAGTATGAAGTGTAAAAATAAGTATTTTCAATGTCTAGATTTTTACTACTTGGAAAATAAAGCTTCCAACTGGGTGTTTTAGCATCAATGGCATTGAAGAACCATTTTCGGTTCCCCAAAGAACCTTTCAGTGATCGGTTCTTAAAATAAAAATACTAATTTCCCTTAGTGTCCCACTATAAAGAACACTGGATGTTCCATGAATGTTATGAAACCGTCGATACCAATACAGAACCATTATTTTTAAGAGTGTATAATTGTGCATTAAAATACTTTTTTTTGTTTTATTGTGTTTTCTAATTGCCTCAAATACATTAAAACTCTCTCACCCTTCACTTTTTTTTTCTTTTTAACGTAAAATGATCAAAGCGGTTAATGCAAGCCGGTGAGGTTGTGTAGGCTATAGTCCGAGTCCGAATGCTTGCTTTATGGCTGTGCTTTATGGATATGTACTGGATGGAAAGATGGAGATGAAACGACTGGGAAGGCGGCCGAGCGCAGGATTGTCCTGAGGAGAGGATGCGAGTCTTCTCCCCTTGCAGCATATGTTCACGGGCTAATAAAAGTGAAAGATTTACAGTCCACGCCCGGCCCCCAACAGCCTCTCACCCTTTCAGGAATTACTGAGCATGATTTACAACGATGCAGATCACCGTCATCCCTCTCCAACAGCTCCAAACACTTGGATAGATCTACGATCACAATGCACCATTACTAAAAACAAGTGGAGTTTTGTCACCAAAGAAATTCTATTTGGATGCATGCCTTTTTTTTAAATATATATAATAATTTGCTGTTTTGTTAACGTTTGTCAGGATGCAAAATCCACTTATTCAGGCAATTCTTCATGCCATAACTATGTGATGATTTCCCAGACTTCTACAATGAATTCAAGCTTGTGTCCTTTTTTTATCAAACCACGTCTCCACAAATGCTCACCGCTGAATCGTAAAGAACAGCATGACGGATTATAAATCACAAATAGGCCTTCGTTAAAGCCCTAAACACTCTCGCACTGGACTTCACATTTTTTATCGCTACACAGATGCATCAATAAGCAATTTTTTGCAATAATGCAAAAAGCCTGCATTTAATGCTTCAAAAGTAAAAGTGTTGTTACTGAAGAATTGTTATTCATTGACACAAGATTGTGCTCCACGCTGAAGCTATTTGAGAAAGAAAAAAAAAATCACAATGAGCCTGAAGTTGTTTCAGTCAGTCCGCGAGGAAGACTGAATCAAAGGACACCATTTATCAAAATTCTGACAGATATGTTTATTCGATGTCTTACAGCAAATATTAATCTTAAATGTTTACCTACCGATCTTCCATTGGCTGAAACGCTGTACGGTTGCGGTGGTGTGAGATACGGGACCGTTTGGATATTATTTTCTTGGATCTCTTCAGTTTTCAAGTCTGATAGAGTCCTCGCGATTAATGACGACGCCGGGTTTCTAGGGGACGTGCTGCATTAATTATTTAGACAATCACGTGGTCAAACAAAAAAGATACAGAACGGAACCATACACCGAATTCTATCTTGGGATGTCGACAGCGCAGGTTGATTTATCTTAACGGGTTTTCTCGATGGGCGAAGACATTTTCACCGAACAGCTGGAAATCAAAAATGGCCGTTTGAGTTCGCATTGTGCGAGCGGCGGTATAGTCGGTGATGCAGAGTCATTGCAAATGGAACCGCGTATGGCTCCCATTTATTCTGTTCAGACATCCAGGTCAATACTCAGAATGTCTTGGTACTGAAAGACAATGGAGAGATCCCCTGCGTGTTTTCACAAGGGTTCAAAGGCTTTTTAATCAAACTATATATATATATATAGGCTAAATGATATATAGCCTATGACACATGACACATCTAACATGATTGTTTGTTAATGTTTTGCCTATTCAAGCTGTAATAAACTTTACATTTTGTCCTGGAGGTGTGTTGGTGGTATTATAATCTCTGTTTTTCTCTCTCTAACTCTCTCTCTCTCTCTCTGACTCAAGTGTCTTTACATTGACAATGCATTGGTCATTTATAAAGTAGTCTACATTAAACACACACGCACACACATACTCACATTAAATGTGAACCTCAATTTTAAAAAAAAAAGTTTATAAAATAATAGCAAATATTCTCTCTTGCAAGCGCAACCTCTCTCCACCAAACACACACACTTCACACTCTACAAAATGCTGGGTTGTTTTAACCCAACTTTGGGTCAAATATGGACAAATTGGGTTACATTTTTTAGTTACATTTTTAACCCCACGTTTGGGTTTGTCCATATTTGACCCAAAGTTGAGTTAAAACAACTCAGCATTTTTACATGTTTTAGGGGGCCAATGTATATTCTGTCCTTAACCCTACCCATCACACAAAACTTTCTGCATTTGTACATTTTCTCACAGTAGCCTATGATTTATAATCTGGATCCTTATGGGGACCAAAAAATGTCCCCACAAGGTCAAAAATGAATGGTATTACTATCGTTGTGGCATTTGGTCCCCACAACGTAGGCCACACACACACACACACACACACACACTAAACTATCAACATGGGAACATTGCATAGACTTCTTTTATTTTTACATAGGCTACAACTAAGTTAAATATAGCCTAATCGTAATCCACGAACTTCATTTACTTTACTTTTTTACTAAAATGAGATTTTGGGAGATTTTGTCAGGTTTATCTAACTTCTGGCTACAAATGTATCCCCAAATATATAGTTAAATATAATACATGACGGGATAGCTAAACGCACTCACACACCAAGCACACACAATGTCGGTGCTGATGGACAACGCTAAAAACAAAAAATGAATTTGATTAATATTTAAAAGATAGAACTCTGGTGTTATGTAAAAACAACCATATTGCTTGCTCATAATTCTCTCCATAAAGAGCAGAGGACCCTCTATGCCTACATGAACGGTTTATCAATAAAGCTTTGACATGAAATATTTCGTTTAATGAAGCAAAACATATGGTGGTTTATTTATGATTTGTAGTTTTCATCATAATCGCAATCAACGTAACATACCACGTTGTAAGGTGCGGGATAGCCCTTTTTTAATGTTAAGCAAAATCTGATAACAAATTCGAAAAAGTTAAACGCTTTGTGGCAAATAATCACCGTTTAAAAAGCAAATGTTAGGCTACTACAGAGCACACAAACACTTTTTTGGTGCATCTGTGTGCAAAAAGGCGTCTGAGAGAAGCGGCTGAAGGTCCATCAGGTCACGGGTGTAGAGGTCAGTGCTCGCGGCTCAAAAGCGTCTAATGCAACAGAAACTCTGTCCTCTGGATGAACCTGCCCGCAAGGCTTTTGTTGAACTTCTGTAAAAATACCTTTTCATGCTCACAACGTGAAGGCTTCAGTGTGAAGACTCCTTCGCAATGCATGTATGGTTCGTGTTTTTGTTTAAGGAGACAAAGACACCACAAAGATAGCAGAGCGTCTGAGTTTAATCACTGCTGGAAAGCCATTTCCAGATTCGACGTCAATCCCTTTTAAAAATAAAAATTAAAGTAAAAAAATAATACTAATAAAATAACAGTGTGTATGAAAGTGCTTGAGAAAACGTGTTTGTCCTATCTCATGAGTTTCTTGAGTCAACACAATACGACGCAGTTTGAGTGAAACCTCTCTGCATAATATTTATTTCATTACTGCAAAATATGCCTGTAGAAAATATGCACAATATACAGAAATATATACACATATATAAGAACTTAAAAAAAACTGAATTCGATAGCTAATTATGGAACGGAAAAGTACGTTCTCATAGAACATAAAGCTTTTAACATATTTAATAAATAGAAAGTTCAAACATCTTCAGGGCTAAACGTGTCTAAAAATGGAAAATAAAAAGCGGCTTTTCAAGACTTTCAGGTAATATTCGGAAGACAGATATACTGTTTACGAAGATGTCGGGAGGGATTTATAGTGAAGTAAGGCATGGGATATTCGTTTTTTTCTGTGTTATATATGTCTTTTTTAAAAAGCTGCAATAAACAATTGTAAAACACCTATAACGAAAATCTTAAAAATCACGCACAAGTTAAAAATTACTTGACTGAAATAGTCTTTTAGAAAGTAAACATTTAAAAGGCGCGCACAGCACACGCGAGGTTCAGAATGAAATTTCTTCAGTTTTTCAGTCTACAAATAAATAATTTCTCAGGCAACGTTTTTTCTTTCTTATCATTAACTAATTTTATTTAGTTTTTATTACTTGCACCCAGTTGACTCAAGCACAAAAAAATCATAATTTATTATACGCTGGACATTTCCTTGCTTGAGTTCTCTTCAATGATTAAGTTAAGATAAATTGACGCGCCATAGGCGTAAACTTGCCACAATGAGTTTGAAAAGAGATAAGGGGAGATTAAAATACAGAGGTTTTTTTTTTTAATTGTCACTAAAAAGAACCATGCTCTTCCAAAAAAAAAGAAAAAGAAAAAAAAACTGGCAAGTTTGTGTAAAATAGCGTGAGCTTTCTGACGTTTTTCTGTACCTCGTTGTGGCATGTGAACCTCATATCCTCGTTGCTTCAGTTACAAACGGTTACAATACTGGAAATTGAAATATTTAACGCATAGCAGTTTTCACGCTGCATTTAGTCGTAGTGTGTGCTTCTTCTCAGTTTTTGGCACTTGTACCCAACATGTCATGATTTGCTACCATGCAATGTCAAATAAAGCATTGTCTATTACATACAGTTGATCTGTACATCTGGGGGGAAAGAGATATCCACTTATAAAGTTGTGATCTCTGTCTGGTTGTCCTTCTGAGCGTGTTGTGCATGCTGATTCCCAACTGACGCCGATCTTCCCTTCGTGTTAGGGAGTTTGTGGTCCTTTTTCCATTTCATTCTTCTGTTCTGAAACCAGATTTTAATCTGTCGTTCAGAGAGACAGAGGGTGTGCGCGATCTCAATGCGACGCCGTCTCGTTAGATACCTGTTAAAATGAAACTCCTTCTCTAGTTCGAGAACTTGCTGTCTTGTGTAGGCTGTCCGAGAACGTTTGGGTTCAGGTCCTGTGTAATCCGGGTTGACTGAGAAAGACAAAAACACACTTCTGTTAGAAAAAAAAAAGGAACAAAAAAATCGCTCATTTGAAATTTTGAAAAATAAAAACAATGCCCGCTCGTTTGAACTTGATCGAACAAATTCTCAGAACTCGTCTAATTTTAGTTTAGGTGCATTAATTAAAGTTCATCATTACTAAAGGATTCAGTTCAAAGCTTCGGGCCAAGTGGACTACAGTAGTGGCCAACACAGCTAGCGGCCTATTTCCTAAGCAATAAAAATTTATGGCTGGTGTAATTGGCGGCCCCTTCAGAGGAACCCATAAATATTTCACTGAATGGTTTTAACTGTGGCTAAAACAGCAGAACAGGACTGGCCTACAAGAGAGTGAATCTTACCCGTAGTAACGTGCACTTTCTTCATCCATGGGTAAACCACAGCAGGCTGCTTGGCTGTTATCCCGTTCTGGCTCTTTGTGTTTTGCGGTTGTCCGGATATTTGGACCGCGGGACACTGCTCAGTCTGTGCGGGGAAAGGGTTGTGTTGGCCGGCTTGATCCTGCGCTTGACCCCGCTGCTGAACCGATGAGCCCTGGACAGTGTTACAACTGTAAGGCTGCTCAGAGTAGTTTGACCGTGAGTAGAGTCCGGGATGCTGGAAACCAGTGTCCTGCGACGGACTGTAGTAGCCCGGGCTCTCTTCAGGTATATAGCTGGTCTGAGAATATTCCTCACAAGGAGGAAATTTTGGATCCACATACTTGGAGTTCACCATGTACGAACTCATGGCCATTAATTTCTGAAGGTAGGAAATACTAATTTTTCTCGAGTTGTCTTTTTTTCCTCCCTCCATAAAGCCCTCCTACTTGCTGTCAACTGAATAAAGTTAGGCTACCATGTGACCAGCTCGGCCAATCGAGGTCGAGGGACTTCATCAACAGAGAAGAAGCTGTGCACACCTAGTAGTGATTTTCACAAACTTCACATTATCTTTTAATTAGTATGGTGATAATATAATATAAAATTGAACTGATTAAATACCCGGTCTGTGTACGAAGAAGAAAAAAACATTCTTTTGAGACATTGTGGGCATGGGAGGATCTCACACTCTTACAAATAAAGGTTCTTTTCTGACATCAAGAGTTCCATGAAGAACATTCAACATCTATAGAATCTTTATATTCCATAAACGGTTCTTTATAGTGGAAAATGATCTTTGCATTATTAGAACGATCTTCACAATAAGAAAAATTGTTATTTTAAGAACTGTTCACTGAAAGGTTCTTCTATAAGTGAAAAAAAAACTTTATTTACCATATCATATGAAAGCATGCATTTGCACCACATATATGTGCATGAAGCCCAATAGGTAAATTAATATTCAACTAAGCTAAATCAAACTCAACCCAAGTGGTGAAAAACAAAACAAGACAAAAGATAAAAAACGGTCCAAGGCACAAAAAGAGTCACATAAAGCCAGCAGACAATTGCTGGAGAGCGTCTTTGTCATGTAGAGGTCACTTAGAAGTTACTGGAGTCTCATCATTCCAGCGCTTCTCATCCTTTCAGCTTTCTGTATAGCGCGCCCTGGTTCGCCATCAATGCGCGTGCCAATCAATAATCAAACACCACAGAAAAGACAATAAACGCTTGCCAGTTCTTAAGGTAAGACCAGGGGCATAGTACATGGATGTGCAAAGTTAGTTCACATCCATACAAAATATTGCTAATATTATTTAGTGCTCTCTGTCCTACAAGAAAGGCACAAAATAGTATTCGGCAACACTATTCTTACACTAGTAATAACAGTCAATTAGTTACGTGCAAGTAACCCTGAACCAAATCTTAACCATAATTAAATTGTGCACACGCACTATAAACACTGTAATAAGGACATCTTAAAATAAAGTGTAACCACATATTCTATTCTATTCATATGCACACATTTTGTAAGATTCAAAAATGGTTAAAGAGACTTGTTTCAGTAAGAACAGGTAGAAGCGTGTACATGATCAAAGCTTTCCCCGAGTCCAACCACATAATCATATTATGTAATTATATGCGTCTTCATTGTACGAAAGTGGTTCTTCGCTGCCAGCTGCCATTTTCCAAATCACATTGCATAGTCTATATTGCCCGTACATTGGATGGCAAAAGCATTCAGCGGTCGAACATAAGACGAAGTTCTTGCATCGACCATATACTCCCCTAGAACCGAATCTGTGACTGTCAGTCTTTCACACAAATTCGGTTCTACAGGGTATATATAGACGACGACATGTATTCGCTCAACAAACAAAATGTCTAAGAAAAAATAATCTATATAGCTACAATGAAGCCGTTATTCTACCTCAAACATCAAGTGTTGCGAGTGTTTCTTCAAGGTTCGCCTTGATTTAAAAAAAAAAATTAAAAAAAATAAAAGTTCCGTACTTTTTTCAATACTCTTTTATTAATGTTTTTAGGAGCAAAAAAATCTCCAGAAAGAGGCCCGCAGCTCAATTTTCAGACCTCGTGTAGCCTAATGCGTTCATATTTTTATAGTTAACTAATCTAACCAATTCTGTAACTAATTATTTAATTCTTTAGGCCTATGTCTAACAACACCATATGCGCAATATTCATCCAGATCCAGGTATACGGCTTTAGTGCCAGATGCTGTCATTGATCAGGTATAGCCTTAAACCGTGTGCTGCACGTGAAGAAGCATATAAAGGAAGGCTAGAGGTCGAGAGGTCAAGCAGAATCATTTACAACACACATCACAAAGTTTCATTATTTTTGGTATGGCGACAGCGGTAGCGGAACAAGAAGAAAAGTTCATGGATAATACATGACCTTCTCAGATAAGCAGCTCCTGTGGTCATTCCCACCCGCTCACATATAATAAACATAGGATCCGTTCAAAAATTACGAATCAAGAACGCTCAACATTTTCCCGCGTAGGAATTGAACAGTTATCTATTTTTATTGTTACTTCTTTAAACAGCGATGTTAACTTCAAGTTCGTTTCGTATAGGAATTTACCATAATTTCCTTAAAACAAGCAGATTAAAAGTCGAATGGATTTGCATTGATTTATTTGATTATCTGTCTGTTAATTTTGATAAAATATTATGGATTATGATTTTAAAACGTACAGATGATTATAGCATTTTAGAACAAAATAATAGGCTATTGATTTAAAAGAGATGCAATTCTTTCTACTTTTTAGCAGGTAAAGCATGAGTGATATTAGCTGTTTAATATAGCAATTAATTTTTGTATGCATTTATATTTACCAAGCATAAAGACAATGTGCGTTTTAATAGCCTACGTGTTTTTGATTTGCATTAGTTAGACAGCGTGACCCGTGTTTCACCTTGCTTTGCGACTCGTTCAGGCGGGTCAAAGCCGAACAACTGATGAACTAAAGAACCAGAGTCAAATCTAATTTTAAATTAAATATATACATTTTTTATATAGGCTACATGTATGTGATTCCCATGCATGCACATGATCCAGATGATATAAAGCGTTTAAATTATTATTTCCCCCCATGCTACGTTAACCAAGATACAGATTTATTTTTGTATGCAGATTTGGTCTTTCTCAATTAATCGAAATTTTTGCATTGAGTGAATTATTTAAAATATAATGAAAATAATTCATTAAGGGAGAAAATAATTCGACAGTTTCGCTAAAAACGAATGAAATATATAATTTCGAAACTTTTAATACAAAATATATTGATTATTGATCACAGAATGTAGGCATAGGCTTATATTTTAAACTTCATAAGCTATTAGACTGAAGTTTGATTTAAAATGATTTAATATAATTTCGTTGTTTCACTGACATTGTATTGTTGGAAAGCAGTGAAAAACTTATGTATTTTTTATATATTTTTTAACATTCACATTAAATTGCAAAATCTGCAATTCTGAATTCAGTTAATTTAACTGAACAGGACTTTCGAACTTTTTTCTGACCAGCCATTGATTCAGACATGAAAATTAAAGTAAAGTATGAATGGTAGGGTCAAAATGAGAGTTTCTTTGCTTGGGGGCGCTAGAGAGCTTGTCAATAAAAGCCAGAAAACTCTGATTATTGTAGAGTTCACTTACAAGTCACGAAAGCGCGTGCATCGAATAACTGATCTATATTTACATGAATGCTATGGTACACTATCTAATAACAACAGAGCGAAATACATACAGGTGCAAATACATAAAAATAATTTGCCAATTCAAAGCAAAAAAAAAACCTCATGTTCAAATTGTTTCGACATAAATGTGTGGTAATCAAAAAACAACTTCATTTATACCAATGTGCATTTCACAATCACATTTAATAAGCGGTCTATTTTACTCTCTTCCTATTAACAAATAATGAAAAAGTAAAGAAGTTGTACAGTAAAGTATAGTCTATATCGAAAATAAAGGAAAAAATTGAAAAATGCTGATGCCCTCGTATCAAAAATGTGTATTTTACCTTCTTGAAATAATAAAAATAATATTAATAATAGTAAAAATAATTTAATTCATACAAGCCAAGCCCTGGAAAGTAATCTTTCATAACGTGACGCCACATTTGCACCAAATCCGGACTACTGTATAACATTTACGTCATCTTCATCACAACCTATATTTCCTCCAGTTATCCAACCGCCCAAAACTGAGCACAACAACCCCAGAGGAGTTCACAGAAACAGATCAGAGCTGGTTTGGTAGATACAAGACCCCAGTAAACATCATGGCACAATCCAACACGCGCAAATTCAGCGACGCTTCGCCTGTATCCTGACGAACACGAGCTTACCTCGAGAAGCGCATATATCCATGATCTGACCGCGCGTGGAGACTCTTTCCTCTGCAGCGACTCTGGGATCTTTTCCAAACCGTCTGAGCGACCTTTCTAATATACAATGTGAATTATATTTTGGCTTGTCAACTCCCTGGCCATAAAACAAAGTTTAATGGTATCACGTGCTTCCCCACAGCCATTCATGACAGCGCGCGGGTGCCATAAATAATCCTGAAAGTTGCACTTATTCAATAATGGCGATTACTCTGATCTCAGGAGGAAATAAAGACACGGGGTTCAATTCACATTCACTGCACTCACAGGGAAAACACACTGTCGAAAAACAGAGTTTATTTCTTGTAGACTAATGTCTGCTGTGTGCCTTATAAAATAATAGAGTTATTTGGTGAAGCGTATTCGTGTGTTACTTCAGTTTGCTCGTTATTTTGCTTCAGGACAAATGAGGTGTTTGTGAAATCTCTGACGTGTGAACTAATGGAAATATTTTTCTGACTGTAAATTTTTGAGAGGAAATAAAATAGTGCCATATGGCGGGTTGTCGATTTATGTGAAGGCACAAATGGCCACTGGGAAAGCTTCCGCATAGATTATTATAAAATTTACTGAGAAATGTTCTCAACACTATTTTTTTATTTTTTTTTACAGAATTAAACATTCAATTCAATATTCACCTGAATATATTAGCCTACATTTTACTCAATTAACAGTTAAATGCATTTAACATGTTATACGTGCATGGAATTCACGAGTGTTTCGCGACTTCAAACTCTATCACAAATGTTTCATAATGATATTTTATAGGCTATTTTTGATCGTCTTTTTAAAACGTAAAACAACATTACGTCAACACTGGAATGCGTGGATGTGAAAATTATTAAAATAATAATCAATAATTAAATATAATATTTTTATATAAATATAATAATTCCGACTATTCTCACAGTTCTTTTTTATTTCGTTCTAAACAAAAAAGCACAATTTCTACCAGTTAATAAAGGAACTGTGTGACTTGTGTCACATGACTGCGACAACCAATCATAGTCACAGGAAATGATCTCAAGGACAAAGATGCATAGAGCGGACAAGCAAGCGCCCGAGTGTTAGACAACAGCGCCGCCTGCCGACCGAAGCACACACTGCATCGCTGTTCGGGCTTTCTTTTTTCTTTCTTTTTGCACAGCTGCTCATCAACTATAAGAAGGTTTTATTTTATTTTAGATATAGAATATGCTTTATATAACACATCACTGTTCAAATAATGCATGAATAAATAATACAATTTATATAACTGACACATTTTACAGAGCATAGGCTATTTATTATTTAATATTTAGACAATAGATTTGCGTTTAAATCCTAACTCTAACTCTTTAAATGGTGTGGTTTTAAAAGTTCTAGACAATATAAATTGCATTTCAAGTTTGTATTGCAGGATTAGATATATTGTTGAGAACTAAGTGAACTGAATGTGAAGCTCGTTGCATGGACTCGTTCAGGCTCCTCTAACTCTATCTGTTTTGCCGCATTGCAGTGAGGTTGTAAATACCTCTGCCTGTCAGCTGACTGTGAAATACTGTCTTTGTCCCGCTCAGCCTGTCTCTCCCTTCCCAAAAAACTGCGCCATTCTCACGATTAAGGGAGGCATACATTAAAACGCACAACTCCACCGTCCGCCACAGGTTTCCAAACTTTCCAAATCATCATTTTATATTGTGGATCTTTATTTTCATGCGTAGATTAATTAGGCTATATATTAAATAATGACACCTGAATATATAAGAATCATTATTTGTATGCATGCAAAAATTAATTGTGTGTATAATAACGTCTGAATAATAGCTGTGAATCATTATTTTTATGCACAGATTAAATATTCCTATTTCTACAGCCATTCAACTCAAACTTCATTATTTGATATATAACTAATCTGTGGATAAATGTGACACTGGCGAAATAAGCTAATAAAGCATTAATTACAATTAAAAAATCACAAGAAGGGTCTGTCATAAAATAGTGTTAACTTGTAAATCCATGAATCTGCGGTTGAATAATCATACACGTAACTACTGAACTGTCATCATTTGAAGGTTTGCATTACTTTATTTCAGAATTTTTGAAGATTTGCTGCTTTGAACGACAACAATACTACTAATAATAATGTTAATAGTATCAGTTATTGGGAAGTATGAATTCATTCGTAAAGGTTGATGATTTTCACATTCAGATCAAATAAAAAAAATGTTTAAAAAAAATCCGTCAGCCTTTAAATAACTATAAATAGGCTACAATCTTCTTGCTTTTAGTGCAATCCAAAATTAACTACACTCTAAAAAATGCTGGGTTGTTTTAACCCAATTTTGGGTCAAAAATGGACAAACCCAGCCATTGGGTTACAATTTTAAATTACATTTTTAACCCAATGTTTGAGTTTGTCCATATTTGACCCAAAAATTGGGTTAAAACATCCCATCATTTTTGAGTGCAGCCTAATTGAGTTATCTGCAAAAAAAGAAAATACTGCAAACACAGTAAGATGGTTTTTGAAAGATTGCTAATGCTGCCGTCACAGTCTGAAATTATAATCGCAGTAACATGCTGGTCCTGTATCTTCTGACTGACACGATAGCATATTCAATCTTATGAAATATAAACTTACCCAACAAAGCCTTATAATCCATGTTTTCCTCCTGTGCTGCTGCTGGTTTGAGATCAGTCGTCCAGTGCTGTATTGGTGCACTGTTTAAAAATGCAACTCTTGAAGCCGTCTAGCATCTGATCTGACAACAGCCTGCAATCGGCCTCGAGTTTGTCTTCTCGATCTCTAACACAGATAGACATGCACGGCAAAAAAGAAAGAGAGAGAGAGAGAAAATATATGACAACACTGAATTTTGGATTTGGAGCCTTTAAGCCACAGAATGCAGTGGAAAAGTCGCTTGGGAAATCAGGAAAAGGGGTCACGAAGACGTTTGCGTCCTGCACATGACCAGTGGCATCCAATGACCGTCGAAACAGGATCATAAAAACATCTATTGCAAAGCTGTAAATTGTCTTCTAACAAAAGCGAATCTGGGCTGCCGAAAAAGCCTCTAGTTTTTTTGCGCATAATGACTGAGCCAGCTGCACTTCCTCAGCAAAGAAAATACAGTCACAGACATCTGTGTGTGTGTGTGTGTGTGTGTGTGTGTGTGTGTGTGTGTGTGTGTGTGTGTGTGTGTGTGTGTGTGTGTGTGTGTGTGTGTGTGTGTGTGTGTGTGTGTGTGTGTGTGTGTGTGTGTGTGTGTGTGTGTGTGCGTGCGTGTGTGTGTGAGAGATAGCAAGAGAGAGGGAGTGAGAGAGAGAGAATGGGAATGAAACAAATAAATTACAAACACGTAAAAACATTCTTAATATGCTGTTTCGAATAAGTGAAATAATTCAAATGAATTTAAATTAAAATAAGCCTAGCTAAAAATTGAAACTGACCTAATTAGCTGCAAAAACACGTGTCCCTTTTAAAACAAGAACCGTCGAAAAATTAAAATGAACGACAATTTCACGTGCTAGTCAAGTCTGAGTTAATGCGCACAGTAGATTTTATTAAATGTGAATACGTATTTCGAATCGACACTAAACTAAATACATATGAAATGCCTTATTTTTAAAATTTAAAAAGAATAATAGCCTATAGTAATTGATTATTAACCTATTTATTTCGTAAACAGCAACAATGCACAGTTCTTACAATCTGTTTGAGCAAAACGATGTACGAATAAATCAGCAATAGATTCAGAAATGTAGATTGTTTGTCGGCGTTCGAAATTTAAACACATTTGCCACTTTTTGCTTGTGGGTCAAAACGACTGATAGCCTATTCTAAGACGGAGTTTTACAGTAGATAATAGATTACCTATTTTTTATTTTTATTTTTTTTATTTATTTATTTTTACCGCAAATAATAGGCTAGCGAAGACCTTATAAAAATATTAATAAATCATTTTATTCGTGGCTGATAATGGGAAATCAAATAACACTCTCAAAAATAAGTAGGCTAGGTTATAGTAGCTATATGCTACATTCATTATTGGCCGGTATTTGTAATCTAAATTAGCTTATTGACCTTATTTGGACACATCAGTTAAAATTTGCAATTTTTTAACGTGAGATGCTATGTGTCACTCAATAAATAGCATGCCTGCATAAATAGGCTGCATGCTTCTGAACATGCTTTCCGTAGATGGACAGACCAAGTCGTACGAATTCGACGAATGATTAAAAAGTGGCTAATTCGTAACAATTCATACGACCTCACTCGTACGAATTAATACGATTTTGCTAAATCGTACATATTTTACGAATTGGCCAATTCGTATGAATTCGTACGAATGACCTACCCCTTACCCCGCCCCTAAACCTAACCATCACGTGGGTTTAGACAAATCGTACGAATTAGTACGAGTGAGGTCGTACGAATTAGCCACTTTTTAATCATGCGTCGAATTCGTACGAATTGGTCGTGAGATAGTGTTGCGACAGACGTATCTTTTTCGCACATGTATGTCAACAGCAAGAATTATACATAGCCTATATATTTTTGCGGCTCATTTGTTTTGATTTTTCCTAAGTTTTTTAAACATTGTTTTATTTTATATACTTTCTTTTTATGTTCGAAATAAAGATTTCAAATTCAAATGTAAAATTGTATTTACATTTTCTATAACGAGGAGGTATGGAGATGTGGTGGGGGTCTTAAAAGGGAAAGCCTTTATAATCAAAGTAATCTGAAAACAGATTTTATGGCAGACAACCTTGAAGTTTCAGCAAGGGAACATCTGAGAGACGGGGGCGAGCGCTGATTTAGGTATACTGGTTCCGAGCCAGTATCACTACTGGGCGATTTACAGGCTCGGTGTTGCAGCGACCCGCTCGGCCTCTCGCGGTGTCGTAAAGACCCGCTGTCTGAGAAAGTTATCGTGTGCGTAAAATAAAGAGAGGTCGCAGTGACACGTAATTCCAGTGGGATTCGCCTGATAACTGGCGCTCTGTGTCTGGACTTCCCAAACAGATGAAATGACTGCATCAGTGCAAATACGCCATCGCATGCCTACCGTTCAGCGTCTTGTGGAAATGTTGATCCGCAGGAGAAAATACTTCGCCCACTGGTCGACAAAGTGAGAACTGATGGTATCAGATCGTTACTTATTTATGCCAGTGGAATCAGATATGATTGAGAGCTGCTGTTATTGAATAGTGTAGCCTGTTTGCTGAACAGGCCCAGAGCCAAATCCATCGGTCAGGGTTTCTCCTGCATGACCCTAAACGCGCTTGCTTTTAGTTGTACCGCACATGACAGGCAGGGAGGGAGAGGAGGGAGAGGGAAATTAGATTAACTGTTGCCTGTGTTTTTCTCTTTTTTCCGTTTGGGGTTAGCGAAAGTCTTGTTCGACATATGTTTACATTAGGCCGACATTTGCGTTTATTAATTTAGGCTACTTCTATAATAATAAGAAGAAGAAGAAATAAGAAATTTTACACTATTTTGTTGAAACATGAAGTACCCTAACCGACAGGCTTTTCACAATATAATTTAACGTGTAGCTAATATTTCAGATATAACAATATTTAAAACTAGGTTACATTAAGTTTTTAGTTGTTTTGTAACAAAGGCGTGAATAGCCTATGTATATGCATATTATTTATACGCTATAACAACACAAAACAAGCATATTAACTGTAAAAATGTAGGGGTGTTTGTCGTGCGTGCGTGCTGCTTAAAACAAATAAAACCGGCGTTGTTATATTTATATGTTGCTGTATGTTGTGTTGAGTAAAGCTCCCGTTTTTACTTTTCATTTCTAAATGGCCCGGACAGTTCTGATTTTCCTCCTGATGATTCAAGTTGGATTGTACATTTTCATTCGAAAGGAAAGAAACATCAGGTCAAAGAGAAAGTACAGAGAAATAAGCTGTAGAAAACTCGCTTATAACATTTTAACTCTTTTAGCTCAGTCGTTATTAATAAACTAGGCCTTTTCATAACGTTTTATCAGTTGAGCTGAAATATATTTGCCTACACAGTGCTCCATGCTGGGATAAAATGAAGCTGTCCAAATTCCTTTGTTCTTGTCCTTTTCTCAACCCTATCTATTCAGAACAGACCCTGTAAACTGCTAAACTGGGCGCGTGTTTGAACTGGGCGCATGATTGTCCCGAAATTTGCCATTCCGGAAGCAAATGAATTTAGATACTTGAATGATCGTGTTTTAATTCTGATGATGAAGCTCATGTTAGTAAGTGTACGGGCACACAGTCCTATATTTTCACAGAACAACTATGCCCTCTAGTGGCAATAATGCGCACCCCTGATTCATTTAGCAAAATAGCGGGATGCGTTCATGTTTCTTTCTTTTTTTTTTTTCTTTTTTTTTTTTTTTTGCATTCGCGTTTCACGGTATGTCTATATATCTGTTAAAAATCTATGAGTGTTGCAACGAATGCATGGCTGAAAATAATTACGTTGATAATCCCTTCTGCCTTTTATTGTGACATCAAAAACCATTGCCAGCTTTAAGGTTGTGGAAAAGCATTTCGAGAATAAACGTGACTTTCAGAGTAGGCCTACTGGGGGGTCGATGCCGCTTTAGTCTCACAATCAATACATCGACCAGACGCCCCGCAAAAAAAGTGTCTACGTTTTTGTGTGCAAGTACAGACACAAAGACACAGTGAGGTTAGTTTCAAAGAGAAGAGCAATAACAGGCCTATACCATAAACTCATTTAGACCAGACGTCTAGCTCTTCTATAGCTTTATTGGACCCAATTTCTTCCTGCTCTAAAGCAATTCTTGGTACAGGTTTGACGATGAATTGGGGTCCCTTGCAACACCTTTTCCTAATCATAAACTTTTTTCCCCCCCCCATTCAATATTCTCTAACAATGAACCTCTAGTTTGTGTTCAGCATGAAAGAAAATGAGGCTGATCGCATAACATTGAAATGTAAAATGTCATTACATAAGCAGCATGCATGTCGAACTTGAAATTTATTTGTAAAAATTGGTCTAAAAAGAAACATTTTATCACAGTAAGTGCACGAGTTGAGTATTCAACAAAGCTTGTCTACACCCAAATTCACTATACAGCACTGAAGACAATTGAGCGTCACTGTGACCAAAATAAAAGACATAAAATAGACCAAAAAGGAGTTCGTTTTACTTACATAATTTAAACATTTTGATGCCAACACGCCAACAAAATATTCATCGAGAAATACACTACTTTAGTAAGGAGAAATTCGAAATGAGGGATTGAACACAAGATGTGCAATTTAAAAAGAAAGAAATTAAAGGCACAGTAAATTATTCATGTGGCTGCATGGGTGAAGAGGTTTTGCATGCATTATGGACAAAGATCAGCCTAAGAAATGATAAGCAAAGACTGACGCTGAATTTTACTGTGCAAAAAAAAAAACAAAAAAAAACTTAGATCTTAAAAGAAATACTGTATGGTTCTGGGAAATAGATTTTAGGGCGTTTTAAGCCAAATGTAACTATTTTAGAAATCGTTGTGAAATATTCATAAGTCACTCAAATAATTATTTTGACTCAGAGGGATATATATATATATATATATATATATATATATATATATATATATATATATATATATATATATATATATATAATTAAATAGAATATATGCCAATTCAATCTTGAGTAGCTCAACAACAACAACAACAACAAAATCACAAAAATTGTATCCTAATCCAAGGATATGTTAAAGGGACGCACACTTGAAGCACGCTTTGCACTAAGGATCTTTACCGCTCCTCTCTCGGTTCATCTTCTTCATTTTCATTCTTCTGTTCTGAAACCAGATTTTAACCTGCCGTTCAGTTAAACTGAGGATTCGAGCGACTTCATAGCGACGATCCCTCGTTAAATACATGTTATAAAGGAACTCCTTTTCCAATTCCAGAGTCTGATATTTTGTATACGGACAACGTTTCTTTCTTGTTGATCTCGCATGGATCCAGTTTGCAGCAGGGTTGCCTGAAAAGAAAGAAACAAGCTAAAGAAAGCATAATAATAATAACAATGTGAAAAGAAAACCATGCACATAAGCTTAACTTCCACAAGAAAGGTCATGACCATATAAGAAACGGAGCTATACGTTCAAATTTAACCATTCAAATATTGTGTAATTGATGTTAAACATTAGTGTGAACGCAATTATTTCCAAAGTTTATTTTTTTAATGGCCACTACACCGATGAAGGCCAGTGGTAAGAGGCCGGACACTTTTATAGGTTTGTAAAACCTCCAGTTTAGGACAGTTCGACAGTTGTAAATCACAGGGCAATTCATTTTACTTACTTGGGTCAAGTTGTTGTTGTTGCTGTTTTTCGTCTTTAGGTTCGCCGTGGCTCGAAGTATCATTTTCAACTCTTTCTTCAGCAGTTTTGTCTACGGATACAGCGCTGCCGCGAAACTCGGGAACCACCGGCGTCTCTGCTTCAAACGAGGCGCTTTCAGTCCTTTTCGAGGGTACACTTTCAGTCTTTGTACCGCTGAGCCGAGCGTTGGAGTGGAACCCCGATAAAGAGATATGGTTCGCGACTGGCTCTATCCAGGAGCGGACGTATCTGTTGTCAGAAAGATGGGTCTGGTGGACGTATGGATGGTAAATCCCGGAGACTGCAGCAGGAGAGGACTGATGAACCGAGGACCAGGACGCTGGGAACACGGCTGACTTGGGAGCGAAGCTGCACGAGGAAAAGTCCGCATTTTCGCCCACACCTGACGGCCTCGCGGTGTGTGAACCCTGGACATAACGCGCTCCGTACACATCCTCCGTCTCGTGCCCCATAATAGAGTCCACATAATAGCTACTGAGAGTTGAACTAGTCGACATTTCTGGATCCCTTCGAACACATATAAAACGTTACTCTGTTTCCGAAACCTTGCCTCTGAACAATCATAGTATTTTTGCTGCCTTCATCTTCAGTGATTGGTTGCATGAATCACGTGATCATATTTACTAATACAGAGAGTAAATCAGTCCTCTGATAGCGGTATGTTTGATTTTGTACTCTTAAAAAAAGACAAGTTATTATTTATCTGAACTAGAAGTGATATTCTGCATTCACATTTTTTTAAATTACGTCTGTTTCTTTTTTTTATAACAAGGTCAGATTAATGCACCCATTTATTTGCACTCACTATTACCATAACAAACGATTCCAGCCGTGTAAAATCTTGCACAAATTTCGTCATAAGGTATGTCATAGTCTTGCCTTGTAAAGGATTTTATAGAGTACCGAGTTGCAAGTCCTCGTAAAATAAATGTAATAACATGCTGTAAAACAACGAACCGCCACAGCCACACATATTCTCATATTTTATAAACTACTTTAGTGTTAAGATCTGTTATGCGGTTTTTGTAAGTTTGATGCTGACTGTGAGGTGTTGTGAGATTGACACAGAAATAAACATTTGTATATTTTTGGTACTTATTCAAAAGAGAGTCATAGTATTTTATGTGTATCAATAAAGATTTTATGAGGTGCATTTGATTATGTATTAATGTTCCCTTAATAAAACAGACTCTTGGCATTTCAAAGTGTCTTGACCTACGTGTTTATCATTAATAACAATAATAATGTAGCAATATTCGGATCTTTTTAGAAAATGTAGCCTATTTCGAGATTGAATTACTTACGGGAAAATGTTAATCTACCAAAATAATAGAAGTTTGTATATAGATAAAATAGAATAGGTCATTTGTGTAAAAAGGGATTCAGTCAAGGGAAATGTAAACACAAGGAAAATATAAAATATAGACATTACATATATATTCTTAATTTGAGAAAATAATTTCTGAGAAGAAAACAACGAGGTGTTATGGTAGCTGTTTGTCGACAAGTTGTCATTGAGAGCTCAGCCGTTACAATTTCGGTCAAAATGATAATCTGTGTTTCCATCTGTGACCACACTTACACATCTGAGCTTGTATGACATTGTGTTTGTGTGCGCACATAGAGAGTGAGTGGGCGATGCTAGAAATATACTCTGTTTAGACGCGTGATCGGTATTAAAAGACGAAAATAATTAGCCTACATCGGCATGACAAATTTTAAACAACATATGAATTTTTAAACAACATATGTTATGAATTTATGAGATGACGGAACAAATCATTTTCACCTGAAGTCTACCAAACGTCTGTGCTTCTGGTTTGCTGGATTTGTATTTTTTTTTTTTTTTTTTTTTTTTTTGGCTTATCATAATTAGAAATTTGGAATATTGACGTTTGACATAAGGTTATAGGGTTACATTTGCGTATTTTGAATTACCTTGAAATAAAGTTTTATTTAGAAAAAAAAAATTGGGGCTTACAAAAACTTTTTTTTCAGAACATAACAGTCCATTTTGGTAATCAGAACATTTCATTTTTCAAATTAACGTCAATTGACATGTAGGCTACCCATGTTTATAAAATAGTTTGTATTTGCTAATTTATCTTTGAAGAAGGAAAATATATTTATCCTTGTAATTTATCTTTGGTGTGTGCGTGTGTGTGTGTGTGTGTGTGTGTTTGTTTGTAAGGGGGAGGGGTGAAACATGGTTTTCATTACGCTGTTGTTTAGAAACGCTGTACCAAATATTACACCAAAACACTATTACGACATTATCAATTTATTAGTCCACTGACCACATGCCACAAACATGCACTTATACAGACATATTTAAACATCTATTATACAGAAATCTATAAACGTAATTATTTCAAATAAATGTACGTTTTCATTGGAGAAAGAATGGGAGATCTTCACTTTCAAATGTGCTTTCATGTCCAAAGTCATGGCTTTTTGGCGCCACATTTTTGCTCTGTTCCCGCTAAAATGAAACTGCTCGGAACAGTTTCTATAATCTTCTTTTATAAATTAAGACCGTACACCACTTTTATACCCTGTGAAACATATGAAATTACACCAGGCTTCACATTTCAAATGCAATCAAAGATGTAGCAACAAATGACAAGTATTCAGCAACGATCACAACATTGGAACGTGAAAGTAGCCAAAACAATGCACACTGCCCTCATGTCATCATTTTACGGGAGAACATGGAGACTGACCGAAATGAAGGGGATTAGTGTTTGATCTGCACTTGTTTGGATGTTCACGAAAAAGTGAGATTGGACGTCAGTTCACGGATGCGATTTTCTCGACTCATCTTCTTAAGTTTCATCCTGCGGTTTTGGAACCAGATTTTCACTTGTCTGTCAGTAAGGTTGACGCTTTTGCTTATCTCTAGACGGCGCTCCCGAGTCAGGTACATGTTGAATAAAAATTCTTTTTCTAATTCCAAGGTCTGGTGTTTTGTGTATGGACATCTTTTTTTCCTTCCGCTCTTCGCGGTCAACCAGTTGCTCGTCGGTGTGTCGCTTTTGGATTCTGCAAAAACAAAAGGACAGAATGTCAGAAGATAGAATCAGGGAAAATGGGACACGTTTTCTTTCAACATAAAAACATATACGGCTGCCATAATTAAACCTACACTTACGTACTGAGTCAAAATATCTATAATTGTCCATGTGACAGTTACCACTATATCCAAGTGTTAGTTATCTCTACAACGTAATTTCATTGAATGCATTTGAATGTTTTGCTTCTGTTGTTTGCGTTTGGTTAACACAGGATCTTGTCTTTTTAAGCCATTACCTCATTTATAACCAATGCACTTTTAAATGCAGTTTTCAGATCCTGCACCAGAAATAGGACTTGACTATTGAGCTCCTCAGTCAGTATATCAAATAAAAAGCAATGAATAATTTCTACATCAAAAGAACATTCATTCTCGTGCTGAATGGATTAAGTCGCAAATACATTTCACCAATGCTGTTCTTAAATTGACCAAAGAAGAATGTCAAGTCACTTGCAACAAAAGGTATTTGATGTTAACGCGCCCTCGCAGCGCCGTTTCCTGTTAGAGCTTTTACTGCAACCTGAGAAAGACTCCCATTAAACATTACGACTTTCGGGCTGTTTGTGTTTTATATTGGGTTTTATGATACTAGAGCGTTCGCGTTGCACCGAGACGCGATTAATCCGTTTATTGTACTCACCTTTGCTTTCTCTGTGAGGCAATTCAGGGCTGGAGACAGACGCCTCAGTTGAGCAATGCTTCTCCTCCAGCGAGCTGAGTTTGGGATCTGGACTCTGCGCCGGGGAAGAGCTCCTTGTGTCCCGATCGAGCGTAAGCTTCTTTTCCACCTCGACAAAGGGCGTTGACTGCGACTTTGGAGTCACCCTGTTCAGCTGCATTAACGTAGTGTTTGGGCTCATCGTCTCGTTGTCATAGTCCGGGTTTTTCGCCGTCGCGTAAGTTTGACTTAGTCTGAAATATCCAGGGACCGGGATCTCGGGACTCTCAACGGAACATGATTCGGGGATCAGGTTGGAGTACGCGGGTATCTCAGACGAACTGACCTTTGCTCTCTTGTCGGAGTACATACAACAATTAGTCTCTTCTTTAATGCTTTGTGAAAATGTGCAGGTGGACATCTGGTTGAGCGGTTGCTCTAATCGGCAGGACCTGCTTGGATCTGCCCAGGTATCAGTTTGAGGTATGTACGAGTGGACGTTCATGCCCATGTTTTGGTGGTTTACTTCCCCCCGTTTGCCAAGAGACGGCAGGAGTCCACAGGTTTGCATTCCATAGGTTCCCATTTCTGCAGTGGCTGGCATGTACATGTTACTGCTGGAATAAAAATCTGTTCTGCACGCCCCAATCAAGGAATCTACCAAAAACGTGTTTGCAGCAGGAGAGCTGTTGGGAAAGGACATTTTGGAGAGTTTCTTTTTTTTTAAGATGCAGAGAAGTGTCCTCTGGAAGCTGACATATCTAGCAAAACAATCCCTGTATAACCAGCGAGTCTCTCTGCAACCACATGACACTCTCACCAATGAAATTTGAAAATGGCCTTGAGACGCAGGCTCTTCCCCGTCACGTGGGCGCATTGAAACATGATTTGAAGTTTCAGACGTGGTCAACAGCGACACCTAGAACAAGGACTTGAAATTGGTTTCAAGACTGCCGAAAAAACGTTGTTAAATCCATTTCAGGATAACATATAAAATGAAAACTTGCACTCATATATAGGCCTGCTGTTAAACAAAGAACCAATAACAAGGATCATAATTTATAGCATTTAGCACAGTCTATTTTGTATAGCTACCTTTCATTTCCATTCAAGGTCAAGATAGGAAATGTCTGAAGATTTCTCGTAGTTCACGAGGCAAAATGCAGAGGACTATGCAGAACAAAATGAGCCGGTGGACGCGGGCCTAAACACCGCTGACTCGATTATGATTGAAAAACAAAATTGTGATTCATCCTTTCTATGTTCGATTTTGTCATGAATTATGTTTTAATAGACACAAATGCTTTTGCATGCTTTGCACATTGATTTTTTTGTTGGATGCAAAGGAAATTCAAATGTTATTACTACTTAATAATTCATGTAATACCTTGATTGTTGTTTGCTGCTATTTTCAAAATTAAATATGATTGTTAAATCATAGCTAGTCAGTGCTTTTTATCAGGAACAAGTTATCAGTCACATTATCATTATTAGGATGTAAAGTATTTGTTTCTATATTTGCAAAATATAGGCTATAGCGCAAGTCAAATGTTTAAACGATTTTTCTGTTTTGTGCAATTAATGCAGTTCTTTCATATATGAACAGAGTGGAGTTTATCAATTCTTATGCTATTTGTCTTGTAAAATAGTCCGATATACTGTGGTAAACGCATTTACACATTGACTTTAGAAATGCGTGCATTTTCGCTCAGCGAAAACATGCTATATGCATCATTATAAAATTATTGTGAGAAAACACGTAGAGTATATTATTCCTAATAACTAAATACGTTTGCAGAATTTAACAGCATTTATAAAGGATATCATATTATCTCTGCTTAAGAAATGGATACATTGAAAATGCACAAGGAGAATTAAATGATATTGCTATATTTATATGCCATCGAATTAATCATTTGTTACAAGTGTGTAATATATCGTCACAAACCAATCATACCAATAAAACAAAATTCTAAAATATCAAGCTATAATGAGTCAATAACTATTTTATAGAAATCTTGATTTTAGGTAAACGGGCGCACGGTTTCTTTACATAATTTGGATAAAGCATAAAGACAAAAAAGAACGCATGTAGGCTTCGCGCTAAATCATGGGTTTCCTCCTAAAAATAGCAAGCTGACAAATCTTCCAGATAAATAACAAATAAACAAATAACAATCACTGCAGAGGACTGACATCTGAAAACACACATAAACACAGAACATAATAGTCATATTAGTATAGTGTTCACGATTAAACGTGTCAAATTATTAAACTATTATGCTAAATGCATAAATTATCTGGGTTATGCAATTATAAGCAAATACTCTAAAAAGCCTATAATTACATCTTCAAAAGAGTTTTTTTAATTTGTTGGTTCACCCTTATGTGTAATACATATAGCATATATATATATATATTGTAATACATATAGCATATATATATATATATATATATATATATATATATATATATATATATATATATATATATATATATTTTAAATAGATAAACGATAAGTGGATGTAGATGCGTGTACAGTTTAATACATTTCCTAAATAATTAGTGGACTAGCTGTTATGATCCATGTATCATTTGAGATATTTAGAATATTTAATTGTATTTTTTGCCTGCAGTCTTCCAGCGAACTGTTTAGGCTATAATAAAGCTAAAAGATTGTCAAACCCTTGCAAAATCTGTCTGCCATAATCGTTCGTAATACGATTGCTATATTAAGGATAACAACAAAAACTACAAATAATAATAATAATAATGGTGGTGGTGGTTGTGTTAATGTCTCTTTATCGAAAGTCTCTTTATTTTCTGTTTCCAAAAAAGGGAACCGTAAAGAGGCACGCTAACCTCAGAGACTATGAAGAAAATGTTAACTGAAATTGTCTCCAACTATGCAGATGAAAATACCCTCCGTACGTGACTAAAATATATTTTTTCGGTTTTCAGGATATTCTGAGATACGATGCAACAGGGTAAATCTAATTGAGAATAGGAGTGAATCTCAATAATAACAAACCGCTAGTAAACGAGCATAAAAACGTTATAGATTAGATCACACAACTCCGCTCTCAAGATCATAGTCATTGTTTTTGAGGAAAACTACACTTGGATTACACACAGCACCAGGTCCAATCATTGCTGTGAGTTCGCCCTCTCGTGGCTTCAAGTAGTATCAACAAAATATACATAGCCTAAATAAAGGGTTTGTCTATGTTAAGATTACAGGCAGAGTAGTCTATTATAAAAACAATACAGTATTAATCAACACTATCTCACGACCAATTCGTACGAATTCGACGCATGATTAAAAAGTGTCTAATTCGTACTAATTCGTACGACCTCACTCGTACTAATTCGTACGAGGTTGGTATTAATATGTAGGCTAATTATAAACGCTAAGAGATTTGGGAAACATATAGGAAACAAAAGCTTGTAAGATTCTCCGTTTGCCTCCAAAATATCAGGTTTGCCTTTACAGCATATTCTGATTCTACAGAGGTATCCGCTTCTTTACTGGCCTATGTCCACTGATATAATGACAAATAATTTCTGCACCAACAGTCTTTTGGGAGCTTTTTGGTTCTTATAGCATAATCTTAAGAAAACACCACTGAGGCGCTCTAAAGCGTTAAACAGTCAGGACGTTTACTGCATTGTTACCCTTGCCTAAATCCCCTTTGTTGAAGAAAACATTATGGAGGATTTGACATGGTTGTATTATATGGTTTTATTTTACACAGCATTTTACCAGGCTTAACGGCGGCTATGTGCAGTATTTAAACTATAGTATAGGAGGTATCAGTGAGAAGGCCTTTGAAGGCAGATCAGTGGGATTGAGGGGTTGCGGCGGCCATATTGGACGTGCTGCACTGCGGCGGCTCTGAGAGGGCGTAGTTTTTCAAAGAGAACCGCAAAAAAGGTGCCTTTACTTATTCGATAAGGTTAAGGGTGACGACCTTGACATTACAGAAGTTCAAATACAATATTTCATTCGACGTTCGAAGTTGTTGACGAAATCGAACTTTGTAAACCACTGTGTTCAAGACGGTTAGTGTTCACGTGCTATATTTTACGTAAACAGACAAATGAGCTTGTCGAAATGGGGTGATGTCTAACGCATAGTAGTTCAATACGAAGACTAGTCCTCTTTTGTATAACACGCCTATTTTTAGATTTCCACTCTTATCTGTTCACATAGTAGCTACTCAGTTCTCCTCTTTCTAGACAGAAAAAAAGAAAACATCTGCACCCTTTGTTTTTCAGGGCAAAGTCACAGTTGAAGTGGATAGAGGGTCCAATAGCCCCAATTTAATTTACTGCCCAGAGTTTAGTGTACTGTCTAGACTGTTCAAGGTTTAGTAAATAGCCTTAGTGTAAAACAACATACAAGGAAAGAAATTTGTCAAAGACCTATGAAAGTTTCCATTGGAAATTGATCTCTCTTCATCTCACTTTCCTTCTTCATCTGTAATAATCGAAAACAACATTCATCTGGAAAACTAGTAGGCCTAACATTTTGAAATGCAACACTGTAAAATAATTCTATTTATGCCTAATAAAAAATAAATAACTGTTAAATAATGCATTCTGCTGCGCGCACTACCATACAAACAAAGAGACGTCACAACAATTAATACAAATCTGCAAATAACTTGCTGTATTTTTATTTAATACATAGATACATTACATGCTTCAAACGAATAAATGCATACACAGTTCTAACTCAATGTAATTACGTATTGATTTGATGTAATCAAAGGTTGCTTACAATGTGAGAATGCAAAAATACAATAAATAAATACAAATACAAAGCTACTGAATTCCAATGGCATTATCACAGAGTATGAAGAGATTGTCGGGGTACCTGTTCCTGATAACTGATCATTTACCTCACTGCGGATACATTGTGGTAGATAGGCTAATTTGTGCAGAATTTTAATTGCGGATAAAATTCATTTTAGATAGCAAGTATTTTGCATAGTAAAATACAGCGTTGACGTGAAAATAAGTCATGTGTCCGACGAATGGATGATGTCCCACAATCATGACACAATAGGATAGCCATCGTCTCCCGAAGCGGCAAGTAGGCTATACATCATGACTTTCAGAACAATGGATTTCCAGTGAAATACTGGAGACGGTCTCGGTTCATCTTTTTCTCTTTCATCCTTCGGTTCTGGAACCAAATCTTCACTTGTCGGTCTGTAAGACTGAGCATTCGTGACAACTGCAGACGCTTCTCTTTGTTTATGTACACATTGAAAAAGAATTCTCGTTCAAGTTCTCGGATCTGGTATTTTGTATACGGGCACCTCTTTTTTCTGGACTTTGTTGAACCTAAAAAAAGAAACGCAACTTGATTACATTGCAATGAATTTGAACTCTACAATGGCAGATGAAGTTCGAGTCTATCCGACACTTCGAATACTAATGCCTAATTTGTTTTCATTTTGTTTAATCCGCATTACACAGACAAAACAATCGGAAAACGAAATTATGTTTACACAGGCAATACAACGAGACAAACACTGCTACATTAAATACACACATGTCATGTACGCAAACGACCCACAACCGCTGGCACACACACACACACACACACGCTTCACGTCCAAACACACACACGCACGCGCACATGAGTAACCCGTCCGTGTATTTTCGATTTGATTAAAAGTCTTTCACTTTTGAGTTAAAATCTTTGGTGATAATGTTGCATAACACTGAATCAAGCGACAGCCCGAAGGCTTCTAAAATAGAAGAGGCTTTCTAAGAAAGTGCGGTCTTTCTCGATTTGAATCGCGACTATCATTTCAGTCTTTACAACAGTTCATAAACGAAATGTTTTGAGTAGGCTAACCTATATGATCCGACGAAAGCGCCTTCCCCATAGTAAACATTTTTACGAGTGCAAAGAGAATCTTACAAGCTATATAAAAACTTTTGCATGCGTATAAAGTGCCACATAAAAGCTTTAGGGTAGACTGAACCGTGTTAGAAGCGTGAACCTACTTGAGCCGTTGTTTTTCTCTTCATCGCAGGTTGATATCGAGGATTCCTCCTCCAGGGTTTCCGAGGGGTCTTGCTTGGTCTGGTCCGCGCTATCTGTAGACACATTGCATGCAGCATCTCCGGGGACACTTGTATCTGGCTTTTGTTCGGACTGCTCAGGGTTGGGCTTCTCCGAGTTAGCAGTCTCAAAGAACTGATCAAATTCTTGTGGAAGTACCCCGTTTCGGCCGACGTTGGTGAAGAAATTGCACGAGGAGCTATTACCACCGTGATGGTGGCTATACACGGAATCGTTTTTGAAAATAATTTCCGCTCTGTTTGTTGACTGTAGGAGATCTCGGTGCATTATCTCCTCCGTTGAATAGTACGAAGCGTAATTGCCCCTGTAGTGCCATTTGCTCGGATGATCCAGTCCATAGTCCCTGAAAGTCACTTCACGAACAGGTTGGACTTGCGCTATGTTCGAAGAATAGGGGAAATTTACTTGACACGACGTTGTTTGTGGTAAAAACGATGAGACCGACGAGAAATCATGAACATAGTACGGTAAATACATATTGGATGCACAGTTGCCGCGATCATCGTAGTCGGTCATTGCTCGCTTTAGCCTTAGAGAGGAAAAATCGTAAGCTTGACTGTTAAACTTTGCCCATCTATTGCACCATATGCGTGTGGATAGGACTCGCGAGGAAGAAAAAATCGGAAACGTACGCTGACGTGCAATTCATCTTGATCGATTCTTGAGGTAATTGTGTCATGTGATCCGGTAAAAAAAAATTACCATATATCAATATCAGTCATTAAGTGAGCGACTCATAGGTAACCGCATGAGGCAGGTCATTGGTTGCCTACATTTTTGAAACTCCCATGTTAATTCCCCCATGTGTTGCAAGGCATTAGTAAACAATCACAGAAATACCACGTTTAATATTTTGTTTAAAACCATGCAATGGGTAATTAAATAAAAGACCTTCATCTCAACGTTAAACAATGTTTTTCAAATGTAAAACATTAAGTTGAATTATTCAATTGCTTTATTTTTATATTTTTCTAGGTTTCCCAACCACTTAACCTCACGGCCGAAAGAAAACTTTGACTATGAAGCAAAATTGCAATTTTTTTAGTCTCTCCTTACAGCCAACTCGGAAATTTAAATTTGCAAGCTTTAAGTTGAAAATGCACGGTACATTGTTAAACGCGTTTTAAGCGTGTGTTATTATAAGAATTGGTTCATCTCTTTTTTTAAAGCTGCAATATGATATTTTACTGAAATTCTAGGAAATGTAAAGTCCATATCCTATTATACCTTAGGCTACATGAGACATGCCATAGGAAATTATGAAGAGAAAAGAGAAAGGGAAAAAGGAAAATACGATTTGAGAGGTGAAACACAAAACGAGAGAAACGTAAAGCAGTTCATCAAACATAACTATTTGTTGTGATGCAGCGAAAACATATTTTCTGTTTATTCTACACAAAAGACTCTAAAGAAGTCTAAAGTCTAAAGAAAGTAAAAATTTAGTCACGATATAAACAATGTACAAGAATGCTTTTCCAAAAAAAAAAGACAAATGGCTACGTATAATTTAAGTGTAATAATATTCAAAACTGTACCTTTCTGTTTTAGCTTCAAGGAAAATCTGCATTTTGTCCGATTTAGTATTCCAGAAGTAAAGCTTAGCGAACACTGTTATTAAAAGGAAGAGATAGACTGATTCACACTGCCAAGTACAAAACAACTGTTCTGGCTTTGAACGTCTGTGGTCTGAGACAAAGCGCAGCCGGCAATCACCAATAACCGTCAGCCAAATCATTTTATTGCACAGACAAAAGGATGTGCTATGGTGTACTGTCCTGTGTGGAGGTAAACAGTGACTGCTACATTCCTACCGAGAGACTGTGAAAACTGTATATTTACCGTGTTTTTTCTCTTTTTTTTTCTCTCCAGATATCTACATGTTTCATATATTATAACACACAAAACCGTCTTTGTTAAGCTTATTAAACAAAATAAACAGCCATCGCTATTATATTTTTTGTACAGCATGGTGTTTAAAAAAATCTGGTTTATTATAATTATTTTTTAATTTGGTAACATAGTAGCCTAACCGTAATGTTATCTTTACTTAATTTAAGCACAGCTCGTGGATTCGAAAAAAAAACTTAAACTTGCGCGGTAACACTCAATAAACACCTTATTTAATATTCACAGTTTTACAATTCCATTTCTATTTTCGTAAATAGAAGCATATCGCGCTTTCTTAACGAAGAACCCTTGGCCTATCTTGTTGCGATCCTAAGACTTGTTCATGTGTTGCTGCTTTGTTCTGTGTAGAACCTAAACGTTTTAAAGCCCAACAAAATATGAATCAGTTTACCAGTCGATGTCCAAAGATTTTTTAAAACAGCAAAAAAAAAAAAAAAAAAAAGAAAGAAAGGAAGGAAGGAAGAAAATAAAACAATCTTCGCAATTAATATGACGCTAACTTTGTAGACTATTAAGTGGAAGCGCATCGAAAAGTTATGTCACGCGGTTTGGCCATGTGAGAGCTCTTTTTTTTTTCTTGCAAACTTTATTTTTAAATCCGCAAAGTATTCTTAGTAGAAAGAAAGTCAGTGCAAGAAAGCCACTAACTTGACCTTAACTTTGTTTTGGCGCCCCCAGTTTCTACAGCGGTCGTCTGGCAGAGCCCCCAAGATATTTACTCTCCGCTTGCTTTTAACTTTTAAAGGAATTATCAAGACAGATAACTTGGACCAAACATACCGTTGTATTATTGATTAGTTGATTGATTAATTCAGTCATTCATTGATAGGTAGAAATATTTATGTTAAATTAAAATAATGATACCTTTATATTAATGAAAATCCTTAAGCACATTTGGTGAAAGTGTACAGCGCAGCCATCGTGAGTTTAGTCTGATTTTGTTTGGTAAATATATAGGCCTATAAGCTATGATAAAAATAAAATATTTATTTATCTGGTTTTATTTACTCATTACTACTAGGCAAATTTTTGTAAAACTACTCTTAAATTATGAATCAGAATTTTCATTTCGCATACTAGCCTATAATTGTAACACATTGTTCACCAAAATACATTGCAAATAAACAGAAAGTGAAGTACATAGAAAACACAGCATATGTGCATTAAAAATGTGGAATTACAAAGAATATAATACATATCACATGTTAATAATTCTATTAAAAAATAGGCAAGTTTTCGTATTTGATTTATGCGAGTTCTGTCGTGTAATATCACGCATTCATGCAACAAAGGATACTAATACATCTTTACCTCTTCCGTATACTCTTTTCAAATTATTCTAATTAATATTCAGCAAGCTCATTTGTAAAAATAGGAACATTTGACCATATTGAACTTATTTCTTAAAGCAAACATAAAAATAGCCACATTAATAACACATTTTTTACATTACGCTATTTCAATCAACAAATGTAAATATAGGCCTACTGTGAAAATTAAGTTTAGTCGTACATTTTCCCTTTACATATACACCCTTAATGCATTTACAGTTGCAGCTCTAAGTTTTCTATTTAAATTCCTAGTTTAATACAATAAGAAAATATACAAATGATATAGATTTACAGAAGAACTTCGAACTTGAGCTTGGACTTTATTAGCGCATTTTAGAATCACCCACTGAATTAAATCAGACAAATATCACACAGAATGCAGAAGTTTAATATAATGCAGAATTTACAGGAACACTTAATAAATATTACACATCAGTTTTGATTAAAAACGCAACAACGTGAAATGTACGTTTTCAGATCGCTAGATAGAAATGAGGTTTTATCAAAATGTATTAAAAATGTAATGACTCCCATTTATATATTAGCAACCCAGAAAACTTGTAAATGATTTTTATTAAATATTCACGTCACTACTCTAAATTTGCTGCCGTCCTAGACTACGAAGCTTTCTTTTTTTATACTATGTAAAGCAAGCTAACATTATAACTTTGGAATTCTCGTTTTTTCCACCAAAAAAAACATACACCAGGCACATAAATGCAGCGACTATATGCCAAATAAATATCATTTCAATATATTCAACTTGAACATTAAATTACATTTCTTGGGTGTTCGCGAAAAAAATCGTTTCCAGATTTGGTGGACTAGCAAGAAAAGTCTCTTGTATGAATGATGTCACCACCTAAAAAACAAACCCAACAATTGTTGAAAAAAAAAAAAAAGTAATTAGTATATAGTGAAGGTATGATCGCGCATCATGAGTCTTTTTTTCTTCATCCTGCGATTCTGAAACCAGATTTTCACTTGCTGATCACTCAGTTCCAATCTGTCCGAAAGCTCCTTTCGTTTCTGTCGGTTTATAAATTCATTTATCATAAATTCGTTCTCCAGTTCGGCTAACTGTGGCTTCGTGTAAGGTTTTCTCTTCTTTCTTGATCTCACCTGTGAGGGACACCATGGTAGTCCTGGGGAGGAGAAAAAAAATAGTATATACTCATCATCACTCATGTTACTGAATCAGCGTATAAGTTAACTCTTAAAGACAACCATAACTCTGTCGACCCCAGTACATTTAATATGCTATATCGTGGAGCATATTGAATCAGTATTGTATGATAATTATTTTTTTTAAAAAAACATGAAAACAACAAAAGTTCTGAAAAAACGAAGAATGGCTGAAATAGCTTGTCTATAACTGAACAAAGCAAGCAAAGTGAGTATCGATAGCGAATTGTATTTATCGTGTAATTTATACGCAAAAAAATTTTTTTACGTGCATGTGGGTTTACAGTAGGCTATGCACGTATTTATTTTATTTTTTATTTTATTTTTCTTTGCGTGTAAATTGCACGAAAAATAAAATTCGTGCTATATATACACGCATTTCCATGAGATCGTGTTGCCATCTCAAACAATAAACAGGCCTAAAACGCTGAAATCAAGGTCACAGAATGGCATAGGCAGGGTCAAGGAAGAAGTTGCATACCATCGGAGAAGGCTGACCTAGTCTGGCTGCTCAGTGATGGTTGGACTGGAGGCTTTGAAGCATCGGTCACTGGCTGGTCAATGGATGTCAGTTCAATCGGCTCAACCCTGTTCTGCTGTCGCCTTTCCAAGTTTGAAACTTCGTTGCTGACAGAGCTCTGCTCTCCTGCGTAAGCTGCATTAGGTCGACTTGGCTCGTCTGATTTGTGGCTGACATCTTGGAAGTAGTACCTCCCGGATTCCTCCAGTGAGCCCTTTTTGAGGCTAGCGCTCACAGCGGCTGAATTGCCGAAAAACGGCTGAGCGAAGCCACTGTAGGCGCGGCTCTGGGCCGGAGGAGTGCACGCATTTGGAGAAGTCCACGGGAGCGAGCACACCTCACTTCTACTGTAGGACATCTGCGGAAGGCCAGATAGATGGACTCCATTGCCTCGAAGGTTTTGGAGGTACAGGGAGTCGGGAGAGTGAAAATTCAAAAGGGGAGCAACATAGCCAGAGCTAAGGAGATTGTGCTCGCACATTTCTCACGAGCTCGCCCGAACGCGTCTTAAAAACGTTTTTAGTTACCCCTAAAGAATACGAGCACGGTAATTGTTGATTTGTTAATGCACCATCACGTGATGTGCAAAGTCAAACGTTTAGCCACGCCCACGTGACTAGTTGTGCTGCAAAGTCAGAAAGAAACGCATATGAAATAAACAGATTTAGTTTCCTTGAACATTTGTTTCTTGATGCAACTGTAACTTCTGCCATTATTTTTCATAAGATCAATAAAAAATCCCCAATAATATACATTTGTCCTCAATTGTCCTTATTTAAATTAGTTAATTAAATTTGCTGTAAAAGGTAGTCAGAAATCCCTGATAGTTCTCTACTATATCTCACATAATACAGATATATTTTATTAACAATCAAGGCTACAGAGTGAGATTCGTGCCACGTGCATGAGCCTTACGGGGGCAAACACGGATTGTGCTATGACCTTCAATCAAGTATTTGAAACTTAATTAGTAGATATATTAACATACACATACATAACGTTCTGTTATAGTACAACATCCTGCAAAGCTGCTTCTAAACAATGTGTATTGCAAAAAAAAAGCGAAATACAAACACATATTAATTGTTAACCGACCTCCGCTATTATTTACTTTGTGTACACACACACACACACACACACACGTCATAAAGGTGTAATAATAATTAAAAAAAAACATTACAATGCTGCATTTCTGAGAAAACGGCTATGGACTTTCAAAGGAGCCGCGTTTGTGTCATTTCGTAAACACACCTGCCAAATTTTCTATATATTGTAGCCTATATTATTATAATCTCAACTACCAAATTGCCTATATATTGTAGATATTATTGTGATCACAACTGCCAAATTTTCTCTATATATATTTAGCCTAATTATTATGATCGCAACTGCCAAATTGTGACCTAATTATATATGATCACAACTATGGTCGTAACTGCTTTAATGAGATCATTGTTTCTGTCTAAACGAATACAGCTAAAATAAAACCGCTAACTGTTGCTGCATGAAAAAAAGTAATCAGTTGATTTAACTTAAAAAGTGTGGAAACCCGTTGCTTTAAAATTATAAAATTTCATGCGTAATTGAAAAAAAAATAAGTTAAAGGAAATTGTGAAGTTCACATAAATTAGTTTTCACTACGCATGACGTTCATTTACTTTAATTTAAAGTTAGCCTATGTCAAGTGTTTTTGTGTGTGTATTATTATCATCATCTCAGAACTGTCTGACATTTGGAGATTTCTTAGACTCAGTCACCTCTGATAACAGATTACTCTGAATTGTAATATAGAAACATTTTCCGTAAAGCTGATTTGAAATAATATGTAATTGAGAAAAGCGCTACACAAATATACAAGGGGATAAAGCCAGATAGCTAGAGCTTATAATGCATGTACAAATTTTACTGTTTATAAGCGTAGGCCTACCTTTGAAAGGCAATCTGTAAACCTTAAGCTCACAAACGGATGCTTATACACATTTTTGGTGTAAACGAAAAAGGTTTTGATATTTTATAACTTTAATACAGTATTATACAATTTTAAATAGCTACTAATTCAAACATTTGTTTTTAGGATTTCGTCATTGATTGGCTGATATCTAAATTCGTTTTAAAGTCGATTGTTGGTCTTGAGGTCCCGCGAGCTATCGGAAATTAAACATTTAGATTTCGTCGGATCTTTGTTGCCGGTTGCTAAAATTGTAAGGGTAGGTCAGGGTAGGCAAGTCATTTTTATCTTACCTTAAGATTTGTCCAGATGATCCAAAACACGTTTTAAAGAAAGTGCACATATGAAGGAGCAGACAAAATGACTATTGTAAACAGGCAATTTCCGGAAAGAGTGGAGACAGTAGGCTACAACCTCCCACTTTTTACGAGTCCAGTAAATGCATTAAAACCTTTTAAATGGGATTGATTTAGACTGTTTCACGTTCTGTTGCGTGTTTAAACCACAGAACTCTCATCCGTTCAACGTTAAAAAATATTTAGCCTTCATGGAAAGGATATGGTAGAAGCCTACAACAGTATAGTTCAAGGTCAAAGTCCAGACGCAGATTTTACCAAAACAAGTCCAAGTGCATTTAATTAGACAGAAAACAGAAGGAAAAATACGTTTGACCGTCTAATTCTTTTAAAATTCAATTTAAAAGGCAGATATTTTGAAAAAGCGGCGTTTTTAACAGACTGAACTATACACATTTTCTTTAAAAGTTTAAGTGCAGTCGTTGTTAAACCCTTTGTACGAATTCGCCAACCAATTCGGCAAAACATAAAACAGCTAGGAATTGTTATTATTGTGTTGAGATTTCTCAGCCCCCGGATGGAAGTCTTTTCATGAAGGTGGATTGTAAATTTTTTCCAAATTGTGACAGATTACCTTCATATTAGCCTTAATATCCTACATATTTATTCAAAACTCACAGCGCCATATTCTTTTTCACATGGTCAAAACAGTTGAAAAACAATCGTAAAATGCAAGACATTTTTTAATACAAACAGTATTTCTTGGATTATAAATGATCTTAATGCAAGGCACATGCTGACCTATAGATGGCGACGCAGCTTCATGAATTTTTGGCAAGTATTATTCATGAGACCCATTGAAGTCAAGGTTTAGTCTGACAATGTGTCTCAAGGTCACCGAGAACACCCAGTTTCAAAAGAAGGTGATTAGTATATATTTATTTTTATAAAAGGCAACAAAAAACGTGCATTTAGCTGTTTATTTTGAGTTTTTTGCTTTTCGAAAATAGACAAAATTTTATTATCAATCAATCAATCCATACAATAACCAACTTAATTTGGCTGCTCAAAATTACTGTGAGTCTGAAAATCGTGCTAATAATATTCACATCAATTAATTTGGACACCATTGTGAAAAAAAAAAAAAACATTGCAAGTCTCAACAGTTGTGAAATAGGCTACATGCTTTTAAGAATATCAATCCTCTACTGAATTAATTCGTTATAATCAAAGTTGTCCAACATAAAAGTAAAGGCCGACTGTCAAATAGGCTACTAAATGCAAGCCAATCACGTGGCATGGAATGGGAAAGCGCTTTTGGCAAATGCTTCACTGTGAAGCTGCAATGACACTAAACACAGTAAAATGCAAGCATATCTCTGTGAATAATTCAAATTGAAGCGGAAATAAATTAATTATCAAAAGACTGCGTCTTTCTTGCCATATTTACGTGGTTTCACGGGAAAACCAGTCACGGTCGTTGTTGAAATTTTCTAAATCTGTCCACGATAGAATGATTCTATTTGCACGAGAGATAAAGAGAACACCGACAAACAAATGTTTTAAATTTTCCCCCTAGCCCACATGCTAAATGTCATGAAACGTTTTATTTTATTTAATTAAGTTTATTTACGTCAGTGTTGCATTCTGGATTTTCCACTTACAACTCTGGTAGCCTAATATAAACAAATATGGTACACAATTTGCACATTTTGACAGCATGGAAAGAACAGTGGTCTGGGATATAGAAAGCAGGCTATACTGCTACAAAATGACAAAAAATGGTTTAACAATATTTCAATTATTTTGAAAAATAAGATTTGTTTTTATCTGACACTACTGAAATACAATGACAATCTCAAAACTCAAAGCTGGACATCTGAGCTGCCACTTTAAGTACTATAAATATTTGAAAAAGATAATATTTATAGCCATCACTAAAGAGGACAAAGAGCTCGTCTAGCCTATCAGCAATTGTATAAATTAATCTTTAACAGGATTAAAATTATTTTAGGTCAGTCATCTTCATTTATATAGCGCTTTTAATGTTAAAAGCGTTGAAGGTCTTTGTTAGGTTTCCTCTTATCCTTGACTCGACGGTTTTGAAACCATATCGTGACTTGTCTTTCTGACAGATTGGTAGAAGCAGAGATCCTCCGTTTCTTCTCTTTAGTAATGAACTTAGTGTTGGTGAATTCCCGCTCGAGTTCTTTCAGCTGCAGTTTTGTGTAAGGAACACGTTTCTTTCTCCCGCGCTGACAGGACGAAACTCTTCCCTCTGGGGAAATACAAGTCATTTTAATCAATTAATCTTCTGTTACAAGACCTTTCCATTATTCCAAGATAGCATTTATGAAATCGTATCTGACCTTGCCGTCTTTTTTTAAAGCGCGACATGTTCATTTTCATTAAATAAACTCAAATTAGGTTTAAAATAACGCATTTTCTTTTTAATTTGAGTCAAGAATAATTTCAGCTTTTAGCGTACTAAATCTGTGCTTCTGCTTTGAAGGATGTATGTTTTTAATGATCTCGATACGGACATGATTTTGACATTTAGGCGGTGCCCATAGTTTGTAGCCTACAAGAAAAGATAAAATACATGTTTTAAATTGAGGATACCCTCTGTCAATGAACACAAGATGGGAAAATCTCTTGATCCTTCGATCGGAGAATTTGTGCATAATTTGCGCCTCTTTAAAAAAGTTCTGACTTTATACGCAACTAATGAAGAGAGGCGAGGAGTGATTCACAGAGCAGACCTCAAGTCTTTTACCTGACAATGATGGTTTCCAGATATGCGGGCTCTGCGTCTGGTCTTTGCAGTAATAAAGTTGACTCCTGCTGCAGTTGTTTGACCAGTCCCATGGTTGGTGGTCTTCCATTGTCCAACCAGTCTCATGTGTGTGATCTCCTGCATGAACTATAGGTAAATCAATACAGGCAGGGATTCTTGGGTAGGAATGACCTTGGTAGAGAGCGAACTCCTTAAGCCATCTGGAGGCATCATAATCTACGGGTTCAGACTGTCCATTCGCACTTTGTTTCACAAAACTAGGCGGAAACAAAGCGTTCTGTGGTACTTTGCAGCAATAACAAATGTTTCCGAAATTACATCCATAAGTGACTGAGGAATTTTGGGGAATATGGTCTGGAAACGAAGCGTAAGGAGTAAGAGAGTCGGAGTTTATAGAAGTAAGTCGTTCAGCTGAAGAGAACAGCGGAGTTCCTGGCGCAGACCGGCTCGAGTGCGGGTAAAAACTTCTAAACTGCTCATCCAGTCCCACTAGTACTTGCATATTTAGTTGCACACAGTCTATATGGTTTGTAATTTAACTCATCGTCTTATATGGACTTAAACCCAATAAATCTGTTAGCGGAGAACAGACTCCGTTGACAGTTTAGCTTTTATGTTTATTTTCCGGACTAAATACATAGGTCAGATAACCTAGTACCCGATTGGATAGTTATCGCCATGTGACATGCAAATAGTTAAGCTGAACTTGGACTACACCACAGTGTAGTTTTCAGTTGTCCATGTGAAAGCCTGAGGCATTTTAAAAAGTCGTAAATATTTTTTCTCTGCATATAGCCTATGTATTATATATATTTAAAGTCTAATCAAATACAATTAAAAACTTTAAAATGCACACAGCAGTGGAAATGTCTCGTATTAGTCCTGTATAAGCAAACATTTTTGTTTTAAGCCATTTAGGCATGTGCGTGATGCTCTGTCAAGCAAATTATATTTTCATGTCATTTTACTGTGTGCATAAATGTGTAAATAAGGCTGCATTTACTTAAATACAGTAAAGTGATATTGAGACAGTTTAAAATAACCTTTCTATCGTGATACATTTCTGTGATCAAAGCTGAATTTTCAGCATCATTACTTCAGTCTTCAGTGTCACATGAACATGATCTTTCAGAAATTATTATATTATGCTGATTTGATGCTCAAGAAACATCATCAATGTTGAAAACATGTTGTGAGGCTTTTATATATATATATATATATATATATATATATATATATATATATATATATATTGGAAACAATGAGACATTTTCTTCAGGATTCTTTAGAAAGTTCAAAAGTACGGCATTTGTTTGAAACAGAAATTAAATGTCTTGATCAATGTAATGTGTAAAAGCTGAATAAAACTATTAACTTCTTTATTTAAAAAAAAAAAATCGCTGAACAAGTGACATGCGTGATAGGCCTCATGAAAGTTCGTATCTATAGCAAGAATGTCATTTCTCGTGCCATTTATACGCCAAAACTACTTTTTGCATATGGTACGCGTTTTTCGCGTGCATATGATACGCACTTTTTGGCGTATAATAAGTACGAACTCCCCACCCCCCTTCCCCCTAAACAGTGGGGTTCAGTGCGTATGCACGCAAAAACCATATTTGGCGTATAAATGCCACGAGAAATGACAATCGTGGTATAGATACGCACTTTCATGAGACTGTGTTGGATAGGCCATATCATTTGATAAATGTCAGAAATGGCTGCTGTAATATATTTTAATCACTAGATGGCTCTGTAATATAATGTAAAGAAAAGAAGTAAGGCGTGCCACTTATGTTTGACTGGTCCTTTCTTAGGAGTAAACTGTCATGTCAAGGTCTTTGGGATACACACGACAAACATTTATATTTTAAACAAAAAAGAAACGAATAGAGAAAAAGTTAAAATTGTTAGCATTCCATACCTGGAGGGCTTCAATGGTTTAGTGTTAACTTTGTGGCATGCCCTTGAGTGTGAGTAAGACAAAGAATGAAAGAGGAGGAAAAAACAATTTTGCCATTCCAATCCTTTAGATTAGACCATCCCACTGTGAAACACCTGTGAGCCGCTCGAAAGCACACAATTAGAGCTGGGAGGGAAACCAGACGACCTGCAATTATTTCTCTGTAGTGCCTTCACAAGAAGCTTGTGGTTTGTTGACATACCACAGCAGTAAAACTAGCTGTAAAGACAGAATGATGGAACATACCTTTCATAATGCTAATAGTTATTGCTGCATTCCATTCAAATCTGATGTGGGATAGGCTATTCATAAACCCCCCCACTATAAAAACAGCCTGACGCTTGAAAATTACTTTCTCATCTAAAAACAATCCTAAATCCTGGTCTAGACCTTATTGCACCAGAGAAACAAGCAAGTAAAGCCATCTTTAGTATTTCGTCTGAACTTCCGTTTTTGTAGTAGTTCTGATATTTGTACGGTTGGGCCTATCGTTGTTGAAGAGTAATTAGCTATCTGGTTAAGTGGATTTACTCATTGTAGAGTTAACGAAAGTTATCTTGAGCATTGTAATGTTTGATGTGGATGTTGTCAGTAGACCAGGAAGATTTTAAAACAAGCGGTTATCGATGACAAATGCAAGACATGCTTAGGTGGGCTTAACAGATATATTAATCAGCCTTCAGACACAAGTTATAAATTTCGATGAACACCTTTACAGATCTTTGCAACAATAATGTTTTACTGAAGCCTGGCGACTGACAGTCCCACAACAGGAACACGAACACTTAGGCTTATGCCTAAACATAAGGCTGGTTAAGTAACGACTTCTGTGAGCTACAGTAAACGAACAACAAACTGCTCACACCAAACGTGTTTGTAGCCAACTTTTATGCAAATAACAATGGAAAGGAGCGTTGCGTCTGGAGATGTGTTGTTTTTTTTTTTTGTTTTTTTTTTAATTGCTGAATTTAATATTTTAAATGTCACCATTTTAGTAGGCCTACATTATGGTACTTTAATTAAATTTGTGTTCTGTGGTTGTTTTGCCATCCAGGGGAGCGTTTGCAACGATGTTAACTCGATGCTTCACTGCCGTAGATGCATCTGCAGAAATCATAGACTCTATAAGAAGCAGCAGAGCCATCTCATTGGAACTCAATTGAGACAAATGAAGCCCATTTTAGCGATTTTTTAGGACTTCCGTTCCTGACGCGCAGACTCAAACCGCACTCAAACCGAGATGTGACGTAAGCAACCCCTCTGTCTTCTAGTGGGTGTAGCATGAGAAATCTGCATCATTCCTTTCAGAAACTTGCAGTGGCGGAGAGTGTGAGTAGGCTGTCCATGAGCTAGGAGCAGGATAAACTTTTGCTAGGTATTCTGATGAATTATTTTGTCATTTTGCCTCCACGTTTCCCCGATTGCCTGCGAGCTTCTCCTCCTGTCCATACGGTAATCTCTCTTCAATGCGACAGAAAGTCGCGTGGTTATGACGCAATCGTTAGCCTACTTTTACAAAAAAAAAAAAAAAAAACTGCTTCTACGGACTACGGGGCCATAACATACGCCACAAGGTAATGGAGCATTTTATACATTGTTGTGTTTCTTTAGAAATAAATAATGGACAAATGGAGTCTTCAAACGCCTCACATGAAAAGTTATTCGCTGTCAAAGTGATGCCAAAATGAATGGGAGTCAATGGAAATGCTAACTCAAGTGAAGTTCTGCTACAAGATGGCGGCACCTGGCCGGCTTCAACTTCAGGCTGATGGATTACCCCTTTGGAAGAAATCAACTAGCTAGTCACGACTGTTTGCAGAAACCAAATTGTGGTCTTCTTCTTCTTCTTCTTCTTCTTCTTCTTCTTCTTCTTCTTTCATGGCAGATTGCAACCATGTCTTTTAAAGGTGCATACCGCCACCTACTGTATCGAAGTATGTAGCATGAACCGCAAAGTGGTCGTTCAACCCAAGGGGGTAATCCTAGTAAAACTAGTAACTAACAGTTTAATGTATACTTGTGTGTAATATAAAATCCATCCTTTGTACTTAAAGACTATATAAACTAATTTTTATGACACAGCGCTTATAAATGCGACATACCAGAGAATCTGCTGCTGGTGACGTAGCTCCGCCCATAAAAGTACGTACGCTGATGCAAGAGACATAACAGCCAATGTCCAGTTTTCCCAATTTATGCATGAATTTAAACATAACTCCGTTACATATCTACATATTGATTATTGAATAATAATAATAATAATAATAATTATTATTATTTATTGGTTAAAATGGTTGGAGAAAATCTTGTGATTTTCTGTGTGATTTCCTTGGTTGCTCGGCCATTCCAGTTGATGCTCGGGAGCCTCTATGGTCTAGGGAGAGAGAGTGCCATGGGCATGGAGAGAGAAAGCCCGGTAAAGTCCTGACAGTGAGAAGTGACTTATGAAACATGGGTGTGAGGTTGTAGTGTGGTGGTGGAAGTCTGAGCCAGTATGTGACTATATTGTTCAATGATAGCGAATGGTAGCGGAGAAGGTATTGACCTCCACACGAGGGCGATGTTCAGATTAGGGTGAACCAGGACAGGAGCACTAATAAAGGAAATAAAAACAACAGATGTAGCCTCAAGTCAAGAACAAAGTATCACAGGTCTCCACAATTTTAATGTAAACAACTAAACATAGCAAACTGGACTGGTTTTTATTTAAGTAATAGTGGCCGGATTCTCTTCAAGTACAATGGTTCTAAGCTATCTTACTGAAGAGACTATTCCTCTTCTCATCAAGAATATAAGATTCTGTACTGAATAGTTTCTTACTATCTGTGCTGGTGCTGATAAATATCTGCATGCATTCTGTGCAAGCAATGGACAGCGATCTTTGTTCACGCACATGTAGTCAAGGGGTTTGTCACTTCCAGTGATGGATAGTTCAGCTAGATAAATCTCAGTTGTTGTGTAGCTGCACCTTTTGTAGCGCTGGTGTGGATCAGGGGTATTTCTGTATCTCGTTAAACACATCAGAAAGGACTTGGTACCTCATCGCTTGTGTGACCGTTGTACGCTGCTTTTACTCTGCTTCAAAGTACTGTTCTTTGAAGGGATACTTCACCTCTGGAAAGATGAATGTGTATTTAAAATGGGTCATTTATGTAGAAGAAATGTGAAATTATTTTTTTAATTTGGAGCTTTCTAGACTGAGAAAAGCCAGAAAATGTATCTTTGGCTTATGTGGATGAAAGAGAAAAACTCCCAGAATGCACTTTCTTCGCTTCCCTAGGAGGCCACGCCTACCGGTAAGAGAGCGCAGGAGTTAAACAACAAGTCTAGGCTACTAGTGAGTCTCTGTGATGAGTCTCCCCGAAAATGTGTTTCGAGATTGGCCAAAATGTCCGGGATTCGGCTTTTGCATTCTACAGTCGCCATTCATCATGTTTACTGTGGCGAGCGGGACGAGTGAGGGCCGCGGGAGAACGGCGCGAGTCATGTTTACTGTGGCGAGCGGGACGAGTGAGGGCCGCGGGAGAACGGCGCGAGTCATGTTTACTCTGTCAAGCAGGACGAGTGACGGCCGCGGGAGAACAGCGCAAGTCATGTTTTCTGTAGCGAGTGGAACGAGTGAGGGCCGTGGGAGAACAGCAAGAGTCATTTACTGTGGCGAGCAGGACGAGTGAGGGCTGCAGGAGAACGTCGCGAGGCCGGTGGCGTGATTACCGATGAACGACACCTGTGAGACTCATCGGCCTCGTATCTCTCACAGAGGAACAGGAATTTTCTTAGCAATGTTAAAACGCACATCAACCGATCACTTGTTTAGCGTTCATGTAAAAACTACACTCAGATTCACCAATCGGAATGAATTCAGTTAGATTGAAACAAAAGGTGTGCATTTAAACAATGAATGGCGACTGCAGAAAGCAAAAGCTGAATCCCGGACATTTTGTGCGATCTCGACGGCTAGACATGTCCGGGAAAAAAGAGGATGAATGGTAACCTCTACTACTCAGCTTTCTCCTACTAAGTTACTCAACTTGCTCCACAGAACAAGAAGCTTTAAACAAGTGAAGCTGTAGTGAAGTGGTTTCAGTAGGCTAAAAGACAAATGGAGGCGTTTTAAGTGCTACTTCCCTTGCCATCCCCAGGCCCCCGGGGCTGCTGGGCATGAGCAGATCCAGCCGTCTAGCTTTTCATATTGAGCGCAACAGAAGGAGAGTGTCTCATCTCGTTTCCCTCCCTCAAAAATCATGGGGTTCGGGGCGACAGTTTCAGCCCAAGCCTTCTAAGCAGAAGACTAATCTGAGGAACGTTCTTCCCGCAAATCAATGGCGTCAGACTTCTGAGGCCATCCCCCTCCGGGGCATCCCCCTTCTGAGGGCATCCCCCACATTACACGGTCCCCACGGCACTTCAATGCCCTAAGGAGGCCGTTTTGCCAACCCCACCCCGCCACCCTTGGTGCCTCGAGGTGCAGTGGTTTCCAGTGATCTTGTGATGCAACATTACCACGGCGCTGCGTCAAGCTTGTGGACAGTCTGAGGACAGTCAAAAATCCGTAAAATCGGTTGTTTCCTGCCAGTATGCTTCAAGTCACCGAAGTGGCTACTCTAACTACATCAGAGGCACACCTCGAGAGGCTCCTTCCCTAAGTAGATTATCTGGCAGAGGACTCTGCCAAACATATCTCAATGGGTCCTGCAGATTGTAGAAAAGGGTTACAGAATCCAGTTTGTCTCTCGTCCACCATGATACAACGGGGTGTTTCTCACAGTAGTACATCCAGAACAGGCTCTGGTGAAATCTCTTTTAGCAAAGGAAGCTATAGACCACTTTTCAGTTAAGGCGCTTTTCCACTGCATAGTACGGTACGGTTCGGTTCGGTACGGCTCACTTGTGGTGCTTTTCCACTGCATGGTACGGTACAGTACGGTTCGCTTCAGGTCACTTTAAATGGTACCTGGTCTGTTGAGGTTCCAAGCGTACCGTACCGGTACTAAAATGTGACGTGAACAACTGCAGATCACTGATTGGTCAGACAGAATCGTCACTACCAGCGTCACTACTAGCGTCATTGGATTTGCGACACGAGACACGAGACACTTTTTTAGCAGTATTTTTGTTTTGCTGCCATCAGCCTCATTTTAAACACATTTTTCCGTCTAGCAGTTAAAAACAACCACATACCGAGAATCAGGAACACCATCCCCTCGATAGTCTCCATTGTTCCTGTGTTGTGGGTTTGAAAATGTGGCGCTTTTAAGATGATGTCATGGCAGTAGAGGCGCGCGCAAATAACGATCAGTCCCACACACTTGGAAGGGGTACTACTGCAGTGGAAATGCAAAGCGAACCGAACTGTTCCGCGCCGAGTCGAAGCGTACTGAGCCGAACCGTGCCGTACTATGCAGTGGAAAAGCGCCATTAGTAAACATGGTGACCTTTTTTGTGGGTTGAGCTTAGGTAGGTTTTTACAATGACTGGAGAAAATCCAATTTTTATCTCAATGTGCAATGTCACCCACTGTCCAGATTGTTATTTACTAAAAGTAAAAGTAGATTTTTATGGAGGGAACCAGTTTGGCTGACACGTACTGTACACCCTGTCAATGGATAGACGATCTGACAGGATTAACGTTAACGCTACATCCGGTTGAGTGGCCTGACTTCTACACCTAACGTTACCTGATAGAGAAACAGAGCAGAAAAAGAAACTGGATATAGCGGAGGATTGCAGTGGTTTGCTGTTGCAATGCTCTTTCGCCCTAGAGATGCAGCCCCACTGCTTTCTTATGGATTGAGCTGTGATCGCCTAAATCACATTTTTGCACCCTGGATGAGCACTGCAGTGGGCAGATAACATTACCGTAAATGAAAAGTTATCCAAGGTACATCAAATTAAATGCTCTGTGTCCAAAATAGAAAAATAGATAGAAGCGCAATATAATAGAAAGTGTTAGGATGGTATTATTAATAGCATTGAAGTGTTGATGAAAAAGACCGATCAGGTTGAGTTAGGCAGGTCATTCCAACAGCAGGAAAAAGTCAAGGTAAAGGTCCATAAAAATAATTTTGTACCTTTTTGGGATGGAACCATGAGGCGTCGCTCACTTGCAGAACATAACTTTCCGGAGGGCATATAAATCTTAAGTAGTACATTTACGTACAGGGGGTGCAGAGCCAGCGGTTGTTCTGAGGCAAACTTAAGTCCCCTGAATTTGATGTGAGCAATTATTGGCAACCATTGCAAATTGATGAGAGTTAAGTGTGACATGTGCTCTCTCCAGCTCATTACAGACCACTCTTGCTGCCGCAGTAAATACAGTACATCCTGGAAGACCTGCAAAGAGAGTTTAGGTATAGTGGTCCAAGCACTGAGCCCTGAGGCACCTCAGTAGCTACAGTGGATGTTGTGACCCCTCCATAACACCCTTAATGACCTACCTGAGAGGTAAGACTAAGATGCCCTTTGCCATGATAGTTAACTGGAGTATCTGGTGGTTAACTATCAAAAGCAGCAGACAGATCCAGCAAGATGAGTATTGATGATTTGGAAGCTGCTCTTGCCAGTCTAAGAGCATCAACCGAGAGCAGGGCAGTCTCAGTTGAGGGAACATTTTTGAAGCCAGACTGGTTGCTGTCCATGTTCTGTGTGAGAAATGCAGAGACTTGATTGAACACAACTCGCTTGTTTGTGCAATGAATGGAAGAAGGGATTCCGATCTGTTGTGGTAGAAAATAGTGCTTCATTTAGAGTGGGTTTCTGAAGCAGTGGGGTTACCTGAGCCTGCTTAAATACTGTGGGAGAAGTACCAGTGTGATGAAGTGATGTGTGGATAATGTGAGTGATTGCAGGTAAAATTGAAGAAGAAATGGCTTTAATGCAGACAGGTAATATGGTGATTGGAAAGGATGAGTTTGGATGAGTTTCACTCCATTAACACCTTCTGGCCTCATCAGCGACAATACGGTCGTTGAGAGGTTCCAGGAGGCCAAAAAGCAATCTGAGGCATTTAAAAATATCTCCCTCGCCACACCCAGCAGCTCCAGCCGTCGAGCTCCTCATATAGAGCGCAACTAAAAGAGAGTGTTGCATCCCGTGCTTCTCCTCCAAAATCATGGGGGCCGGGGCGACACTCTCAGCCGAAGCCTTCAAAGCAGAAGCCAGAAATGAGGACCGTTCTTCACATTAAGAAGGCTTCGGCTGAGAAAAGGTCCTGATGCCACCGGCGTCAGACCGCTGAGGGCAGCCCCAATTGGGGTGGAGCGGTGTACACCTCGGTATACAGTGCCTGTTCCATCTCGATGCCCTCAGGGGGCCGTTAAACAAGAGGCCAGTCTCGAGAGGCTGGAACCCTTAGTAGATTATCTGACAGAATGGAAAAATCTGCCAAACACATCTCAATGGGTCCAGCAGATGGTAGAAAGTGGATACAGAATACAGTTTGGTTCTCATCCACCACGCTACAACGGGGTGTTGATCACGCTAGTGCATCCCGAGCAGGCTTTTTACAGCCACTACTTCATGGTTCCAAAAAAGTATGGGGGGTTGCGTCCTATACTAGATCTTCATCTGTCGCTCAGGCTACAAGGCATACGCATTTTGAATTACAATGACGACTGGCTGATTTTAGTGGAATCAGAGCAGTAGGCGGTTCGGGATCGAGATGTTGTCCTCGCACACGAGGAGAAACTGGGGTTGAGGCTCGATGCTAAGAAGAGTGTGCTTTCTCCAGTACAGAGGACCACTTTTCTTGGTGTGGTCTTGGATTCAGTCACTAAGCGAACCGTCCTATCGGCTGCTATCCTCACAGCCACAAAAGAGCTAAAGCTAGTCAAGTCACGCATTGTGAAACAGTTTGAGAGATGTGTTAGGCGTCATGGCAGCGGCGGCCGTACATCAGACCTTTGCAGTGGTGCCTCAGGAGAATCCCAGAGAAAACCCACTTTGTATAATCAAGATCACACAGTGGTGTCTCCGTGCCTTGGTTATATGTAGGAAATCTTGCTTCCTATCCCAGGGTCCAGTGTTAGGAGTTCTTTGCCATCGGGTTGCTATCTCGACAGATGCTTCCCTCACTGGCTGGGAATGAAAGACAATGAAAGGCCGCTCAGCTCAGGGTCTCTGGAGGAGTCATATTTCGTGGTACATAAATTGCCTGGAAATGATGGCAGTCTTCATTGCATTGAGACATTGAGAGGCCAGACAACACATTGGTGGTCTCTTACATAAATCACCAGGGGGTATGCGCTCGTGTCCACTATGCAAACTGACGCACCAGATCCTCCTGTGGTCCCTAGGAAAGATACTCTCCCTGAGGGCAGTGTATGTCCCAGGGTGCCAGAATATAGGAGCAGACATCCTGTCGAGACTCCAACCCTAGGTAGTGGAGTTCATATGGGAAGTTTATGGCCGAGCAGAAGTGGATCTATTTGCGTCTCAGAACACAACGCATTTTCCACTCTGGTTTTCCCTCACTCCAACCCCCCTGGACGCTATGGTACAGATGTGGCCGAGGCTGTGTCTGTATGCATTTTCCCCAATTGCTCTGCTCCTCGGAGTTCTGGAGAGAGTCCGCCAGACTGGAATAAGCCTACTGCTAGTTGCACCTCGCTGGCCGAGCCGGATTTGGTTCATGGACTTTATATATCTCCTTGATGGCTCTCCCTTGGAGATTCCAGTCAGGAGAGACCTTCTGTCTCAGGTGGGGGACACAATAATTCAACTCTGGCCAGAGATTTGGAAACTATGGGTTTGGCCTCTGAGGGGCCCAACTCCATAGAAATTGGTCTCTCAACTGAGGTTGTTGAGACCATCCTAAGCTTCAGAGCTCCAGGTTCGAGGAAATTAATGTACTAAAGTATTTAATTCTTGGTGTCACCAGCATCAGTGGGATCTTAACTGTTCAGTTTGTACAGTACTTGAGTTTCTACAAGATCGCTTTGCATCAGGTTTATGTCCATCCACCTTAAAGGTCTATGTGGTGGCCATTGCGGTTTTCCACGCCCCGGTGGGTAATACATCGTTGGGTCAAGACCCCCTGATCACATGTTTCCTTCGTGGCACCTTGAGCCTGAGGCCTGCAACTCGCACTAGGGTACTGGCATAGGACCTAGCAATAGTTTTGGAAGGCCTGTCAGGGACTCCATTCGAGCCACTAGAGTTGGTTTCAGAAAAAATTCTGACATTCAAGACCATCTTTCTTCTAGCTATTTCGGCCCTCAAAAGAGTCGGAGACCTTCAGGCCCTTTCGGTTTCTCCCACCTGCCTTGAATTTGCACCCGGGATGGTCAAGGCATTCTTATACCCTAAACAGGGATATGTCCCTAAGGTGCAAATCAGATCAGTTGTTTGTTTGCTTTGGATCACCTAGATGGGTTATCCAGCCTCTAAGCAGACAAATGGCAAGTGGATCGTTGAGGCTATCTCTCTTGCCTATGAGTCCTCTGGCTAGCGTCCCCTTTGGTGGTCAGAGCTTATTCTATTAGAGGTATGGCAGCCTCTAAAGCCTTATTATCAAGAGTTTCCCTTCAAGCGGTTTGTGATGCGGCAGGGTGCTCCTCCAACAGTTTCTCATACAGGCAATTGTAAGTACTGCATTTTGGTATTGTCGTTCCCAAAGCGTCATCGACGCAGTGTGAGTTCCCTCAAAAGGGAACATCTCAGCTTATGACTGTAAGGGAAGGGAACGAGACGCTGCGTTACCCTGCTATACTTCCTACATTCCTGTGATCGACTTGCTTCGGCTATATCGAAGCTAATGCCGGTCAGACCGGATGTCCTTTTATCCTTTCCTGGTCGTGACGTAATCCACCCATGATGCTCACTCTCGCCATTGGACTAGTTGGGGTACGTGCTTCAGACGCAATCACGCAGGGGCGTTTCCAAAGCGTCATCGACGCAGCGTTTCGTTCCCTTTTCAGGAAACTAGAGTTACAGTCACAACCTGAGACGTTTTTCTATTTGTCTTAGGGCTGCCTTGCTCATGTATGACTGCAGTCAGCTTTATCATTAGGTAGTCTCCCAAAATATTCAGACCCCTAATAAGTTATATGGTTTTATTTGCAAAAGTTTAAATACTGCACATAATACAGTTTTGGTAAATAAATAAATAAATAATATACAGTGGGATAAAGGATCTGTGAGGAATTGGATAAACACTGAAATGATCATGGGACTCCAAGTTTATCCCTGATTGGTGATGTTACAATTCTCCCCATGTTCCAATCACACCCAGTCTCCCACGTTTTAAGTAATCAACTGTCATGTGAGTATAGCTTTAATAAAGATCAATACTTTTTTTAATCTCGAATATAATAGTTTTGAAATAGCAATTAACAAATTACATTCAAATGTAATTATTTGTCTGCTTAAAGGGAAAGTTAACCCAAAAATCTAAATTATGTCATCATTTACTCGCCGTCAACTTGTAAGCCAAACCTGTATGAGTTTCCTCTTTCTGCCAAACACAAAAGAAGATATTTTGAAGAATGTTGGTAACCAGACACTGCCCCATTGACTTCCTTATGAAAAAAACCAACTATATATGTATCTTCTTTTGTGTTCAGCAGAAGAAATAAGCTCATACAGGATGGGAACAAGAGTGATGACATTTTTTTTTTCATTCATCTCATCATGTATTAAAGTTATTATTTTTCACAAATATTTTTAACAATGATCTGAACATGTCATTCGATTCTACCGATGTCACAATTGATAAAATATAATAGGTTACAATAAATGAACAAACTGGTTAGAACTGTTGTTAAAGAATTATTTGAACAAAATGGGAAAGTGGGTTGATGATGGCTCACTGAATTCAAGCTGTTGTATCATCTGATGTAAAACTGGCGAGGGCGCCAGAGGACGCGCAAACGGTTTAGTGCGCGTCTCGGTCACGCGCGCTCTCTCAGCTTGAAGTGGATAACTTAACCTCGCCTTACAGAGCCGCTCATGCCCACACCTTAACACTTGATTTGAGAGCACACACTATAGCTGCAGGAACACATTTTAAAACGGATTAATACTTACCTATTTTACAGCGTTGGAGAGATATTGTAAGAAATATGTATAAAGAGAAATAGCCTTCCCCTTTGGATATTATATTTATTTTTTACACTGTAATTATACATTAAGTACTGCGTAATATTAGTTAACTACATGTATTTACAATAGGGTTTTGATTAGGGTTTGCTTGGCTTTGGTTGCATGTAATTTTGCATACTCACAGTGTCACAATGACACTGTAAAATAAAGTGTTAGATGTATTGTGTGTATACGCATAACCAACACGATTGGCAATCTAGATTGGCATTGATCATAATTATAATCTCTATACAAGATCGGCATATTATAAATATGTAGCGATAAGCATAGAATAAATATTACATTATTCCATTTCGCAATATACACAAAATAAATAAAAGGGTTTTCCCCGTCGTATTACTTTTGATTCAGTCGTTCATACCACGAATTTTAAACATGGGTTTAAAAATCGAAAACATTTGTTAATTTTACATGTTTTCAGTTAAATTAGCATCAATCATTTGACATTTGAAAATATCATCTCGTGATTTCAGCATACATAAAATGCAAAACGAGAACGTCTACTAATAACAAAATAATACATATAATTCTACCAATAAACGATTCAAAAATTGTATAATAATATTGATGAGATTTGCAAACGTTCGGGTCATTTATCTCCAACAAATATAGTCTAAGAAAACCACAGCGTTTAAATAATGCCACAAAATTGAATTTCTCCATATAGTTATTTTGTAACGAACAACAATATTCGCAACGGGATCTTCTAATTGGATGCAAAAATCTTTAACTAATGCCTCTCATTCGAAAACGTCTGTTGTGAAATAATCGACAGAGAAAGAAAAAAGAAACAGAGCTCAGAGAGAGAGTGAGAGAGGGAGTGGGAGAGCCAGAACAGAAGGAAGGAACAATAGAGAATCAAAGCATAATGATATTCCTAAATGAAGAGGGAAATGTTGCCGCGCTCATTTTATTAATCAGACTGTCAATTTCACCCCAGAGGCCAACCCCAGGAGCCATCTAAAACAGAGTCCGATCAGAAGCTGCTCTCCTCACTTCTCCTCTCTCTCTCCACCTGGATATACGCGTCTGGCCGATCAAGGGCCGACTCTATCAACCGATGACAGTCTCTCTCCTATTTATTTGCTTATAAACCTGTTACAATAAATGATCATTCGAACCGCGTCACGCGCACCTTTAACGACGAAGGCGCAAACCACTTTTTGATGAACGACTTTCTGGACCAGAGAGGATGCGCGGGTCATTTTGAGCAGTCATTCGTTGCCCGCACTGGCATTCCTCTGTTTTTTGCTTCCAGCTCATAAAGGTGTTATATTATTTAGAGGCGGCAGCTGAGCTGAATGCGGATTAGATCCGCCACTAGTCATCGGAGCACCAGCCCTGGGACTTTGGATTTCTTTTTTTTTTTTTTTTTTTTTTATCTGCACGACTTCATGATGGAGAGGATAAGAAAAGAGATGATTCTGATGGAAAGGGGACTACACAGTCCAGTGGCGGGAAAGAGGCTCTCCAACCTCACCGACTCTGCCGGGAACGCGGTGCTTGAGGCCCTGGAAAACTCTCCGCACGCCGGTCGCCTCAGCCCGAGAATACACGGCGGGCTCGGGGATATTCCCACCAAAGGCAAGTTCGAGATAGACAGCTTGTTTGGAAACCACCACAACGACAATACCTCCTCCACTGAAGTGTCGTCCTCCGAAAGCAGGAAGAAAATAAACCTGTATCCTGAAGTTTCTCCTGACTCCGATATGAACAGTGATGTGGAAGTGGGATGCCCGTCTCATCGCTCGCCGGGCAGCATCAGCCAACACAAGGAAAACCACAGCAAAGGTAAACAAACCGCATGGAAACTGTATTCATTCGTTCGAATGCTAATTTGAGTGGATATTCCAAAGCTTGGAAGGTACAGCTCTAATTCAAATTCCATTTGATGTTATTTTTAGAATTTATTTCATACACTCTTAAAAATAAAAGCTCCAAAAAAGGAGAACAATTTCGGTTCCCCCAAAGAAGATTTCTTAAAATAACAATTTTTTAAATAAAAATTCGTTTTAATAATCTAAAGAATATTTTTCTACCATCCTTTTGTTGCAACATTCCAATAATGAACCTTTATTTTTTTCTAAAGCCTCTCTGCGTTGCATTTTTATCACCTGAATTAAATGATCTGCGATTGCATTATAGACATAAGACTGTATACATTTTGCAATGCTAAAAATATGCATTCGAATTGTTTGATACGTTTAATTGTTTATTCTCTATTTTTGGTTTAAAATACTCGCGCGCTACATCTTTGCGACAAATAAAGTTAAATGTAATCCCAACAAGTTCCCGTTGAACCGAATAGCTACAATTTATAAATAAATCATGTATTTGTATATTTTATTTTAATGTGCAAATTAGCGTGATAAAAGAACAAATAAATGTACACATTTATATTTTATTTCTTTCATTATCCGATTTAGGTTTTTCGGACAGTAATTCAGGGGCCTCCAATTCAAGTTCGTCTCTCTCGAATCTGAACGGTAATTCTATGGGAAACTCCAGCTCGAGCTCGGACCAAGTGAGGAGGTATCGGACTGCGTTTACCCGGGAACAGATTGGCAGATTGGAGAAAGAATTTTACAGGGAAAACTACGTGTCAAGACCCAGAAGATGTGAACTGGCCGCAGCATTAAATCTACCCGAAACAACAATAAAGGTAGGCTATATATGGTCATGATTTGGTTCACCTCTTCCAGAGCAGATCGAATATGTTCCTGCTAATTCATTATGCTTTTACAGATATTTCACAGAGGTTCAAGGAGTAGATTAATACACAAACGAAAACACGCAATTGCATATGTCCGCGTTCTAATTCTGGTAAATGCTGTTTACAAAAAAAATAAAATAAATAAAAGTGGGGTTATACTGTTAAACACAGATATTTTTATTGTGTCTGATGCAGAAACATGCCTCTTTTCAGCTTATCCAAAGGGGTTGCATTTACAGAATTATCTGCGTAATCGATTGCGTAAATTATTTTCTGGTGAAAAAGCTTAAACCAATATTATTGCAGATGCTTATGTCCTGCGGTTGTTTGCCAGTTAGTGTTTAATCGTTTAGTTGTGTTGTTCCGCTCATCCCTAATTGTTACCTGTGTGTTTCTGTGTAGGTGTGGTTTCAGAATCGACGAATGAAGGACAAGCGGCAGCGGCTCGCCATGTCCTGGCCACATCCCGCGGATCCCAGTTTCTACACCTATATGATGACGCACGCGGCCGCCACCGGAAGTCTGCCTTACCCTTTCCATTCCCACATGCCACTACACTATTACCCCCACGTCGGTGTCACGGCAGCAGCTGCTGCGGCGGCCGCGTCAGGGGCCGCGTCTTCACCTTTCGCTACCTCTATTCGGCCCCTCGATACTTTCCGTGCGCTTTCTCACCCATACTCGCGCCCGGAGCTGCTGTGTAGCTTCCGTCACCCAGGACTGTACCAGTCTCCCGCGGGCCTGAACAGCTCCGCGGCGGCGTCAGCGGCAGCAGCGGCGGCGGCGGCTGCGGCTGCGGCGGTCGGTGCGCCTTCAGCGGCGGGTCCGTGCTCGTGTCTCAGCTGCCACAGCAGTCAGGCTGCCAGTGCCCTCGGCTCCAGGAGCTCCAGCTCTGACTTCACCTGCACTGCGAGCGGACAGAGGTCCGAGAGCGGATTCCTGCCATACTCGGCCGCGGTTCTCAGCAAAACCGCGGTGCCCTCACCGGACCAGAGAGAGGAGAGCGCGCTCAATAGATAGCTTAGTACTGGCATAGTACACTCTTTTATTTGAAGGACATGTAATTATTTTTATTCTTATTGATATTATTTTTTAAATTTACACTCTTAAAACTGCTGGGTTGTTTCAACCCAACTTTGGGTCAAATATGGACGTTCTAACCCAAAGTTTATCCATGTTTAATTCAAAATTGGGTTAAAACAACCCAGCGTTTTTAGAGTGCATAGTGACAGCATTTCCATTCCGATAAGGCCTATAAACGCTCTGATGAATTATAAAGATGTATTTAAAATAAGGCCTTTAGAACACACTGTATTACAACATTGAATAATAAGCAGATTTACACTTTACTTTTAATTTTTCGTTTTCAATTATTATTATTAAATGCACACTCTTAAAAATAAAGGTTCCAAAATGAGTGTTTTAGCATAAACATATTCGGTTCCCCAAGGAACCCTGGAGTCAACAGTTCTTAAAAAAACAACAACAACAACAAAAACTTTTTTCCCCTTAGTGTGAAGAAAAATCGTTCTAAAAATCTGAATATAAATGACCTTTCGTGGAATGGAAAGATTCCATGGATTCCAATAAATAACCTTTTTTTTAAGAGTGTACGCAAATGTTATTTTGTTTTAGATCGTGCAGTAAAGAGAATATATACACTGGTTGTGCCACTTTAGCATCGGTTAAGGGACCAGGCGCGAGATAATGATGCTACTCTAAAAGTGTTGCTGCTCGAGGGACTCTCCCTGATAGGAGTGTGTCGCATAAAATCTGCACTACTGCTACAATGTCAATTCTGCTGTTAATAATGTGAAGATTATGACGAAAATTGCCAATCATGTACCTTGATGGACCTCCTTTGAATGTGGAAATGTAAGAAAGTTCCCGTTCTGAGACTCGCTGTCAGAGCATAACAACCCGCTGTGGGAAGTCATTAGACAAGATAGATAAAAGACCTTGAGCATTACGCATTGTTCTCGGTGTGTAGATTGTACAGTATTAAACGTGGTATTCGTTACCTGAGATTTTTTTTATTCAAAAAAGAAAAAAAGAAGAAAAAAAAGAAAAATATCCCCTTTCCACCGAGTCCTATTTCCAATCTTCTTATTGGAAGGTTGGCCGGCCTGGGCAGGCTTTTCTCTCAGAGATGTTCCGCTGATGCGAGCAGTCTCATTAAATCCAAACCGATATTTCCATAATACTCCCAGTAGAGACTCTTCACTCACAATATAATGGGATTATCCACACAACCCCAAACTTCAGACAAATTGCTCATGCATTTCTGTCAGCATATACATATTTTTTTTTGTCACTGCGCAATTCTGCCTCATATAAAACCACATTTTAAAAATAACAAAATAGCACTTGTACAGATCAAATGCTGAGATATTTTGCCATAACACGTATATAGTCACGAAAATGTTGACTGCCATACGAAATTATTAACGGTATTGATAGGCTTTTACATTTTTTTTAATATAATTTATTTTGTTGACTGTTTATTACGCAATTGTTTTAGGTATCAAAACAATCTGACATAAATCGAAAGCGAATAAATATTAGGCCTCAAATGAAGTCGCAAACCAAAATGATCAGACTCGTTGTAAATAAAGCATATTACATTGCTGTTAGATTTTCAAATGGAAGAAGATAAAAAAAAAGGTTAGTGAGTTGTTCCGCGAGGCTGTTTGCCGTCTGTTCAATAAATGACAATACTAAAATCCCAGTGTTTTGCTCCTCTCCCAAGGGATTTGCCGTGATTCACGACTCTGTACATTACGTCTCTGTATTTTACATATTGCCGACTGTATGAATTTTCATATTTTCACTTGAGAAAAATGTGCAATATAAAAATGTATATTATGTTATTTATTGATGGTGTTGTTCTTGGAAAATAAATATTTAAAACGCAATTTTTAATATCGTTATTATCATTGTGCACGTAGCAAATTAAATCAACGGAACGCATCAAAGTCGAGCAAATTCGAAATCGAATGATGTGGCCTGTGACGTGTCATTCACTTCGAATTCTGATTTAGTTTTTTTTTTATCTGTCTAATTCTAAATGATAATGAACACTCGCAAATTCAATTTATTTTAAGTAGCCACATTTTGAAAATGTGTGTTTAATTCAACTGATGTCTTTTCATCTTGTTTTTAAATATATCAATGAAAAAGAAAAAAAATATCCAATAGTGTGAAGCGGTGTTCCTACTCTGTTACTCTCTCTCTCTCTCTCTCTCTCTCTCTCTCTCTGGTAAGAAAGTGAGTCTGGCATTAATTAAAACGACACTAAAACTATAGGGAATATGAAGTCTGCGATCACGGGTCATTCCGGCCCTATAATTTACCATTATTTTTACATTACCTCTAAATGATACAAGCTGATACTGTCGTTAATTGCAGCCTGGTTAAATATATACCGGGATATTCCCGGGGGACTTTGAGATAAGTTGCTTTCTTTCTGAACGTCCCCATTAAAGAAATGGGATTAGAGTGTGATGTATCGCCATGTTTCGTTATGCTCTTTACCAAGGCGAGGGTTACAACCCATACAACAAAGGCATTGAGATAGATGGAGAGGCAAACTGGAGAAGACAGAGGGCAGAAAAACACTGGCCGAATAACGCCATCAGTTGTGTATCCAATGCGCATAGACTGAAAAAAGAATTCATCATAAAATGCCGCAAACTGTCTGTCACCTCAGCCGAATTGCTTTTGACAAGAAAATAAATCTGCGGCTTGTTTAATATATTTTATTTTTTCCTTTATTTCGGTGCTAATAGAAAAACCAAATTAAATGTCCACCACCGAGATAGAAATGCAAAGATCGATGATCCTCGCGCTACTGTCCAATCACGCCCGTTTAATTGACTGTATTTTCTGGGTAATTGAACTGCTTGTTGTAAATTGAAGATTTTATAGAAACGACATAAAACCCACATTTACTGACATTCATCGCATCTTTGACATTGATTATCTGATCAGCGCGTGTCATGCTAACCTCCAATTCTTCATTACGCACTGTTTATGAGCTGTTGCAGAACAACTCGCTTGTTCCACCGTGATTGATTGCCTTATTAACGCGTGTTCTTGTAAGTGTGACCGAACTGATTACGATGCATATGTTTAGAATAATGTTTCATTTAGCTGACTGCGAGTAATGCGAGGTGACAGCTGCTGCGGGGAGGACAAAATCACAACTACAGGGAGCACGTGGGGCCAAAACACTGTTGTTGTTGTTTTAAGGTGGAACTTCACAAATACGGAAACCGGAGAACGAAGATTAGATTTCAGTGAAAAAAAATACCATTGTTGTCATGTCGTGCCCGGCCAAGAATGATGCCATACACTACAGAGAGACAGAGGTCATAGTTTAAATAAAATAAACGAAAGAATTTAGGAAAGCCTCCCCAAAGCGCTCAGATTTTGAGGGTGCATGATTCCCATCCCGCGGTTGCGAAGGAACTAAAATAGTAACGATTATACCGCGGTATAAATTAAATCTGTTCTCAGTACGGATGATATTATATAGGGTAAAACAGGGCTAAAGGCACAGTAAAGTCCCATAGTTTATGATTGCAGAAAACACAACTGTGTTGACCATTGGAGCAACATATTTTGTGTGAAATTAACCATAAAAGTGGTTTATTTTGTTTAAAAATCTTAGAAATGTATGAGGTGGCGAGGAAGGACAACACACGGGGCAAAACCAGCACTGGGCAAAAGACACACACTATTGATACAAATAGGTTAACCTATATTTTTATAATGTCTAAGTTAGCCTAATACTATTATTATACTATCAAATATTGCACCCTTTTGGAGTTTATTTGGATAAATGTAAAAAAAAAAATAATAATCAAATTTTATTCAATACTGTTATGAAAATATTATCATTTTGAAAATACAAATATTAAAAGGTAAAGATTCTTAAAGCATCGAATGAGATCCCACCATAGTTTAATAAAGTTTTACAATACATACATACATAAATACATTTATGAATTATTGTTTATATGAATTATTGAATTAGTTAATTATTGTACCTTTCACCCCAACAGCAGGGGCGCCTTTTGCCCCAAATATACCACACTTTTACATATACTTACAATATTGAACAAAAATTAACAAAATTGAAAAAAATTTGTCTCAAATAGTCAGTAATTTTAGCAATTCTATTTACTACATATTTAAAAAAACAAAACAAAAAAAAACAACACTAAATATTAGATCAAATTAGATTTCAATCGCCGTTGCCCGCGATCGCGTCAAGAATCAGCCGAATTTCCATATTCATAATGAAAAGCGGTTGTTAATAAAATTGCTACGATGAATTTGTATGCCATCTAGTGGTTAAAAGAGAATTGTGACAGAGAGCTCGGCTGCGCCTCCCTCTGGCTTCATCCGTTCCCTCTCTCCAGATTATTAAGGAACTGCATTTCCCATCTCCCCCTTGGATTTACACCTGCCTAGTTCATCTGATTAGTCCCATCTGCATCACCTGTTCCTCATTAGTGCCCCTTTATAAGGACTGTGTTTGTCATTGTGACTTTGCGAAGTCTTGATTCTATCAGCTATCATTACCGAGCGTTTATTCCTGTTTATTGTGATTTTCTGGTACTCTGATCTCTGCCTGGATCCTCGTTTCTGTGAACCTTGCTGCCTGCCCTGACCCTTGCCTGTATGAAGTTGATGATTTTGGATTGCCCTGTTACTAGCACAGTTTATGTCTGTCTATCACTGCTTCATTGCATGTTTAAATAAAACTCTGCAAATGGATCTCAACGCCTCTGCCCCAGCATTACAGAAGACTTCGCCAAAACAAGATCCAGCAGATTTTCTCCGCCTGGCCCACGAGGTTTCATCACAAGCATCCGAGTTGATGTCTCATCGTCAGCAGCTGCAAAAACTTACTAATCTCACTGAGGAACTGGTGAGATCTGTTCAAGCACTCACCCCCGCCGACACCGCTGCAAATCGGGTTCCCACGCCCGCTGCACCTGCGCCTCCTCAACCGGTCGGAAGTACCTTCTCCGGCAATCCCAGAATGTCACTGCCCGAAAAATTCAATGGGTCACCCATCGCTTGTAAAGGTTTTCTGATGCAGTGTGAGATTTATTTCAACCAGTCACGGGAGCACCCCACCGACGACAGCCGCATCGCCTTTGTGTGTTCGCTTCTAACCGGAAAAGCGCTGGAGTGGGCAACCGCGATGTGGTCAGGAGGTCAGTTTTCTACACTCTCTTATGATATGTTTGTTACTCAATTCAGAGAGGTGTTTGAGCATCCGGCGGATGGCAAGGATCCGGGGGAGCTTCTTCTTTCGTTACGCCAAGGAAACTCCACAGCGGCTGACTACACTCTCGCATTTCGGACACTCGCTGCACAGACGGGCTGGACCGATGAACCACTCAAGCTCTTATACCGAAAGGGTCTCATCTCGGAGCTACAGGGAGAGCTAGCCTGCCGCGACGATGGAAAGACTTTAAATCAAATCATGGATCTCGCCATTCGTCTTGATCACCTCATCAGGGCTCGTCGCTCATCATATCAGACGAACTTCTTCTTCAAGCCATCGGTCAGCACTGAACCCGAACCTATGCAGATCGGCGTCACGCATATCTCTTCGGCCGAACGGGAGAGAAGAAGGCGGAACAATCTCTGTTTGTATTGCGCTCAACCCGGTCATCTGAGAGCGTCCTGTCCTGTGAGACCCCAGGGGAGATCCACTTCAACAGTTCCTAGTGCGGTGAGTCCGTTGACTTCTCCTCTTAACTCATTGGTTCTGGAAGTTTCTTTACTATGTAATGGCAAGACTGTGAAAACTAAAGCATTAATTGATTCTGGAGCGGCAGGAAGTTTTGTTGATATCACTTTTGCCGAAACTCACCGTCTCTCTCTCGTCCCTTGTGATTCTCATGTGGAGGTGGCAGCGCTGGACGGGCGCCCCCTGGGGACCGGGAGGGTGCAGTCCATCACACAACCCATAACTCTCAACATCGGTTCTCTGCACTCTGAAACCATACAGCTCCTTACCATCAATTCACCGCTTTATCCAGTGATATTGGGATTTCCTTGGTTGGAGAATCACAACCCCCAGATTTCTTGGTCAGAGAGGAGGATTTCACAGTGGTCTCCATTTTGTCATAAGAACTGCATACCCGCCGTCCAAAGCCCAGAGATCTGCGTTGAGTCAAAAGAACCCATTCTTCATGTTTTACCAGCAGTTTATCATGATTTGAGTCTGGCATTCAGTGAGAGAGAGGCTGATCAACTACCTCCACATCGAGCAGGTGACTGTGCCATTGAACTCCTGCCTGGGGCGGTACCTCCTCGTGGGAGGGTGTATCCGTTATCTCAGCCCGAAACCGATGCCATGAAGGCTTACATCGAGGAACAACTGTCCAAGGGTTTCATAACCCCCTCTACTTCTCCTGCCTCAGCTGGATTTTTTTTTGTGAAGAAGAAGGATGGCAGCCTCCGTCCTTGCATCGATTTTCGGGGTCTAAATGAAGTGACGGTTAAATACCGCTATCCTCTACCGTTAGTTCCTGCTGCCTTGGAGATGCTTCGCACAGCTCGGTTCTTCACTAAGCTGGATTTACGGAATGCTTACAACCTGATTCGCATACGCGAGGGCGATGAGTGGAAGACTGCGTTTTCGACTACTTCGGGCCACTATGAATATCACGTTATGCCATTCGGACTGTCCAATAGTCCCTCCGTGTTCCAGGCTTTTGTCAATGAGATCTTTCGAGACATGCTCAACAGAAACGTCATAGTCTATATAGATGACATCTTGATCTATTCAGAGACCTACGAAGCGCATGTGAGGGATGTGCGAGCTGTTCTGAAACGTTTAATCGAAAATCAGTTGTATGCAAAGATCCAGAAGTGTGAGTTTCACCAGACCCGAATCTCTTTCCTGGGCTACATTATCAGCGCTGAGGGGGTTCTTATGGATGATAGCAAGGTCCAAGCTGTGGTTAACTGGCCGCAACCCTCTTCTGTGAAGGAATTGCAACGCTTTTTGGGGTTTGCCAATTTTTATCGCAGATTTATAAGAAACTTCAGCATCATCGTGGCACCTCTCACATCCCTTCTTCAGGGAGGAGGAAGGAGGTTCAGGTGGTCCCCCGAGTGCACTTCTGCTTTTGAACAGTTGAAGGAGAGGTTTGTCTCAGCTCCCATTCTTCATCACCCTGATCCAGAGAGGGAATTTATTGTGGAGGTGGATGCTTCCAACACCGGAGTGGGCGCGATCCTCTCTCAGCGCCATGGCAACCCGGCCAAAATGTTCCCCTGTGCGTTCTTTTCTCGGAAGCTCAACTCGGCAGAGCGTAATTATGATGTGGGTGATCGTGAGCTCCTGGCCATGAAGGCAGCCTTTGGTGAATGGAGGCACTGGTTGGAAGGTGCACGTCAGCCCTTTACAGTGCTTACAGATCACAGAAATCTCGAATACATCAAGTCTGCCAAGCGTTTAAATGCGCGGCAAGCCCGATGGTCTCTGTTCTTCTCCAGATTTAATTTCAAGATCACTTTCAGACCGGGGTCTAAGAACGGGAAAGCCGATGCTCTCTCACGCTTATTCGACAGTCCCGATGAACCCTGCAAACCAGAGCCTATTCTACCCACCACGTTGATTGTGGCACCCGTGCAATGGGATATAATTGCGGAGGTCACTGCCTCACAACAAGCTCACACAGCTCCACCTGAATGCCCTGCAGATCGCCTGTATGTTCCCCTCGAGCTCCGCCATCGAGTTGTGCAATGGGTGCACAGTACGCCCAGCGCTGGTCATCCTGGCATTGCTGCTACCACTCAACTCGTCTCCAATCGTTTCTGGTGGCCCACTCTGCAAGGCGACGTCATTGCTTTCATCCATCAATGTGAGGTTTGCAATACCGTCAAGTCCTCACATCTCAAACCTGCCGGTCTCTTACAACCTCTGCCCATTCCTCACCGTCCCTGGTCTCACATTGCCGTGGACTTTGTCACTGATTTGCCTCAGTCTCAGGGATTCACTACCATCCTCTCAGTAGTAGATCGCTTTTCCAAGTCATGCCGCTTCATTCCATTGGCTGGGTTGCCTACCGCCCTTCAGACCGCTGAGGCTCTTTTAAATCACGTGTTCCGTCTCTTCGGACTTCCTGACGACATTGTTTCTGACCGGGGCCCCCAGTTTACCTCTAAAGTCTGGAGGGAGCTCTGCGCCAAACTCAATATTAATGTGAGCCTCACTTCGGGTTACCATCCGCAGGCCAACGGTCAGGTCGAACGACTCAACCAAGAACTAATCCGTTTTCTGCGCACCTATTGTCACCAGAATCAGCACGACTGGAGTCGTTTTTTGGTCTGGGCGGAGTATGCGCAGAACTCTTTGCTGAAGCCAGCCACAGGATTAACCCCTTTCCAGTGTGTTTTAGGCTTTCAACCCCCGCTTTTCCCATGGGCTGGAGAGCCATCGGATCTCCCTGCAGTGGATGCTTGGCTAAGGCGCAGTGAGGCTACCTGGAACACCGCCCACGTTCATTTGCAGCGCGCTATTCGCCACTACCAGCAAAACGCAGATCGTAGAAGGCGCAGAGGACCTCCGTATAGACCTGGCCAGTGGGTGTGGCTCTCCACCAAGGATCTCCGTCTTAAACTCCCCTGCAAAAAGCTTTCCCCTCGGTTCATCGGCCCGTTCAAAATCCTCCGCCAGATCACTCCAGTTTCTTTTCGTTTGGCACTGCCAGCTCATTACCGCATTTCACCTACATTTCATGTGTCTCTTTTCAGGCCCGCTACTACCCCCAGGAGAGAGGTGGTCCAGGAGGAGATTGCTCCAGTCCAGGCTCCTCCCATTGAGGTCGGCGGCGAGGAGGCATACCGGGTGCGAGCGGTCCTGGACTCCAGACGCCGCGGCGGGGTTCTTCAGTATCTCATTGACTGGGAGGGATATGGTCCTGAGGAACGTTCTTGGGTTAGGTCTCAGGATGTTCTAGACCCCTCGTTGCTCTCCACCTACCATCGGGACCATCCAGATCGTCCAGCACCAAGACCCCGTGGTAGACCCCGTCGTCGGTCAGGCCCTCGCTTCCGGAGCCGCTCGCAGGGGGGGGGCTCTGTGACAGAGAGCTCGGCTGCGCCTCCCTCTGGCTTCATCCGTTCCCTCTCTCCAGATTATTAAGGAACTGCATTTCCCATCTCCCCCTTGGATTTACACCTGCCTAGTTCATCTGATTAGTCCCATCTGCATCACCTGTTCCTCATTAGTGCCCCTTTATAAGGACTGTGTTTGTCATTGTGACTTTGCGAAGTCTTGATTCTATCAGCTATCATTACCGAGCGTTTATTCCTGTTTATTGTGATTTTCTGGTACTCTGATCTCTGCCTGGATCCTCGTTTCTGTGAACCTTGCTGCCTGCCCTGACCCTTGCCTGTATGAAGTTGATGATTTTGGATTGCCCTGTTACTAGCACAGTTTATGTCTGTCTATCACTGCTTCATTGCATGTTTAAATAAAACTCTGCAAATGGATCTCAACGCCTCTGCCCCAGCATTACAAGAATAAAGTCAAATGGTCCCTTTACCCCTGTGCAACTTTAGCCCTGTTGTACCTTATTTTTAAATATTTTTTTAAGTCTATGGTTGTAGCTATTACTCACTAGTGTTTGCTGTTTGTGATCAGAAGAAACCACGTGATTTAAATAAGAAAATGCACCAAACAATATCGCTGAGTTTATTAAACAGCTAGCCTTCAGCTTAGCTTTATTAGCTATTTGCTTTGTTTTTGATGTCACCATTAAAGAAAAGCGAGGGAACAGAAGGGAAAAGGTTCGCGCCGGCTGTGATGAGGAGATTTATGCATCAATTGAAACTATGGCCACCCTTGTTTGTCTCAAATGAACGCTTCTGTTCAAATGTTGCTTTCATATATTATGTGACATTAATTTAACTATAGCTCATTAAGACAGAATGAAATGGTTAAATTAACTTATCAACCCATAATGATGATGAATGGGGTAGTAATTCAGATACAAGCTGGGCAATTTGCAAGTCTGCACATTTTGATAGTGCTCAAATAACATTTTGAATTGCAGGTCATCCCCTCAATCAACTGCATAAGCACGTGAAGGCTCTCTCTCTCTCCCTCTCTCTCTCTCTCTCTCTAAAAAAGAACATGTTTTTCATGCATATGTATTAAAACATGTTCGCAATTATCCTTGGAAATTGCCTTCACTTGCTTTAACGGCTGAGCTGTCTCTTTGCTGCCAATGAGAAGGTCTGTTTCCAAGAGAAAATGGGGTCAAAACATGATAGTTATAAAAAAAATAACACGTTAATCATATCACATTCTTGCCGATGTATATTTCCAGACTCAGTTTCAGTGAGAAACTGTCAACTCACCTCAACATCTCGATCGAAAACGAACCAGAGCATTTCGTGCATTTATGGCAAGTGCATCTATAGGTACACCACAACGTGAATGTCACCTGGCAAATGCATTCTGGGACGGATCTGAATTCGTCTGATGATGTGCAGAAAACGCTCACGCCCATTGCTTTCCTCCCGTTTAAATCTGACAGGCAGTGGCAAGTAGCAAACACACTACTGTCAACGCAAAGCCTATTATATCATTTATTCCGTATTACTTTAATTAATTAACCATAAAGTTAACTCATTGTCAGATTCATTTCAACAGTCTTGGGCATAAACGCCTGATAATAGGCCTAAATCTCTCCTGACGAGCGTCATTACGGCATCATGCACGGCGCCATTATAACCTCTTCCGTCGCAATAATAGGCTAACTGAGGCTTGTTTTTAATTAGATGCGATGAAGTGAACTGCAAATTGTGGAAAGTTGGCAATGCTTAACGCGAACTGAAATGCGCGTTAGGCGCGCGCCATGAGGCTTGAAGCTGCGAATCACTGCGACTACCTGAATGACATCACACTTCGCAGATGAATCATATTTCTAAGAAATAATACGATTATTGCACCCTTCATTGGAAGCTCACACGCGGATTGATATTGTAGCACTGTAATTCTTGACAGCTGTTACTATAATTCACGAGCAGTCTGTCAGTCTCGCCGTTAGTTCCCATCTCAGAATGCTTTAAATGAGTCCCACTGACAGTATGGTCAATGATTTACATGTAAATACTCGCACATAAAGCTCACCAATATTTACAGATATTTGACAGATTTCCAGGTCGTTTAGCTTTAAAGTAAAATGGTCAAATGTTTTTATGCAGGCCGACCACAATTTGAATCAATATTCACAGTGAAAACAAACAGACCCCCTTATTGAATCTGAGATGTCTGAATCAGCTCTAATTGGTCTCACCTCATAAATGAAGGCTTTATAAAGTGTATTGGGTTGAGTAAAACTAAAGCAAACTTGAATTCAGTAATAAGCAATAGAAATAAGAGTCATATTGCTTCTGACAGAGAATTACAATGCATGTACAATAAGCATCTTCAGATCGTGTGTGTGTGCGCGTGCATGTGTGTCCTGATAAACCCTACATTATGGGGACAAAATGTCCCTACAAATATGGCAATATCCGAAATCCCTAATTGTTTGCTCCCCATGAGGAAAACAGCTTATAAATCATTCTGATGTTTTTTTGAAAATGTGAAAATGCATAAACTTTTCTGTGATGGTGTGGTTTAGGATTCGAGAGTTATGTATATAAGTGCTGCTGCTGTCCGTGGTGCTGATCTTCAATATTTTCAATATGAATATCCAACATTCAGACCTCCTGAAGGCCTCAATTCACATGATCAGATCCCAAACACGCAGCACCAGCCGTATCAAGCATTGACAGTTCTCACCCCATATTTGCTGGTCTTTTTAACAGTGTTCCAATAATGTCCAACTAATTTATCATTTAAATACAAAGAGTTGCATATATGGGATAATAGATATTGAGATATTAATAGATATTAAGATATTACAGGCCAGATTTATTTAACAGATTATTTGAACTGAATTAATCAGAAACACTGGGATACTGCATTACTAAATCAATGAGACCACAATATATTTATACTGCATATGCATATAACCCAAATATTGACAAACCCAAATTGTATATATATATAGGCCTATATATATATATATATATATATATATATATATATATATACACCAAAAAATTATTTATATATATATATATATATATATATATATATATATATATATATATATATATATACACACACACTCTCTAACATTTGGGTTTGTCCATATTTGGGTTGAAACAATACATATATAATCATTTTTTGGTATATATATATATATATATATATATATATATATGAAAAAAATTATATATATATATATATATATATATATATATATATAATTTTTTTTTCAAAATATACACCCAAAAAATGTTTTTTAGACAGTTATTTATATATAATTTGTTGTGTGTCAATAGGAAATATCAGTTTACCTTTCCAAACATTCCTTTTGCCATTTATTATAATAATCCAGAGATATGTTTGTATGCACAAGGAGTCTGACAACAGCTGGTCTGATCTGATCTCACCATCATCGAGTCCGTCTGTGATTACATGAAGAAACAGACTAAATGCAGAAGAACTGGGGCAACGTCTCCAAGACTACTGGGAAAAGTTTAGGCACTTGTGTAAAATTAATCAGTTAACTTCTATTAAATCAAATCAATATTTAGTGTGAGCACCTCACTGCACATTATTAGGCTATGTCTAAAGGTGCACCAATGCTACTTCAATGAGCTCATTGTTTCCACCTTAAATTAATACATTGCTTAAATTAATACATAATTAGCTATAACTGTGCGATTTACATGTATATTTCTGAAATACATAACTTGGACAGTTACCTCTGATAACCACACAGTAATCAGATTACTCTAAATTGTAATGTAGACATGTATTTTCTTTAAAGCTGCTTTGAAACGATATGCATTGTAAAAAATAAGCACTATACACAAATAGAGGTGAATTGAAATTAATTGAATGAGCATGATCTAAAGGCTCTGCTCATCTAAATGACGTAGGCTAAGATTTTCCCCTACAATCATTTTAATGGCTTGTCTTTCAATAAATTCTTTTTTTAGAATAAAAAAGCAAGTTGAATGCATAGGCTATTGTTAAAATAGCAGCAGATGTGTCAGGTGCATATATATTATTATTTCGTATTATTGTTTTCTATCAAAATACAAAATATATGTAAAACACGTGTATTTTTTTTGCAAGAAATCCTTTGCTTTTCGTGTTTTGAACTTTCCGGAAGTACGGCGTGAAGTTCATTGCTTTTTCCCGCGCTTTGAGTTCTTGGTCACGTGACAGAGCAGTGAAGGAGAGGAGGTCCGTGGCGCGTGGGCTTGTGGGAGCACTTTGATGACGTCTACAGTTGAAGTAGAGGAATAATAACGTCGGTCTCTACTGGATTTCGTGTTCACGGGTAAGGCATGCTAAATTATGTTTGGTTTTGTCAGATTTCGGCGTGGTTATGAACATTAAAGATGCGCGTTAGTGCGTGCATGAAAGAGAACAACATGTCGTCTTATCATGTCCGCTGGATCAGCTGCTAGTAGCGAGTTAGACTGTCATAGAGTCATAATAAAATGTTATTCTTGCTATTCTAGTTTAAGGAAGTTTCATCAGTCGGTGAGTTTATTCTATGCTAACACATTTAAAGCGTTTGTTTTACACATTTAAAATGTTTTAGCTACCAGAATGAGATCATTTATGAAGTTTTTGATTAGCATTGAATCGAGTCAAGTGCAAATGTTATGCTTGCTACTTGTCCTGAAGTTACTCAGAAGTTGAAAGGGTGAGGTTGAGTTAGAAACAAGTTATATAAAGTGACTTAGACATGTGTCCTTTTTGTAGTTTCATGCATTATCTAGTACTCTGATTCATACAGTCAGTCTGCATTTAAAGGTCCTTCTATCCGAGAACCCTCATGCAGTTTAAAATAGAGTAACGTTAGTGTCCTGTTACTTTCCAGAGCCTCCAGATTTTGTGAGCTCCTCTGGTGATATCTGATATCACTGAGCATCTAACCCTGCTTGTGCGAGATACTGAGGGTTCATAAAGTGTGTGTGTGTGTGTGTGCAGTCAAAACACAATTTCTGAAAGTGCAGCTTAAATGGTATTGATTGAAGAGAGAAAGAGAGAGAGCACAAATACGCTTTTCAAGCAAAGCATTAAACAAGGTTTGGTTTAAAATGATAAAAACAATACATATTTTTTTGAAAACTGAGACAAGATGATCTGCTGTTTGTCGTGAATACATGTTGTTGGTTAATGTGATTGTCTACACCTGTGTTGCTTTAGGAGAACTGACTTTAAACCAGGGAAGAGAGAATTAATTTAGATTTTTTTTTCAATCGATTGTTTTTTTCTTCTTCGAAAATTATGAACTAACAGTGCGACAAATCGATGCGATGCATACTTATTTATGTGTTGTCACAGCCCTTCTTCAAACATGCATTAAAATGGATAAGAAAAGTTCAAAGTTTTTCTTTGAAAAACTCATTCATACATTTGTAAGTGAAACTTAAAGGGAATGTTCACCCACATAATTTCCCTCATGTCTTTCCAAAGCCTTAAGACGTTTTCATTCATCTTCAGAGCACAAATAAAAATCTTTTTAATGAAATCTGAGAGATTCCTGTCCCTCCATTGACAGATGCAACTACCACTCTGACCGTTCAACATGTGCATAAAGCGATCGTTAAACTAATCCATTTTAAATGAGTGGTTTAGTCCAAACTTTTTGAAGTAACTCGATAGGGTTGGGTATCGTTTGAATTTGAACGATTCTGATTCCGATTGCGATTTCTTGTTTCGATTCCGGTTCCTAACGATTCTCGATTCTGATTCTTTTAAGAGGCAGGGTCAAAAAAGTTTTGCTAACCTTGCTAACCAACGGCCTTTCTGAAGGAAATACTCCTTCTGTAAAAATACTCCTTTTATCACAAATTTTGCATTTTGCCGCGATTTCGTTATTTTTAGAAAAGTGAAGCCACACTTTGGATCGCTGACGTAAGGTACTCATGTTCGACTCGCGTGGTTATGCCAACACTTCCGGTAGACGCTTCTTCGTTGGTGTTGTTCAGCGGTTTCTTCTTCCGCTCGGCGGACTGTGAATATCGAAACTAGGAATCGAAATTTTAACTTTTGAACGATTCCGGGAAAAATGAAAAGTTAGTCTCGGTTCCAATCGATACTCGATTCTCGATACCCAACCCTACAACTCGATCACTTTATATGATGAACAGATTGAATTTAGACTTTTATTCACATATAAACATTGATCAGCGAACATAAATAGAAGCTCAATGCATGATATGAAACTTCATTGGTTCTTGCTGAAGCTCAAACGTGATGCGTAACTTGAGAATGAACCTCATTGGTTCTTGCTGAATCTCAAACGTGATGCGTAACACAAGAATGAACCTCATTGGTTCTTGCTGAAGCTCAAACGTGCTGCCTAAATCAAGAATGAACCTCATTGGTTCTTCGAGAATGAACCTCATTGGTTCTTGCTGAAGCTCAAACGTGATGCGTAACTTGAGAATGATCCTCATTGGTTTTTGCAGAAACTCAAACATGCTTCCGTTAACCACAACCGACGTGTGAGTCGATTAGGGTTGGGTATCGAGAATCGAGTATCGATTGGAACCGGGACTAACTTTTCGTTTTTCCCGGAATCGTTTAAAAGTTAAAATTTCAATTCCTACTTTCGATATTCACAGTCCGCCGAGCGGAAGAAGAAACCGCTGAACAACACCAACGAAAAAGCGTCTACCGGAAGTGTTTGCATAACCGCGCGAGTCGAACATGAGTAGCTTACGTCGGCGGTCCAAAGTGTGGCTTCACTTTTCTAAAAATTTACGAAATCTCTGCAAAATGCTAAATTTGTGACAGAAGGAGTATTTCCTTCAGAAAGACCGTTGGTTAGCAAGGTTAGCTAAACTTTTTTGACCCTGCCTCTTAAAAGAATCGGAATCGAGAATCGTTAGGAACCGGAATCGAAACAAGGAATCAGAATCGGAATCAGAATCGTTCAAATTCAAACGATACCCAACCCTAGAGTCGATGAATGTTTATTTGTGAATAAAACCCAAATTTCATTTTCAATCTGTTCATCAAAATTTTACTAAACTGATCAATTCATATGGATTAGTTTTCGGATCTTTTTATGAACTTTTTGAAGCGTCAAAGTTTTAAATGTGTAGCTGTCAATGGAAGGACAGAAAGCTCTCAGATCTCATCTGTCATCTGAAGATGAACGAAAGTCTTACGGGTTTGGAACGACATGATGGCGAGTAAATGATGACAGTTTATTTTTGGATGAACTAACCCTTTAAGTGTCCAAATATTTGTTGGTGAAAGCCCTCTGAGTCTTTATAATCCGCTCTGTAATCCTCAAATCACCTCGAGTGGAAACCGTCTATCATGATCTCGTTTGGAACTTAATTATTGTTGTTGCTGAATGAAGCGGTTTCCTTTGTGAACAGGTGTCCGGCTTTGGCGTGGAGTGACGAGAGTGACGGCTAAGCGAGATGGGCGCTGTGGTGTCTCGGTGGAGGGTAAATGTGCTTCAGTCACTCAAACTTGTAGGATGATGTAGCCTACTACTTGATTTTAATGTGACATGGATAAATGGCACACATATATGGTGTTAATATTGCATACTAAGGGGTTTAACTAAGGTATACCAATATAAATATAGAAACTTTTGTACCTCTACCAATCTTCAATTGGGCAAATATTTGCTTTATTGTTGGTTGCTTTTTTACTTGTGTGTCCTTTCACAGGCCAAGCCGTCCACTGTAGAGGTCTTGGAGGCTCTCGATAAGGTATAAAACTGCTCGAGTCTCAACCATTTTCTGCCATCCCTCATTTTGTGTGTTGTAGGGCTGTCGCGATAACCGCAATATTGTAGTACCGCGCTAACTGACAAGTCAACCGCAGAGGATTGCACGTAACCGCAGCAACCGCGAGAGAGATCGGCAGAGCGCGTGCGATTACCTGCGTCTGTCTTTGAAGTCACATATATTCGTGAAAAGGTTGCCGTGTCAAAAGAAAACAAACTATCTGTCATATCATCCTTTTAACGTTCACGTCACGGGTCTGTCAGTCTATCTCTACAATATTATTCGGACGAATTCCATTCCTTATTTTATTTAATATTTAAATAAAATTTGAATATTAAATGCTAAATGTATCCTATTATTAATATGTACGACACTACACATGCTCATGGATTGCCAATGCCACTATAGCATGTGATTGTTGTTACACGTTCAGTCCACTAGAGGGACCGCTAATACACATTTTATTAGTGCGGAATACGGTTGAAGCGCTTCCGATGGTTTTCGTTTGATATCTCTGCGAAAACACCACCAAAAATTCTGGAACTTACATCGTTCTTTTCAGTTCGACTACGCTTACAACAATCTCCGTTGAGATATTTGCGTTTTTCGCTTCAGAGGTGCTTTAGGGGGCGCTTTTTACGTCGTTTTTGACAGTTGTTATGATGATACACCATGGATAACTTGTGTTACGATTCAAAGACTTTATTGTTCATCAGATGAAACGAAGGCATTTCGTTTTCACATGCTTGGCGAAAAGGCACGATTGCATATAAAAGAAAATTTAAAAAATATACATAAAAAAAGCAATATTCGAACAGTAACTTCAGCATTCGAATAGTATTGATTTTTTTTTTTTTTTTTTTTTTTTTTTCAAAATATATTTGGATTTCGGAATTCGTTCCAACAGGCCTAGTATTCACCATAAATGTGTTTTAGCAATAGCACTGGTCAGCATCCCAAGCCGCGAGGAATAAAATCAGCGAGTCACGGATTGAATCAGCGCCATATCGGTCTCTAATAAGTGAAGCTTCAGTTACCCATGCGACGCATTACTGCTCAGCTGAGCCTTGAAAAGTGGAACTCGAAGTTAAAAATAATTAACACCTTGTTTCATTACATCTCTTTTAACGAATCAGCTTTTTTGAACGTGTTCGTTGAATGAACGGTTCAATGACTCACTCAAAGTCCATTGTCGTAACAATGTGCGCGCTGACTGAAAGCCTTTCAGTGCGCATATAGACGCTGTTTAGTTTCGGTTACTGAAAATGTCCTCGTTTTTGCCCATGCTGCCCACATCATAAACTAAATAAATGAATGTAAACTTAAATAAATAAATGGCGGTAATACCGCATATCACGCTATTGAGCCACTCAACATTACTGCAAGAGAAATTCCATAACTGCGACAGCCCTATAGTTTGTTGAATTTCCTGACATTGAAGGGCACTATTAAAATAAAAAAAGATGAATCATTTAAAATAAATGCTGCAATATTCCACAATGAAATAAGAATTGTCTATTTTGATTTGATGGTGACTTCAAACTGGGGGTTAATTACACCAGGTTTTTTTTTTTTTTTGGTTCAGTCACACCACATTACAGACACACTGTAACAGTACAGGCACTGTGTGTAACTCTGGAGATATATTAGGATGAGGGTTTGCAGTACTACCTCACTGAGAGCGGAGGTCTGTTCATTTCTTAGGGCTTGGCTGAGTAACACTTTTTTTTTTTTTTTTAAATTTTTTTTTTTTAGCCAAAGACATGTGATTTGTCCTAAACAAGTTTGACCAAATTTGTATCACATGTACACATCTGTGTGCGGGTAAATAAAATTTGTTGCTTTTGAAACAGATCCTGTCTCAAGTTCTGCTTTGGGTATTTAACAGTAGATGGAGATGTCACTGTAAATAAACACTACGAGCCTATAGACTGAACACATAATACACATGCGCATGACCTCACTGTTTTAAAGGAGTAGTTCACTTTTAAAAAAAAAAACTTTTGCTGATAATTTACTCACCCCCATGTCATCCAAGATGTCCATGTCTTTCTTTCTTCAGTCGAAAAGAAATTAAGGTTTTTGATGAAAACATTCCAGGATTTTTCTCCATATAATGGACTTCAATGGGGTCCAAACGGTTCAAGGTCCAAATGAGAGTTTCAGTGCAAACTACAAACTGTTCAAAGGGCTTTAAATGATTCCAGGCGATGAATAAGGGTCTTATCAAGCGAAACGATCACTCATTTAAAAAAACAAATAACAAAGTTTAAGTTTTATAAGCTCAAATGCTCGCCTTGCTCTGTTTTGTGATGCGCGTTATAAATATGATGCACGTTATATATATGAGCTTATAAAACTTAAACTTTGTTATTTATTTATTAAATGAGCGATCGTTTCGCTTTATAAGACCCTTATTCATCGTCTGGAATCGTTTAAAGCCCTTTGAACAGTTTGCACTGAAACTGTCTTTTGGACCTTGAACCGTTTGGTCCCCATTGAAGTCCATTATATGGAGAAAAATCCTGTATTGTTTTCATCAAAAACCTTAATTTTTTTTTGACGAAAGACATGGACATCTTGGATGACATGGGCTGAGTAAATTATCAGCAAGAGTTTTTTTTTTTTTTAAAGTGAACTACTCCTTTAGTAAAACATATGTTTGTTGTTTACATGGAGATGATAAGACTATCGTTTTCAAAAATGTTACTTTGAAACCCGGTTGAAAAAAATGGCCAAAATGCATACAATTTTCCGTTTTTAGTTGAAAATGGTATTGTGTTAACATTAATTCACTCTTACTCAAGATAAGGCCTTTAAAAGGTCTTAAATCAGAGCAGAATGCAAATAAATTCATAATCCAGGCATTAAATGTTGCATGCATACCAAAAAATATTTTTTTGTCATATTATCTGGTACAAAACATCTAAACATCCTTAAATCAAGATACTTTTACTTAAGATACCTCATTACTTGTAAAATAAAGTCTAGAAACCAACAAGAGCTCAAGTGAGTTTATGCTTAACTCGCTGGTGGATTTGTTCTCGTTTTAACTTCCCTTTGAAATAAGTCGATTTTTCTGAGCCCATTGGTAGATGTTTGTTGATATCGCTTAAATCAATTTCACATAAAACAAGACTTCATATATTATTAAAGACTTTAGTAAGACTTCATATTTTTGTGAAATTAGTCAAAAAGTAATGGATATCTCAGTCCCACCAGGATTTCACGATTTTTTTGTGTGATTTTTGCGATCAAAATGACTGATTTTGTGGTGGTAATTTCCAAAAATTTGTGAAAAAATTTGCGATTTATATATAACATTTACCATTATAGTATTCAGTCCTTCCTGAAAAACGCTGAGTTTTTTTTGTGATTGTTGCTGGCAAAAATTGATTGATTACGTGGCCCATTTTCTTTAAAAATGCGATGGAATATGCGGAATATTTATGCAATTTTATGCGATGAAATTGCAGGAATTTGCAAAAATTAAGGGAACTTGCAAAAATTGCTGTTTGATGAAAAAGAGAAATAAAGTGATTCCCCCAACATCCTGTTCTCACTAGGCTAATGTAAGAGTCATTTCTTATTACTTCCTTTGATAAGCAAGCATACTACATCATAGAAAGTGCTGGGAATATTTAATTTCTCATCTTGTTTTATTTCAGACTGTAACGAGTGTAAATAAGGTGTGGCCCCTTTAAGAGCTGCGCGCTCCCTGTTGAACTCTCTGCAGTGTTATATGTGCGCCTCAAACACCCCATGTGCGCGGGTAATTTCTGTTTGATGCTACTTCTTTTATATTATGTTGTTTATTAAGTAACGATGTGACGGTAGAACGTGTGACAGACAGTTCTACGAGTTCGATTTGTGAGATGTCAATCGCCTCCGTGAGTCTGTCAGGCGTCGCGTAATTGCGTCACTTCATAACGTTCCCATGGAAACAGGGGGAAATGGCTGCTCTTGTGTGAAGCAAACGTGACATTTTTCAACTTTCTGCAAAGATACATGTGACTTTTTTTGCAACGAAAATGCGAGGATTATGAAATTATGCAAACCCCGCATATTTTGCACGGAAATCGGCAATTTATGAGCCGAAAGTGCGGCGTATTTGAAAAAATGCGGCCCCGCATAAATATGCGGACCTTGGCTGATTTTGCATTGAATTCAGCGATCGCATAATCGCGTTTTTCTGGAGGGACTGATATCTGTTGTAAGTTGTATAGTCAAACTCTGAAGTTTTGCTAATAAAACTCATTGTGTTTTTCCCTAGACATTTCCCTTTAGTTTATTCGTTAAAAAGGTCTTTTAAAATGTCTTAAATTTCCCTTTATAAAACCTGCTTTTGTAGGAAAGCACAAATGCAATTAAATATGAGTGATAATCCAAATGTGACCGTATTTTCCATTTGAATGAGACTGAGGACGTGTTTCTGAATGATCCCTCAGGACATCCAGGCCCTTGAGGAGAACCGAGAGAAGACCCAGAAGCAGAGGAAGCTATGGGTGTACCGACTGCTGCTGTACTCGGTCCTGCTGTACATGATCGCCTGTACGGTCGTCTACGTCTGGTACATCCCGGAGCAGACCATTGGGAAAGTTATAGTGGCGTCGCCATTCTTGATATTTCCTCTGGTGTAAGTGCTTTGGCTTCAGTCTTCGAGTCCATTTTTTTTTCCAATTATGATGACTTTTAAATGAAACTGCTTTTCCTTCCTGTAGAGTTTGGCTCTTGAGGAAACTGCTGATTGTTTTATACAACAGACGGACGGAGAGAAACAGTAAGAGTTTCCCTGTGAACCCAATAGCAAAATCTGAATACTTTATATTTGATGTCAATACGAGGTCAGTCTGTAATGACACCAGAGTCTTAAGGCTCATTCACACGCCAATGATCACTATATGCTACAATCTATATATATTAAGCTCTTAAAGCAGGATGGATTCTGATTGGCTGTCACTGTTTTTATATCATTTATCAGCTGTAAAAAAATGGATTGTCCTTGGTGTGAATGGGCCTTTAATCATACCTACACTTAATTTTTTGTGTTTTTTATTTTATTTTTATTTTGCATCTTAGATGAAAAATTAGAAGATCTGAAAGCAGAGAAAAAGAAAATAGTGAGTAATCCGTAGCAGTGTGTTTCTTTCAATGTCACTTCATGATGTGTAGTTAATTTTTGGGGGTAGTTTGTGTCTGTTTTCAAGCCTGTGGTGAAAATCCAGCTTTTAATGTTGTTTATATGTCTGTGTGCTTTATTACGAACCATGTGTGCATTGCTGAGTATTTTCTCCTTAAAGCTGCCGTCTCATCACTGGTGTTTCTGCCCACAAACTACCTCGTAACCAATCAGATCAATGTGTGAAGGCGGGTAATTTGCATATTCATAGCACCTTGTATACAAAATGAGGCAAGGGTGTAAAATTTACATTCAAGCTATTTTAAGGCATGAACAACTTTTTTTTTTTTTTTCAGGGAAAAATGTAATTTTAGTGATCAAAGATGAGTTTTAACCCTCTGGGCTTCTTCATTTAGGGGTTACACTTAACTTCCTTCCAAGCCTTAAAATTTAACTTTTCTTTCCCTCCAGGAAAACCAATCAAATATATTCTTGTTCAATAATATTTTTTTTATTATTATTTAGGATTTTTAAAGATTTTTATGATACTTTGCATTAATTATATAATTTTTATGAGCTATTTATTTATTTATTTTTTCCAATAAATGCAACATTTCACATCAAAATAGGGTGCACATCAAAATATTTTCAAGTGAGAAGACCACCATCCAGTGGCTTTAAAATATATAAATGTGAGAAATGTCCTTTAACGCCCTGTAGGTGTCCTATAGTTTAGCGTATGCAAAGAAAGGCTTTTTAATTCCTATTGTTGTTTTAGACATGATTTCTCTCTTATTAGTTTTTTTTATTTATTTAGATATAGATTTAGATTTTTTAAAAGACTACTTTTTATTTTTATTTTTTTAAACTTTTTTTTAGATAAGTATCAGGTTTTGCATTATGATTACAATCAAATGATAACATTTGGTTAGAAAGGGAACACAATGTTTCCATTCTCTCTCTCTCTCACTTTGAGTGTGTGTGCATGCATTTGAGCGAGTTTTTTATATTTTTTTTCCATTTATTGATTTATTTTACATATTCTAAAAATTTGATGTTGGAGTCTTGCCAGTTTATCTGTGTGTGTATATTTGTGTGGGGGTCTTATTTGCACTCTCCATGAGTGTCACCCCTTCATTGCTGTACACTTTTTTTCTGCACAGTGGCTGATCTGTAGTTTGTACCACCACAAGTTTCTCAAGTTTTCGTATTTCCCATTCATTTCCTATGGTCGGTCATGTTTGACTGGGAGGAAGCTAAGTGTTACCCTTTAACATATCCGAATCATCTCTTTGATTTTGTGTGTGTGTGTTCACATAGGTAATACAACAAAACTCACCAAGTTTCATCCCCCTCTGATGAAGCAAAAAAAAAAAAAAAAAAAAAAGAAGTTAACAGTTTCGGTCATTTTTGACCGAAGAAGCCCAGGGCTAAAATGATTGACTATAGGGAGATACTGGAGTGCAGGCCCCTCATGAATGTCAGGATTTTTTGAGCTAGTAATTTCACCCAGTCAGAGATCTTCTCTCTTCCCGCACGAGCTAGTTAGCCCTATACTAATGTTAGCACAACAGCGTCCTGTTTGGCTTTTATCATATTGCGCCTCTCTTCTGTCAGTGAGAGAAAGAGATCATTTCTGCTCTTCATAAATAATCTGAAATCAATGAAGACAGCGGGTAATTGGCACAAAGACTTTACTTGGTAAAGTGCTTAGCTAACGACTTGTCTTTAAATTAAGTGTTTAGTGATGGGAGGAAATAAATCTGAGAAATTGCTTGTCATCCACTGTCATGTCTAATAACTTTCAATAATTACAGCTGATGGATTTTCGCACTCCCCATTATCGCAGTAGGGCTTGTAATTATTCTATTCATTAAAGTTAAATAATTAGCACCATTTCCCTGAAATGAAGTTTTAAAATTAAACCAAACAGGAGACTGCGAGAAAACGGACCGGGTTTCTTTCTGCGATTAAACTAAAAAAATAAGCAGCTCCTTTATCTGATGTCAAATCGAATTGTTTTTTGTTTGTTTTTTGGAAATTTTTAACATTATAAGTTTTAATTGTCAGTCAGTTGGCATCTCTGTTTGACGTACTGTGGATATGTGATTGTGATGTGTTCTTGCACAGCTTGAACAGGTCATGGAAACTGAAACCTACAAAAATGCCAAGCTGATATTGGAACGGTTTGACCCGGACTCTAAGAAAAAGCTCGTAAGTTCCCAATTCTTAAGTCTGTAAATAAATGTATTTGCACATATGTGATGGTGGATTCATGTTTTTGCTTTGTTTAGGAGTTAGAAGCTCAAGCCACTGGCCCACCGGCGACTCCAAGACCCGGCCAAGGTGAGCGAACAAGTCCTTTCCCCCTCTGAAGTCAACATGAACTCACATTTTTTTTTTAATAAACTTTTATCTGTGTTTAATAACTTGATAACTTTCCTACTGATGAAAGAAAAGCCAAGTGTGCAGGGGGAAATGGTTTTAACCGTGCAGCAACACCAGAGCCGACTGTTTCTATGCTAGCAATCATGATGGTGAACGAACTCTATATTTGTAATGTGGCTTTCCCTTTAAATTAATTCTATTTTGATGAAGAGTAATGGTTAACGTGTTTTAGAAATGGTACGGTCTATGAGTGAGATCAGGTGCGCTATACACATCGATACCGATGATTCTGTGGTGTCGAACGTAGAGCCCGACCGATAAAGGATTTTGAAGACCGATACCGATACAAATATTTTTGGGTTTTAAAATCCGATATATCGGCCGATATTTTATTTCTATAAATTTTTTTCAGAAACGCGCCACAAAACATTAACAGATTTCCCTAACATAGTTATTTGTAGTTATTTATGAGTTTTAACTAAAATAGTATGATAAAGCATTTTAAAAATAAACTTGTTTCTTTTATTTTCACAACATCAAAATATATTAAAATTCTGATAAATAAAATAATAATTAGTCCCTACATTGCCTTATAAGCTACCTTATAATTACAATGTCCTCTTGCTTATCCCTTTACCTGCACTTTTTAGATACTCTCCATCAAGTTACATCAAACCATTTTCAATCATCAGTTACGTTTGATACTTTTTCTCTATGTCTAAATGTTCACTCCTCGCAAGTCTAACTTGCATTTTACAATGCAGGGACTGTAACTAGAGATATGCTAGTTATAAATACACTAATCATTACTTTATTTAGGCAGAAAAAGTTCATTGTGGTTTCCAAGCTCATTAATGTTAACGTTAGCGGCCTTCCACTGATGATAGTGGCATTAGCTAGTCTATGATGAGCCATAATTTAGCAATAGATAACGTTATACTGCAAATTGTAAAACATACATTTTCAATATAACAGGCCAAGGAGAGATGATTGAAGCGTGTTTCGTCCGTTTTTATTTTATTTTTGAAATATTCATTTATCGGCCATTATAACTGCTGATACCGATAGTTTGAAAAATCTCTAATATCGGCCGATATATCGGTCTGACTCTAGTCGAAAGCACACTCGTGTGTTTTACTGTGTCAGAATCATGTGATTTTCTGCTCAGAGCTGCGTCAGAGGCTCGTGTCCCCTCGTCCTGCTGGACGCCCGCCTCCCGTTCCTGGATCAGCCCCCCCGACTCCACTGTCGGCCCCGGGCGGGCCACCTGAGAAGGGTCTGTCCACCTCGACGCCACACGGTCTGATCCGGAGGCCTGGGACCCCGGCTGGCACTCCGGCCCATGGGATGGGTGAGTCTCATGCCCTCACTCACACTGTGATTGGCTTTGGTTGGCATATATGGCTGGTAATCAGTGTTGGGTAAGTTACTCTAAAAAAGTAATTAATTACTAGTTACTAATTACCTCTTCAACAGTGTAATTAGATTACTGTACTAATTACTCTCTCTAAAAAGTTTTTAATTACTAATTACTTTCAAAATCCCATTTCAATCTCAACCAGCTGAATAATACAAGCATAGACATGAATCTGTTTTAATTCTTTCAAATAAAAACTATAAAATTGCATGAATTATCCTTAAAGTGACCAAGGTGGAGAAGGTTACATTATAAAAACATACTTTTTAGCATCAGACAGTACATTTTGATGTTAAACCCACTATTGTTTTATGTCTGATCTCATGACATTTCACACTTTTTTCATACATATTTTACAATAATTCATACGAAATTTAGACTCCTCATAAAATGCATACGATTGATCTATACACAGTACCTCAATTACATCAGAAGTAACTGTAATTAAATTTCAGATAAATGAAGAGTAATCCCTTACTTTACATTTTCAAGGGAAAAGTAATTAAATTACAGTAACTAATTACTTAGTAAATGTATATAGGCAATATAGGCATTCAGTTTTTGCTGGGTATAAACGTGTGCACTTGTGGTCATCTGGTGTTTTCTCCTAAATAAAAGCTCAAGAATTTATTTCTTGCAAGCGTAGAAATAAGGACTAAAGTATTTTAATTTTCCTATATTATAGTGTAATGTAGACTAAAATATACTTTTGAAATATTCATTTTCATTTATATAGTATACACTTACATTTAGGCTATATGGATTTTACGTCATAGGAATAATTATATAAATCATCGTTACATTATTATAATAATTGTTTGGCATCCTAAAACACCATTGGTAATGTAATGTAGACTGAGACCTGGTACAAATCAATGCTTTATCTTTGTTTAACGAGCAGTTCACGGGAGTTGAAGCTCTCAATTTCAAAGATCACGAGACTGATGCATTTAATTTTCTACATAGCAGTTCAATTAACATTGTATTTTTAGACCATTGGTATTAAGTGGCAAGGAGCAAAGGCCTAAAATGCACCAGAATGCAGGAAATCACATCTACGAAATTCAAAATTTGATGGGGGAATTTGACCCCCAGACACCCCCCCCCCCCTTCCCACAACACACAGCCCCACCTATAATATTTTTCACCAGCCGCCACTGATGTATATATATATAAACTAACAGAAGCACATGCTGAAATTACGAATAATATTACACATAGCTAAGACAAGTAAATGGTGATTAGAAATGATAATAAACACTAAATTAGTATATAAATAACACTAGAGCTTTGTATGTTTTAACTTTATTCTATAGATCCTATAGCTTTTTTTTTACCTCCTTTGATCTACACACACACACCTGTTAGCAGTGAGTGACAGGTGACACAGGCCCTGCTGCGTCCGTCACGTAAGTGTGCTGTGTGTGTGAACAGATCTGGGCCCTGTTGAAGCGAACACCTTTAGGAAGAGATTGGAAGTGAAAAGCACCTTGGCCCACTGCGGCGTCTCCATATGCTGGTAAATGAGGAAGCAGCAGGGATTCCTGACGATGCCAAGTCTGGCAGAAATGACCAGTCTTCTGGCTATGATCGCTCTTGATGTTAAATTATATTAATTATGAGTGCGGATCACAGCGGGCGTGAGGAGGGAGGTCCATATCAGTGTCGTTATTAAAAGCTGTCCCTCTTATCATTCATCATCGGCCATGCAGCACTGAGCCACAGATACAGTCTGCGGTGTGCACTGACGTGTGTGTGTGTGTGCGCAGGGATGCACCCTCCCGGCCCTCCGCTGGCCAGACCCATCCTCCCCAGAGATCGAGGTGCCATGGACAGGGTCGTTGAGTACCTAGTGGGTGATGGACCTCAGAACAGGTGAACGCGCTCTCTTCAAATCATGATTTATATCTTTACACTGAGCAGAATCAAGGTGTGATGTGATTTCTGAAAAAGAAGGATCACCACATAACACAGAGAAGTTCAGCTCAGGCAAACCCAGAGAATAAAAGATCATTTTAGATGAAATACTTTCAGAATTTAAATAGCACACATCTAAAATATTTAAATAAGAAAACCTGACGAGTTTTGATGCGTTTCCAAGTGAAACATTGACTGTGATGATGTCCTTGCTCTGATTATTGGGGTATATGTAAACATAGTGTTTCGCAG